>CM039507.1:35787223-36387223 GCA_022432975.1 Begonia masoniana
CCATTAAAAATGACGTTAAGAGCCTTAGAATTACTGTTTGCTAGTGCATCTTCAGTGACCGACCAATCTTCTTCAGATTTAAGAGATATGATACCTTCTTTGTCAGTAGTCAAGGGAGGATTCCATCCTGTTAAAATAGATCTCCAAGCTTTCTCATCGATAGCCTTGATGAATGCTCTCATCCTAGCCTTCCAGTAAGCATAGTTCTTACCATCCAACAGTGGTGGACGCATAGTTGAACCTCCTTCCTTCATAGATTCCATTGAACCAAGATCAAATCCCGTGAATCTCGCCTAAGAAACAGAAGCAAACCTCTCTGATACCAACTGAAAGATCAAGATTAGTTATTAGATGTCCTAGTGTATGTGGAACACGAAGTGGAACACTACTGATTGTCGAACTAATAAGCAAATATAAAAAGCATAAAAGTAACGAGACAGGAGGTTGTTAACGCAGTTCAGCAACTAGCCTATATCTGCGGGGCCACGCCCAGAATTAAAAACATTTCACTAGTTTATGAAGTTACAAGACAACCGAACTTATACAATTAAAGACTCTCTCTTATACTTGTCGCCGCCTCTAGCTAACTTCCTAATGAACCTGTTTTTGCGAGCTCTCCTCGACTTAAGATCAATTCCTCTCGGAATCTGAAGATGACAAACTCCCCTTGTCATTGATAATTCCTCCCGGAATCCGTGTATGGCAAGATCCTCTTGCCCACGATCAGAACTCCTCCCGAGTTCCAGGCAGTCTCCTCCCGAGACTGAGTTTCAATGAAAGAAATAGAATTGCACCTGGGACACCGTCAGCGACACTGGTCGTTGTCTCAGTTACAAAACACAAACACACTCTAAAGATAATAAAGTCTGCTCACAATACAGAGTGCATATCACGTCTTCTCCCAGATCCAGAATATTGAGTCGTCGTCAAAAAGAAGAAGAAGCAGCAAATAATAAAAACTCCCATGTTATTATTCATTCAGCGCCCAACCAAATAGAAAGTATCGTTCAAATATTGTATGCCATATTCTCCCAGCAAAAGATATTCAGAATACCATATTTAAAAACATAAGTGAACCAATAAAGGAAACTGAACTTTCCTGTTTTGTGTGAGTGATATCGAATGTAGTATTTTTAGAAAGAAACCACTCAACCAAGCAAACCCAATCCGAACACTCCAGCAATATAGACTTGATTGACATGAGTTTTTAATTGGCAAAAATATTCCTACAGAGAAAACATAATAGGTAATATGTGAATTTCCAAAACCATATTTTCCAAAAACATTTGCCAACATATCGACATTAACATATATATTGATAGAAATTGAACGATAACCGAAAAAAAAATGATGTGGGACAACATATTTACATGGAAAATCTTTTTTAGGAAAAAAACCACGAGCAGATGATGATATCACTATGAAAATTAAATTACAACTGCGAATTTTGATATTCTAACTTATATAAATTTATAGAGAAAATAAAATTATAATAATATTATCAATTTTCAGCTTAACTGGATTGACCTAGATAAAATTTGAGTATCATCGAAATCTAACGTATTTATTAGAATTTCTCTAATCTAACAACTCTGTTCATCAAATTGGGAGGACTATAAATGGCCGACAACAATGGTTTCTTAAAATGATGGTAATCTATCTTCTTGTTTAGAAGGACGTAGGAAGGTTCTATATCCCAAACGAGGTCGGCTTCTTCCCTCTGTCACTGGTCCAACCCAACCAAACTGTTTGGAAAATGCGACTTTAACAGTCCTGCCTCGGCTAAGCCCAGACGCCATTGGCCCAAGCTCTCCACTTTCGTAGATTCTTCTCTCCGGTTTCCATCCACATTCATCTTCTCCAACTTATGGCAGCTGGCAGGTCTCTTTTTGGGCCACAAAACAGAGACAGAGCTTTGAAAATTCATTTCTCGAGTGTCGTCGACTGCGTGTCTATTTCGTGTCCATCTTGAAGTTGCAATATCTCCTTTTTTTATCGCATTATTAGATTAAACCCGGAACCTGAAATCCAGTATTGTTTAGAAGCCATAAGTTTTAGAGGTAAAACCCGTTTGATTGTATAGTTGGAGCAGATCAAGCACTGTTTCTGTCTTTCTGGGTTTTAATGGAGTTTTTCAATAAAACCATGGCGGTTAAGCTCCGTAGCCATCTGGGTAAATATTTGATACCCGACGACGACAAAGAAACAGTTCGGCTGACCCGAAATGGCGACTCTCATAAAGCGATCTGGGTAGTTGAAGCAGTGGAAGAAAAGAGCCATAAAATCCGACTGAAGAACTGCTATGGAAGATACCTCAAAGCATCAGATTCAGATTTTTCCATTGGAATGTCCGGCAAAAAAGTAGTTCAGCACTCGCCGGCGAAGCCATCCGGGCTGATGATTCAGTGGGAACCGATTCGGGTAGGATATCAAGTAAAGCTCAGGAGCTGTTCCGGAACGTTTCTCCTAGCGATCGGCGGAACGCCGCCGTGGAGAAACTCCGTAACCCACGATGAACCGTACATCTCTTCAACTCAGAAATGGATCTTGTGGGATGTGGACGCCGTCGAAGCTCCGGGGAAGGAGTCAATTTTAAGTTCTGTAAGGTCGATTTCGGATGGGTTTACGGGTTCGGAGCCTAATTCGCCGGCAAAAGCTTCCGGAGAAAAGCATTCGAAAGGAATTTCAAAACAGGTAAATCAGCTTTAAATAAACTTCCAGACCTATTTTCTTCCATAGTTCTTGTTGAAACTGCAAATTCTCAGTTCTTCTGAATTCTGATTATCGAAAACTTCATCATTTTCCTCTACAATCCTCTTCAATCAAATTACAGAAACCAGTTAGAATTTTTATTTCATCTTAAGAACTGAAATTATTTAAATTTTCGAAGAAAAATTCTGAAGAATACCAATCAAAGCAGTGAAAATTGTTTCACTTTGTTGAGGTTTCGACAAAGACGAGGAAATTTTCACCCATGACAGTTCCATTAAATTATATCTGAGGAAGACAACCGTTTGCCGCGTGGGTCCAAGTCAAACTTTATCCAACAGCCGCGTCAAAAGTCAACTTTCTTTTCCCACGTTTTATCCAGAAAACAAAACAGAAAAAAGAACACACTTTTCTTACACGTAAAAATCGTAGCTTTGTCTGAAACAGTCCCAGTAAACGTTTCCTCTGTTATTTCTTTTGCCGGCAGATTAATGTCTCCTCTGGAAAATTCCGATCTGGTATGGACCTCTTTAACAACGCTAAGGCGGTGCGCCTTCGTAGCTGCCACGACAAGTATGTAACGGCGGATGACGATGAGGAATCGGTGACCCAAGATCGAATCGGATCTTCCAAGAACGCCCGATGGACAGTCGAGTTTGTGTCCGGATCCGAATCCGCAGTCAGGTTCAAAAGCTGCTATGGGAAGTATCTCACCGCCTCGAATCAGCCGTTTCTGCTAGGAATGACCGGCCGGAAAGTTCTCCAGACTCTTCCGAAGCGGCTCGATTCATCGGTGGAGTGGGAGCCGGTGAGAGAAGGGGTTCAGATTATGCTGAAAACTCGGTATGGAAATTTCTTGAGGGCAAATGGGGGAGTTCCGCCATGGCGAAACTCTATAACTCACGACGTTCCTCATCGGACTGCTACTCAAGATTGGATTGTCTGGTCTGTCGATGTTGTCGAAATCGAAGTTAAATCTCCTGATTCTGTACAGCCGAGTCAGCCCGTTTCACACTCGGACTCTTCGGACCAACTGGGCTACAACTCACCCTCCTCGGATTCCTTCAAATCCGACCAACTTTCAAGATCAGAGGTTTGAAATCTTCTCTTAATCTGTCTGCCGTCTTCTTTGACCTTAAAAAGTTTGCATGCTTAATAATTTCTGTGTATGAAAGTTTAAACGGTCGTAACTTTAAAATCAGTTAAAGTGTGGTAGCCCCTAAAGTTAGAGATAATAACGATGAACTTATTCTACCTTTTTAGGCAGATAACACTCTAAACTTAGTGGCGATGATAGTTAAGTTTCTTTCGATTGAATTGTCATCAAATAACCCATGTTTTTGCAGATGATCTTCTCTAGTATTTGAAAAGAAATAACTTCCGATAAAATGATTTTTGCGATTCTAGATGTCGAATTGTCCAACTCGTTTTTCTCTGAAAATTGTCAAAATTATATTGTCATTCTATCGGGAGTTGTTTATATCTAAAAATTGTTAAACATAGAAGATCGCGTGACAAAAATGTAGTCTCTTTGACGGGTCCCCCTAACGACATGAGGTTAATTGCTAACTGTTCTAAATTCAATGGATAATTTGCCTTCAAAAAAAATATAAGGACTTACTTACTCTTGAGTTCTAACTTTAAGGACTAATGTGCATTTTACTTTTCAAAAATCTTTCGTTTTTGATTAATTGTTCTGTTTTTTGATTGAAGTTCGATGCTGTGGAACATGATTTTGTAGTTTTTCGTGTCGGAAAAGTTAAGTTTCCATTCAATTGGATTGTGTAAATTTGGTTTTTTTAGTGATCATTTGATTATGATTTCTGTAGTCTATGGATTCCGGTCGTATTTCTCCACCAAAATCTGAAGGAAGAACGATAAATTATCACGTGCTTAATGAGAATGATAAGGCCGAGGAGTGCTACTCCTTTGTGTTCAAAGGAAATAGGGTTGAAGAATTGACTCGGAAATTGGAGGAAGAGACCGGCCTAGATGATATTATTGTGTGTACTCGTAATCCGCTCAATGGAAATCCTTATCCCCTTCGTTTGCACCTTCCTCCGAACAATGCATCGATGAATGTTGTCGTTGTTTTGAAGTCCTCTAAAGGTAATGTCTTAGAACTTGTCTTTGCTTTCGATTTTCTTGTCTTGTGGCTGTTTGAACTCGTAACAATTGATGAGATTTCGATATGATCATCATTCGTTGTTTTTCGATTGTTTTGAGCTTGATTAGGTCAACTTCTCAAACACAACAACCTTTTTATACTTACCATTTTCGTCCGTTTTCTTTTACAATTAGCTTGATTTCTCTGTTTCTTTGGATTGTATCAGCGGCTAGAGATTTTGCCAACCAAAGCTTGATCTAAAACATGGTCATACCGGGATTAAAATTCGCACGGAATCAAATTCTACGTGCTCTGTACATTACAAATTCTTTCATCCATCAATGTGATACGCGGCTGGAAAGGGTAATCGGCGTGAGAGAATCGGTGTTTTTGTCGAAACTAATTCGTTTCTTCGTATATTCTTTGTTTGAGATTGTATTATCAAGTAATATTCAGTTTTAGCCGGTTTGTATGTTCTTTGTTTAGATTATCAAGAGATATTTGTAAATCACATGTAAAGTTCACTGTTTTGCTGTAAGTTCCTGTTGATCTTTTGCTTAATTTTGTCCCTGGATCCATTTTTCAATCCATAATGAAGAACAATGATATGATCATAATCAGAGTTTCCAGATTGCAGAAATAATCTGAATTTTAATTCAAAAACTCATCATCTAACGACGTTAATCTCAATTTATACACCATTTTTTGAAAGAAATATAAGACAAACAATTCATTTAAAGTCGGGTCGATTCTTTCCACTTCGATCGGCCGAGCTCAACAGACCTCGAAGCTCTCTGGCATGGCTGATCATCCCTTTCTCTGAGTAAGCTTTAATCATAGTTCTGTAAGTAATCTTATCAGGCTTACATCCCTTTTCTTCCATTATTTCCAGCACTCCCTTCATCTCTGCAAAACATCCTGTCCGGCCATAGGCGTCGATGAGACAATTGAAGAACACAGAATCGAGCATTATATCTGAATTCTCGATGAAACGAAGAACATTTTCGATTTTTTCTGGTTTCCTGGCTTGTCCGTAGGCACTGACTATCGAGCAAAGTGTAACACAGCTCGGTTTAATCCTCTCCGATCGCATAAGTCTGAACAAATACTCCATCTGTTTCAAATCTCCGGCCCTTCCAAACGCGTCAATTACGACGTTGTAAGTGACGATCGTCCAAGAATAGTGGTATTTCTGCATATACTCCATTACAGCACTCATCTTCTCGTAAAACCCGGATTTTCCGTAAGAATCAATGAGGATGTTGAAGGTCTGAATGTTTGGTTGAATTCCAGCAGTCTGAAACTTATCATAACATTTCTCCATTGTTTCTATCTGCCCACTGCAGCCAAATGCTCTCAGTGTGGAGTTCATCGTCCAGACATCAGGCTCGCAATTCTTGGTGGACAGCATTTCGACCAGTGTTGATTCCATCTGGGCAAACCTTGTCAGGAACAAAAAACCAAAAATGAGTTCTCAATCAGCCAACAAACAATCTCAAGCTTTATTCGATTGTTAAGCATATGGCAAAAACAAGAGTGAATTGCATATTAGCTCTTAAAACTAATGTTTCTTAGCCAAATATCCTCTGAACTTAACAGCGTTAGTAATTAAATCCATGTTGTTAGAGTTTGTCATCAAAGAAATTACATTTTTGTCACATGATCTTCTCCCGTAGACAATTTCTAGAGAGAAACAACAAGTAGTTTAAAATAATCAGCTTATGGAGCTCGATATCATCGCCAAAATCGTTTCATACGATGAGTTTTCTAACTTATTTCTCTTTAGAGATCATCAAAACCATTCTATCGAGTGTTTGTTTCTCTCTAGAAATCGCTCAACAGAGAAGATCACGTGATAAAAACGTGATTTATTTGACGCCAAATCTAACGACAAAGACTTAATTGCTAACGCCTCTAAGATCAATGAGTTATTTTCCTAGAAAAAAGTACAATGGCCTACTTGCTCTTGGTCCGTACTTTGTGCCAAAACAAATACAGATGACAAATAAAAAAATGTACTCCAACATATCAATGGAGTAGTAATATTTCGCATTGCTATTGCAACTTGATATAGCTATGCAAAACTCAAGTCGAGTTTCTACAGAAATCAGACTTGAGTTGAAACAGTAGAGATGCAGAGAATCGATAAACTCTTATCTCGGGTAAAAATATGAAATTTTCTCGGCGATAAGTTGAAAAACAAGGCAGAAAGGATAAACCAATACATTTTTGCCTTTCCATAAGAATCAATCAGTGTATTATAAGTAATCTTGTTGGGTTTAATTCCTCGAATCTCCATTTCCGACAGCAGAAGCTGCACTTTCTGGAAGGCGAAAACATGTAAACACGACTTAATGAGAATGGAGTAGGTTTGTACATCAGGCTGGCAATTGGGGGTGTTCTTCATTTCTTCAAGGATAGAAAAAGCTTCATCGAGAAGACCACTCCGGCTGTAGGCCGACAAGAGAGCTGTGTAGGATTCATGGCTGACTGCACAGCCTTCTTCGATCATCTCTTCGAAAAGCTCATTTGCTTTTCTGGGCTGCTTGCATTTTCCAAGCATGACGATGAGCTTTATGTACATTCCACAAGAGGGTCTGTACCAGAGCTGCTCTTTGAGTAATTCAAAAACCTGAAACGGGATAGAAGACACCAATTTTGGAAGAAATAGAGATAAAAATATATCAATCTTCTCTCTTTTCTGTCATCAATTCTGTAAGCATATGAAAATCTCCCATTACCCCTCATTATGGTTTCTAAAATGCAAATTGAACTATTCTTCTGCCTCAAACAGACTGCATTAAAATCAAAACTGAGCTCAGTCTAATCGAAATGAAACAAAAAAGATTGACCTTCAAAGCCGATTCCCAGCGCAGAGCTGTGATTCTTTCATGGAGAGCTTCAAGAACAGTCCTCGGATGTAGCCTCTTTGAACCTTTAACACCCCTCTTGGTTTCGATGATAGCCTTGGTGGCCTCTCTGTAAAGTATAATAGATATGGCTTTCTTCGCTGCAATCTTCTTGTTCACCTCCTCCTTCCTCTCCCTCGCTTCTCTCTCCTTTAGCTTCGAGATATCGATGGGTAATCTAGGGATATTCTCTGCAAATGTTAGAGAGTTTGCTCTCTCTCCCAAATTACCATTTGCAGAAGAAGTAGAGAATTCGGGTTGGAATTTAGGGTTGGACTCTGCCCGGATGACAAATGGTACTTTGGAGAAACCTAGGAACATTATGTCTAGAACTCAGACTAGCCGTACCTAACCAGGCAAAATATGCGATCAATGCAAACAGAAGTGCGAGGAGGGAGCAACTGGAAGTGGGGAAGGCAGCAACGGAACCAGTCTGGAAGCGTCAGCGCCGCAACTAGATAAGCCAAGAACGCGTAGTAGAGGGAGCCCATCCTCACGGATGAGCGGCGTCGAATGAGCCAGATCTTCTGGACAGATGGGGTGTCCTTCCTGCTTGTCTAATGGCCCTCAATGGCTTCCTCTGATCAGTCTTACGTCCAAATTAGGTCACTTTCGTTCATTCCCAGCTAACCCAACAGAGAGGCTAATGGTGGGGAAGAGGGTTTTACAGGATGAGGTATTTCATTGAAAAAAAATCTTTTTATGGTAATAGGTCATTCGTTGTCTAACTGCAAATAAAGTTCGAAACTTTTATACATGAACACCCACGGGAAGAAGCTAGAACACAAGGGTAATCAATTTTGACGCGATAAACAACACAAAAAACATAAAAAAAAAAAAAAGGGAAGTATTTGAAATGGAACTATTGCTTACAAGTTTGGATTATCTCATGCCTACAAAATTGTATCGTGTTTTTAATATCTAAGATCGAAATGAACAACAAGAAAGTATCAAAACTATTTAAATATGTTACAAAATCAACTTGCTAAGCTTAAGATTCTAATAGTTCCATCATCCTCTTCAATGTGTAAAAGATCGAAGTGGTCTAAGGCACAAAGTCGTGACCCGAGTTCATCCTAAACGCAATTTGAAGGACCTTTCTTGTATTTTTGTCCATACTTAGATTGATTTGGACAAAAAAAAAAAAGCGATGATCCTGCTAGATTTTACAAAGCTTGGAATTTGCTACAGAGACTTTACCCAAGAACAGATTTGCAGAGGATGAAGAAGAAGACGATGAGAAATGGCGGTGCAGAGGAAGACGAGAGAGAGAGAGAGAGAGAGAGAGAAGTGAAAATAATGATTTCTGTTTTCTATGTCAATTCATCTTTGAAAATTGATACTTACATACTTTGCAGAGGAAACAGAACTAAGTTTACAAACTCAACCAAATTAACAAACTGAACTAGAACAATACTCTAACATCCCCCCTCAAGAGCAAGGCTGTAGGCCGAAGATCTTGAATACAAAGGAAGAGAACTTCAAGAGCGGAAGTGGTTTTGTTAGGGCATCGATCAGTTAGTTGTCGGATGGGGTAAATTTGACCAATAGTTAATTTCTTGAGTACTTTGTCTCAAACAAAATGAAAATTTCTCTCAACATGTTTTGATTTGGAGTGTAAGATGGGGTAAGAAGCAAGATATGTAGCACTTAAATTGTCAATGAGAATAAGCGGTAACTTAGCGAAAGCAATACCCAATTCGTTCAATAAGGACTAGAGCCATAGTACTTCCGCTGGACCATTAGCTATACTACGATACTCTGATTCTGTGCTAGCTCGTGACACAGTTTTTTGTTTGGTAAAGGACCATGAGATGAGGTTAGTTCCCAAAAATACACAAAATCCACCCGTGCTTTTACGATCATCTGGGCAGGAAGCCCAGTCGGCATCTGTGTAACACGTCAAACTGCAACAAGAAGAAGGCGAGAAGAAGATACCTAAAGATGGAGTTCATTTAAGGTATCGCAGAATGCGCTTTATTGCTTGCCAATGAATATTTGACGGAGCATGCATAAATTGTGAAACTTTATCAACGACAAATGAAATATCTGATCGAGTTAGATAGCAATATTGGAGACCACCAACAATGTTGCGATAGAGAAATCCATCATGAAGAGGTGTACGAGATGCTTGTGATAATATTGGCATGACAACCACGGGAGTGGGAACTGGCTTGCAGGAGTCCATATTAGCTCTGGAGAGTAACTCAGATATGTATGCAGATTGAGAAAGGTTCATACTCGTAGGTGTGTGAGTGACTAAAATCCCAAGAGAAAAAGATAGCGGTCTAACATCACGGACATTAAACTGCGAGTGTAAATATGCTAGGAGCTGGTCCATATGAGGAGTGGAGTTACCTGTTAGGATAATGTCGTCGACATAGACCAGCATGATCAGAATGAAAGACTTAGTACGACGGACAAATAGTGAAGTACCAGATTTTGATGCCAAGAAATCCCAATGTAGTAAAGCATTATGTAGCTTGATATATCAAGCCCGAGGGGATTGCTTGAGACCATAGAAAGCTTTATGCAAGAGGCTAGGGGTGGACATGGTCCGGGTCGGTCTGGTTCCGAGTTCGGACAGAAACTGGACCAAATGTAACATATCAAAAATGTGCAGCAGACATTTTTGACATAAGGAAGGAAAATTTTTCTTCCAGCTGAAGGATTTTGAAAATTTAGCTGACGAAGTGGAAAAAAATTGATCGATGATTTTGACGAAAATGAAAATCCTCCCTTATAAATACAGAAGCTCGGGGAGGAGAAAAGTACACCAAAAATCGAAGGAAATACCTACCTCGCCGGAATTGCCAAACCTCGGCCGAACCCTGTTAGTGATTTTCTACACCCTAACGCAAGTGCACGTGTCGCTAATGAAGTAATAAAGTAAGTAAAAGTCAATCCTATGAGGATATTTTTAATAAAATTAATCTTGCTATAAATTTCTATAAAATAAAGATGAAAAATATTGAAATTAAATAAATAGTAAGGAATGATAAACTAAAATTACTCGAAATTAAATAAGACTAAAAATGGAAATTATTTAAAAAGGTAATTATAAGAAAAGCCTTGGTTAGGGTTAGGGGTGAGCAAGAACCGGATTGGACCGAAGAACCGGACTGGAACCGAAAATTTGGTCCAGTTCTGGTCTGTTTTGCAACTTAAATAACCGAATTTTGGTTTTTTTTAAGTAGAACCGAAAAATCCGGTTCGGTTTTTGGGTTTGATGATAAAAAACCGAATTATGCCAGAACCGAATTTAATCACTGCTGCCCAGTGCCCTAAGCCCTCTCCTCGGCTGCTCCTGCCTCTCAAATTCTCAATCTCACTTCGCTGAGCCTCAGATCTCAGTTCGCACTCGCAGTCGCCCGACGCCAAACCACAGTCGCCGACTTCCGACCTCGACTTCCGACCTCAACTTCCTACTTCTGACTTCGACAAAGCTTCCGACTTCCGACTTCGACGAAGTCACCGACTTCCGACGAAGGTAAGCAATTTTTATAGCATTACTCGTTCGTAGCTCTGAATATCTTAATGTAGCATTAAAGTTTTTGTGATTTTGCTGTGCATTAATGTTTTGAGTCGTCATCGGCGACTCCTCCGTCGACTGTGGTACCAACAACTTCCTCGGAACCTTTGCCCGTGCTGATCGTCTTCCCTATGGTCGTGATTTCGATTCCCACAGTCCAACCGGGAGATTCTGCAATGGAAGAACCCCCGTTGATTATCTTGGTAATCTTCTCTGTGATCTTGGTTTTGCATTCATCCCCTTCTTTTAGTTTGGAGTAGATAAGATGAAAGGAAAGTACGATTTCTTTCTTGGTTGCTGATAGTTTTGTAGTGATTTAAAAATCTCCATTGACTAAAGATTTCGGTTTTCTATGGCGGATCAAAATCATTCTTGAATTTTTTTCCCCTAGGAGTTTTCCCCTCTTCTCTTTTTGATAATTGTAATTTAAATCCAAAATGGTTAATTTTTGGATTTATGTACTATCAGCATTGCGACTTGGCCTGCCTTTTGTGCCGAGTTACCTAGGGCAGACTGGAACAGTAGAAGGCATGATCCATGGAGTAAACTACGCATCTGCCGGTGCTGGAATTATTTTCACAAGCGGTTCCGAGCTGGTATGCTTTCCAATCTCCTCTACTTTTACATTTAAATGGACCATCTCTTATTGCAAGATTCTGCCGAGAACTGAGTTCATCCATGTTTTGATTATTCTTTCCAATTAATCTCATTGGAGACAAATGCAATGGATAGATAATTAGAATACTAAATAGAGAGAATTTTTTTAATTTTAAAAAAAAAGTAGGAAAACCGGAACCGGATTAGAACCGGAACCGAAATTCGGTTCCGGTTCTAGTCCGGTCCTTAAAAAAATCAAAACAGTCCCGGTCTTAAAAATTAAAAACCGAATTTTATTATTTTGGTTTTAATTTTCTTCAAAACCGGACCGGACCGATTTTTGCTCACCCCTAGTTAGGGTTGATTTCCTCATTACATGCAATTTACTCATGATGTTAAAGCATTAGTCACAAAACAGCAAGAATTCATAATATTTATAGGGTTCCGTCGAATTGCCTAGATAAATTCGTTTAAGAATTTTCTTTTCGACTTTAAAAAGATAAAAACTTAATCTGAATTTTCGTGTGAACCTATTCTTAACGCCAAATAAATTAATGTTAGCTACTTTGCAACAATTATAATTTATTCAATTACTCATGCATCTTTAATTCCTATTTACTTATTGATACAATAGGAATATGTGAAAACAAATTTGCCTATCGACACAATTCGTATTATGCAATAAAAATCAGGAGCAATCGTTCAGTGAAAAATATGTAGCATTCATGGATCAGAATAAAAACATGTAATGAGTACTATCTTGCCCAACCAAGATTAAAAAGTTTAGCCTAAAATCATAATGGTAAAACTAGAAATAATAATATTGAGAAAAACATCAACAGTAGAAGAGAAGAAGAAGAAAGCTAAAAATTGTCGTCGGTTCCCTTGATGCAAATCCAGAGCTCCCCTCTAGCAGCCAAAATAATAAAAATCCTCTCTTTTATAATTGCTTCTTCTCCTCGTTCTGCGTGTCATCCTTTTTTTTCTCTCTTCAGTCTGTTCCTTTCTTTTCTCCTTTTAATCCGCTGATTCCCTTGATCAATAGCTTATCATTATGATAAAATCTTCTTGATTTGTTCTTTATTGTCATCCGTTCTCCTAAGTCGTCTACTGCTATTTGTCGACTGCTGTTTTGTCTACCGTTTTCATTTGTCGACCGTTCTCTGTTCTGCCATCTGATTGCTAGTCTGTCATTTGATTATCATTTGTCATCTGTTTTCTGTCATCCATTTTCATTTTCGACCGTTCTCTGTCATCCGATTTTATCTACCATTTATGTCATCCGATTGGCCTTCTTTCTCTCCATTATCTTCTCAAAATATTTCAGCCACTGTAACGTCCCGTAAATTTACCCTTGTCACTATTCCTAAAAATCCCAAAAATTTGAACTTTATTTTCATCCTTTAATCTTACTCATTTAAAGACAGTTAAATTCGTTAAGCAGAAGATAACAATTCCTCTCGGGTTTCATTAAATGAACAGTAGGGTCGACAACTCTTTTCGGAAGACAACACTTCATATCGGGTTCAGACGAATGATACAGTGGAGGTCGAAGTGGTCTCTGTAATGAGATCGGTTGACGTTGTCGTCCACAACATCGGACGATGTTATCATCCACAGAATCGGACGACGATGCGTTATCATCCACAATATTTGGACGATGTTATCGTTCACAGCATTTATTCGTCCACGGAGTTTATTCGTTCACGGAGTTTATTCGTCCACGGACTTTGGACGATGTCTGCATCCACAGGGTTCATTCGTCCACGGACCCTAATCGTCCACGGACCTTATTCGTCCACGACTTCAGAATACTTAACTTAAAAGTTTGACAGAGTCGCCATGAAACATCAGTCGATTATCATCAACACTCAACATCAACCGATTTAACACCTGCCGATTATTGGTCGAGATTGACACTTCAACTTTATGACTTCTATAAACTTAATTCCCAATTCCAAAATCTTTATGCTCATAAACAACATAAATCTCGACTTGAATACGTAGCGGAAGACTTAAAAAAAACGGATGAAAACCTTTAATCTTAAAATCTTCTTTAAATCATAACCAGTACCAAACAACCTCAGTATTTATCATTCATAAGAAAATCTTATCTTACTTATACTTCAGTATCATAGACCTTACTAAAATCTGTAGGAGTATCATCCAACGGGTCAAAATTGCCGCCAGCCACAAAATTCCAGCCATGAGTACCATCCAACAACCCATCTTAGACATCACTACTCGGTTTGAGGTCCTCACCTTCCAACTCGTCACCTACATTATAAGGTTTAACTATAAACCAAATTCTTAGTAAGAAGTGCAACATATACATAAATGCTCATGAATGCATACTTCGTGAAAATCATATTCGTGTTCTTATTTCATATCGTGCGAATCATGTTCATGTTCATGTATCATCTTTCACTTGACATGGATTGTAACACCCGACAACTTCAACCAGGTGACTTCCTAAACTGTATTAATGGTCACGAATATTCAATCTTCACGGTTTAAGGTTTTATGCCAAGCTTAATTAATTACATGTGGATCTAAACTAGGTTGAGTGGCAAAGTTGTAATAATGGAGGATTGAAGCCAATATTTAAAGAAAAAGGAAAGGATTTAAACCTCATTTAAACCACTGTAGCTAACATCCCCATTTCCCGGCGATTTCTTCTCTCCCAAGCTCTCGCTCTCTGTCAGCTGGAAATCCCTCCTTCGACGATCGGTTTCCTTGCTGCTTCTCGGCTACTTTGTGCTCGAGGTACGAGTTTGACAATGTAGCTATCTTTCAATCGTTAAGCTCTGTTTCAGCTATGTGTTGAGGTTCTGGATTCTTCAATGGCCGAGTATTAGTAAGGATATTTAAAATCTGAATGTAGTAATGTCATTCCGAATCGATTTTGGACATTAAACAAACAACCCTGAGATATCGCTTATCGAATCTGTTTGTTCTGGATTTCGGATTTCAAACTGCATAGAGAACTATACTAAGGATTCAGGAGTGACTATAGCTATTAGATCCTAGGATGACTTGTGATTAGAACTAATAGGATTTTGTTTTAACTACTGCAATGTAAATGTTTTAGGTGAGGAAGTTAGAAGAGAAAGGAGCTCAAATTGCTAAGGAGACCAGGTAAGTGAATGTACAGGTTTCTTGGTCATTAGGACCCTACATCAAAGGATGCTAGGTAGAAACTCATATGATGAATAGAAGTTTCCCTTATGTTACTGTCTATTGTTTATGCTGATGATTAGCTCAGTGGTAAAGTTTCATGTCGAATGGTACTCAGTTCTGTAGCTTGATGATTTAAGAATTTTCATGTCCATGCATCATGAATGTTTTATGCATATGAAAATGTTTTAAGAGCATGTCTTCGCATGAACAAGATAAGAATATAAAACTTATGCAACGTGAATTAAGAGAGGTTGGGGACGGTTTGGCGTATGTCACTGTCCAAAAGAGGACCATGATACGACCCGCAAGGGAACTATGTGCACTCTCACTGTCAAACCCCCTTTACCTGCACAAATCCCTCTTAATCCACACAACTTAAATGAAGAATATGATCAATGACTATGAATGAAGAATCTGTCAATGACTATGAATGAAGAATATGATCAATGACTATGAATGCAATGACTATGAATGAAGAATATGATCAATGACTATGAATGAAGAATATGATCAATGACTATGAATGAAGAATATGATCAATGACTATGAATGAAGAATATGATCAATGACTATGAATGAAGAATATGATCAATGACTATGAATGAAGAATATGATCAATGACTATGAATGAAGAATATGATCAATGACTATGAATGAAGAATATGATCAATGACTATGAATGAAGAATATGATCAATGACTATGAATGAAGAATATGATCAATGACTATGAATGAAGAATATGATCAATGACTATGAATGAAGAATATGATCAATGACTATGAATGAAGAATATGATCAATGACTATGAATGAAGAATATGATCAATGACTATGAATGAAGAATATGATCAATGACTATGAATGAAGAATATGATCAATGACTATGAATGAAGAATATGATCAATGACTATGAATGAAGAATATGATCAATGACTATGAATGAAGAATATGATCAATGACTATGAATGAAGAATATGATCAATGACTATGAATGAAGAATATGATCAATGACTATGAATGAAGAATATGATCAATGACTATGAATGAAGAATATGATCAATGACTATGAATGAAGAATATGATCAATGACTATGAATGAAGAATATGATCAATGACTATGAATGAAGAATATGATCAATGACTATGAATGAAGAATATGATCAATGACTATGAATGAAGAATATGATCAATGACTATGAATGAAGAATATGATCAATGACTATGAATGAAGAATATGATCAATGACTATGAATGAAGAATATGATCAATGACTATGAATGAAGAATATGATCAATGACTATGAATGAAGAATATGATCAATGACTATGAATGAAGAATATGATCAATGACTATGAATGAAGAATATGATCAATGACTATGAATGAAGAATATGATCAATGACTATGAATGAAGAATATGATCAATGACTATGAATGAAGAATATGATCAATGACTATGAATGAAGAATATGATCAATGACTATGAATGAAGAATATGATCAATGACTATGAATGAAGAATATGATCAATGACTATGAATGAAGAATATGATCAATGACTATGAATGAAGAATATGATCAATGACTATGAATGAAGAATATGATCAATGACTATGAATGAAGAATATGATCAATGACTATGAATGAAGAATATGATCAATGACTATGAATGAAGAATATGATCAATGACTATGAATGAAGAATATGATCAATGACTATGAATGAAGAATATGATCAATGACTATGAATGAAGAATATGATCAATGACTATGAATGAAGAATATGATCAATGACTATGAATGAAGAATATGATCAATGACTATGAATGAAGAATATGATCAATGACTATGAATGAAGAATATGATCAATGACTATGAATGAAGAATATGATCAATGACTATGAATGAAGAATATGATCAATGACTATGAATGAAGAATATGATCAATGACTATGAATGAAGTAGAGCGTTAAGCCATTGGATGATGGAGAGTTTTATTTTGTCATCTAGTGATCGGCAGATGTAGTGTAATAAGGTCAACGGATGATGAGGATGTTATTGTCGTTTCGTGACGGGTCATGTTTTAATTATTCCCGTGAGAAGCACATGTTCACCGGATGATATCCCCTTATTTCACCGGATGATCTAAAGAGTCTCTTTACGGATGATATAAACCTGGTTTGTCGTCTAGTGACCGGTAGATGTGGTTTTATTCCTCAATCGGCAGGTGCAGTCTAAAGGTTTAAGTTTCCCTTCACCAGCCGATACACATTGCATTGCCCGCCGGTAGATGCGTAAAGTATTCCTTTGCCGAATGACTTTTAGTGAATTATGTACGACATTTTGAGTTAAGTTATGTTTAAAAAAAAAAAATATATTACCGAAAATGAGTAGAGTGTGAGTAATAAGAATTAAATGATTAAGAAAGATATGGTTTATGTGACGATCCCTCTGGGGTCGTTACATGGATTAAGGAGGGATTCGTGCTGGGGAGTAGGCAAAGTACGTGTACTTGGTCCTCACAGACACATATTCATGGTCCATTGCATGGACAATGATTCATGGTCCCTCGAGATGGACAGTTTTGTTGACATGGCCATACCACCCCAACCCTCACTTAACATTTTCGTATTTTTCATTCTCATGTTCTTCTTGTTACATTTCCTTCACATAAATCATGCATGTAAAACATTTCATTCGTCGATGGGAAAACATGATGCATATACATGAATGCATAAAGGAACGCTGCACTATCGAGAACAAACCATCTATCATATATAATACCATATGCTATTCTACTCATCATAACAAAACGCTCAACAGAATAGTATCATTAAGAAGTCATCATTACTAATTCCCTAGTACCCTTGTGATGTAGGGCCCTAATGGCCGGAACTCTAACACTCACTTACCTAGACTCCTTAGCAAGCCGTGCACTTCTCTTCTTTTCCACCTAAGACATTTCACATTTAAATGTTAGAAATCAATCCCGGATAATCCAACCTCAAAACTAGCTAAAGTTCCTAACTAAGATAACCTCCTAGATTCTAGTTTAAACCTCTTAGATATTCTGTCGAACACCTCGTATGCGTAACTTTGCTCCTTCTTACGTGAACAACATTTATACCTTCAACTATCGAAGTTTAATCTGACTTCCATTCTTTCTCAACTTACTATCACCAACATTAAAGTTCAACATTCATTCGTCAATGCCATTAATACGAAAACTTCACAAATGCTACCATTAATCTTAACATCAACCGATTCTAGAACCTCAAACATCGGCCAACAACCGCCCCTAAATCGTAGACCTAATGAATGAATCATCTAACCTTACTTGAGCTTTGAATCGTCGAAGAAGGAAGAGGAAGAAATTGGCCGTTGATGGGGAGAATCGCAGGCTGCACGAGAGAAAAGCTCTGGAGACAAAATCGCCTAAATAGAGAGGGGTCGACTGCAGGATCATGGGAGTAGGGTTTTTGTGAGGTTTTGGATTTCTCTTAAATATTTATACTAATTAGAAACCAGCCTTATTTAGAAATTTTGCCACCAAACCTATTTTCACCCAAAACAAGCGAAACCCGATAACCTCGACGTCCAAATTCCAATAAAACAATTATTATTTAAATAGCCACTAGCCCCGCTCGGTAAATTTTGGGATGATTATCTGACTGAAGATGCTGGGTGTTACAGCCACGGTTCCTTGATTAGATTCCTTTATTTTTGGAAACCATCATCTCCTTCAATTATTTTCTCTCTCTCCTTAATCTTTATCCTTTTAATTCGATCTTCCCGCTAATAACTCTGCAAATATAAAATTCAAATTAGTGATAAAAATCTGTTTGTTTTTCCGATAATCTATGTTAAATACATTAAATTCAGTCAATGTTCTAATGTTGCAGCATCTTGCAGTAATTATAGTAAATTTCATAATTTTCTCCTTACATTCGCTCAAATCATACAAGTTATATCAATTAAAAGTGGTATAAAATAACTCTAATTTAAGAGTTATTAAATACCCCCAAACTTAAACCATTACTCATCCTCGAGTGATGTAGAACAAAAATAAGTTCCCAAGGTAACATTAACAGAATTTATGTAATTTCCAAAATAATTCGTAACTTGTAAATTATTAAAAAAATTTCATTATCACAAATAAAAGCAATCAATATAAATTTAATTCTCAATAAATTAATTTTCAAAGTGTGTGTATGCTCAAACTCCTCTTAAATTGCTAAGTTCAATCATCAACACTAAACATCACAATACATATCATAGGATGTCAACACTTTAATGTCCTTCCTAAATCCATTAGCTTTCAAAGGTTCTTCTTCTTTCTTTTATGTTTTTTTTATAAGGGAGAGGGATATATAATAATTTTATTATTATTATTATTATTATTTTTTCATTGATTTTATCTATAAGTCACACTATCTTTTTACGTGATTGACAACATTGGTGATGAAGTCCTCCGGTTACTCAGTAGTGTCACCTTAATATACATACTCATATCAAATAGAGGAGTATAGCCAATAAATATACAACGGAGTTCCTCCCAAACTTCCTCTAATTTATTTCTACCCATCGAGTATGTAACAACCAACACTTTGATTGGGTATTTATCTCGTGATTAGTTATGGTATGGTTTATGGAATAAGGAGATTATAAAAGAAAAGTAGGTTTAATGGAAGGATTGTAAATAAGTTCATTTTAAGTGTTATAAATAGAAAGTGGAAATTCTAAAACCCTCACAAAACCTCTCCCCCCACTTTTCAGCCGACTCCTCCTTCCCTCTACATTTCCTTTCTTCAACGTTCTCCTCTCACGGCAGCCACGATTTCTCCCTCTCCTAGTCGATTCTTCCTCCTTCGTTTCCTTCAAGAATCGAGCTCTAGGTAAGGCTTATATAATTTATTTGTTAAGTTTTGATTTAAGAGTTATTTTATTTAGAGCTGGAGATGTTCAGGTTCATCAATGTTAGGGTAATGTTAGTATTTATGGGATTGTTTGTATTATTGGCATTGATGTTGGAATGTTGGACGTTATTGATCATAGGTTGAGAATAATAAATGTTGGTTTAAATTCCGATAGTGAAGGCATAAATGCCATTTTTGTTGTTGGAAACAGAGTTATGCACCCAAGGTGTTCGATGAAATGTCTTGGAGGTTTAAATTGAATTTTTAGGAGACTTCCTTAGTTAGGACTTGGCTAGTTTTGAATTTGGGTTTATTTAGGATTGATTTTTAACATTGTAATGTGAAATATCTAGGTGGAAAAGACTACAGGTGAAGGCACGACATTGCTAAGGAGTCCAGGTAAGTGGGTGTGTAGGCTTTCGGCCATTAGGGCCCTACATTACTAGGGTACTAGGAAGTTTGTACTTATGTTTATTACTTGAGTTATGATTGGTCGAGTGTTACGTTGTGCTGAATAGAATAGCATTATGATATGTCATATGGTGATGGCTTGTTCTCTATAGTGTGATGTTTTTATGCGCAATTCTCTCATGCATCATGTTTTCCTTCAAGTGTAAATGAAATGTCTTCACATGCACGTTTTCGGTAAGAAGAAGTAAAGAACATGTAATGTATGCAATGGTCAGGTTTGGGTAGTTAGCAAGTAAGGCACAGGGCATGTTCATGGCAAGTTATGTGGTCTACGAGGTAGATGAGGGCAAGATATGTGGTCTACGAGGTAGACGAGGGCAAAACATGTGGTCTACGAGGTAGACAAGGGCAAGATATGTGGTCTACGAGGTAGACGAGGGCAAGACATGTGGTCTACGAGGTAGACGAGGGCAAGTTAGTGCCTGTGCCTACTCCTGCGTAATCCCCCATTTTCTCTTATATACGAAACAAGAACATGAACACGAACATGACATTTATATATGTAAAATGAATATGAACATGATTTTCACGAAGTATGCGTTCATGAGCATTTATGTATATGTTGCACTCCTTACTAAGCATTAGGCTTATAGTTTGAACTTTATGATGTAGGTGACGAATTGAAAGGTGAGGATTTCAATCCAAGTGATAACGTCTAATAAGGTTGCTTGGATGGTACTCGTGAAGGAATTTGTGGTTGGGAAGCGATTTGACCCGATGTGCTCTTAGTCTGTCATGTTATAAGACAATGAAATAGAAGTTTAAGTATGAAAGAATTTTAATGTTTATGAGCTGTAAGGGATTTTAGGATTTAAGGATTTTCATCTGTTTTTCTTTAAGTCTTCCGCTACGCATGTTTAAGTTTTTATGAGTAAAATGATTTCTGCGAAATGAGATGTGAGATTTCTTATAGAGTCAGTTCCAGAGAGCTAGCCGAACGTTCGCTAGGGGAGGCGATTGATCAGTGGTTTATGTGTTCTGTTTTGTAAGTAAAAACAGTCGTCCAGACTTGTAAGTAAAAACAGTCGTCCAGAGTCGTAAGTAAGTCGTCGTTCAGAATAAGTGAATGAGTCATCGTCCAAAGTTAGGAGCAAGTCCAAGGCCAGAGAACGATGTTGAGTCGTCGTCTAAAGTAAGTAGTCACGTAGACTGTGACGATAAAGTCACGTGGTCCGTGGACGACAAATTTTAGTAAGTCCGTGGACGTTGGTCTATGGATGATGAGTCTATGTAACCCGTGAGTGATGAAGTCACGTGGACTGTGACGATAAAGTCACGTGGTCCGTGGACGACAAATTTTAGTAAGTCCGTGGATGATGGTCTGTAGACGATGAGTCTATGTAACCCGTGAGTGATGAAGTCACGTGGACTGTGACGATAAAGTCACGTGGACCGTGGACGATAAATTTAAGTAAGTCCATGGACGTTCGTCTGTGGACGATGAGTCTATGTAACCCGTGAGTGATGAAGTCACGTGGACTGCGACGATAAAGTGGCGTGGACCGTGGACGATAAATTTAAGTAAGTCCATGGATGTTCGTCTGTGGACGATGAAGTCACTTGAACAGAGAGCGATAAAGTTTAACAGTCAGTGGACGAAAATGTCAAAGTAGTCCGTGGACAATTATGTTGATCGATCTTGTAGACAAGATTGTTATCCGATGTACGTCGTCCAACTCTGAGAATGATTTAAATTCTGGGAGTTTGAGATATCAACCTCCTCGGAACGTTCAATTGTTTGTCTGAGTTAAACGTCCACGAGTTTTATTTAAAAAAAAAAGATATATCCTTAGTGTTCACGTGTAAAGGTATAAATCAAGTCATGAAATTATGTATTCTGTCTCGATCCAACTGGGGTCGTTACAGAGTATCCAAAAGGCTCACTCAAAATTGAAAGTAGATTAGGAAATTGCATTTATTCCTTTTTCTTTTTTTTTTCTTTTATATATATTTATAACCCCAAAACTTATTATTTATTATATGTTTTTATTTTATATTTTTTAGAAGAAGTCTTTCATTGCTAATTTCTTTCATCAAACACGAAATTATTGACACCTAGATATAATTGTAATGTCTAGTAAGGATGATATTACTAAGCAACCAAAAACGAGTTTGTGTGTTAGGAACAACTAAACTTATGAGAATAAATCTTAATTAATTTCTAATGATGTGTGATAATGACATTATTCAATAACTTACTAAATTAGAAGATATTAAGAAATTTCATTGTTATTCATTAGATATGTGTCACAGCCAACAGCCAATCCATCCTATTTCCTTACCCCCAAACTCAAACGCGACAGTGTCCCCATTGTCGAACAAAATAAAGTTCAAAATTTAAACGAAATAAAGCAAAACTAGGGGGTAAGTACTTCCCTGGATGATTATGTTGTGAGTTTTGATTCAGAGTCTGAGTCCTGGAGCAGCATTGTGGGAAAGTAAGGGAAGGTTGGCTTGGCTAGTCTTTCATCGAGAAGCTTTAATCCCTCCATGATTTGTTGTTGGTACACTGTGTTCTCGACTGATGCTGCACCTCTGCTTGCAGCATTTGGATGATGGCGTGGTTCTTCTTCTTCCCTTGATTGTGCAGACCTGAATTTTTTTTTTCTTCAATGCTACAGCAAACATTGCAGCATAAACATTATTGAAAACAAAAACTAAAAAAAATAATAAAAAAAACAAAAATCAACACATAAGGATATCAAAAATTGAGTTGCCTCCTAATAAGTGCTTGATATTTTAAGTCCTCAGCCTGACTTCCCCATGTTTCATGTGGCCTCTTTATTCTTTAGAGAAATTGAAGCAATTTCCATCAATTTTTCCTCATGATAATGTTTCAGTCTGTGGCCATTGACCTTAAACTCTTTACCACTTTTCTCATCCCTTAATTCCAAGGTGCCATATGGGTGAACTTCAATCACTACAAAGGGACCAGAGCACCGAGATTTCAATTTTTCTGAGAAGAACTTCAACCTTGAGTTACAGAATAAAACAAATTGTCCCTTTTCAATTCTCCTTTGCTGTATCTCTTTGTCACACCATTTTCTTTTCTTTTTCTTTTTCTTTACATAACTTTTTCTCTTACTATTTGCTGGTACTGAATGCTTTTTTTTGTCATGTGGCACTTCATCATCTTTTATCAAGTAACAATCTTCAGCCTCATCTGGAAATTTCATCATTTTCAACACATTGAATGTAATTTGCTGATCATTAACTCTCATTATAAGTTCACATTTCTGGACATCAATCAATGTTCTCCCCGTAGCTAAGAAAGTTTTCCCAAAATTATGGGAACTTCATGGTCTGCTTCATAGTCCAGTATAATAAAGTCTGCTGGAAAAATGAACTTGTCTACCTTCACGAGCACGTCTTCTATCTTCCCTTTCGGCTGAGTCAGTGAGCGATCAGTAAGTTGCAAGGTTATAGTGGTGGGTCGAACTTCTCCTATTCCCAGTTTCTTGAAAATCGACATGGGTATTAGGTTGATACTTGCTCCTAGGTCACACAGAGCTTTTCCAAAATAGTTGTTTGCCGATCGTGCAAGGAATGGTGAAGCTGCCAGGATCTTTCAGCTTAGGTGGAATCTTGTTCTATAGGATGTAGCTCGTCTCTTCAGTCATGGCCACCATCTCATATTCTCCCAACCTTCTTTTCTTGGATAGAATATCCTTCATGAATTTCGTGTAATTAGGCATCTGTTCAAGAGCTTCCACCAAAGGCACATTAATGTGTAGCTACTTTAGAACAACCAAAAATTTTTTAAACTGCTTTTTTTGGTGTTGCTTCTGAAGTCTTTGTGGAAATGGAGGTGGAGGTCATTCATTTTGGTTTACTGGTACTCAATGCTGTAGCTTTATTCCAGCATCAGCGCCAGATTCATCATTTTCTCTTTTTCTAAAGCTTTCTTCCACATTTTTTTTCTTGTTCTATCTCTATTTCAACCATCTCTGTTTCTTTTTCTGATTCTAACACTGTTTCAACTTCTCTCCCATTTCGTAACAGAATTGATTTGCAGTGTTCTTTTCCTTATCTCTTGAGTATTTCCGTATCACTTGGTAGCATGCCTTGTGATCTGTTATTCATGGCTTGAACAAGTTGACCCACTTGAGTTTCAAGATTTCTGCGAGATATTGCTTGATTCTGAATCAGAGTTGTTAAATTACGCATAACCATGTCATTTCTTGTCATGTAATCCTTCATCATTTGCTCTAACAAGGTTGACTGTTCAAAATGTAACTGCTTATTTTGCTGAGGAATACTATCTTGCGAATATTATTGTGGTTGCTGCGAAGATTCAAAGCTAGAGCTTCTTGACTGAGAATTCCACTGATAGTTGGGTTGTTGCTGCGGTGTAACTACATCATTAGTCATTGGGTTACATTTATCTGATTCATCTAAATCCTTTTGTTCAACCACCTTATCTTGTTTCTTTAAATTTTCTGTTCTATGTTGTTTTTCTAGAATCTCAGGTTCCCTTCCATTCTTCAATACAATGGCCTTACAATGCTCCAGTCCAGGTTTTTGTGGCACTTCTGTATCGCTCAGTAATCGCCCCACGTTCCTCGTGCTTAAAGATTGAGCCAATTGCCCCATTTGTATCTCCATATTCTTCATTGATGCAACCAAGTTCTGCAAGATCACGTCTGTCTTAGCAGCATATTCCCTTGCAAAGCTTTCTGAGTTTTCTTGAGGCATTGGTTCTTGACTTGGCTGTGAGAAATCTTGAGTGCAATTTTTTGTTGCTCTGGTTGGTGCTGTAGCATTTTGCTGCTGATGTGAATTCCATTGAAAATTTGGATGCTGTTTCCATCCAGAGTTGTAAGTCTGTGAGTATGAGTTATTATTTCTATTATATCTCACATAATTGGCAGACTTTGGGTTAGTGGGGCATGAATTGTCATTGTGATTCTCTCTACAAAAAATGTAGGAAACTTCTCTGGTTACTGGTCTCGCTGGTTTGTTTATTGTCTTGATCGCATTCTCCAGCATAGAAATCTTTGCATTTAATGCAATAACTTCATCTAGATCATAAACCCCAGCTGCACGCCTTGTAGATTGATTTCTGTCTGAAGGCCACTGATAGCTATTTACTGTCATTCTCTCCAGTAAATCATATGCTTCATTAAAGGATTTCGACAGAAGAGTTCCATTGGCTACTGCGTCTGTAATATCCCGCTTTATGGGATATTATTATTTTAATATAAAATGGCATTTTCGTAAATATGTCAGATTAACTCCGTTTTACGAAAGGAAAGCGTCATTAGAATCCTAATAATTTATATGGATTTTAGGAATATTATGGGATTTTTAGGAGTTCAAACACTAAATTTACGAGAATTACGTTTCTCGTAATATAATGAACGTTTTCGTAAAAATAGTAAACGAGGTCCGTTTTGCGAACGGACAGTTTTGTTAGAACCCAAATCATAAGTTGGATTTATTGGTGAAATAAAGAAATTTGGAGAATCCGAACGGTCAGCCAATTAACGAAACGAAGGATGAAACAAAAAGATTTAAGTGAGAAGGGCAATATAGTAATTTACAAAATCAAAAATATAAACCTAACCTAATATTTTCTTTCTCCCTACTTCTTCATTTCTCCCTGCCCGCGCGAAGACCAGAGAGCAAGCTCTCTCTTCTGGCCGACGACGTTCTGTCGATCCGAGCTCCGTTTCGCCTCCCGTTCGTTCCGTTTCCTTCGCGTTTCTTCCTTCTCTCGCTACCCTAGGTATGTGTCTATAATCTTAGAGCCTTTATTTCAAGTTTTACGATGTTTTAAAAAGTTAGGGTTTCGATTTAAATCCGTTAAAAATGCGAATTAGGGCCCGTAATTAATAGGTTAGCCGTGATTAGGTATATATTGAACGTATTGGACGTTATGGGACGAAGTTAAATCAATTTGTGAAAATGTTATAAATTGGTTAATTTTCGGGTTTTAGGGCAAAACTCGTTAATTGGATTACGGACTATCGAGCATTAATTGTTGGTTTAAATGCTTCGATTAGTAAGTTAAGATTTTAGGAAAATTCTTTAGTTAAGGTTTTGTTAAATTGGACGTTTAGGAGTTTAAACTAATTTTAACGAAAACTGTTGTAAATTGGCTTAGGTGAACAAAGCTCCCTGACGGCTCTCGATTTGCTAAGGACTTCAGGTAAGTCTCCGCGACTTGTTTGGCCGATTGGCCTACACCATAGGATCTTTTATTGTTCGAGGAAATTGGAGAATTGTTTGTTTAAATGCTTTGGTTGGGTAGTTAGGATTAGTTCTTTTGTAGGTTATGCCTGAGTGTCTTGATGGTACGTATGATGATTGATATGTTATGTTTATATCTGTTCATGCATCATAGTTTTAAAAAAAAAAACGTCATGAAAATGAATTTACGCATAGTTTTCATGAAAAAGAAATGCACGTAAAGGCAAGTAAAGTATCATGTAAACAACCCTTTGTATGTGGTTATCGGGGTGAGGTTCAGACCCGGCGTTTCGTGGTGAGCGGGTTTTCCTCCGTTCAGATGGTGTGGGCTGTCTAACCGCTTGACGGGCCCTAACCATCTGCCGAGTGAATAGACTTCGGTAACCAAAAGAATGTCATGGTGAGAATGAATGAATGAATGAAATGCATGAGTGACGGTGTTATAAAAACTGCATAAACATATTCATGCATAAGCATTCACGTAGACTTACTGAGCCTTAAGCTCACGACTTATATTTATGGTGTAGGTGACGTGATAGGTGACGTAGATCCAGGTGAGGACGACGTTCCTCCTTCTGATGTCTGAGGCAGTTGATGGATGATGGCCCGTGGGAGTGCGCTGGGCAGTCGAGGCGCGTTTTGACCCGTGGGGGAAGTACGTATAGATTTTGGGATTTTCGTGATGTTTGGGCTGATGTTAATTTGTATAGAACATATTAGGATGCTTGGTCTGGTAGTTGATAGGTTTACTTTTGACGTTTCAAATGTTTTGGTAATCGTATTTAAAACGTTTTGTTAAGTCTTTTATTCGAATGTTATAGAAAATGTTTTGAATGATTTTAAATGGTTACGGGTATGCTCGGTTTTTGGAGCTATCCACGCAGTTGGACTTCGCCAAGTCCGCCGTAATACGATTGAGTTTAGAATACGTTTGAGTGGGATTGAAGCTATGAGTTGGTTGATAATGTTGATGAATGTAATGAATGAAATGTGAAAATGTTGAAGGAAAAGTGAAGTGTATTGCTCTCTGGAATCGGATTCCAGAGAGCTGAGATTGTGTCCTGCTCTCTGGAATTCCAGAGAGCTAAGTACTGAACGAAAACTAAACGAAAACAGAAGGAAGAAACAAGGGAGAAGTCTGATCGCTTGGGCGATCGCTGCATAAGGTGTGGCAGCGATCGATCTCTGCAGCAAGCAGAGATCGATCGCTGCTCTGCTTGCTGCGTTGGCAGCCATATGCGGCGATCGATCTCTGCCAAAAGGCAGAGATCGATCGCTGCTTTGGCAGCGATCATCACCATCAGCGATCGGTCTCTGCCTTCAGCAGAGACCGATCGCTGCTTGATCAATGCATGGCAGCGATCAGTCGCTTGCTATGCACATCGCCTGATCGCTGCTTGAAATTTTGGGGGCAGAATCCCAATTCTGCCCTCCCACTTTTCTGAACGATTTTAAATGTTTAAATAAATGTTTTAAGTTTTATTTAATTATTAAACGTCTTGTTTTAAATGTTTTGGAGGTCCGATTTCGATTCCGTTTTAAATTCTGATTTAGTTTCCGCTCAAGTATAAGCTTAAAGTTAAAATGAAAAATTTTATCACGGAAATGTGGGTACGGATTTAGGGGTGTGACAGTTATGGTATCAAAGCCCCCGGGTTTTAAAATCGATTCTGTAGACTGCTCGACTGCACAGCCACTACGCGGACATCCTTCATCAACTGTAAGTCTGTTTATACCTTTGTTTGATTTTGTTTCTTAGAGATTACTTTTTTTAAATTTTATAGGAGTTTTATAAATATGGTTCGAGGAAGGGATCCTAGGGATGACGCGATGGATCGACTTACGGAGTTGTTAGATCGCCAGTCTCAGCATATGGACCGGCAAGCGCAACAAATTACAGACTTAGTGAATCGAGAGAACCAGCGAGAGAATCAGAGAGCTCAGGAGCTGGTAGTCCCCAGTAATCAGGGTATGCAGAAATTCCAAAGTTTACGGCCTCCAGTATTTGACGGCCGCTCATCGGATGCAACAGTTGCAGAAGAGTGGATCCGCACTATGGAGGATATGTTAGAGTATGCGGAAGTGGAGAATGGAAAGAAGGTTGCTTTTGTTGCCTTTCACTTGGCGATGGATGCCCGTTTCTGGTGGGATTC
Source organism: Begonia masoniana (assembly GCA_022432975.1). Classification (NCBI taxonomy): domain Eukaryota; kingdom Viridiplantae; phylum Streptophyta; class Magnoliopsida; order Cucurbitales; family Begoniaceae; genus Begonia; species Begonia masoniana. Next base: position 35,815,987 of record CM039507.1, read on the forward strand.
AATCAAGGCGACGACAGACGTATCGATTATGACCTGGGAGCGGTTTAAGACCATATTCTTCGACAAGTATTTTAGCCGCACAGTGAGGGTGGCTAAGAGGAACGAGTTCACACAGCTAAAGCAGACAGGTTCGGTTGCAGAGTATATAAGGAAGTTCGAGGCTTTGTCACGATTTGCACCACGTCTTGTCAGCGATAACGAGGAGAAGGTACACCAGTTTATGGAGGGACTAGACCCAGAGATTCGGATGCACGTTATTGTATCAGGTATTATTGATGTGTCGTATTCCGACGTCGCAGCTAGAGCTCTGGACATTGAGGCTGCCAGGGCGACTTGTGTTAGGACGAAGGAGCCAGCTAAGGGCTTCTTTCGTGAGCTCCATCCTCAGGCCCAGAATCAAGGCTGGCAACCGAGAGGACAACAGCAAACGCAGCCACGGGGAGCGAAGAGGCCCTACGACGGAACAGGCAACCAAGGAAAGGGAAAGCAAGTCCAAGAATCTACTCAGAAGCCTATATGCCCGAAGTGCTCGAGACCTCATTTTGGTGCCTGTAGATTGGGTACGGACAAGTGCTACAGATGCGGAGAGGTGGGCCACTATGCCCTGCATTGTCCGAGGACTACTACTGACCAGAAGAAAGTTACCCCAAGAATATTTGCTTTTATTGAGCCTGGTGACGTCGACGGTGGGGCCCAGCCTTCTACAATTGCAGGTATTGTTTTAATTACCTGTATGACAAATATGCATATGATAAATAAATATATAGACTTGAAAATAGAAAAGTAAGAAAATAGAAAGTGGGTAAGAAGGATTATTAGTTGAACCTCGAAGAGAAAACCATAGACTGCATATAGGACAATAAAGACTAAATAGAAATATAGTTATACATTAGTAGAATTAGTTCAATTTAATCAACGGAGTTTGCACACCTAGAGTTTAGTAACAATTAGAGGAATGCGCCCTAAGAGATATGGCTTTCAAATAGGTAGAAACTAGATTTATTTGGCAACCCCCTTGGAGTATTAGGATACGACTAACCACGAAAGATGAAGGTTTAGATATGAACCTATTAAGGGATACCTTAGATTGTTGTAATACTTGAAGTGTATTTAAATAGATGAAGTAGTACCGTAGAAATCGTGTATTGAGGATTCGTGAGAAGTTTAGAGTATCTAGATGAAGATAGAATACAAGAGCTAAACTTAGGATAATTGTTGAGAAGAATAGTTAGAACCTGACGAGGAGGAGCGACAAGTGGTAAGATTAGTTAGTAGATTCAATGTAGTCCTCGTGTGAAATTAGGAAAGAAGTAAAGAGATTGTTGGATTAATTGAGATGTTAAGATTGGAAGTATAGGTTGGCGTTTAAAGGCATGCAAATTGTGGAATTTGTGAATTTTAGAATAAAGAGAACGAGAGTTTTCACTAAAAACCTCTAAGTAAGCATAGAAGTGAGGCTAAGTTGGCAGAGTTCTAGTGTTCAACGTGTGTTTGGCAAGTCATGACCAATAATTACGGAATGATCTTAGGTTAGAACGTGCAGATTAGAGCACATCAAGGGTGGAAATTTTGGAATTTATGGCACTCAGAGTTAATAGAGATCGAAGATGGACGAATGAGTGTAAGCAGTAGTATGAGAAATTTAGTTAAGAGTATAGTGATTGGATTCGAGAACGAAACTTAGACTGAGTGCGAAATCTAAGGGAATCCCGGTTGCATAGTTAAAGTAGCATAACAATGTCGATTTAGTTGTGAAACCTATCGCGGAATAATTAGCGAAATTAGCAAATTTGTCTAGAAAAATGTGTGACTTGGAGAATTTGATGAGATTCAGAGTGTAAGTGAAGGGGCGTACGGTCCATTGAGAGTAGAGAATACGAATTTAATGCTGAGGTTGAAGAGTATAGTAGGAATTTGGCTTAGAACCATGGAGGTTACCTTAAGTGCAACAGGATCAGAGCTTTTATAGGAAGAATTCGACCTTGAAATGATAGAGGTAGAGACTTGAAAGAAATAGAGAGATTTAAGCCAAGGTATAAGACTACAGGACGAGAGACAGTGACACCAAGGACTATGAGCTGAGTTAAATTTTGAGGACAAAATTTTAAATAAGGTGGATGGAGTGTAATATCCCGCTTTATGGGATATTATTATTTTAATATAAAATGGCATTTCGTAAATATGTCAGATTAACTCCGTTTTACAAAGGAAAGCGTCATTAGAATCCTAATAATTTATATGGATTTTAGGAATATTATGGATTTTTAGGAGTTCAAACACTAAATTTACGAGAATTACGTTTCTCGTAATATAATGAACGTTTCGTAAAAATAGTAAACGAGGTCCGTTTTGCGAACGGACAGTTTTGTTAGAACCCAATTCATAAGTTGGATTTATTGGTGAAATAAGAAAATTTGGAGAATCCGAACGGTCAGCCAATTAACGAAACGAAGGATGAAACAAAAAGATTTAAGTGAGAAGGGTAATATAGTAATTTACAAAATCAAAAATATAAACCTAACCTAATATTTTCTTTCTCCCTACTTCTTCATTTCTCCCTGCCCGCGGCGAAGACCAGAGAGCAAGCTCTCTCCTCTGGCCGACGACGTTCCGTCGATCCGAGCTCCGTTTCGCCTCCCGTTCGTTCCGTTTCCTTCGCGTTTCTTCCTTCTCTCGCTACCCTAGGTATGTGTCTATAATCTTAGAGCCTTTATTTCAAGTTTTACGATGTTTTAGAAAGTTAGGGTTTCGATTTAAATCCGTTAAAAATGCGAATTAGGGCCCGTAATTAATAGGTTAGCCGTGATTAGGTATATATTGACGTATTGGACGTTATGGGACGAAGTTAAATCAATTTGTGAAAATGTTATAAATTGGTTAATTTCGGGTTTTAGGGCAAACTCGTTAATTTGGATTACGGACTATCGAGCATTAATTGTTGGTTAAATGCTTCGATTAGTTAAGTTAAGATTTTAGGAAAATTCTTTAGTTAAGGTTTTGTTAAATTGGACGTTTAGGAGTTTAAACTAATTTTAACGAAACTGTTGTAAATTGGCTTAGGTGAACAAAGCTCCCTGACGGCTCTCGATTTGCTAAGGACTTCAGGTAAGTCTCCGCGACTTGTTTGGCCGATTGGCCTACACCATAGGATCTTTTGTTGTTCGAGGAAATTGGAGAATTGTTGTTTAAATGCTTTGGTTGGGTAGTTAGGATTAGTTCTTTTGTAGGTTATGCCTGAGTGTCTTGATGGTACGTATGATGATTGATATGTTATGTTTATATCTGTTCATTCATCATAGTTTTAAAAAAAAACGTCATGAAAATGAATTTACGCATAGTTTTCATGAAAAAGAAATGCACGTAAAGGCAAGTAAAGTATCATGTAAACAACCCTTTGTATGTGGTTATCGGGGTGAGGTTCAGACCCGGCGTTCCGTGGTGAGTGGGTTTTCCTCCCTTCAGATGGTGTGGGCTGTCTAACCGCTTGACGGGCCCTAACCATCTGCCGAGTGAATAGACTTCGGTAACCAAAAGAATGTCATGGTGAGAATGAATGAATGAAAGAATGAATGAATGAATGAAATGCATGAGTGACGGTGTTATAAAAACTGCATAAACATATTCATGCATAAGCATTCACGTAGACTTACTGAGCCTTAAGCTCACGACTTATATTTATGGTGTAGGTGACGTGATAGGTGACGTAGATCCAGGTGAGGACGACGTTCCTCCTTCTGATGTCTGAGGCAGTTGATGGATGATGGCCCGTGGGAGTGCGCTGGGCAGTCGAGGCGCGTTTTGACCCGTGGGGGAAGTACGTATAGATTTTGGGATTTTCGTGATGTTTGGGCTGATGTTAATTTATATAGAACATATTAGGATGCTTGGTCTGGTAGTTGATAGGTTTACTTTTGACGTTTCAAATGTTTTGGTAATCGTATTTAAAACGTTTTGTTAAGTCTTTTATTCGAATGTTATAGAAAATGTTTTGAATGATTTTAAATGGTTACGGGTATGCTCGGTTTTTGGAGCTATCCACGCAGTTGGACTTCGCCAAGTCCGCCGTAATACGATTGAGTTTAGAATACGTTTGAGTGGGATTGAAGCTATGAGTTGGTTGATAATGTTGATGAATGTAATGAATGAAATGTGAAAATGTTGAAGGAAAAGTGAAGTGTATTGCTCTCTGGAATCGGATTCCAGAGAGCTGAGATTGTGTCCTGCTCTCTGGAATTCCAGAGAGCTAAGTACTGAACGAAAACTAAACGAAAACAGAAGGAAGAAACAAGGGAGAAGTCTGATCGCTTGGGCGATCGCTGCATAAGGTGTGCAGCGATCGATCTCTGCAGCAAGCAGAGATCGATCGCTGCTCTGCTTGCTGCGTTGGCAGCCATATGCGGCGATCGATCTCTGCCAAAAGGCAGAGATCGATCGCTGCTTTGGCAGCGATCATCACCATCAGCGATCGGTCTCTGCCTTCAGCAGAGACCGATCGCTGCTTGATCAATGCATGGCAGCGATCAGTCGCTGCTATGCACAGCGCCTGATCGCTGCTTGAAATTTTGGGGGCAGAATCCCAATTCTGCCCTCCCACTTTTCTGAACGATTTTAAATGTTTAAATAAATGTTTTAAGTTTTATTTAATTATTAAACGTCTTGTTTTAAATGTTTTGGAGGTCCGATTTCGATTCCGTTTTAAATTCTGATTTAGTTTCCGCTCAAGTATAAGCTTAAAGTTAAAATGAAAAATTTTATCACGGAAATGTGGGTACGGATTTAGGGGTGTGACAGCGTCAATAATCGATCTTGTCTGACCATTTAACCCATTGTAGAACGTCTCCAGTTGAATCCAGTGTGGTATTCCGTGGTTGGGGCACTGCCTCAATAATTCTTTAAATCTGTCCTATGCTTCGTACAGTGACTCCCCATCCTTTTGCAAAAAGCTGATGATCTCATTTCTGATTCTCGCATTCCTCACTGGTGGGTGGTACTTCATAATGAACTTCTTGGCAAGATCTCCCCACGTAGTGATGGTGTCTGATGAAATGCTGTTTAACCAGTCTCTTGCTCTATCTCTTAAAGAATATGGGAAGAGCTTGAGTCGCAATGCTTCTGCGAAAACTCTAGGAAAGTTGAAAGAGTCGCTAACTTCTCCAAAGACTTTCAGATGACGATGCGGGTTGTCGGTAACCATTCCACTAAACTGCCCAACTATTTGAAGCATTTGGAACATCACCGGTTTAAGCTCGAATCTGATCGCTCGAAGGTATGGTCTCACGATTCCAAGATTTAAATAATCAAGAGTGGGTATGGAAAAGTCCTGAATGGGTCTGTCTCTGTCATCCACAGTATGACTAGCATTGTTCCTTTCTTCTTCTAAATGAGCCATATTGTCCCCGCCAATAAAAGGTTGTTGTTGCTGTCTTATTCTAGCTCTGAATTTTCGTTTGATTTCTGGATCTATGGGTACAAGATCCTGGTGATTTTCTTCGTCAGGCATCAAGCAGTGGTACCTGAAAAAAACAACAAAATCAAATATAAAAACTTATAGCAAAATAAAATAATTTTAGAAATATCCCCGACAATGGCGCCAAAAACTTGTTAGTGATTTTATACACCTTAACGCAAGTGCACGTCTCGCTAACGAAATAATAAAGTAAGTAAAAGTCGATCCCACGAAAATATTTTTAAACAAATTAATCTTACTATAAATTTCTATAAAATAAAGATGAAAATATTGAAATTAAATAAATAGTAAGGAATGATGAACTAAAATTACTCAAAATTAAATAAGACTAAAAATGGAAATGATTTAAAAAGGTAATTATGGGAAAAGCCTTGGTTAGGGTTGATTTCCTCATTACATAAATTTTACTCATGATGCTACAGGAATGCTACATCATTAGTCACAGAACAGCAAGAATTCATAATATTTCCGTCGAATTGGCTAGATAAATTCATTTCAGAATTTTCTTTTTGACTTTGAAAAGATAAAAACTTAATCTGAATTTTCGTGTCAACCTATTTTTAACGCCAAATAAATTAATGTTAACTACTTTGCAACAATTATAATTTATTCAATTACTCATGTATCTCTAATTCCTATTTACCTATCGATACAATAGGAATATGTGAAAACAAATTTGCCTATCGACACAATTCGTATTATGCAATAAAAATCATGAGCAATCGTTCAGTGAAAAATACGTAGCATTCATGGATCAGAATAAAAACATGTAATGAGTACTATCTTGCCTAACCAAGATTAAAAAGTTTAGCTTAAAATCATAATGGTAAAACTAGAAATAATAATATTCATAAAAACATCAACAGTAGAAGAGAAGAAGAAGAAAGCTAAAAATTGTCATCGGTTCCCTTGATGCAAATCCAGAGCTCCCCTCTAGCAGCCAAAATAATAAAAATCCTCTTTTTTATAATTGCTTCTTCTCCTCGTTCTACGTGTCATTCTTTTTTTTCTCTCTCCAGTCTGTTCCTTTCTTTTCTCCTTCTAATCCGCTGATTCCCTTGATCAACGGCTTATCATTATGATAAAATCTTCTTGATTTGTTCGTTATTGTCATCCGTTCTCCTAAGTCGTCCGCTGCTATTTGTCGACTGCTGCTTTGTCTGCCGTTTTCATTTGTCGACCGTTCTCTGTCATCCATTTTCTGTTCTGTCATCCGATTGCTGCTCTGTCATCCATTTTTTGTCATCCCTTCTTCTATTTGTCGGCTGCCATCCGATTGCTGCTCTGTCATCCGATTATCATTTGTCATCCATTTTCTGTCATCCATTTTTATTTTCGACCGTTATCTTTCATCCGATATATCTACCGTTTATGTCATCCGATTGGCCTCCTTTCTCTCCATTATCTTCTCAAAATATTCCAGCCACGGTTCCTTGGTTAGATTACTTTATTTTTGGAAACCATCATCTCCTTCAATTATTTTCTCTCTTTCCTTAATCTTCATCCTTTTAATTCGATCTTTCCGTTAATAACTCTGCAAATATATAATTCAAATCAGTGATAAAAATCTGTTTGTTTTTCCGATAATCTATGTTAAATACATTAAATTCAGTCAATATTCTGATGTTGCGGCATCCTGCAGCAATTATAGTAAATTCCATAATTTTCTCCTTACATTCACTCAAATCATACAAGTTATATCAATTAAAAGAGGGTTTTATTTTTAAAACTGAACCGAACTGGTTCATTTAAGCACAAACCAAACCGGTCAGCCAACCCGAACCAGTACTGTTCACCCGAACCGGCACTGTTTACGACCGGTACTGTTCATCTGAACTGACTCGAACCCGAACCGACCTGAAATTTTGACCCGACTCAAATTTCGACCCGAACCGATCTACGATTTTATTGGTAAGGAGTTTCTACCTAAATTCTTGTGAAATTGATTTATTAAAGTGAGAAATTTATATTGGATATTATTTAGATATAAAATTTTTGAAAGTTGTCCGAATCGATTTAATTCGACCATATCCGACCTACGAGTGATGTAACAAAATTTTACCTAAATTATTCTGCAATTTCGATCTATTTATGCATTAATTTAATACCTGATAATTTAGGCAGGAAATTATTTGGAATTTCAAAAATCCCGATAACCCTACTCTCTCGGAATACAGGTAAGTGAAAGCATAAATTTTCCAACGTTTTGGCCACGACCCTACTTCACAATAAATTTATGTTATTTTCCTATCACTGTTTTATTATACGATTTGATATGTGAGCACTCATATTTAGGCATTGTTATAGAATAGTTTAAAAGATAAAAATTTGTAAGAAATTTGCATGTGTATGAAAATAATAGAATTGATGGCAATTATGTGATAGCAAAAGTCACATTGGGATGGTGAGCTTGAACGTTAAAAGTAAAAGTAAAAATAAAAGATGACGAAGCCTTGAGATGGCCAAGTCTTAAAAGATGGTTCGAAAATGAATTCCAACCAGTATGTAACTGTTAACAGGATTCGGTAAAAGTACATGTTTTGCAACTGCACGTATTCTCACTTACTGAGATTATTTCTCACAGTTTTGTAAATTGTGATATATGTGAATTTTATCTAAGGAAGAAATGACTATGATAGAGAACTCTCCGGAGGTGTAACGCCCTGAAATTTTGTAACTCGGTTCGCTACTCATAATGCTGAACAAAACTAAGACAATCTGGGAAGGGTTTTAAAACTTCCCTCCACGGTAAAAATTTGACTTTTATAAAAGTAAAAAGTAAGACGTTAAAAAACTTGCAGCGGAAAAATATTTGTATAAAACAGGGTTAAAACAAATCACTAAAACATTTCTTATATAATTGTTAGATGATAGAAACCATCGGCTAAAAAGAACCGAGAACATAAAGGTTTTGAATATTTAAATGTCTTAAAATTTCAAACACAAAAGTCCCAGCGGTAGAAGCAGAAATAGAAGACTTCTTCCGCCAAACAGTGTCAGCGGTGGAAGCAGAAACAGAAGACTTGTTCCGCCAAACAGTGTCAGCGGTGAAAGCAGAATCAGAAGACTTCTTCCGCCAAACAGTGTCAGCGGTGGAAGCAGAATCAGAAGTCTTCTTCCGCCAAACAGTGTCAGCGGTGGAAGTAGAAACAGAACACATCTTCTGATTGACAACGTCTACCGATAGACAACATCTACCGATAGACAACATCTACCGATAGACAACTTCTACCGATAGACAATTCTACCGATAGACAACATCTACCGATAGACAACAGAACAATGCATCAACCATTTACACTCTAAACAAATGAACAACTTTAACTGCTAAAAGAACTTGTAAATTTTTGTAAACATTCAAAACAGCTTGAATCCACAACTTACTAAAAATCCAGAAAAATAACTCCCATAAAATCAACCACGTTTTATCCTCAGAATCATTTCAAAAGCACAACGAAACATTTAAAACTATCACTACTATCAGAAATACTAAAACTACCAATGTCATTAAAATTCTCAGCATAGTTAAACTAAACAATTGTTCGCTAAACTTTCACGCCTATTGCCACAAGTTAAACCACCCCATCAGTTTACCAAGTCGACGCATGAATATACTCCTCCAACCAGCCTAGTTCCCATCATGCTCAGAGAACACACCTGCTGACACTTCTTCACCTACATCACAAAACTCATCTATTAGCCTAATGCTAAATAAGTAGAGCAATAACGTAATGAAATGCTGGAACATAAATCCTATTCATGCAGTTTCTACTTTCACAACTCATTTGAATTCACAATCGTTCTCTGCTGATCTGATCCTTCTGTCCATTGGGAAGTGGATCAATTTTCCCAAAGTCATACATCCTCTAACTCAATTAAGGGGCGGATTAGTTCCCTTAATAGCTTATCTGATCCTTCTGTCCAATGGGAAGTGGATCAGTTTTCCCAAAATCATACATCATCTAACTCGATTAAGGGGCGGATTAGTTCCCTTAATAGTTGATCTGGTTAATTCTGCTCATGCCTTACCATACCATTACATGTAAATTCATTTTCGTAAGCTTTCAAAACAACCATGATACATGACGTACTGGAAAGCATACAAAATATGCATAAATCCTACTGTTTTGTGATGTAAGCCCGAAGGCGCACACAAACTCTACTTACCTGGTCTCCTGAAAGCTTGGTTGAAGTCTATCTCGGGAATTTGCTCAAACCTAAAACTATAAACCGAGCATTAATTAAATCCTCACTAAACTTCATTCTAACCATCCAGAAATCTAAGGAAACTAATTTGGGAGCTCTGTTCAAAGTGCATTCTCGATTCATCTCAAAACCGAGACTATCCCCACTTACGGCATTCTCAAAACTCACCTCTACAATCCCCTCAATCATCGATAATCACTAATGTAGCAAGGAATCAAGGTAAAACTCACCTAGTTGAAGAAGAATCGGTCGGGAGAATCGCCGAGAAGAAGTCTGCTGAGCGAGCTGAACGCCAAATGAGGAAATGCAACAGTGGCGGCTAAAACTCTTAGCTAACCTCTTTTATACACTTGTCTTCACCAATTACACATTTGCCCCTAGCTAGCCAAACCTTAACCTATTAAAGCAACCAATCATAATCACTTGTTTTCCATAAAATAAGAGTCACAAATAAGAAATGCTGTTATTAATTAAGGTGGACAATACCGGTTGCTACAAGAGGCAAATGAGTATACAGAAGAATGAAATGTTTTTAAGGAAATTATGTAAATTAGTATGTTTAAAATTTCAAGGATATTTCACGAAAACTTTGAATAAGTTTTGTTGGATTTTATTTATAAATTTTATGAATTATTAATTCTGTTTTTATTTCAATGATGACCCATTTAATTATGTTTAAATTTTAAGCTTCCGTGCATTTAATTTTTCAATAATTATTTAAAGAGAATTTCAAAATATTATAGAATTAGGGTTTTAACGCTCAAATTTAATTTGATAAAACAATTTGGGGAAAAATTTTAGGGTTTTGAAATTAGGGTTTCAAATTGAGAAAATCAAATTGGGGATTTTATATTTGGGGCGTTACACCGAACTTTCGGGAAATAATTTTTGAGGACCGGAACTGGCCATGGGAGGAACTGGGACTGAATTGGGACCAGACCGAAAATTTTGGTCTGGTCCCTGTTCTTCCCACCTATTTAATTTTTCTAGTAATAAATTTTTTCATGAATCTCTCCATTTTACAACAACAAAATCAATCAAAACACAGTAAAGTAATCTACCCAAGTCTTGATTTTCACTGTCTATGATTCATGATTTTCACTATCTTGCAGATCTAAGAAATTAATTGTTTGAAGAAACAGCCGAGATGATACCAGATCTGAGACGATTCTGAAGAAGAGTGGAGCGTGAATTCGAAGACAGAGCTGAGTGCGAATCCAAAGACAGAGCCGAGCGCAAACGAGAATCGAGTAGGGAGAACAGACACAGAGCATGAATTTTTCTTTTATAGGATCAGGGAATAGAGATAACTCCGGAGAGTGCTCTTGCCACCAAATATAAAATCATGGTAGAAACTCATCTTTAGATTTTATTAAATCCGGATTTAGAGTAAAGAACCACGAATGAGTTCTCTTCGGATTTTGATAATAGAACACATAAGTCCAAGCTTGAACATAATCCCAATAATTATACTTTTGGTCATTCTTCAGAGTTCTAAGACCAAAAACAGATAAACTCCATTCTTGTAGATGTATAATTCTTATAATATAACATTTGAAGTGTGTAATAGGGGATTTTATATTATTGTCATCATTATAATGATGAACAATTTGAAGCAATTTTGATTCAATAAGAATCATTTCATAAAATAACCGAGATTTTACTTTGGTAGCCAAATAATTATGAGAGCCCAAATATCTCTCTTTAATAAACCAAGCATCTTTCTGATGAAGAGACAAGTTCATTTCATAAAAAGGAAATATAGACTCCACCACTGGCTTTTTGATATACTGAGTCCCAGATTCTAAAACTTCTTTAGCAGTTTTCTGCTGCGAATAAGGAAAGGACTTAGAACTTTCTCCTAAAGCGGGAAAGTTATAGTTATAATAGGATTTTTTGCCTCGGCCTCTACCTCTAGAGGGGTGATCCATTCTGCAAGAATTCTCTAGTTAGAAAATCAAGAAGAGAATTATGTTCTCCTTTAATATATTCAAAAGAAAAATCAAATACAGACAATTCAGATTGTCATTTAGCAAAAATTTGTTTAGAAACTAAATTTTTAACATCTTTAGATAAAATATATTTTGCAGAGGAACAATCAACTCTTAATTAAAATTGTTGATTTAATAAATCATGTGACAGCCCAAATCCGAACCCGATCGGGGTCCGAGATCGGAGCCATCACTCCGGGACAGTGGACGGAAAACGGTGACTAGTTTTTTTTTTAACATAAACAGAGCAGACAGCGTTTCTGGAACAAGTTATGAAAGCCAACTGAACTTTTAAAACTTTAACGGAAAACAGAATCGAATGACAGTAAACATGCACCATCATCGCAAACCCTATAAACGCAACTTTACAGAGAGGGAGAAACTACAGTGAGTAACAGAAAACACTTATAGTGAGAGAGAGAGTTCTCGGGTGTAGAAATTTAAAACAGGTTTCAATAATGGATAACAGAACAGAAATTAGCCTAAGGCTGGCGGAGGAGGAAACAGGAAACATTGGCGGAAGACTTAGGCGAATAACCGACGGAAGACTTAGTTTAAAGGAGCAGCGGTGAATTCAGATACGATAAAAATGAACAGGGTTCAGCGGAAGAGGCTGAGTAAAACTGCTCGGAAGAGGTGGTGACGTCAGCCGGAAGATGCAGTTTTAAACTGAATCGGAGCAGTAATCAGTGGATGACGTCATCGGAAGAGGTAATGACGTCATCAGAAGAGGTAACGACAATAGACGAAGCCGGGTGAGATGATGACGTCTGCCGGAAGATGGATGACGTCACCGGTGGATGTAGGAAAAAACTGTAAATAGACTGGGCGGAAGATGTCGAATAAGACAAAATAGATGGAGCCAGCCGGAGGATGGGTGACATCAACCGGAAGATACAGACAGAACTGGAAATAAACTGGGCGGAAGACTTAAGCTGGCGGTGGATGTCGAATAAGACAAGACAGATGACGTCACCGGAAGATGTAATTACACTGGCGGAAGACTTGGGTGACGTCAACAGGAAGACGGGGTTTTAAACTGGGTGGAAGACTTGGTTTTTAAGGCAGCAACTTGACAAATTTTAACAGAAAGTCATGTCAACAGAAAACTTCGAAACAAAAAGCAATAAGGCTTCAAGCCTCCAAACCCGATTCCAAACACAGTTTTGAAGCATGACAGAAGCTAGAAAACCTAACAGAAATTCAGGAAAAACAACTGCATGGATTACTCCATAACCAGAGACAATCCATGCGTAGATTTTCAGGGGATATCCTAAACGAATTCAGAATACTTTCAAACCCAATTTAACTGTCAAATACAGTACAACCAGAGGGCATGAAAGTTATCGACCTTCAATACCCGATTCTAAACAAGGTTGTGGAACATGCTTTGAAATTGACAGTGTAACACCCGACATTTCGGCCAGGTGATTCTCTGACCATTTTCATTGTCACCCTCTTATTTAACCTTTATGATTTAAATTTAATGTTAAGACAAATTTATTACAAGTAGAGTAAAACTAGGTTGGGTGGCAGTTTTGTAATTAAGATTGATGGGTTGAGTATAAATAGAAAATGGAAACCTTAAACCTCATTTTATTACCACTGTAGCCGACATTCCCTCTCGGCGATTCCTTCTCTCCCAAGCTTTTGCTCTCGGCTACCAGAATCTTCCCTTGCTGACGGCTGGTTTCAGCCTGCTTTTCTCTGCAAATCCGCACCCGAGGTATGAAATGGACAATGTAGTCATTTATTAGTGATTAAAGTTCTGCTTTCAGCTCGGCATTTGAGTTCGGAATTTTCTTAGCAGTGGCCGAGTAGTTTAAGACCCTTTTAAGTCTGAGAGTAGAAATGTCATCCCAATCGATTCTGAACATTTCAAAGTAACCAACTCGGATTTAATCAATGGTAAAACCTATCCACCTAGTTTCAGATTTCAGACTGCAGTGTGTCAAACAGAGGATTCGGAGTAACCTTAGCTATTAGAGTCCTAGGACGATTTATGAATAGAACTATTAGGACCTTTGTTTTAACTACTGTAATGTACATGTTTTAGGTGAAGAAGTTTAAAAGGAAGAAGCTCGGATTGCCAAGGAAACCAGGTAAGTGAATGTATTAAGATTCCCGGCCACTAGGGCCCTACACCGCAAGGGTATTAGGAAATCATTGAGATGTCTGTCTGTTGACTATGACTAGTTATTGCCATGATATGAAGAAATTGTGTAAGAAGATGTTAAGTTACAGGATGTTTTGCTTGTCCTTATGGTATGATTTCTCTCTGTAAACTTCATGTTTATGTATTGAGTCCACGTTTATGACTGAGTTAAGAACATGAAAAGTAAATGTAATCATGATTAAGTGCAGGACGGGGAAAAGAGACCATGACAAGTATAGCTCGCGGATTCTCCCCCTAGTGGAGGCCGAGCTGATGATATGTATGGCTCGCGAATTCTCCCCCTGGTGGAGGCCGAGTTGATGATGTGTATGGCTCGCGAATTCTCCCACTAGTGGAGGCCGAGTTAGTCGTTACTATGATTGCTGCGATAGGCAAATGACTATGAACCCCTGTCTTTCTCCCTCGTCTCCTGCCTTAATACATGCCATGTAAATAATGAAAATGAACATGAATGAAGAAAGGTTTATGAACTTGTGTTCTTTAATTTGTGCACTCATGTATATCTGTCAGCATGCATTCCTTACTAAGCATTAGGCTTATAGTTGAACCCTATGGTGTAGGTGAAGGAGGTTCAGGTGAGGATACTTTGTTCAAAGAGGATGCTTAAGGCTGGTTGCTGGAGGAAGCTCAAAATGACAGTGCAGGACTGGAAAGGCTATTTATGACCCCTGGTTAACGCTCTTTTGTTTCAGTAAAATAAAGGATATGGTAGTTTAAGTAGGATGAGATTATTTTATAATGTTGAGCCTTGAGACTGTCTAGTTGATCACTGAGTCAGGGAATGATTATATAGATTTATAAATGATCTGTAGCTTAAGTCTTCCGCTATATGCATTCTGAATGAGTTGTGGTTTCTTTCTGTTGGAAGGAGTCATTTGATGATTTAGTGTTTTCTACCGTAAGATGGAAGCTGGATGAGGCAATCGTCCGGCTGACGTCATCGGCAGATGCCGAATGATAGTAGTTGATGGTTTAGTCTTCCGGCTGACGTCATCGGCAGATGCCGAATGATAGTAGTTTGAGGGTTTAGTCTTCCGGCTGACGTCATCGGCAGATGCCGAATGATAGTAGTTGATGGTTTAGTCTTCCGGCTGACGTCATCGGCAGATGCCGAATGATAGTAGTTTGATGGTTTAGTCTTCCGGCTGACGTCATCGGTAGATGCCGAATGATGGTAGTTTGATGGTTTAGTCTTCCGGATGACGTCACCGGTAGATGTAGAATGTGTTTTGTCGTTTAGCGACCGGTGGATGTTGGCTGACGTCACCAGAAGTTGTAAATGTTATCTTGTCGTCTAGTGACCGGTGGATGTCACCGGATGATGTTTTAATTGAGCACGCGAGGCCCACGTGCCCACCGGAAGATGTCTCCTTTTAGGCGGTGTTAAGCGAGTCACGCGCAATACACGTGATGACCGGACGATGAAATCTCTGTAGATTGTCAACACATGCAACCCATGCAAACCCGAGTAGAATCATGTTAAGAGAGATGAGGGCATTCCTTCCTTGCCCGAATTTTGTCAAGAAACCGATGACCGAGCCTAGTCGCTCGACTCTGTGAGAGTTTGAGCCGACGAGGTGTAGGAAATCGTGCACGAGAGGATTCGTCTTCCTTGATGGTTCTACGTCTCTGTTTCCAGTTTTAAAACAAAATATGTATTATGCAAATGTGAATGTCTGTCGAGAGTTAGAGAAGATGTAATAATAGTAAAAGTCAAGCGAACGATTAATGAAAGATTATGAATACGTGACGGCTCCTGGCCGGGGTCGTTACAGACAGATTCAAAGAGACGGACTGCATGGATAGTTCCAAACTAGAAGCCATCCATGCACAAATTAATAAAAGGAAATCCCAGCAGTTTCAGAATAATTTCAATACATTCCAAGACATAAATACAACTGTCAAATACAGAGGTTTTAGAATACACCAACAAAACTTATACATAAATCAGATTTCTAACAAAAATCCAGACAGAGTTTTGAAACAAAACACCAGAGTTCAGTAAAACCTACAGACATAAACTTTACTTAAAAACTGAAATCTCAGAGCAGAAACATGTTTGACTGCAACAACCACCCTGTGAGCTCGATCCACCCTCTACATTAGATCATCATTTTGAGGAACAAGATCCTTTGTTTCGGGTTCAGTACCTATATCAGAGAGTTCACCTATGAGTCTAAAACTCAGTAAGGACATAATCAGAATGCAATTGTGCATATGCAATGCATGAACTTTCAGAAATTCAGTGACAGAACAGAACATTACATTACAGTGGCAGAAGAATTATGTGGGGCTTATAGGGGAGCTGGTTCAGTAGGTGCACTATCAGGCACGGCAGTTTTCAGATTCCCAGGGAGGGATAAAACCAGAGGGGCCAGTTCCCGTCCCACACTTAACCTGGTACATTTCAGTCGGATTTTATCTTATTAATTTCAAACAGTGTACAGAAATCGGTTTTTGCATGAATTTTTAGGAAAACAGTGCATGCATGAACGGTGCCTGAACTTTAACTGGCAGATAACAGAATAAAACAATAGACAGCAGAAGATAAATCAAAGCCAGACATTTCAGAACATAACTCTAACTCTTCTACCCAAAACAACCCGACAGAACAGAAAACCTAGTACCTCCTTGATGTAGGGCCTTAAGAGCCGGATCTATGCTTATGAACTTACCTGTTTTTCCCCGATGCAGTTAGCCGGAAAGCCTCGAAAATGTTCGAACCTGTACATGTACGTTCAGAAAATAAACAAGCTGCAAATGCTAACAAATAAGTCAGAAGAGTCTGTTCCAAACTCATTCAAACCCTTAGAAAACAAACCGGTGTGTTTTCATCCAAAGACAGTGAGTTTTTTTTCCACCAAATACCATAACCCTAAACTTCGGGAAAAACCCACATTAAACTTGTCCAAACTTGTTAGCATTAGTGGATGTTTACCTTAGCGGAGGAGCAGGAAGGAAATCTGAGAAGATCGAAGTAACTTCGATATTTGTTTCGTCGACTGGAAGAGAGAATCTTGAGAGAAATACAGAGAAGGAAAAATGCATATCAATGTTTACGTAGGAGGAAGGAGGATAGGTAGGTTCCTCAGCAAGTTATTGCCACTTGGCAATCATCCATTGGTTATCTCCCACCAACCTTAATTTCTTCCCAATTTACCCCTCCATCCATTACCAACCAGCTTGTTTGTTTAGTTACCCTTTTGTTTGGTTTTTATCTCATTATCCATTTCAATATAAACTCATCCGTTTTGGTTTCCAACTAAACATACTTTGTATTAATATTGAATTAATCCCACATAATAGTTCGGGAAAATAATTACATAGATAAAATGCCGGGTGTTACATTCCACCCACCTTAACAGAAATTTTGTCCTCAAAATTTGCCTAAGCGAATAACTCCGGATATTGGGCTCTAACATCTGCTTGTCTTTCCCACTTGGCTTCCTCCACATTGTGGTTGCGCCATAACACTTTTACCAGTGGAATCACCTTGTTTCGCAATACCTTGAGGGACATATCCAATATCTTTATAGGTCTTTCTTCATATGTCAGTGTCGGCATGATATCAAAGTCCACATGTTCCACTATTTGGGTTTGATCTTGTACGCACTTTCTCAGCATTGACACATGGAAAACATCATGAACACCATCCATTGACGCTGGAAACTGTAGCTTGTAAGCCACGCTTCCCACACGCTTCAGAATGGGAAAAGGTCCAATGAACCGTGGGCTGAGCTTCCCTTTCTTACCGAATCTCATTACGCCTTTGAAAGGTGACACTTTCAGGAATACCTCATCGCCCACAGCGAACTCTAAGTCTCTTCTTCTATTGTCCGCATAACTCTTCTGTCGACTCTGAGCAATCTTTATTCGTTGTTTGATAGCAGCTATCACCTCGGACATCTGCTGTAATATCTCAGGGCCGATAAGCTTGGTTTCTCCGACCTCATCCCAACAAAATGGGGATCTACACTTTCTGCCGTAGAGGGCTTCATATGGAGCCATACCAATTGTAGCATGATAGCTATTGTTGTAGGCAAACTCCACGAGTGGCAAGTATCTACTCCAAGGAGCATGAAATTCCAGTACGCACGACCTTAGCATATCTTCCAGTATTTGGATTGTTCTTTCAGTTTGTCCGTCAATCTGTGGATGAAATGCCGTGCTGAAGTCTAATCTAGTGCCCAAGGAGCTTTGCAAACTTTTGCAGAACCTGGAAGTAAATCTAGGATCCCGGTCCGAAACAATTGACACCGGAATACCATGCAACTTGACAATTTCACTAATATATAGCTCAGCATACTGATCCATGGAGAATGTCGTCTTCACAGGTAGAAAATGGGCCGACTTCGTCAATCTGTCCACTATGACCCATATACTATTGTGGCCTTTAGCTGTTCTTGGAAGGCCAACAACAAAGTCCATTGTGATATTCTCCCACTTCCATTCGGGGATCGGAAGAGGCTGAAGCGTTCCACTTGGTCGTTGATGTTCAGCTTTGACCTGTTGACATATCATGCAAGACTCCACGTATTTGGCCACTTCATTCTTCATATTCGGCCACCAGAAATGAAGTTTCAAATCCTGATACATCTTCGTGCTTCCAGGATGTACAGAGAAAGAAGATGAGTGGGCTTTCGACAAGATGTGCTTTCGTAGCTCCTCGTCTTTCGGAACATGCCATCTGTTTTTGAACTTCAGAATTCCATCTCCCGAATAACTGAAATCGGAAGAAGCCATTGGCACTTTGCTCACCATATCAGCCATCTCCTTTGAATTGGTCTTCTGGGCTTCCTTAATTCGGTCCAGGACGGAAGGCCGTAGTGTTAAGTCTGCTAGTATGGCCGATAGCCCAGAAACTACCTCCATATCGAACTTCTGTATCTCCGTCCTCAAAGGCATTGATACGGTCGACATAGCTGGTTGTACTATAGCTGGCATCCTGCTCAGTGCATCAGCTACCACATTAGCTTTACCAGGATGGTATTTGATCTCAACATCGTAATCTTTTACAAATTCTAACCACCGCCTCTGTCTCATATTCAACTCCTTCTGAGTAAAGAGGTACTTCAGACTCTTGTGGTCAGAAAACACCTCACATGACTGTCCATACAGGTGGTGTCTCCATACCTTCAGTGCAAACACAACTGCCGCTAACTCAAGGTCATGAGTAGGGTAGTTTTGCTCGTGGTTTTTCAATTGTCGGGATGCATAAGCCACCACTTTCCCTTCTTGCATCAATACGCATCCCAAGCCAATTTTTGACGCATCAAAGTATACGCTGAATTTGCCGTCTTCAACTGGCAATACCAGTAGAGGAGCCGTGGTTAACTTTTTCTTGAGTATCTGAAAGCTCCCTTCACATGCTTCAGACCACCTGAACTTGATGTCCTTCTTTGTTAAGCTGGTCAAAGGCTTCGCTATCACAGAAAATCGCTTGATGAATTTCCTGTAATAACCAGCTAGTCCGATAAAGCTTCGTACCTCGCTCGCATTCCTCGGCCTAGGCCAGTCTCTTACAGCATCAATCTTGGCCGGGTCCACGGACACCCCTTCAGCAGACACCACGTGGCCAAGGAAATTAATTCTGCTCAGCCAGAATTCACACTTTGATAGCTTGGCATATAATTGATGCTGCTTTAGGATTGATAGTACAACAGCCAAGTGCTTCTCATGCTCGGCCTCACTCTTGGAATAAACCAGTATGTCGTCGATGAAAACGATCACAAATTTATCCAAGACATCCTGAAATATCCTGTTCATCAGGTCCATAAATGCCGCTGGAGCATTAGTCAGCCCGAACGACATCACTAAGAACTCGTAGTGTCTGTATCGGGTCCTGAAGGCGGTCTTTGGAATATCATTTGCTCTGACCTTCAACTGGTAATAACCGGAGCGCAAGTCAATCTTAGAAAATACCCGAGCCCCTTGTAGCTGATCAAACAAATCGTCGATTCTTGGCAACGGGTACTTATTTCTGATAGTCAACTTGTTCAGCTCACGGTCGTCAATACACATCCGTAGGGACCCATCCTTCTTCTTAACAAATAAGACGGGAGCACCCCACGAAGAGAAACTAGGGCGTACAAAACCCTTGTCCACTAACTTTTTCAGCTGAGTCTTCAATTCCTTCAGCTCGATTGGTGCCATACGGTACGGATTCTTCGATACTGGTTCCGCACCTGGGTTTACGTCAATTTCAAACTCGATTTCGCGATCAGGTGGCAACCCCGGTAAGTCATCTAAGAAAACCTCAGGAAAGCCTCGGACTACCGGAATATTTTGAAGTTCCACCTCACCTTGCCTTCGTACGTCTATTACATGGGCCAGAAATCCAATGCACCCGACTTCATCAGCCGTTGAGCTTTTAAGGAAGATATAACAGGCATACGGTGTTTCTTCGGTACCGCCTGATGAGAGAATTCTACTTCATTCGGGCGTTTAAACGACACTAGCCCGGACCTACAGTCGATGGTGGCATGATGTCTAAACAGTCAGTCCATCCCCAGAATGACATCGTACCCTTTCATACCAATAACGATAAGGTTGGCGTACAACTTCTGGTTTCCTACTGACACCATATCACCCCTTACAACCTGCTCGGAGTGCATAAACTCTCCGGACGGTAGCATGATGCTATAGGGCTGATCTGACGACGTGCAATTAACCTTCTGTCTAACTACGAAGTCCATGGCCACAAACGAATGTGTGGCCCCCGTGTCCCATAAAGTATAAGCAGGTACCTCATACACCAAAATTGTACCTGTGATTGCTGTGTGCAGATTAGCATCATCAACATCTTCCATCATTGCAAAAACTCTGGGTACGGCTTGACCTGTTCTGGTGTCGGGCATTGGGCAATCCCGAACAAGATGACCTACTTTGCCGCATCGGAAACATTGGCCTGTAGCAAGCCTGCATTCTCCTTTGTGAGGCTTCTGACACCGCGGTCATACTAGAGGTTGAGGAGCCCCCATTGGTCTCTTTCCTTTGTCTTGATAAAGGATGGCTTCATTGGGCCTCTTAATGCCCCTATTTTGTTGTTGTTGAGGCTGAAAATTCTGACCTCTTTGCTGTTGCTGTTGTTGTTGTTGAGAAACATTTCTAATGATCCCTCTTGGTGGATCTCTCTGTCTCTGGGACTTTATCTCTAAGGCCTCCAACTGGTAAGCTTTGGCCACCACCTTCACATACGGTGCCTCATCGAACCCTCCGGTTGTGATCCCTCGCAGAAGGTCCACCTTTAAACCTTGAATAAACTGGTGCACCTTGTTCTCATCAGTGGCCACCATGTGTGTTGCATATCGGGATAATGACTCAAATTTCTGAACATATTCGGCCACCGACCCATACTGTCGCAGCCGAGAGAATTCAAGCAACTTTTCCTTTCTCACTCCTCGGTCAAAGTACTTCTCGTAAAAGATCTTTGTGAATCCTTCCCAGCTTAATGCCACTGTAGTTGACTGCACTGTGTCCCACCAAAATCCCGCACTTTCGGTGAGATAGAACGTGGCGCAAATAACCTTCTTGTTGTCTTCTACTTCTGCATATCCAAACATTTTCTCCATTGTTCGAATCCAAGTTTCAGCACGGGTCGGGTCTGTAGACAGTCCATCGAATGAAGGCGGCTGGAGTCGCCGGAACCTATCTCCACTGTTGTCACGTGGGGCATTAGTATGATTGTTGTTTCCGTGGTTATTGTTTCTATCATCTTCTCTGGCCATCATGCGTTCAACCATGCGTGACTGTGCACCCACCAGTTCGGTTAGTCAGTCAATAGCACGAGAGCTTTCACTAGACTCTTCCTGATGCCCTCTCACAATTTCTAAGAAATCCTATAAACAGAATAACCTAATTTAATAACAGAACTTTTACAGAAATTTTAAACACTTACAATTGGTGAAGCGATCCCATGTGATTGGTTGTGCAGTCAGACATTTCACAGAATTGGTTTAAAAACCTTGTCTCTCTGATACCACAACTGTGACAGCCCAAATCCGATCGGGGTCCGAGATCGGAGCCATCACTCCGGGACAGTGGACGGAAAACGGTGAATAGTTTTTTTTGAACATAAACAGAGCAGACAGCGTTACTGGAACAACTTATGAAAGCCAACTGAACTTTTAAAACTTTAACGGAAAACAGAATCGAATAACAGTAAACATGCACCATCATCGCAAACCCTATAAACGCAACTTTACAGAGAGGGAGAAACTACAGTGAGTAACAGAAAACACTTACAGTGAGAGAGAGAGTTCTCGGGTGTAGAAATTTAAAACATGTTTCAATAATGGATAACAGAACAGAAATTAGCCTAAGGCTGGCGGAGGAGGAAACAGGAAACATTGGCGGAAGACTTAGGCGAATAACCGACGGAAGACTTAGTTTAATGGAGCAGCGGTGAATTCAGATACGACAAAAATGAACAGGGTTCAGCGGAAGAGGCTGAGTAAAACTGCTCGGAAGTGGTGGTGACGTCAGCCGAAAGATGCAGTTTTAAACTGAATCGGAGTAGTAATCAGTGGATGACGTCATTGGAAGAGGTAATGACGTCATCGGAAGAGGTAACGATAACAGACGAAGCCGGGTGAGATGATGACGTCTGCCAGAAGATGGATGACGTCACCGGTGGATGTAGGCAAAAACTGTAAATAGACTGGGCGGAAGATGTCGAATAAGACAAAATAGATGACGCCAGCCGGAGGATGGGTGACGTCAACCGGAAGATACAGACAGAACTGGAAATAAACTGGGCGGAAGACTTAAGCTGGCGGTGGATGTCGAATAAGACAAGACAGATGACGTCACCGGAAGATGTAATTACACTGGCGGAAGACTTGGGTGACGTCAACCGGAAGACGGGGTTTTAACCTGGGCGGAAGACTTGGTTTTTAAGGTAGCAACTTGACAAATTTTAACAGAAAGTCATGTCAACAGAAAACTTTGAAACAAAAAGCAATAAGGCTTCAAGCCTCCAAACCCGATTCCAAACACAGTTTTGAAGCATGACAGAAGCTAGAAAACCTAACAGAAATTCAGGAAAAACAACTGCATGGATTACTCCATAACCAGAGACAATCCATGCGCAGATTTTCAGGGGATATCCCAAACGAATTCAGAATACTTCCGAACCCAATTTAACTGTCAAATACAGTACAACCAGAGGGCATGAAAGTTATCGACCTTCAATACCCGATTCTAAACAAGGTTGTGGAACATGCTTTGAAATTGACAGATTCAAAGAGACGGACTGCATGGATAGTTCCAAACTAGAAGCCATCCATGCACAAATTAATAAAAGGAAATCCCAGCAGTTTCAGAATAATTTCAATACATTCCAAGACATAAATACAACTGTCAAATACAGAGGTTTTAGAATACACCAACAAAACTTATACATAAATCAGATTTCTAACAAAAATCCAGACAGAGTTTTGAAACAAAACACCAGAGTTCAGTAAAACCTACAGACATAAACTTTACTTAAAAACTGAAACCTCAGAGCAGAAACATGTTTGACTGCAACAACCACCCTGTGAGCTCGATCCACCCTCTACATTAGATCATCATTTTGAGGAACAAGATCCTTGGTTTCGGGTTCAGTACCTATATCAGAGAGTTCACCTATGAGTCTAAAACTCAGTAAGGACATAATCAGAATGCAATTGTGCATATGCAATGCATGAACTTTCAGAAATTCAGTGACAGAACAGAACATTACATTACAGTGGCAGAAGAATTATGTGGGGCTTATAGGGGAGCTGGTTCAGTAGGTGCACTATTAGGCACGGCAGTTTTCAGATTCCCAGGGAGGGATAAAACCAGAGGGTCATTGCCAGGGACAATATTTTCAGATTCCCAGGGAGGGATAAAACCAGAGGGGCCAGTCCCCGTCCCACACTTAACCTGGTACATTTCAGTCGGATTTTATCTTATTAATTTCAAACAGTGTACAGAAATCGGTTTTTGCATGAATTTTTAGGAAAACAGTGCATGCATGAACGGTGCCTGAACTTTAACTGGCAGATAACAGAATAAAACAATAGACAGCAGAAGATAAATCAAAGCCAGACATTTCAGAACATAACTCTAACTCTTCTACCCAAAACAACCCGACAGAACAGAAAACCTAGTACCTCCTTGATGTAGGGCCTTAAGAGCCGGATCTATGCTTATGAACTTACCTGTTTTTCCCCGATGCAGTTAGCCGGAAAGCCTCAAAAATGTTCGAACCTGTACATGTACGTTCAGAAAATAAACAAGCTGCAAATGCTAACAAATAAGTCAGAAGAGTCTGTTCCAAACTCATTCAAACCCTTAGAAAACAAACCGGTGTGTTTTCATCCAAAGACAGTGAGTTTTTTTTCCACCAAATACCATAACCCTAAACTTCGGGAAAAACCCACATTAAACTTGTCCAAACTTGTTAGCATTAGTGGATGTTTACCTTAGCGGAGGAGCAAGAAGGAAATCTGAGAAGATCGAAGTAACTTCGATATTTGTTTCGTCGACTGGAAGAGAGAATCTTGAGAGAAATACAGAGAAGGAAAAATGCATATCAATGTTTACGTAGGAGGAAGGAGGATAGGTAGGTTCCTCAGCAAGTTATTGCCACTTGGCAATCATCCATTGGTTATCTCCCACCAACCTTAATTTCTTCTCAATTTACCCCTCCATCCATTACCAACCAGCTTGTTTGTTTAGTTACCCTTTTGTTTGGTTTTTATCTCATTATCCATTTCAATATAAACTCATCCGTTTTGGTTTCCAACTAAACATACTTTGTATTAATATTGAATTAATCCCACATAATATTTCGGGAAAATAATTACATAGATAAAATGCCGGGTGTTACAAATCATCTTGAAATTTAGTAATACATTTAATAATAGATAAAATTTCTTTTTTTACAGTTGAATAATTTTTCTGAACAGGTTTCCATATTCCTGAGGTAAATCTAATTAATTCTTCTTTATTAGAATTTGGATTCAATTGTTTTAATATACCTTCATAACCGATTTCAGAGGCATCTGTTTCAACAATCTTTTTCCATAATAAATTAGATAAATTTAAACAAGGCAATATTTTAGCTTTTAACTTTATATTTTGAACAGCCTTAGTATGTTCAATTGTCCATGAGGACGGATTCTTTTGTGATCGTTGATAAAATATAAAAGTATCTTGAGCAAGATTTTTATAAAAATCTTCTAAATAATTTAAACTTTCTAAGAATCTTTGAAGTTGAGTTTTTTCTTTAATTTCATCAGGAAACTTAGAAGCAAACTCAATATTTCTATTAATAGGGACAATCATTCCTTAATTTATATTATGTTCTAAAAATCTTACAGTAGTTTGAAATCATTTCTTTTAATAGTGTCTTTAATAATTCTAAGATGTTTAATATGTTGATCTATTGCTTTTGAAAATACTAAAATATCATCAATATAAACAATGCAAAAATCAGAGTATATTGAAAATATATCATTCATAATATTCTGAAACTCAGAAGGGGCGTTTTTTAATCCAAAAGACATAACATTTCATTCATAATGCCCTAATGGAACCACAAAAGTAGTTTTATACCTATCTTTTTCTGCTATTTGAATTTGCCAATATCTCAATTTTAAATAAAATTTAGAAAATATTAAAATAGATTGTAATCTGTCTAATAAATCTTTTTTATTAGGAATAGTATATCTAATCCATTTTAATATATCATTTAATGGTTTATAATTAATAACTAATCTAGGAGAATAACTTTTACAAATAAGTCATTTCTCTAAAAGAGATTCAATTTCTTTTTTATATATTTCCAAATAATCTTGCTTCATCTGACTAGGACGAGCTTTAGTTGGAATATACTTTTCATTAAAGCTATCAATATAAGGTAAAGAAACTATATGTTTCTTCCTATCCCAAAAAGCATTAGGATTTGTGTTACATACTTTAGAAATAAATTGATTTTTAATTTCTTTAATTTTTATAATTATATTTGGATTTTGTAATTGATCTTCAATTTTTAAATAATAAATTTCCCTTTTAAGGAAATTAATATGTTTTTCTTTATTTGTATAAAATGATTTTAATTCATTAATAAGTTGTTCTTCTGGATTAGTTACAAATGCATAAATAATATCTTGATCATTAAAGATTGCAATTATACCATCTTCATTTATCCTTTTAATAGGCATAATTTTATTCAAAAAGGGTGTTCCAAAAATAACTTTATGCTGAAGATTTTTGACTAATACAAAAGTAGTTTCTACATAACTAGCATTGTTATAAATTTCCACCTTTGATAATTTATACTTAATTTTTAACTTACTACCTTCTGCAGCAGTTAAAGATTGTTTAGTTTTTTCAAAATATTTTGTAGGTACTAAACCTTCTTGAATATAATTAATATCAGCACCACTATCGACTATGTAACGTCCCAAATTAATAAACCTGGTTCGCTACACACACTCACTAAACTAAACTAAAAAAAATTAAAACTTTGTCTATAGATACATTGTTTAATTCAACAAAACTTGCAGCGAAAAACATTCATGTAAAACAGAGTCATTTCAAAAACAGAGTAGAAGAATCTTTCAGTTTAAATAGAATAATAAAGAAAAACGTTCGAAACTTCTCTGCGACATCTACAGCCAGTTCAACGCTATTGACAATCTGGCGCCCACAGAGTCTGTCGTTCCCAACCTTGGACAATATACTTGTCTACGACTCTGGACGACGGACTCTGGACAAGCGACTTTGGACGATGCAACTCTGAATGATGTGCACTGAACGACATCGCTTTGGACGACTTTGGACGACTGTATTCGCTCACAGAGTGGACGACAACCTTATCTTAGGATTACTTAATGACTTTGGACGACTGTTCCTCATCGTCCACAGCTACATAGATTTTTCGCCTATGGATTATCGTCCACAGACTTACATAGTTTTATCGTCCACGGAACACGTGACTTCGTCGTCCACGGTCCACGTGACTTTCTCGTCCACGGGGTTACATAAACTCATCGTCCACGGACCAACGTTCATAGACTTACTTAAATTTGTCGTCCACGGACCACGTGACTTTATCGTCCATGGTCCACGTGACTACTTACTTTGGACGACTATCTTACCTTCGAATTACCTGACGACTTTGGACGACTGTTTTCGCTCGCAGAATGGACGACAACTTTGGACGACTATTTTCACTTACAGTTTGGACAACTGTTTTTCCCTTACAACAGAAACATAACTTAACCAATTATACACTAATCGGTGGACAATTTTGACTACAAGAGAACTCATAAAATTTTGACAGCAAACATTCCAAAACAACGTGAATCCATAACTTTCTCAAAATCCAAAAAAACTACAGTTAAAACCAACCATGTTCCAGTGTCAGAATAATTTCAAAAAGACTTATCAAAACAATAAAACGACCGCTGTCATTAAAATTCTCAGCACATATTAGTTAAACATTTGTCTACTAAGTTCCACACATACTACCATTGGTTAAACCGCCTCATCAGTGCACCAGATCGTGGCATGAATGCGCTCCACCAACTGCGCCTATTCTTCATTATACTCAGAGAATTCACCTGAAGTCACCTCAGCACCTACATCACAAAACTCATCTATTAGCCGAATGCTAAATAAGTGGAGCAATAATGAAATGAAATGCTGAAACATAAACCCTATTCATGCAGTTTCTACTCTCATAGCTCATGTTGTATTTATGTTCGTTCCCTGTTGATCCCCTTGTTCGATGGGAAGCGGATCATTTTTCCCAAAGTATAAATATCTTCTGTCTCGATTAAGGGGCGGATTAATTCCCTTAATAGTTAAACTGATTCAAAATAGCTGTTTTTGTCCCCTTGTTCGATGGGAAGCGGATCATTTTTCCCAAAGTATAAATATCTTCTGTTCTCGATTAAGGGGCGAATTAATTCCCTTAATAGTTAAACTGATTCAAAATAGCTGTTTTTGTCCCCTTGTTCGATGGGAAGCGGATCATTTTTCCCAAAGTATAAATATCTTCTGTTCTCGATTAAGGGGCGAATTAATTCCCTTAATAGTTAAACTGATTCAAAATAGCTGTTCTTGATCCCCCTGTTCGATGGGAAGCAGATCATTTTTCCCAAAGTATAAATATCATCTGTTCTCGATTAAGGGGCAGATTAATTCCCTTAATAGTTAAATTGATTCAATCTGCCCATGCCTTACTATGCTATTATATATGTAAATGCATTTTCGTATTCTTTCAAAAACATGATACATGCCAAACTAAAAATCATACAAACATACATATATCTTACTGTTTTTGTGATGTAGGCCTGAAGGCACACACATACTCTACTTACCTGGCTTTCTGAGAGATTATTGGTTGTAAGCTACTTCGAGAGTTGCTCACCTAAAATCATAAACACAACATTAATTTAACTTTTACTAAGCTTCATTCAACAGATTTGTGAAAAGAAACCACTGGTTTATTCCAACCAACTGAACTCGGGGTTATCTAGTTTTTGTCTAACTTCCACATCGGAACGGCCATACCTCAACCCCACATTTCACTAACTTTCTTACGTATCTTATCATTTCGTGTCATACTATGCCATTTCGTAAAGACGTGCAAACTCATTTTCGTTTCGTCTTTGTATCTTTTAAACCATGATGCATGACATGCTAAAAACATACAATAAGCATACACATAAACCTATCAATCTGTGATGTAGGCCCGAAGACAATGCACATGTGTACACTACTTACTTGGCGTTCTTAGCAGATTTTGTCGGTAGTACTCTAAACCGGGAAACTTGATAACCTAAAACAATAATATATTCCATCAACTTAACATCCCCCACACCCAATTCATAAATTCCAAAGAGAAAATCAACAATTTAAGCATAATTTAGCTAAACCTGAAATGGCCTTTTTTTCGACCAACTTCAGAAATTCATATCAAATCCGATACTCATCCGATTTTGACAATTTGAAGTGCTACGGACTCCTTAGGATGTCTAGTTTCTCATGGTCAAATCCATTTTATAACCCAACATCAATGGCTCAGTCGAATTTATGGTAAACCAGACCTGCCTTGTGCCTAGTTCAAAATCCCAGATTTTCATGAAACATAACCAAACTTCAAAATATTTCCATAACAACCATCAATATGAGTTCATGGCTTAAAGAAGTATCTAACAATGGAAGAAAACCAACCAGAAGTCCATTTTTGTGCAACAATAATTATCCACAACAAACTCTAAACCAAATTCTAATCAATGATCAATAAAGCCATAAAACTTAAATCTATATTAAGATAAACTAAACTCTCACCTTTGAAGCTTCAAAAATCGTCAAGGAGAAGGGGATGATTTCGGTTGTTCTCCGTGCAAGGAATAAGAGAGGGAGATGAAGTGAGGAGGAGAAGTGTGCTGGAAACCGCAAGAGGGGAAGAAGAAGCAGGGGTAGGTGAGAGAAGATGGGTGTTTGGATATGGATGTTGTTGTGGCTTGCTGAAGAAGCCTCTACACATTTAAATTTTAATCCATTTTTATCTTCTTAAAATTCCTAATTTGCCATTCCATTAGTTTAAACTAACTGCTAACTTATTTAGTTGCCCCCATTATTCCCTCTATCCATTAAGTCTCATCACTTAATCTTCAAAATTTTCATAACGTTCCATACTCTTAATTTAAACGATAAAATTCTAAATTGCTAGGCATATAATTAGAAATTGTAACACGAAATTTACGGGTGTTACATTTCTTCTTGCATGACAACAACCATTGTGGACATTTAGAGGTTTGTAAAAAAGTTTTTGGTTTGAAGGAATGACAGATAACCATTGCAGACATTTAGAGGTTTGTAAAAAAGTTTTTGGTTTGAAGGAAGTTTGGGTGGAAATGGCATTTGGTTTTAAAATGTCGTCTTCTGATTTGGTTCTCATAGGATGCTCATTAATGATAGGTGGAGGAGGGGTTGGAGTTGGGATGGTCAATGGAGGATTGTGGAGGAATGGTGGTTAATAGGAGCTGGAGTAGAGGAAGGTGTGAGAGAAGATATCGGGGGAGAACTGGTGTGATGGTTAGGAAAAAGTAAAAAATGCATATATGATATTGACAACGAGAAATGAGTTGGTTGTGGAAGAGATTTGTTTAAGGTCGAGAAATGGAAGTGAGTTTCTACAAAGTTGACATGACGAGAAATGTATATTTTATTGGTTTGAGGATCTAACTATATGTAGCCTTTGTGTTGTTGACTGGGACATAAGAAGACACAATGGAGGGAACGTGACTGTAGTTTATGGGAATTGAAAGGTTGAAGAAAGGAAAAGTACAGATAGCCAAAAACACGTAGGGATGCATATTCTGGAATAGAACCAAACAGACATTCAAAAGAAGATTTTTGCTAGAGGACAGGAGTAGGTAAGAAATGTAGGACATTTTTATCTAAGAGGGAGGTGAATTAGAGTTTTTGCTTCCTATTAATCTTCAATAATTGTGATCAATATCAAATTTATTGTTTGCTCTAAGTGTATAAACTGAATGATTTCAAATTAAGTTGATAAGATGAATTTAATCAATAGCAAGTAAAGAGTAAAGGGAAAAGAGAAAAGACACCGAAATTGTTTACGCGGTTCGGCTAACCTTGCCTACGTCCGCGCTCCAAGGGCTCCCCTTGAAGATTCTTTCCTTCTCTTTCAAGAGAATCTTTGATTGAACTTCACGGGCGTCAATCAACTGCCTTTACACATTTGATTGAACTTCACGGGAGCCAATCAACTGTCTTTACAATTTTCTCTTAGGGATACACATTTCTCAATTTTTCAGTACAAGGTTTTTGAGTCAAAACTCAAATAGCACTCTCTCAATAATGTAATCTCAAGTTTATAGTTTGAGAGAAGTAAAAAAAAGGATTGACAAATGAAAGCTCTTTGAAGTTGAGAGATTTTTTGATTCGTTGATTCCTTGGTTCGTTGGTTGTTTTTCAAAAGTCTTCGTTCTTCGATTTATAGTCCTTTTGAATTTTGTCTACTAGTGGTTGACCTATCTTGAAACCTGTTGACACTTTGTTACCGTTGTGCATAGATAGAAGACTGTTGTAAGCAGTGCCGATCGACAACTTTGAGAAGCGGTCAACACTTTGTTACCATTGGTGATAGCAGTTGAAATATGTTTCAGTTGACTTCTTCTATAGTGTGGTCGACACTTCAAGTTTCTATGTATTCTTCGGTCGACACTTGAGTTCTCTCTGTTTGCATTGGTCGATCCTTGGGGTTGACACTTTCCAAGTTCGGTCGACACTTGACGATTCAGGTCAACACTTGTTTCTTCTCTGTGTCCATCGGTCGACACCTATGTATCCGGGTCGACACTTGTTTCTTCTCTGTTTCCATCGGTCGACATTGTGGTCGACACTTCCCTCTTCTTTGCATTAAACGGTCGACACTTGTGCATGCCGGTGGACACTTTAAGCACTCCGAAATGATTTTTCTTTCTTTTGACTATCACACACTTAATAAACCTCATTAGTACTAAATACCTTTTTTCAAGGATATTCTCAATTAAGGTACTTGCAAAATTATTTATTTCTTAAGTTAATCAATTTCTCAAACATCATCATCAAAACCATATTACCGTTAAACACATTTTAATTAAACATCATCAAAAACACATTAATTTTAAACTCATTTTAAGTTAACAAGAAATTTATTAAAGTAGTAGCTGTGGGAAAGGGATAAAACCAGAAATGTTGAGGAACTAATGAATGAAACAAGATTGCGAGACCAATTTCAACAACATGCCAATTTTTACGTTTGACTTGACAATTTTGATTTGGAGTTTAGGGACACGAGACACGATGATGAATACCAAGAGACTTAATCAACGTAGAGAGAGATTGAAACTCTCCACCCCAATCTGATTGAACAATTTTGATATTATCGCCAAATTGAGCAGAAACAAAATTATAAAAATGTTGAAAAACATTGTAAACTTCACTTTTTAATTTCAAAGGAAAGAACCAAGTAAAACAAGTACAATAGTCCACAAATAACAAAAAAATATCGTGCACCAGTAATTGATGTTATAGGAGACGAACCCCAAACATCAGTACGTACAATTTCAAAAGGTGAACTAGGATGTGAATTAGAGTTTTGAAAAGGTAGTTGATGAGATTTGCTCATCTGACAGGCAACACAAAACTGAGAAACATTTGTTGGTGAGAATGGAATATTATAGAGGTGCATCACAGGCTTCAAAACAAAGGGAGACATATGACCTAACTTGGAATGCCAAAAAGAGGGAGAAAAAGTACCATTGGCTGGAGCCGACAGTCGAGTAGAGAAGGACTAAACCAGAGAGACCAATTGGAGGTGATAGACTCCATCAATGAGGGAGCCCTGAAGAAGTATATGACGAATGGAACGATCCTTGACAAAAAAATGGGAAGCATGAAATTCAACGAAAATAGAATTGTCTCGACACAATTTAGCAACACTAATCAGATTATAAGACATGAGAGGGGTGTGACAAACTATGTTCAATTGGAGTGACCAATCAGCGATTGGAATAGTAGCAGAACTAGTGTGAGAAATTGAAAGGAGCTGACCGTCGGCAGTGGCAACTTGGGTAGAGCCGAGGTAGGGTTGAGGTTGGTTGAGCACAGAGGAATCCAGAGTGAAGTGGTGGGTCGCACCAAAGTTGAGAAGCCACGGTGCGGCGGAGGAGGTGACTATCTGCGTTAGTAAAAGGCCGACAGGGGAAAGAGGATAACTAGTTGCGTTGAAGGAAGGCGAAGGTGAGCTGTACTGGGCATGAGGCTGGATGAAGTGGACTTGAGGTGGGACTGCGGGATAGCTAAAGGTTGGCGGAGTGGGCTGGGTGTTGGATATGATGGGTTAAGGCTGTGGTAGTAGCGCAGAGCAGAGTGACTCGGTTTGTTGCAGATCTTGCAGCGGGCTTTAAATGATTTGCGGGCCGGGGTGAGCGCCAATGGGTTTATGACCTGGGGCCGTTCTGGTGAAAGCCAAACAGTATGTGTGGTCGGGAGAAAGCATTCGATGGCGGGTGAGGACTCCAGTTTGGTCAAACAAGGCATAGATTTGCTGTGTTCGCTTGAATTTGACCTGGCATCGGAAGAGAACCAGCTGAGTTCTATTTTTCCAAATGGAAATCAAAACTTTGAAGAAGGCTGTGAACTTCTTTGAGAGGAGGTTTGTCTGGCCAATTGTTGATGGAGACAAAAAAATGCATTGTACTCGCTGTCGAGGCCACATAGAAAGTAAATCATCTGATCTCGGTAAGAAACAGGTTCGCCTATTTTAGCCAGAGTGTTGTATAAAGTCATGATTTTCTGAATATAGCTTGCTACAGAAATTTCATCCTTTGACAAGGAGTGGAGCTGACTGCGTAGATCCATAATTCTTGCTAGGGAGTAGGATGCAAAAATTCGTGCAAGGGCTCCCCAAACCTCATTGGCAGTGCTGAATGAGACGATCTGTGGAAGTAGATCTTCAGAGAAGGACGAAAAGATCTAGCTCATTATGAGCTGATTATATCTCTGCCATAAGCTAAATTCTGGGTTGATTTGAGAAGAAATGAAGTCCAGAAACTGTGGGAGAGAAGGATAAGTGCCGTCGAGGATATTGTCGATCCTATTGGTAATGATGACATTCAAAAGCTACACCTTCCATATGAGGTAATTTGTGTTTGACTTTATGGTTAAAGTCTAGTTTATAGTAGGGGTGGGCAGGACCGGACCGGGGACCGAGAACCGCACCGGACCGGTGGGTTCGGTCCGGTTTCGGTCCCAGGATGATGGACCACGGTCCGGTCCTCGGTCCACAGCAAGAATTCCCGAAGAACCGGGACCGGACCGAAGGACCGGTTTTAAGTCTTCAGTACTTCTTCGCTTCAGTCTTCGTTCCTCCTTAAATCCCTAAATCTAGAAGTTTTAGAACCAGAACACCCGATTCCCGAATACCCGAGTCCCGATCTTCGAACGGCGAACACGCGAGTCGCCTCACGCTCACGCCATTCGCCTGCTCAGAGCGCCTCGCCTGTCCTCGCGCGCTCGCGGCTTTACGCTGTTCGCCTCGCCTCTGTGAGTAATATGATCTTATTATGTTCTTCGACTTCGATTATTCTGTTCACCACTTTACGCTGTTCGCCATTCGCCTGCTCAGATCGCCTCGGATCTCTCTCTTGTTTTTCGACTTCGATTATTCTGTTCGTTTATTGTCTTTGATTTTGTCACCTCGTGCTCGCGCTGTCGACTTCTTTGCTGTGCTTTCTCTGCTGGATTGGATCGATTTCTTTGCTCTGTTAGTTTCTCTGTCAAGACTTGGAGCTTTCCTCGTTAGTTTCAACGTTTTTAAGATTAAAAAAAAAATGGGAGGAACCGGGACCGAACCGGGACCGGACCAAAATTCCAGGTCCGGTTCTGGGCTTTAGAAAAAAAATCCTAAAACTTTGGTCTGGGTTCGGTCCGGCCTTGGGACCGGACCGAACCGGCCCGTGCCCACCCCTAGTTTATAGAAGGAAACGGTGGTAGGGGAGAAGAAATGAGAGCTGAAGGGGAGGATGAAATCGTGGAGCGGGAAGATGTCATCTTTTGGCTCTGATACCACATTAGATTTTACAAAGCTTGGGATTTGCTATAGGGACTTTACCGAAGAACAAATTTGCAGAGGATGAAGAAGAAGGCGATGAGAAATGACGGTGAAGAGGAAGACGAGAGAGAGATTGCAGTGAAAATAATAATTTATGTTTTCTATGTCATTTTATCTTTGAAAATCGATACTTACATACTCTACAGAGGAAACACAACTAAGTTTACAAACTCAACTAAATTTACAAACTGAACTAGAACAGTATTCTAACAGATCCTAAGTATACTCAATTGATTAACCAATAGGGTTCGAGCCATGACTCTATCAGCTCGAGTCGTAGCTTGAGTTATATTTTGTCAAAATAAAAAAAACAATTTCATTGGCATTGCAGTGCAAGATTACTCGAATTGTGGCACTAATTGTACAATGATCAGATTATGAGCCTGACTCATTAGGTGAAACATGCGAACATAATCTCTATTTAAAATTAAAGCCATGCATACTTAAATTTATTATTAAAGTAATAAATTCCGTCCCGAGGTCTAGCAGATTAGCACGCGTGGAACGGATTGCCAACTATGAATTACGAGTTGTCACATTTTTTTTTTAAACTTTAAAGTAGTTATTTTTCATCTTCCTAAAAAATGAAATAATGTTTTAATAATTTGGATGAGGAAGCCAAAAATAGGATAAGGACTGGCACTGTACTGGACTTGGAGGATGGAGGCATAGAAATGCGTAAACCTATATATCAATTTTCCCCCGCCCAATTCGAAACGCAACGTTTTGACCTAATAGACGGTTACTTAAATCTCCAACGTT
This sequence comes from Begonia masoniana, assembly GCA_022432975.1. NCBI lineage: Eukaryota > Viridiplantae > Streptophyta > Magnoliopsida > Cucurbitales > Begoniaceae > Begonia > Begonia masoniana. Next base: position 35,851,260 of record CM039507.1, read on the forward strand.
TAGTGCTCGCTCCACTTTTCTGCCATTGTTCGTTGTTTCCACATCGTTCCTGACCTTCCCTTTTCCTCTCGTTCGCGCTTCGATAACCCTCTCGATTCTCTCTTCTTCTTCGCATCGAGCTCCGTCAGTTCAGCGAAATGCCTGAGCCATGCTGGCTATCACCACCGCCTCATCGCTGTTTGTTCTCTTGGCCACTCCTTCGCCAAATTTGAGCCGTCCTCGAGGTTTTCCGGTTCCTCTTGTTTCCGGTTCGAAGAGGAAAGCGAAGAAGAGAGAGTATATTTGTTGGAGTCGCGTTCCGGTTGTAACCAGAGAGTCATTTTTGGGGTTTTCTCAGGACTTTTTTGGCGGTCGTTCTGGATTTGCGAGGATGTGTAAGGGTTTGGACTCTGAGGGAGATTTGGTTTTGGAGGCGGAGATTTTGGAATTTATGAAGTTTTCGAATAATCCTGAATTGTTTCCAAGTAAAAAAGAGCTGGTTGACGCTGGTAGGATAGATTTGGTAGATGCTATCAAGAAGAGAGGAGGGTGGCTAGCTTTAGGTTGGGATTTGGATGAGAAAGAGGCGTATGTAACTCAAGATACCAGGGTGGAATTGGATTCAGTGGCGGATGACGGTGACGAAAGTTTTAGAAAGAGCATTGCTTCGGGGGAGGATGACGTTCAGCGTTCAGGCGTGGTTGATTCTTCTCTGGATGATTATTTTCAAGTGGCCTCGTCTTCGGGAAGATCAATGTGAGGATTATGCATTCATATAAAAATTTAAAATTTTCTAAGTCAAAACCCAACTCTTCTCATTTTATCACGTAGAAACGCGTTCTCATTCTAGATCGTGAGTAAAATTTATAATTTGTGAATAACGAAATTAATATATCATGTCGTGGTTTCAAGATGGCAATAGTGTGATTTAAATTTTGGTTTGGCTGTTCATTTTCATCCGGCAAAACTTAATGTTTTAAGTTATGGATGATGTTTTTCTTTAACATGAAGTAATTGGAGTGATTGGCGCTCTTTCAAAGATTAGATAGTAAGATATAATTCAAATATGTCACTTTCAAAGACTTGTATAACAGTATTGTGAAATATGATCATATATATTTATTTTCCTTGCTATTCCTCAAGTTTCAGCTACTAAATCAACTTGTATGTCGGGAATGTTTGCTCGTCCTTATATTTTCCTATTATTGCTCAGAGAAACTGTCACGGAGGAGGAATCTGGAATTGAGGGCATTTTGAGTCGTTTAGGAAAACAGAGGAATTTGACCTTTGGGTTTGGTGTGAGGGAGAACGAAAATGGCAGTGATGATAAAGATAATTTTCGAGCTGATAGGTTGGAAGATGTGGTAATCTCGTTTAACTAATTTATATTCATCGACGAGTTTAAGTGTGTGTTGTTCATAATAGTTCTTATTTCTATGTGAATACAGCTATCTATATAGTTGAAGATTAATTAGTAGATTTGTAGATGTTGAATGCTTCTTGTTTCACATCGCGCTTGATTTCATTCATCATTTTTAACCATTCCTCACTCTTGGTTTAAATAAAAGTCAATTTGTTTCCATCTATGCAACTTGATAGGGATGAAATTTTATTTAAGAAGGTCATCTTCATGGCACTTTGGATTGTGCTGTGCCTGTGTTATTTAGAAGTTAAATTGGTGGCTCTCATTCCATTATGAAATTCTAAAACATAAAACTGTGATGACTGACATGTTGTAAAAGGCAGCTACTGAACTTCGAGGAAGCAATATACTGACATCCATGAACCATAAGAAAGTTATGCTAGATGACCTTTCCAATGATCTTGGGCATAACAGAAATTTGTCAGAACTTGAAGGCATAAGAGATCCGCTAAAGCCTGATTCACTGATAACTTGGGGAATTCCGAAGGCAGGGATTCAGGATGTAAAATTTAAAGGTATTTTATTTCCTTTTTCGGACTTTTCCTTGAGTTTGACATTTTGCATTGGTTAAATTAGATTGGTTACTTAAGCTGTTTAAATTGGTGACCGGGATGAGTAATGGAAATTATTAGGTATTAACGGCAATGAAATATGTGAAGTGAGAGAGGGTGCTAAAGATTGGAACTTTGCTGAGGAAGATATTAGTCAGAATCAATTACGAAGTCGCCTTAAGCTCCTCGAGTCAGAGCTTTCCACTGTACTCCACTCTTTGAGGTCTAATGCAGAATATTGTGTTTCATCAAAGGTTGGTTTAATTGAATACTTTTTCTATACGAACTTGTAGACAATCAGGTAGTGTAGAAAGGATAGCAGTTAGTATACAGCATCTAGATAAGGTATTCTGCAATTATTGTTGGATATTAGAATATAATGACTTAACAAAATAATAGTTTATTTGATGGGTTTTTATCATTGTAGACTATTACAGAGATAGAAAATATGATCAACTTCTTGACAGTAAGTGGGAGACACGTTGATATGTAGCAAACTCATGTACATGCGCAGCCTACGAATCTTTTTTTCTTTGTTAAATGCTGCGTTATCAAACAAAGTTTTATGAAAAGTTAACGATGCTAGATTACGACTAGGAAGATTGTAATTCTTAGAAATAGGGTTACTATTATGATTACAAGTCTATTCAACTAAGTTTTGAAAATGGAGCTCATGATTACTGAGTTTTACCATCTCACTTGAAAAACCATCAGTGATGTGAATGAACTTGTGATTTGGACCATGTTTCATTTTTTTAGCTACCATTGTTATTTAAAAGCTATGAGTAAGGTTGGATGGAACTTGTGGATAGAAGAGTCAGCATTTTAAAAAGAGAAGTAATATGTTGTTTAAAAAACACGGCTTCAATTATAATCATGGAGAAGTTTAAGAATCTGTCATATTTGTTGGTGACAAAATTTTCTTGCATTTCAAACATGGGAATCACGTCTTCAGTCTTGCATTGTGTTGCCAGGTAGAAAAAAGTTACCCTGATGATTTGCAGAAGCTTTCTGATGAATGGGAGTTTCAGGAAACTGAGATTATGAATGCCAAGGATAAATTACGGTCATTACGAGCAAAGTTGGCGGTAGTAGAAGGAAAAATGGCCCTGGCTATAATGTAAACATGCATATTATCTTTTAAGTCGTACAACATGCTATGGATTTCCCTTTGTCACTCACCATAACTTTGCAGTGATGCTCAAAAGATGGTAGACGATAAACAGAAGAGGATAGAAGATGCAAGTAGAACTCTAGAACTGCTTCGCACAACTTGCATCGTTTGGCCAAATTTTGCCTCAGAAGTGCTATTAGCAGGGTCTTTCGACGGTTGGGCCACCCAGGTGTGGCTTTAAAAGCAAACGAATAGTCATATTTAACTTAGAGAAATATTAATTTTACCTTGTAATTTTATGATCTAAATTTATTCCATGACATAACACTTTATAATTAGTGTAATAACTAAAAATAAATTATAAATAATTAAAATAAAACATTGATTGTATTAATAAATGAATGTCAAATCAAAAAGTAAGATTATAATGTACTAATTAATGTCATATCAACCTATGAATTGTAAAAGTAGGTAATTTTGTAATATCTTTAAACTTAAGATGAGGTCAATAATTTATTCAAGTGTTGGCATTGTTGATGTTTAATGAGTGTAATTCAAGTGTGTTTTTGCAGAGAAAAATGGAAAAGTCAAGCACAGGAATCTTTTCCTTGTGCCTGAAATTATATCCAGGCAGATATGAGGTAAAATTCTAGTATCTAATATTTTATTATCATCATTAATCCTCGAGATTTTTGCGGGGTCTGAACGATTTCAGCCAATTTTTACAGATTAAATTCATTGTCGACGGTGAATGGAAGATCGATCCATTGCGACCTGTAGTTAACAACAATGGGTATGAGAACAATGTACTAGTCATCACATAGAAGAAACAAAAGCGCCTGTTCTGAACCGCGGATGAATCTGTTGCTTCATGTTTTTTCACCATTCTTTACACGTGCTATTCTTTTGTTCTCTTTTTACCTTTCATTTTTTGATAAACTTTAACTAATCACACAGATTTCTTTGTATTCACTCTCTATTGTTACTTTCTAAATCTAATTTTATCACGTGACAAACATTGATTTGTGTAATTAATGTAATAAATTATAAATAATTAAAATAAATCATTAATTACATTAATCAATATCTAACTTGTTCATATCAAAAAGTAAAAATAGAGTGTAAACATAATATTTTCTGAAAATAGTTATATCTTTGTTCTCAAGAAAAATATTTGAATTTTAGATGTCAACTAAAAAATGTTGTGCATTGACTATACTTAATTGTTTGTGCAAACACTTGTCCATACTTGACACAAAAGGTAAGGTTAGGCATACACTCTAATATGTCATTTACCTGTCTATCGTTTATTGGTTAATATAATCAATCAATATAATTTATGTATGCATTGTATTATAGTAATTTTATCATGAATGAATGACACGTAAGTGGCGCGTCAGAGTATAAAATTCGAGTGTATAATTCATATAACTTTTTTAGTTGGGTTAAGGTTGATTTTATTTAAATGTATGAGAGGGAAAGCAAAGAGAAATTGTAACTAAAAATATTAAAATTTCCTCTTAATGATTTTAGTGTTAGAGTATGACTATTTGTTAGAGTTTTGTTAGAGTGTTTTAGTTTCTCGTTCCCTCTTTTCGATGCTCATCATGAGTTGCTGGACATTTATAGTGTAAACATTTTCTCTTGATAAATTGAATTAGAGTTCTCTTTCATTTTTTGCCGCATTCGTCTTCTTCTTCCTCTCCATCTTCCTCTTCTGTTGAATCCAGCAAACCTCGATTTGGTATCAGAGCTACAGATGACGTCTCCAAGTTCGACAATACCCTCCACTTATTCACGCCCTCCTTCATCTACCTCTCTGCCGCCCTTCCCCACCACAAATCAAGTATTGAACATCAAACTCAACAATACTAATTACCTATTCTGGAAAACACAATTGCTTAACATCGTCATTGCCAATGGACTCGAAACTCTTCTGGACGGAACTCTCCCTCAACCCCCACATTTTTTGGATAATCTTTCATCGCAGATTAACCCCGAGTTTACTACATGGCAGCACTTCAATCGCCTATTGATGAGCTGGGTTTTCTCCTCCTTATCGGAAGAACTTCTTCCGATTATTATCTCCTACTCCACTGCTGCTGACATGTGGACAGCCCTGGCTCGCCGTTTTGCATCCTCATCGCTTGCTCGGATCACAGAGTTATGAGGCCAACTCCACTCTCTCACCAAAGATGGCCTCTTTGTTTCCCAGTACGCTAAAGAACTTACCTTCATCTGCAACACTCTCGCTGCCATTGTTGAGCCCGTACCCTTCAGAGATCAAGCGATTTATCTTCACGGCGGTCTTGGCAGCGATTACAACTCCTTTGTCACCGCCATTATAAATCGCTCCGACGAGCCCTCCATGGAAGATATCTACAGTTTGTTGCAGAGTTTTAAGTTTCGTCTTGAGAAACAGAATCTTGTGGCCTCCCTCCAGATGCCTGACTCCATTCAGGCTCTCACCGTCGCTCAGCAGCCTTTCTGACCGGCGTCGTTTCCTCGGCCATTTCGTGCTCCAGGTTTGCACCCTAACATTCCTCTGCCTCAGTATCTGTAACGTCCCTAATTCTTTATGTTGACTTATAGAGTGTTTAAGTCATAATTTGTTTTTGATGATGTATTTGTATATTAAGTATAAAATTTGATTATATGTATTTAACGAGAATTATGATTATAAGATTGTTTTGGCAATACCCTTAAAAAGGGTATTTTAGTTGTCTAATAAAATCAGTTTGAGTATACAGAGCTGAATAGAAAAACAGGGCTGAAACGCGTGCTTCTACCGATCGTTACACAACAAAGAAATGAAAGCTTCTGCCGATTGCTAAATGACAGAAGAAGAAGCTGTTTAGAAGTTAACATCTGCCGATGACGTGTCAAGCGCTTATATGTTTCATTTGCCGATAGCGTTTTGAAAACATCTGCCGATGACGGTTCAACACTTATATGTTTCATCTGCCGATAGCGTTTTGAAAACATCTGCCGATGACGGTTCAGAACTTATATGATACATCTGCCGATGACACTCAAGGATACATCTGCCGATGGTGTTTCAAGTTGCATCCACCGATGACGTTTCTCTGCTTCATAAGTTGCATCTGCCGATGAACTTCCGCCAGAATTCAAAGCTAGCCGCGAAGCTACAGTGACATCGCTTTCAACATTAACTCCAGAGCTTTAATGGCGACGACGAATAACACTTTCAAAAGTAACGGATAGCTGCTTCAATACAGATGCTTCCCAATGGTAACATTTTTCCATTTGAAGAAAGAAGCATTCAATTCTGTGAAGCAATTTTTTACAGAGTATATAAGCAGAAGAAAAGGCTCGAAGACTAACTTTTGCCAATTTGAATTCTGAGCCCTAAGCTGCGAAAGTTAATCACTCTGTATTTTCTTCTACACCTCTCTACTTTAACTTGAGATTTCATTTTTGGTGAGAGTGTAATCTGTGTTTGAAAAACATAAACTCAAAATCTGTATAAGGCAGTGGATTGACGCCCGTCAAGTTCAATCCAGATTTGTAAACGGCAGTTGATCGGAGCCCGGAATTCCGATCTGTTTATTCTCGTGAGGAGAACGGGTAAGGATCTTCAAAGGGTGAGCCTTGGAGCGTGGATGTAGGCAGTTTGGCCGAACCACGTAAAAAACCTGTGTGTTGGTTTTTCTCTCTCTCTCTTTTACTTTTACTAATTGTCTGCGTGCTGTTAGGTTAAGAAACATTAAGAGATTTTAAGAAGGTCTAATTCACCCCCCTCTTAGACAATCTCGATCCTACAATTGGTATCAGAGCCTGGTTTATATTGTCTAAGTTGTTTATCTAGGAGATATTATAATATCTGAAATGGCATTCAACACACACTCTGCACAAATGGAAGGTCAGTCTACCACTAGACCTCCATTCTTCGATGGTATTGATTATGTGTACTGGAAGTCTAGAATGAGAATTTATATTCAAGCTATAGACTATGACATATGGAATAACATAGAAAATGGTCCATATATAGCTTTTAAAACAGAGAATGGTATTAGGATTCCCAAAGCGTCACATGAACTAAATGATACTGACAAGAAGAATTTGAGCCTGAATGCCAAGGCTATAAACACCCTATACTGTGCTCTGAACAGAGATGAGTTTAATAGAGTACAGGGGTGTGAGAGTGCACAAGAGATCTGGCATTTACTTGAGGTCACACACGAGGGCACAAATCAGGTTAAAGAGAGTAAATTGAGCATGTTAGTTCATGAATATGAACTGTTCTCCATGGAAAAAGGAGAAACTATCAGTTCTATGTTTACTCGATTTACTAACATCACTAACGGTCTTAAAGCTCTTGGTAAGACTTACTCAGGTGAAGAACAGGTAAGGAAACTTCTAAGATGCCTACCGAGAGCATGGCAACCAAAAGTGACTGCCATTCAAGAAGCAAAGGATCTCAAAGCTTTAAAGCTTGAGGAGCTCATTGGATCTCTCATGACGCATGAGATCACAATGAGAGCAAACGAAAAGGAAGACCTCAAGGAGAAAGAGGTAACAAGGAAAAAGGACATTGCTCTAAAAGCTTCTTCAAGTAAGCAAGAGGAATCAGAAGAAGAAGAAGAAGAAGATGACGATATTGCACTCATCACTAGGAGGTTCAGTAAATTTCTGCAACGAAAGAGGATGCAGGGAAAAAGGTTTCCAAAAGGTGAGAAGTTGCAAAAAGACAAGGAGTTCACTTGCTTTGGGTGTGGCAAACCTGGACACATGAAGGCAGATTGCCCCCAGGCCAAGAAATACCCCAAGAAGTTTAAGAAAAAGGCTATGAAGGCCACTTGGGATGACAGTGAAGGTGACACTTCCTCTTCAGAAGATGAGGAAGTAGCCAACCTGTGCTTCATGGCACACGAGGATAAGGTTAGTACTTCTTCCTCAAATATTTTGAGTGACAGTGAAAATGATGATGAAGAAGAAGAATTAGTTGATGCTTTTAATGACCTAGTTAAACAGTTTGGCATGTTGAAAACTAAATACAATTTGTTGAAAAAGGACAATGCAGATCTAATTGAGAAGCATGCCAATGAACATAGTATGCATGAAAAGGAAGTCTCTGTACTTAAAAAGAAAAATGAGACGTTAAATAGACTTGTTCTGAATTTCACTGAAGGAAGTAAAAATCTGAACATGTTATTGAGCAGCCAGAGAGTGCAGTTTGATAAAACTGGCCTAGGGTATGAAGGGTTTAGTAAAAAGAAAACATATAAAAGGCTTTTTGTTAAATCCACTGTCTGTCATGCATGCAATGAAGTTGGACATAAATCATTTGAATGTCCATTAAATTCAAACAACAAGAAAACTGGGAGTAAATTACAGTGGGTTCCCAAAGGAACCAAAACTAACACCAGGACCCAAAAGATTTGGGTACCTAAGAAGACTGCTTGAACTCTATCTTGCAGGTTGACTGCTCTCCCGGGAAAAACCAGTGGTATCTCGACAGTGGATGCTCGAGACATATGACGGGAGACTCAACTAAATTTGCTGCTGTCAGCAAAAATAAAGGAAATGTTACCTTTGGTGGAAACCAAAAAGGTAAAATCGTTGGGATTGGCAACATAGGTAACCTTATCAACCCTATTATTGAAAATGTTTTATTAGTTGATGGGTTGAAACACAACCTGCTAAGTATAAGTCAATTATGTGATAAAGGTTATAAAGTGATTTTTAAATCAAATTCTTGCTTGATTAAAGATGTTTCAAATGGCAAAATTTTGTTTTCTGGTTATAGGAAAGAAAATATTTATATTATTGACTTAGATGATATTGTTATGTCTGATGAAAAATGTTTTGCTGTTAATTCTTCCCATGATTCCTGGATCTGGCATAGGAGATTAGGACATGTAGGGATGGATACCTTAGCTAAGATTACTAAGGAGAACCTAGTTAGAGGGATCCCTAAGTTATCCTTTGAAAAGGATAAAGTCTGTGAAGCTTGTCAAATGGGCAAGCAGATCAAAAGCTCTTTTGCATCAAAGAATGCAATTTCAACTTCTAAGCCTCTCCAACTCCTTCATATGGACCTCTTTGGTCCTTCTAATATAGCCAGTCTATGAGGCAAATTCTATGCCTTTGTCATTGTTGACGATTTCTCTAGATTTACTTGGGTTTATTTTCTGAAGTCTAAGGATGAGACTTTTGATACTTTCTCTAGCTTTAGGAAAAGAGTTCAAAATGAAAAGGAGCTCACCATTGTTACTATTCGTAGTGATCATGGTGGTGAATTTGAAAATGAGAAATTTGAACTCCTGTGTCTCAAGTATGGAATTGAGCACAATTTCTCTTCTCCTAGGACCCCTCAGCAGAATGGTGTTGTTGAGAGGAAGAATAGATCTCTTCAAGAGCTTGCTAGGACTATGCTTAATGAGAATTCACTTCCTAAGTATTTCTGGGCTGAAGCTGTAGCCACAGCTTGTTATGTGCTTAATCGGGTCTCCATAAGACCTATTCTAGAGAAAACTCCATATGAGCTCTGGAGTGGAAAAACTCCTTCTGTCAAGTATTTTAGAGCCTTTGGCAGTAAATGCTTTATCCTTAATACTAAGGATAACTTAGGAAAATTCTATTCCAAATCGGATATTGGAATTTTTCTTGGTTATTCTCTGACCAGTAAAGCATACAGAGTTTTCAATAGGAGAACTCTTGTTGTAGAGGAATCCGTTCATGTCAACTTTGATGAGTCTCCTCAGCCCACAATAAATGTGGATGAGGATGATGTTGTGAATTGTCAACTAGACTCTCTTTCCTTAGAAAAACCTACTGATCCTTCTCATGTAGAAAATTCTTTAAAACCATCTTCTACATCTCTTGATATAATTCCTGTCAAGGATGAAAATCCTAATCTACCTAGAGATTGGAAGTATGTCAAAAATCATCCATTAGATGAGGTCTTAGGTGATCCTTCTTTAGGAGTTAAGACTAGATCCTCACTTAGGAATCTCTGTACCAATGTGACATTTATATCTCAAGTAGAACCTAAGAAGTTTGAAGAGGTCGAGAGTGATGAAAACTGGATTTTAGCTATGTAAGAGGAGCTAAATCAATTTGAAAGGAGCAAGGTATGGGAACTTGTTCCAAGGCCTAAGGGTAATCCCATTATTGGAACTAAATGGGTTTACAAGAACAAATTGGATGAAAGTGGGATCGTAGTTAGAAACAAAGCCAGACTAGTTGCTAAGGGATACTCTCAAGAGGAGGGTATTGATTTTGAAGAATCCTTTGCCCCTGTAGCTAGATTAGAGTCAATAAGAATGCTTCTAGATTTTGTTTGTTTCAAGAACTTCACACTCTTTCAAATGGATGTAAAGAGTGCCTTCTTAAATGGATATATCACTGAGGAAGTGTTTGTTGAGCAACCATTAGGGTTTGAAGTTTTTGATAAACCCGACCATGTCTACAAACTTAGGAAAGCTCTTTATGGTCTTAAGCAGGCTCCTAGAGCTTGGTATGATAGGTTGAAGAATTTCCTTGAGGAAAGGAATTTCAAAAAGGGCAATTCTGATTCAACTTTATTTACCATGCAGAAGGATAATGATATTTTGTTGGTTCAAATTTATGTTGATGACATCATTTTTGGATCAACCAATGTCAACATGTGTAATGAGTTTTCTTCCCTCATGCAAAGTGAATTTGAAATGAGTATGATGGGGGAGTTAAAGTTTTTCTTAGGATTCCAGATTAGTCAATCTCCTGATGGAATTTTCTTCTGTCAAGAAAAGTACATTAAGGAACTCCTTAAGAAATTCGGATTAGAAACTGTCAAATCTTCCAAGACCCCTATGAGTACCACTACTAAGTTGGATAAAGATGAAAAAGGTATAAGTGTGGACATTAAGAAATATCGTGGTATGATTGGATCTTTGTTATATCTGACTGCAAGTAGGCCAGATATTCTTTTCAGTGTATGTCTTTGTGCTAGATTTCAGGCTGCTCCTAAGGAATCTCACTTAACTGCTGTCAAAAGGATTTTTAAATATTTAAGTGGGACACCTGACTTAGGTCTATGGTATCCAAAAGGTAATTCTTTCAATCTTATAGGATACTCAGATTCTGACTATGCTGGAAGTCTAGTTGATAGGAAAAGCACCAGTGGAACTTGTCAATTCCTAGGTGAATCTTTAGTTTCCTGGTATTCTAAGAAACAGAATTCTGTTGCATTGTCAACTGCTGAGAGTGAATATATTGCTGCAGGCAGTTGTTGTGCACAAATGTTATGGATGAAACAAACACTAGAAGACTTTAATCTGTTTTATGATAGGATTCCTATTCAGTGTGATAACACCAGTGCTATCAACATTTCTAAAAATCCTATTCAGCATTCCAGAACCAAACATATTGATGTTAGGTATCACTTCATTAGAGATCATGTTCAAAGAGGAGATATCACTTTAGAATTTGTCAATTCTGTAGATCAACTTGTAGACATCTTTACCAAGCCTTTGGATGAAAAGACCTTCAATAATATAAGAATAAGGCTAGGACTCATTCGGGTTGAGAAAAACTAAGGTTTTTCCTCTGTTGGTAAATCATGAGTGATAGAGTTTTTTTCTTAACTGTGAAGGCATCGATAGATGTAGGAATCGGAAGATGTATTTCTATCGGTAGATGCAATGTTTTCTCTAGTAATCTAGTCATCGAAAGATGCATTTCCTTCGGTAGGAATCAGATGATATTTTTTTTAATCTGCCGACACGTGTATCCCATCGGAAGATATTTGTGTTACACGTGTGACTTCATCGTCGGGCGTCACTTTATTTCTTTTAAATTCATCCTTCCTCGCTGAAACACTTCATCTTTCGCGCTCTTTCTGCAAAACCCCTGCCTTACCAAACTTCATTTCCGGATCCTCTCCTTGAAATGGAACATCCAGGTTCATCATCTCGCGCCGTTACCAAACTGGCTAAGAAGAAGGCCAAAGCTTCTGATCGTCCTTCCCGAGAGATTCCTCGTGGAATGGAGTGGCCATCTTTCTTCTTTCTCTCTCAAGCTGCTGAGGTAAAGTACTACGATGACTATCAGTTCAAATCGTTGATTCCCAGTAAGGGTATTTACTTTGATGAGTTAGCTGGAATGGACATTATAGAACCCTTGACGGATCTCGGGTTAATAGGTCTATTTGTAACTGAATCTTTCTACTACCCGGAAGCTATTCGGATGTTTTATGCCAATCTCAGCTTTACCTCTGACTTCTCTTCTATTAAGAGCTATGTGTATAACAAACACATAGAAATTACTCCTCAGTCCATAAATGCTCTTCTGGGGGCTCCTCATTTGGATAGCTGCCCTTACAAGTATGTAACAAGTTCTGAGCTTCCTTTCTTTGGTACATCTGATGGCATTCAGTTTCTCAAGGAGATTGCTTTGGACCCCAATCAATCCCTTGATCTTTTAAAGGGAAGGCATCTGACCCCTAGAGCCAGATTATTTCGTCAAATGATAGGATTCAATATTATCCTCAAGGGTGGTCACTATGACGAAGTGAGCGCAATGGAACTGTTTGTTCTATTTGCACTTTATTTCAAGACACCTTTCAACATTGGATATATTGTGGTTCGAAGGATGATTCTGGCTGTATCCTCAAGGGCTACATCTTTACCTTACAATCTGCTTCTTATGAGGTTATTTGCACTGCTTGAAGTTGTCTTTCCAGAGGAGGTAGAACCTGTGAGACTTCAGCCCGTACAGTATTATTCTCAAACCACTCTAAACAAGATGGGAATAAATAGAATCAGAAAAGGTGAGCTAGTTTTGGCCAAGGCTAAGCAAAAGGTATCTAAGGCAGTTCCTGTCAGGCGTGGTAAAAGAAAACTTATCCTGCCATCAGAGTCAACTGCTGAAGAAGGAGATGAAACAGGAATTCCAGACTGTGTTAATTCCTCCTCTCAGGAATCAAGTTTCGAACCTCCTCCTCTAGTGCGTAGGCGCAGGCCTGCTCCTTCATCCATAGCACCTATTTCAGAGGCCATCTCTGCTTCCTCACCTATGCCTCTTCCTATTCTCGAACATCCTCCTTCACCTCCACCCTCTCTCATACTACCTTCTCAGCCTGTTTTTCCCTCCATCTCTCCGGTGATTCGAGCAATTTCTTCGATAATCACCCATGGTCCTCCAGCTCCTCCATCTCCAATCCATGAGCCTCCAGCTCCTCCATCTCCAATCCATAAGCCTCCAGCTCCTCCATCTCAAGTCTTCCTTTCAATTCCTCCATCTCCAGACCAGCAAGAGATGCTCCCTCCATCACCAATTCATCTAACTTATCAGAGGTGATTTGTAATGAGTGAGGCACAGTACAAGGAATTGACGTCCTCTATTGCCAACCTTGGCACTGCCCTTAAAAGTCAACTTGATCAACATAAAAAGGACTTGAGCATTGCTTTTGATACTGGTCTTGGGTTGGTGTCTCAGAAAGTGGATGCTGATAGGCGTATGGTTGTCAGGGAACTTGAATCTCTTTGCTCTTCAATTGTGGCATTAACCCCTGAACCTGTTCCTGAACCCGAACCCTCGAGTTCTGTCAGAGTTCCCGTGGCTTGTTTTGAAGATGTTTTACTTCCCTTCTCCCGGTCTGAAGTTGCTGAGGATGTGCGCTTAATGTCATTGGATCTTCAGGAGGTTGAACTAGCATTTTCTACTCCTGCTGTTCCTATAACTGGCCCTTCTGTAGAGCCTCCTCCATGTATGGACATGGTGGTGTCCACTGAACCTTCTCCGCCTCCGGCTTCCTGCCTGGCAATGGTGGTCTATCAGCCTTCCCTTCCTTCTGCTATTCATTCCTATCCCGAGCTGATCCAGGCATTTTTTTCTCCCAATCTTGACGTGCCCTCTTGGGTTTCTCAAGCATTTTGGACTCATTTCTTAGCATTCTTTAAGTAGAATTTCTTGTGCATCTACCTTTTGTTCTGTATACCCGCTCATTAGTATTCAATGGGCAATCTACTGCTTATTTCTTTGACTACATTGCTTCTGCTGTTTATCTCATTTGTTTTTTATAATGTCAATGGGGGAGAATAATGTATTTGATTAAGTCTGACTTGGAAATATTCTTTGGATATACTCTGTCTAGCACTATGAAATTCTTGAATCTGATTACTCTGTGTTTCTGGATTTGCTCTGTATGTTTATTTGAATAAAATGCATATACTATGGGGGAGTATATAAGTTAATCAAATTTATATTGTCATCATCAAAAAGGGGGAGATTGTTGACTTATAGAGTGTTTAAGTCATAATTTGTTTTTGATGATGTATTTGTATATTAAGTATAAAATTTGATTATGTGTATTTAACGAGAATTATGATTATAAGATTGTTTTGGCAATACCCTTAAAAAGGGTATTTTAGTTGTCTAATAAAATCAGTTTGAGTATACAGAGCTGAATAGAAAAACAGGGCTGAAACGCGTGCTTCTACCGATCGTTACACAACAAAGAAATGAAAGCTTCTGCCGATTGCTAAATGACAGAAGAAGAAGCTGTTTAGAAGTTAACATCTGCCGATGACGTGTCAAGCGCTTATATGTTTCATCTGCCGATAGCGTTTTGAAAACATCTGCCGATGACGGTTCAGCACTTATATGTTTCATCTGCCGATAGCGTTTTGAAAACATCTGCCGATGACGGTTCAACACTTATATGATACATCTGTCGATGACACTCAAGGATACATCTGCCGATGGTGTTTCAAGTTGCATCCACCGATGACGTGTCTCTGCTTCATAAGTTGCATCTGCCGATGAACTTCCGCCAGAATTCAAAGCTAGCCGCGAAGCTACGGTGACGTCGCTTTCAACATTAACTCCAGAGCTTTAATGGCGACGACGAACAACACTTTCAGAAGCAACGGATAGCTGCTTCAGTACGGATGCTTCCCAACGGTAACATTTTTCCATTTGAAGAAAGAAGCATTCAATTCTGTGAAGCAATTTTTTACAGAGTATATAAGCAGAAGAAAAGGCTCGAAGACTAACTTTTGCCAATTTGAATTCTGAGCCCTAAGCTGCGAAAGTTAATCACTCTGTATTTTCTTCTACACCTCTCGACTTTAACTTGAGATTTCATGTTTGGTGAGAGTGTAATCTGCGTTTGAAAAACATAAACTCAAAATCTGTATAAGGCAGTGGATTGACGCCCGTCAAGTTCAATCCAGATTTGTAAACGGCAGTTGATCGGAGCCCGGAATTCCGATCTGTTTATTCTCGTGAGGAGAACAGGTAAGGATCTTCAAGGGGTGAGCCTTGGAGCGTGGATGTAGGCAGTTTGGCCGAACCACGTAAAAAACCTGTGTGTTGGTTTTTCTCTCTCTCTCTTTTACTTTTACTAATTGTCTGCGTGCTGTTAGGTTAAGAAACATTGAGAGATTTTAAGAAGGTCTAATTCACCCCCCTCTTAGACAATCTCGATCCTACACTTTACCCTTAATTTCTCGTATAAAATTTTTCTTTTTGTACTCTAAATAAATTTTGACTTTTAAAGCTTTAACCAAAGTCTAATTCGTTTAAATTAACTTGAAAATCATTTGAAGAAAACATTAAAACACAGATAAAACATCGGCCAATTGATCTGAGGGAAAACAGGGCATTTCGCCCATGAAATGCATGGCCGATAGATCGGCTGTGGCCAAAATAAGGGGTAAAGAATTAGGGACGTTACAGTATCCAACCAGGTTTGGGTCTTCGTCACTGGCTCCACCCGTTTGGCAACCAAATTGGCATAACAATAAACCCAATCTCCAACCAGGTTTGGGTCTTCGTCACTGGCTCCACCCGTTTGGCAACCAAACTGGCATAACAATAAACCCAATCGGCCCAAATGCCAAATCTGCCATAAGTTGGGCCACTCCGTCTCAGCCTGCTTCCATTGGTTCAACAATTCCTACCTGCCTGGCCCACATAATCTAAACCGCCCACCACCCTTCTCAGCCCAATCTCCTTCAGCTTACCAAGCTAGCCCACACCATTACCCCTAACCCAACTCAGCCCACTATCCTTATTTTTACATACCCGACCCATCACTTATAACCTGGCCCACCCACCTCCCTCTTCTTCCTCCATCACTCAATTTCCAGAATCTCATCTGCCTTCCGAACTCTCTGCTCCATCGCGCGCCCTTTCCGCTGGTCTTCTTCCTACACCTCCAGCTCCTGCTCCGTGGGTCCTCGACTCCGGGGCCACCCACCATGTTTCTCCAACATTGGCTATTCTTCACAACCCTCAGTCTTTCAGTGGCCCGAATTTCGCTGTCACTGCCGATGGTAAGTCCACTCTAATCTCTCACCTTGGTTCTACTTTAATCCAAACTCCTTTCTGTTCTCTTCACTTAAATTCAAGATGTCATACTCCTGGTTTTTTCCATAATCTTCTGAGTGTCAGGAAATTATGCAGTGATAATTCTGTCGTTGTTGAATTTGATTCCCACTGTTTTTGTGTTAAGAATTGGATTTCTCGCCAAATCCTTCTTCGGGGTTCACTTTGTAACGCTCGGTTCTTTTTCGGGTTTTAGATTTTTCGCATATGAATGGCATTTTCGTAAATATACCAAATCAAGCCCGTTTTGAAAATGGAAAGTTTTATTGGAACCCTATAAATAAATTAGAGTATCTGGAGAAATGAGGGAATTTTTAAATATGTAACGCCAATTTTACGAGATTTTTGGTATTTCTCGTAATATAGGGGTATTTCAGTAAATATAGCAAACTAAGCCCGTTTTATGAACGGAAAGTTTTAATAGAACCCTTATGACTAATATGAATTTTAGGAGAAATATGGAAATTTTAGAAATCCAAATCGAAGGTATACGGTCAAGTTTCCATTTTTAACCCTATAGTGGTTTAATTCATAAAAATAGTAAACTAAACCCGTTTGACGGACGGAAAGTTTTATTAGAGCCCTAGGAATAAATCGGAATTGTTGGTGAAATAATAAAATTTGGAGAAACCAAATCGATAATTAAATAATGAAATAAGCAAAAGTTAAGTATAAAAGGGCAAATTAGTAAATTAGTAAGTTAAATTTATATTAAAAGCAAAACCCTCCTTCCTCTTTATGCATTTCACGAAATTTCCTCTGCAACTCCTCCCTTTCCAGCCGACGATTTCACGCCAAGCTCTCTCCCTTGTTGAAGATTGAAGGTAAGTTGGATTTTGGTTTAATAATAGTGAGTTTTAGTGTTTATGAGTGAGAAACTAGGGTTTGGTTGAGATTTAGAGATTGGGTTTTCTCCAAAAACCCTAACCTACGAATTCTCTCTTTGAAAATGGATCGTTTGCCGAGTTAAATGTGTTTAAATGGCATTCTAAGGATTAGGTTTAGATTGTAATGAAAGATGGTGCATAATAGAAGAAAGAATTAGAAATGGGTTTGAAATATGCACAAAACAGAGCACTTTCGGTTTTGAAAGTATTTGACCTAGCTCGTGATTTTTATTGGATAAATAAATTGTTCCATTAGATAGAAGACTCTTAAAGGAGTTCATAGCAACTTGAATCACTCGATTTCATTAAGAATTGATTTAGTTATGAATTTTTGAAGTTGTTGTGTAAAAACTGGAGAATTTCCGCGGTCAGTTCAGTTTTTGATCTTTCTGTCACGCTTCTGTTTTATTTTGGATAAAGGGTTGATTCCATGTTAAAATAGACATAATAAGGTTTCCAAAACATGTTGAATCATTGAAATCGGATAAGAATTGGAGAAGTTATGAATTTTCAAAGTTTAAGTAAAATAGTAAAGCGAAATTTCGGCAGGTCACTGTTCTGATGCATTTTTTACCATCCTTCTGATTTTATCTCGCAAAACTATTTTTGTGGGTTAAATTAGATACTTTATAAAAGCCGTGGCCTTTAGAATCAAGCCGTTTCAACATTTGTAGATGAAGTTATAACTTTTCGAAATTGGTTCATGTTTTGAGCTAGAATAGAGTTTAGGAGATTTTCTTTAGCTAGGAGTTTGTAATTTTCTAAACTCGATAGTTTAGAATTGATTTAAATGACAAATGTTGTGCTTTGCCCTAGGTGAACCACGCTCGTGGACGGAGCTCGGTGTGCAACGGACGCGAGGTAAGTTCTCATGACTTGCTGTGGCCGATAGGCCTACACCATATGTCGTGTTTCGTTGTCGAGGATATTTAGAGTTATGTGTGTTTATTCGCTTTGGTTGGGTAGTTTAGGGTTAGGCCTTTTATAGGTTATGTTTGTATTGTTTGATGGTATGTACGCTGTATGTCTATGTTATGCTTGTATTGTCATGCATCACTGTTTTATAAACGTCATGAAAACGAATTTATGCATAGATTTCATGAAAGAAAAAGAAATGTGATGACATGAAATGAGACGACTATCTGATAAATGAATAAATGTATGAACTGAAATAAGATGACAATCTGATAAATGAATGAAAGTAAAGTGAAATGTAAACGAAATGAGACAACTAAGATGACTAAAATGAGACGACTATGACGACTGAAATGAGACGACTAAAATGAGATGACTATGATGACTGACATGAGATGACTGACATGAGACGACTTATATGAGACGACTGACATGAGACGACTGACATGAGACGACTTATATGAGATGACTTACATGAGATGACTATATGATAAATGAATGCATGATATGATAAATGAATGTATGACATGATAAATGAAATGAATGTACGATATGATAAATGAATGCACAATATGGTAAATGAAATGAATGCACAGGAACTTATGAAAATTGCATATACATGTTCATGCATTGTCATTTACGTAGAATTTATTGAGATTTATTCTCATAGGCGTCCTTATGGTGTAGGTGAACCCAAAAACAGGTGAGGAAGACGTTCCTCTATTAGATGATCACGCTGGTTGAAGAAGGATGCCCGTGGGACTGTGCTGGCGCAGTTGGTGCGATTTTGACCCGTGGGGACGTAGGTAAATGTTTTGGGGAAAATTGATAGATATGAAAATTGTACAGATAGAACATATTAGGATGTTTGGTTCTGGATAGTTAAGTGTTTGATGTTTTGATGTTTTGATAAACTGTTTTGAAAAGTATTTTATTGAAGATATCTGGACTGCTTGGTGATTTTAAACTCGTAGGGATTATTCGGTTTTCAAACGGATCCATGCAGTTCGTCTTTATGAAGTACCACTATGTTTTCTATTATGTTATGATTAGGTTTGGTGGCTGAGGAATTAAAGAATGAATGAGGTTAAGAGTGATTTATGATGAAGTGTTTAAGTGTGTTTAGGTGTTTAGGTGTAGTTGAAGTGAGAAAAGGAAAAGAAAGAAGAAAGAGGAAGAAAAGAAAAAGAAGAAGAGGCAGAGAAACAGTCCTCTGGAAATCGGATTCCAGAGGACATGCCGTTCGATCGCCATCGATCGACATGATCGATCGCCCCTCTTTCTTTTGTCAGGCTTGGCGATTTTACCCCTGGCCGATTGTTTCTCCTCTGCATTTAATTGTTTTAATAGTTTAATTGTTTAAAATAATTGTTTTAAATTTCATTTCAATTGTTTTAAGTTAAATGTTTTCAAAGAAGTTTTCGAGTGAATTTAATAGTTTAGTCTATGGTTTAAATTCCACTTAGAGTTCATTTAAAAGTTACAAATGAAAAAGAAAAATTTATACGAAAAATAATTAGGAATGGGTAAGGGTCGTTACACACTTATTGATGGCCTGTATCAGCTTCATGTGCCCTTTGTAGTTCGATCTCTCTCTGCCTCCCTGCCGAGCTCATAGTCATCTTCCTCTCTCTCTGCCTCCCTACTGAGCTCACAGCCATCTTCCACTCAATTGTGGCATTCCAAATTGGGTTACCCTTCTGTATCTATTTTGAAAAGTGTAATGAATATTTGTAATATTCTTTTTGTGCATAATGAAATGTCAAACTTTTGTACTCCTTGTCAAATGAGTAAATTTCACAGATTGCCTTTTCCTAATTCTGAATCTCATTTCAATTTTCCTTTTGAGCTTGTGCATACAGATGTGTATGGTCCATCCCCTTTTCCCTCTTTTACTGGCGATCGTTATTTTCTTTTATTTGTGGGCGATTGCACTCGTTTTACCTGGATGCTCCACTTAAAATTAAAAAGTGATGTCCGTTTTACTTTTGTACACTTCTATCGCTATGTCCAAACACAATTTGGTTACTCTATTAAGGTCGTTCAATCCGATTGGGGTGGAGAGTTTCAATCCCTCTCTCCTTTTTTTAAACCTCTTGGCATCTGTCACCGTATCTGCTGTCCATATACTCTTAATCAGAATGGTCGTGTAGAGCGCAAAAATCGTCATATTGTCGAAACTGGTCTCGCTCTCCTCTTACATTCTTTAGTCCCTTATAAATTTTGGCCCTATGCTTTTACTACTGCTACGAGCCTCATAAATGTCCTTCCTACACCTGTTCTTGACAATAAATCACCTTTCAAATGTTTGAACAATTCTCTTCCCGATTACGCGTCTCTACGTGTTTTTGGTTGCTTGTGTTTTCCTTTTCTTTGTCCTTACAATCAAAATAAAGTCCAGCCTCGCTCCCTTTCGTGTGTATTCTTGGGTCTTAGACCCAATCACAAGGGGTATCTTTGCCTCAAACCCCGATCCCACAAACTATACATCTCTCGTCACATTACTTTTGACGAATCTATTTTTCCCTTCTCTTCTCTAAATCTATCTCCTCCCCTTCCTTCCTCTTTTTTCATTTCCCATAACCCTGAGTCACCCATCAATCCTACTAGTTTCTTCTAATGTTTCTCCTTCAGTTCCTGTTTCACATTCTCCATCTAATTCTCCAAATCCACCCGCCCTACCTACACCCTCACCACTATCCCTGTCCATTCCCCAACCTCCCGCTTCTCCTACCTCAACTTCCATTCCTACCCTAGCCCCTCCTTTTCCAACAAATACTCATCTAATGCGCACCAAAGCCAAAGATGGTATCTTTAAGCCCAAAGCCTTCTCCGTAGAAACCACCATTGAACGCAAAACTTTTAACCAAGCCTCCAAACACCCTCACTAGTTAGCTGCTATGCATAAGAAAATGATTGGCTCTATCTGCTAACTCTACTTGGACATTGGTTCCTCCTCCTTCTCCCGGAGTCAAGATTATCGGCTGTAAGTGGGTTTTTAAAACTAAACTCAACTCCGATGGCACGATCAATAGGTACAAAGCTCATTTAATGGCAAAAGGATATGATCAGATGGAAAACATCGACTATAAGGAAACTTTCAGCCCAATTGTGAAATCTGCATCCATCCGTATAGCCATCTCCTATGGCTGGATCATCAAACAGCTGGATGTAAGTAATGTCTTTTTACATGGTGATTTGACTAAGACAATGTTTATGTAGCAACCTTAAGGATTTGTGAGTTCCTCTCATCCATCCGCTGCATGTCACTTACGCACGGCTCTTTATGGCTTAAAACAATATCCTCGACCTTGGTACACAAAGTTATACACAGCTCTCTTAGATTGGGGTTTATTGCTTCCAAGTCAGATACCTCTCTCTTCATCCGTCGTTAGTCCTCCTCCGTTATTATTATGTTAGTCTATGTTGATGACATCATTCTCACGAGTAACTCGACTTCTCTACTCGACCAAATTCTCTTGTACTTAAATTCTACATTTAAGGTGCACGACCTTGGATCATTATCATTTTTTCTCAGGATTTTCGTCACTCACACTCCTACAGAAATGAGTTTTTCACAGTTCAGATATATTCATGAAATATTGCACAAAGCTAATATGGTCTCCTACAAATCAGTTCCTACCCCGATGATTTCAGGCCCTATTCTTTCAAAGAATTCTAGTATCCCTCTATGTGACGGCTCTTTTTATCGAAGTATAGTTGGAAGCCTGCAATACTGCTGCCTTACACGGCCTGACATTGCTTTTGCTGTCAACAAAGTCTCTCAATTCATGCACTCCCCTTCAGACGTCCATTGGCAGACAGTCAAATGGATTTTACGGTATCTCCAAGGTACTCCCTCTTTGGGTATATCCTTCTCATCCTCTCCTGCCTTCAATTTGGTATGTTATACAGATGCTGATTGGGCCTCCTGTCCCGATGACAGTAAGAGCACGAGTGGTTTCTGTATATTCTTGGGCTCCAACCTCATCTCGTGGTCTTCCACCAAACAGAAAACTGTCTCACGGTCGAGCACCGAATCCGAATATTGCAATGTAGCCAATGGTGCCGCCGAACTCTTGTGGCTCCAATCTCTGCTCAATGAATTGGGTTTTTCCTCTACCGAGGTACCTCTCATTCTATGTGATAACCTCAGTGCTACGTACCTAGCTTCCAATCCAGTTCTACATTCTAAATCAAAGCATGCCGAGATTGATTTTCACTTTGTGCGTGGAAAAGTTCTCCACAAGACCTTGTCGGTGAAATTCACTCCTTCAGATCATCAATTGGCTGATGCCTTCACTAAGCTGCTTCCACCTTCCACCTTCTCCGTTTTTCTTTCCAAGATCTTCGGCTTTTGGACTTGCTCTCGAGGGGGGATGTTAGAGTATGACTATTTGTTAGTGTGTTTTAGTTTCTCTTTCCCTCTTTTTGATGCTCATCATGAGTTGCTGTACATATATAGTGTAAACATTTTTCTTGATAAATTGAATTAGAGTTCTCTTTCATTTTTTGTCGCCTTCGTCTTCTTCTTCCTCTTCTGTTGAATCCTGCAAACCTCGACTTTTAGAATGTACACTTTTTAACTATTTATATTGAGGTTCACGCTCGACGTGTCTTATGAAACTACATGTCGTTTAGCATTAGGGAGCAACAATGCATCCGTGGTAGGAGAACTCCGCGACCTGGTAATAGTTTGTTGGCAAGGGAAAACGAACTACTTTCGCAACACCATGGCAGCATCAGAGCCATTCTTTGCCGGGGTTCTCGAACCAGAGACAATTGAGGGGGGGGGGGGGGTGTGAACAGAATAGTCAAAAGAGGTACCTGATCGCCATCACAGCAGCTAAGCCTGGTTCAAGGTGCTCTTGATGTAGCGACCCTAATACTGTACCCAATATCCGTACCATTTTTTTTTTTTGTAACCTAATATCTTTAATTAAACTCTAGGCGGAACCTAAACCGAAATCGAAACCAGAATCAAAATCGGAATTAAAATCTAAGTTTAAAAACCATTTAAAACAAATATTAAAACTATTTAATAAAACATTTAATAAACACTTTAAAACTATTAATAAACTTGGGAGGGCAAAATGGGCATTCTACCCGATGAAGGTGAGCAGCGACCAGTCGTTGCTGCATGCAGCGACTGATCACTGCATTCGCTGCACACTGAGTGCAGCGATCGCTCAGCTCGGCGATTCCTCATTCCTTCTTTCAACTTGTAAATTTAATAACATGCTCTCTGAAATTCCAGAGAACAAAACCTACTATCTGCTCTCTGGAATCCGATTCCAGAGAGTAACACTTCATGTTATTTTCACACTTTTCGCCCATAAACACGATGCACTTATAGCTTAACTCAATCAACCAAAACGTATTCGAAAATCAACCCACTCGCAGCGGACTTTGCGAAATCCAACTGCATGGATAGCTCTAAAAACCGAGCATATCCGTAACGTTCCTAAAACCGTTCAAAACATTTCAATGACATTTAATCAACAGTTTAAACCAAAACATTTGAAACATTAAACATAAAACCTATCAACTACCAGTACCAAACATCCTATAATTTCTATACAATTTTCCTATTCTATCCAATATAACTTAAAACCCTCAAAATCTATACATACTGTCCCACGGGTCAAATAAGTCTCGACTGCGCCAGTACACCACCGCAGCCATGCTCCGTCAACTGGACTCAAGCCTCAGGAGGAGGAATCCCATCCTCACCTGGTTCCTCGATATCTAGGTCACCTACACCATACAATACACTATGAGATGAAATCCCAGTAAGCTCTACGTAAATGCAATGCGTGCTGTGCGTATGAGTTCGGTAAATCATGTTTTATTTTATCTTACTATGCAATGCTCAATAGGTGTCACCGAGATCCTATCCCTCTAACCAGAGAGAGCTCATCCAGCGGGCGGACTACTCTTTCCAGCTAGAGGCGGGGGGTGCACGCTTACAACACGTACAGCCATGCCTGAGCCCCACCTCGCGTGACCAATACGCCTTTTGGCCAATACGCCTTTCGGCCAATACGCCTTTCGGCCAATGCTATGCTCAATACGCCTTTCGGCCAGTGCTATGCTTTACGTTATCTTTAAAACTCTGTGCGAAAGTTCATTTTCATGCTTTTCTTTAAAACAAGTGATGCGTGAACAGTTCAATATCATACAGTAAACAAGCAATAATATGTACCATCAAGACTGTAAAGCGTAAACTATAAACTCCTAAAACCTAGCTATCCAAGCCAAATACAATTAAACCAAACGCATCTCCAAAACTCTTTGAGACGACATTCGACGTACGGTGTAGGCCAATCGGCCAAAGAAGATCACGAGAACTTACCTCGTGTCCAAAGCAGCTCAAGCTCCGGCCACGAGCGTTGTTTGACTGAAGCAAAACACAATATCAACGTTAAAACGAGTTTAAACTATCGATCGTCCAAATTTACAAAATCTTAACTAAGGACACTTTCTAAAGTTCTAATCTAATTCATTGGGCTATTTATTTGAGCAATTCACGCTCGGCACCTCAAATTCCAATTTACGAGTTATTCCTAAAATCTCGAAAATCCCTAATTTTAATATTTTCACAAATTGATTTAACCTCGTCCAATAACGTCGAATACGTGCAATATATACTTAATCACGGCTAACATATTAATTACAAACCCTAATTCGCGTTTTAAATCGAAAACCTAACGAAAACCCTAAACGTATAACTCCGTAAAACTCGAAATAAATGTTCTAAAACTATAGATCCATACCTAGAGCGTCGACTGGAGGAGAAAACGTGAAGAAAACGGAACGAACGGGAGAAAGATCGGAGGTCGGAATAAAGGAAATCGTCGGCGGCCGAGGGCTTGCTCTCTGGAATTTGGCGCGGGCAGAGGAGAAAAAGAGGAGAAGTGAGGAGAGAAGAGAAATTAGGTTAGTTTATAATATTGAATTGGTAATTTACCAAAATGCCCTTTTCTTTGATTTTATATAATCCTCGTCATTCGGTTCGTTAATCGTCCAACGATTTGACTTTTCCAACTTTTCACATTTTGCCAATAAGTCCAACTTATTATTTGGGATTTAACAAAACTGTCTGTTCGCAAATTGGACTTCGTTTGCTATTTTTACGAGAACGTCTTTTACATTACGAGAAACGTATTTACTCGGAATATAACGTTTAATCTCCGAAAATTTCCATAATTTCCTTAAAATTCCTATTAATCGTTAGGATCGTAATGACGCTTTCTTTTCGTGAAACAGACTTGATTTGACATATTTACCAAAAATGCCATTATATAATAAAATAATAATATTCTAAAAATCCGTACGAGTCGGATATTACATTCTACCCTCCTTATTTAGAATTTTGTCCACAAAATTAAATTATACAAATAACTCAAGATATCTAGTCATCATATCCTGCTGTCGCCTCCATGTAGCCTCTTCCACCTCGTGGTTCCGCCATAGGACTTTGACTAGCGGAATTTCTCTGTTGCGCAAAATCTTGATGGAAGTCTCCAAAATACGTACCGGCCTCACCTCATAGCTCAAGGTAGGCTGTACCTCGATCTTTGTAGCCTCCACGATATGCGACGGATCGCGCAAGCACTTCCGAAGCATGGATACATGAAATACGTCGTGGATACCCTCCATAGAAGCTGGAAGCTGTAGTCTGTACGCCAACTTCCCGATCCTCTTCAGAATAGGAAAGGGCCCCACATAACGAGGGTTCAACTTACCCCTCCTTCCGAATCTCGCAACACCTTTGAACGGAGAAAATTTAAGGTAGACCTCGTCACCTTCTTCAAACTCTAGCTCTCTACGCCTAGTGTCGGCATAGCTCTTCTGCCGGCTCTGAGCTACCTCGATACGCTGTCTAATAATGGCAATCTTCTCTGCCGTCTGCTGTAGAATCTCAGGACCAACGATGCTGGCCTCGCCAACCTCGTCCCAATATAACGGAGATCTACATTTCCGACCATACAACGCCTCATATGGAGCCATGCCAATAGTAGCCTAGAAGCTGTTATTATAAGAGAACTCGATCAGTGGCAAATACCTGCTCCACGATCCCTGAAACTCCAGCACACATGCTCTGAGCATATCCTCCAGAATCTGATTCGTCCTCTCTGTCTGTTCATCAGTCTGAGGATGAAATGCGGTGCTGAAATTAAGCTGAGTCCTCATAGCTTTGTGCAGACTCTCCTAGAACTTTGACGTGAATCTCGGATCTCTGTCGGAGACAATAGAAACTGGCACGCCGTGAAGTCTAACAATCTCCTGCACATAGAGCTCTGCGAGCTGATCCATAGAAGACGCCATCTTCACAGATAAGAAGTGGGCCGACTTTGTCAATCGGTCCACGATCACCCATACGCCATCATGGCCCTTCGTCATCTTCGGGAGCCCCACAATAAAGTCCATAGAGATCTGCTCCCACTTCCACTCCGGAATCGGCAGTGGCAATAACGTTCCGGCCGGTCTCTGGTGCTCTGCCTTCACCTGTTGACATACTAAACAGGTCTCAACGTACTTGACAACCTCCCTCTTCATGTTCGGCCACCAGAAGTGTTGTTTCAGATCCCGGTACATCTTGGTACTTCCCGGGTGTACAGAATATGCCGAAGAATGTGCCTCGGTCAAAATCTCCTTCTTTAGATCCTCATCGCTAGGCACGTACCAGCTATGCCTGAACTTCAGAATACCATCCTCCGATAAATGGAAATCCGACGAGTCTCCCAATGTCATGCTGGATCGAAGCTCCTCACACTCCGTATCATTCTGCTGAGCCTCACGTATCCGATCCAGAATAGTCGGCCTGAGTGAAATGTTGGTGAGCATACTGGACAACTCTGCCACTATCTCAACGTCGAACTCTCAATCTCAGACCGCAGCGTAACTGACATCGCTGCTAATGAAGGCTGACTCGCAGAAGGCACTCTACTCAAGGCATCAGCAACCTTGTTCGCTTTTCTCGGATGGTACTTGATATCAAAATCATAGTCTTGGACAAACTCAAGTCATCTTCTCTGTTGCATGTTCAGCTCCTTCTGCGTAAATAAGTACTTCAGGCTCTTGTGGTCGAAAAATATCTCGCACTGCTGCCCATACAAGTAATGTCTCCATATCTTCAGTGCAAAGACCACAGCTGCTAACTCAAGGTCATGCGTAGGGTAATTCTGCTCGTACGGCTTCAACTGCCGAGAAGCATATGCAATAACTCTCCCCTCCTGCATCAATACACAACCGAGTCCAACACCAGACGCGTCGCAATAAATACTGAACCTGACACCTTCAACAGGTAGTGTCAGTACTGGAGCAGTGGTCAATCTCTGCTTTAGCTCCATAAAACTATCATCACAAGCAGACGACCATATAAACCTCTCGTACTTCCGAGTCAATCGTGAGAGGGGAAGTGCGATCTTCGAGAATTCCTCTATAAATTTCTGATAATAGCCAGCTAATCCGAGAAATCCACGCACCTCACGTACGTTCTTCGGCTGTGGCCAATCTCTGACCGCCTGAACTTTGCTCGGATCAACAGAAACTCCATCCTGCGATATGACATGGCCAAGAAAACTGACCTGATCCAACCAAAATTCGCATTTGGAGAACTTCGGATACAACTGGTGCTGACATAGGGTCCTCAGAACAATCCTAAGATGCTCCTCGTGTTCTTCCTTCGTCTTAGAGTAGATCAATATGTCGTCGATGGAAACCACCACGAACTTGTCCAGATACTCCTTGAAGACACGGTTCATCAAGTCCATGAACGCTGCAGGGGCATTAGTAAGTCCAAAAGACATGACAAGGAACTCATAATGCCCATACCTCGTTCGGAAAGCCGTCTTCGGTACATCATCCATCCGGACCTTCAACTGATTGTAACCCGAGCGTAGATCAATCCTCGAAAATACTCGGGCACCTTGCAGCTGATCAAACAAATCGTCAATCCGGGGCAATGGATACTTATTCTTTACCGTCAATTTGTTAAACTCCCTGTAATCAATGCACATCCTGGGGGTCCCATCTTTCTTCTTGACGAATAGAACAGGAGCACCCCAGGGTGAAACACTGAGTCGAATAAATCCCTTCTCTAACAGCTCATCAAGCTGAGTCCTCAACTCTCTCAACTCAGCTGGTGCCAACCGATACGGGTTCTTGAACCTCGGCGCGGAGTTTGGATAGACGTCGATAATGAATTCGATCTCCCGGTCTAGTGGTAACCCGGGAAGATCATCAAGAAATATCCCAGAGAACTCTCTGACGATAGGAATGTCGCTCGGCTTCAATCCGCTGAGCAAGTGACAATCAAATACAAAGGCCAAATAAATAGAGCACGCACCTTTAAACTGCTCGTTGACCATCATGGAATAAGAAATAGGCGAGCTACTCAATCTGCTCATCGCCTGATAAGAAAACTCAGCTTTATCCGGGGGTCGGAAGGTCACAATCCCGGAACGACAGTCGATGGTGGCGTAGTGCTGCGCAAGCCAGTCCATCCCTAAGATAAGATCATAATGCTCGATGCCCATAACAATAAGGCGAGCATAGAGGGTGCGATCCCCAATCGAGATAATATTGCCCTGAACAATACGACCTGACTGCATACGCTCTCCTGAAGGTAGAATCACACTATACTCGCATTCTGCTAACTCGGGCGCAAGCCTCAATCTCGACACACAAGCGGTGGAAACAAAAGAATGTGTAGCCCCAGTGTCTAATAAAGAAAATACAGGAACGCCAGTAACCAATGTAGTACCTGCTATCACGGCAGGCTGATCCTCGTTATCAACATCACCAGGCTCGATAAAAGCGAAGATCCTAGGCATAACTCTCCTCTAATCACTGGCTGACTGATCTCGACCACGCTTCGGGCAGTCTTTAGCAAAATGCCCTGGTTCTCCACACCAATAACATACATTCGTGCCTATCCTGCACTGGCCAGAGTGTTCCTTCTGACATTTAGGACAAACAGGTACCTGAGAAGCAACCTGTACTTGTTTCCCCTTTCCCCGGTCATTACCTCCCTCAAGAGGCCTCTTCACACCCCTCTGCTGCTGCTGGGGCTGTGCTCTGGGCTGCCAACCTCGGTTCAGTGACTGAGGTCGAATCTCTCTGAAGAAGCCCTTAGATGGCTCCCTCGGTCTCGAAGAACTCTGATCGACTGCCTCAATATCTAGCGCCCTGGCCACAATATCGTCATAGGATACATTCCGCACCTCAGATATGGTAAGGCGCATCCGGAACTCCTGACTAAGGTCCTGTAAAAATCGGCGTACCTTGTCCTTGTTAACGCTGACCTGTCGTGGCGCGAATCGGGACAATGCCTCAAACCTTCTCACGTACTCGGCAATAGAACCAATCTGCCGCAACTGCATAAACTCGACCATCTTCGCCTCGCGAACGGTATGGCTGAAATATTTATCGTAGAACAACTCTCTGAATCTCTCCCAGCCCATAACAGTCACATCGGTGGTCGTCTTCACAGTGTCCCACCAGAATCGGGCATCTAAAGCTAGGTGGTAAGTCACCAACGCCACCCTCTCCCCATCCTCTATGCTAGCATACGCCAGCATGTCCTCCATAGTGCGAATCCACTCCTCAGCTGAAGAGGGATCTGTGGACTGTCCGCTGAATACTGGGGGCTGGAGCTTCTGAAATCTCTCCATCCCACGGTTAAGCGAAATGGCTGTCTCTCGGGCTCTAACACCCTCGCGATCTATCAGGGTACCCAACTGCTGAGACTGCCTCTCCATCTGCTGAGCCTGTCTCTCCATATGCTGAGACTGCTGGGCAATAAAGTCTTTAAGAGTATCAATCGTATCATCGCGGTCATCTCGGTCGTTTCGTGGACGCACCATAATTATAAAATTCCTATAAAAGTTAAACAAATATTCTAAGAAACTAGAAATCGAATAAAGCTATAAACATACTTACAGTTGATGAAGAATGTTCGCGTAGTGGCTGTGCAGTCGAGCGGTCTACAGAACCGATTTTAAAACCCGGGGGCTCTGATACCATAATTGTAGCAACCATAATACTGTACCCAATATCCGTACCATATTTTTTTTTTGTAACCTAATATCTTTAATTAAACTCTAGGCGGAACCTAAACCGAAATCGAAACCAGAATCAAAATCGTAATTAAAATCTAAGTTTAAAAACCATTTAAAACAAATATTAAAACTATTTAATAAAACATTTAATAAACACTTTAAAACTATTAATAAACTTGGGAGGGCAAAATGGGCATTCTGCCCGATGAAGGTGAGCAGCGACCAGTCGTTGCTGCATGCAGCGACTGATCACTGCATTCGCTGCAGCGTGCAGCGATCAATCTCTGCACCACGCAGAGATCGATCGCTGCACACTGAGTGCAGCGATCGCTCAGCTCGGCGATTCCTCATTCCTTCTTTCAACCTGTAAATTTAATAACATGCTCTCTGAAATTCCAGAGAACAAAACCTACTATCTGCTCTCTGGAATCCGATTCCAGAGAGTAACACTTCATGTTATTTTCACACTTTTCGCCCATAAACACGATGCAGTTATAGCTTAACTCAATCAACCAAAACGTATTCGAAAATTAACCCACTCGCAGCGGACTTTGCGAAATCCAACTGCATGGATAGCTCTAAAAACCGAGCATATCCGTAACGTTCCTAAAACCGTTCAAAAAATTTCAATGACATTTAATCAACAGTTTAAACCAAAACATTTGAAACACTAAACATAAAACCTATCAACTACCAGTACCAAACATCCTATAATTTCTATACAATTTTCCTATTCTATCCAATATAACTTAAAACCCTCAAAATCTATACATACTGTCCCACGGGTCAAATAAGCCTCGACTGCGCCAGTACACCACCGCAGCCATGCTCCGTCAACTGGACTCAAGCCTCAGGAGGAGGAATCCCATCCTCACCTGGTTCCTCGATATCTAGGTCACCTATACCATACAATACACTATGAGATGAAATCCCAGTAAGCTCTACGTAAATGCAATGCGTGCTGTGCATATGAGTTCGGTAAATCATGCTTTATTTTATCTTACTATGCAATGCTCAATAGGTGTCACCGAGATCCTATCCCTCTAACCAGAGAGAGCTCATCCAGCGGGCGGACTACTCTTTCCAACTAGAGGCGGGGGGTGCACGCTTACAACACGTACAGCCGTGCCTGAGCCCCACCTCGCGTGACCAATACGCCTTTCGGCCAATACGCCTTTCGGCCAATGCTATGCTCAATACGCCTTTCGGCCAGTGCTATGCTTTACGTTATCTTTAAAACTCTATGCGGAAGTTCATTTTCATGCTTTTCTTTAAAACAAGTGATGCGTGAACAGTTCAATATCATACAGTAAACAAGCAATAATATGTACCATCAAGACTGTAAAGCGTAAACTATAAACTCCTAAAACCTAGCTACGCAAGCCAAATACAATTAAACCAAACGCATCTCCAAAACTCTTCGAGACGACATTCGACGTACGGTGTAGGCCAATCGGCCAAAGAAGATCACGAGAACTTACCTCGTGTCCAAAGCAGCTCAAGCTCCGTCCACGAGCGTTGTTTGACTGAAGCAAAACACAATATCGACGTTAAAACGAGTTTAAACTATCGATCGTCCAAATTTACAAAATCTTAACTAAGGAGACTTTCTAAAGTTCTAATATAATTCATTGGGCTATTTATTTGAGCAATTTACGCTCGGCACCTCAAATTCCAATTTACGAGTTATTCCTAAAATCTCGAAAATCCCTAATTTTAACATTTTCACAAATTGATTTAACCTCGTCCAATAACGTCGAATACGTGCAATATATACTTAATCACGGCTAACCTATTAATTACGAACCCTAATTCGCGTTTTAAATCGAAAACCTAACGAAAATCCTAAACGTATAACTCCGTAAAACTCGAAATAAACGTTCTAAAACTATAGATCCATACCTAGAGCGTCGATTGGAGGAGAAAACGTAAAGAAAACGAAACGAACGGGAGAAAGATCGGAGGTCGGAATGAAGGAAATCGTCGGCGGCCGAGGGCTTGCTCTCTGGAATTTGGCGCGGGCAGAGGAGAAACAGAGGAGAAGTGAGGAGAGAAGAGAAATTAGGTTCGTTTATAATATTGAATTGGTAATTTACCAAAATGCCCTTTTCTTTGATTTTATATAATCCTCATCATTCGGTTCGTTAATCGTCCAACGATTTGACTTTTCCAACTTTCCACATTTTGCCAATAAGTCCAACTTATTATTTGGGATTTAACAAAACTGTCCGTTCGCAAATTGGACCTCGTTTGCTATTTTTACGAGAACGTCTTTTACATTACGAGAAACGTATTTACTCGGAATATAACGTTTAATCTCCGAAAATTCCCATAATTTTCTTAAAATTCCTATTAATCGTTAGGATCGTAATAACGCTTTCTTTTCGTGAAACGGACCTGATTTGACATATTTACCAAAAATACCATTATATAATAAAATAATAATATTCTAAAAAACCGTACGAGCCGGATATTACACTTGATCTGGTCTGCAGGCAGTCATGAATGAATGCACTAGAGCGAGTACTTGCAGCAATTCTTTTGAAACTATTGGAGGAATGATCAGTTGAACGTGGAAATCAATGACCGCCATATTACGGAACTGATGCCAGCTTCGAGGTGCTCTTGATTTTGCCCTCAGGAAGCAATCGAAGTGATTTCATCGATATTGAATCAGATTATATACACACTGAGCTATTTAAGATATGACCTTGATATACCTCAGAGAGCAATAACCCGATCACAAGCTAAGGCTCGAACTTTGATTAATCTTTTTACTCATAAATTTCTTGTTTTTACAGGTGAGGATTTCTTTAACAATTTTGAGAGGGAGCTTAACTCACAAGATATTGCTCAACCTTTGCACGCTCTTATTTAGAAGTCATGGTCTGCTAAAGCTCAAGAGGGAATTTGTCTTCCCTAAAGGCATCACTTGTAACCAAGTCCTATATTTGGCTAACATTGGTCTTTTTCTTGTATTTTTGGCAAACAATGGCCTTTATGTTTTCTTTTAGTTCATGCATGCATATAGCTTAGGAGAATACTTGGTTTGTTCATGGAGTAGCACACAAGAAGGGAGACTTGGAGCACCTCACACAGAGAACAACGCGCGGACAGGACATGACCAAAGACACTCGGCTAGTTGACGGATCAGCATCATGATCCGTTGATGAATGCACGCAAGGCTTGATGACTTGGCCGGATCCATGGCTGGAAGTTTTGGAACCTTCACTCCACCTTCAACAATCACATCAGCTGGCCTAACCAATGAAGAGGTGCCAAGAAATACAAGCAAGAACATGTATGGGTAGTGCAGACACATTCGGCCGAGGTGCGCTCTAACAGCTAGCATGCTTTCAGCTGACTTTCTCATCCATCTTGAATTAGCAAACCCTAGTTTCTTAGGATCATATAAAAGCATAGTGATTGGTGTTTGTATGGAGTTTTTGGTTAAATGAAAAATCACATATTTCCTCTCAAGAATCAAGTAGGTTTTGAGTCGCACGGTAAGCCTCGGTTGTGAACAATTCGAGTGGAGTGGTGCCTCCAATTGTCATTCAAAGTCCAAGGTTACATGAATTGGTTCTTATCTCATCATTCTCTCATCACTTTCAAGAGTAGGAATTAAGAAGAAGATGAGCAAAACCATCCTCAACGCTACCGTTTCTTTCCTTGGAAAGAAACCATATTCAAGAGTGCCTTTAGTTGCTCATCGGACCAGCCACGGGTTGTTCTGCATATTTTCGATTCCTTGCCATATTTACTTATGATACTCCATGGTCTTGAACTTCACTCATAAGGTAATAATCATGTCAAATTTCATTTAATTTGGAGTTCATTTGAGTACTCTTCTAAGAGCATATTTTGTGGTGTTCTCGGCTTCACCGAGCACTGAGCACATGTACTGTTTTGTGAGTTTTAACTCGGATTTTTCAGGTAGTTTTTCGCATTAGACTTAGACATTGATAGGCTTAGACATTGATAGGCTTAGTTTACCAGAGTAAGTCTTTTTGGTTTGCCTTCTTGTTTTTTACGCCTTGAACTGTCTCTGAACTGAAGATTGGGCTTACTTTGTTGAAACTTTATTGGATTACCGCAAAAATGATTTCCTTGTTCTCATAATTCAATCTCTTGTTTGTCTATTTAGATCCTCGGTAGCTCCTCCCTCTTTTGTCTGTGAAAGATTAAGATTAGTTATGCGATGTCACACAGGGTGTTACGTGTGACACCGATAATTAATGCAATGATGGACAATATAAATATGCGAAAATAAATGAGACATGAGGTTGGTAACGCAGTTCGGCAACCAGCCTACGTCTGCGGGGCCACGCCCAAATATAAAAACATTTCTTTGAGTTCACAAAGTTACAAGACAATCAAACTTATACAAATAAAGACACCCTCTTATCTTTGTCGCCGCCTCATTCTAACTTCCCCAATGAAACTGTTTTTGCGAGCTCCCCTCGACTTAAGAACGATCTTTCCCGAAATCTAGAAATCAACAAGATCCCCTTGTTGTATGGCGACTCCTCCCGGAATCCGTGTCATGGCAAGATCCCCTTACCCACGATCAAGAATGACAAGCTCCTCTTGTCGATAAACAGAACTCCTCCCGAGTTCGGATGGAGCCTCCTCCCGAGACTGAGCTTCAATGAAGAACAAAGAAGATTGCCTCCTACGACCATCTGTAACACCAGGGCGTTGTTTTCGGTTGCAATAAATCAACACACTCCAATAATCGATGAAATCCACAGCGTAAGTAGAGTGTGTAAAATAATCACAAACCCATACGCAGTCTCGTAGGGAAAGAAAGAAAAGCGACGGCTTGCAAAAAACGAAGAAACCTTCTCTCGTGAAAATCAAAAATCTGTCCGCTGAAGAACAATCACCGACGACTCACAGTAAGCGTGAATGAAAGGATTAACAATTGCTGGACACATGCTGTCACGACCCCAGTGGGTCGCGGTATATTATTAACTTAAACTTAATCATTTTATGTCATGGAACAACTACTTGTAATTTTTTTTGAAATAAAACTCGTGGATGTTTAAAAGAACAACCAATTAAAAACCTTAAATTCTCATAATTCGACTCTTTCATATATCTGACAACATACTCATCCACAGAGTTGGACGACATAAATCGGGTAACAATCTTGTCCACAAGATCGATCGACTTAATTGTCCACGGACTACTTTCACATTTTCGTCCACTAACTGATAAACGTTATCGCTCTCTGTTCAAGTGATTTCATCGTCCATGGACCACGTGACTTTATCGTCACAGCCCACGTGACTACTTACTCACGGGTTACATAAACTTATCGTCCACAGACCAACGTCCATGGACTTACTTAAATTTGTCGTCCACGGACCACATGACTTTATCGTCACAGTCTACGTGACCACTTACTCACGGGTTACATAGATTTATCGTCCACAGACTAACGTCCACGGACTTACTAAAATTTGTCGTCTACGGACCACGTGACTTTATTGTCACAGACCACGTGACTTCGTTATTTACGGGTTAAACAGACCCATCGTCCACAGACTTACTTAAATTTATCATCCATAGACCACGTGACTTTATCGTCCACGGTCCACGTGACTTCAACACTCCCAACTTTGGACGACAACTTTGGACAACTGTTTTCACTTATCAAATCCTACCTCAACTATGGACGAGGACTCATTCATAACTTTGGACTACTGTTTTTATTTACAAAACAGAACACATAGACAACCGATCAATCGCCCTCCCTGGCGAACGTTCGGCTAACTCTCTGGAATTGACTCTATAAATATTCTCACATCTCATTTCATATAAAAACTATTTTACTCATAAAAGAAACATAGTGTACGTAGCGGAAGAAGAGAACAGACAGAAAACCTTAAATCTTAAAATCCCTTATAACACATAAACATCAAGATTCTTTTCTACTTATACTTCCATTTCTTTTTCTTAAATCATAACAGACTAAGAGCACCTCGGGTCCATTCGCTTCCCAGCCAAAAAATTTCCTTCACGAGTACCATCCAGCAACCTTCTTAGACGTTATCACTTGGATTGAAATCCTCACCTTCCAATTCGTCACCTACATCATAAGGTTTAAACTATAAGCCTAATGCTTAGTAAGGAGTGCAACATATACATAAATACTCATGAATGCATACTCAATAAAATCATGTTCAGGTTCTTTATTCAAATCATGGGAGTCATATTCATGTTCGTATTCTTAATCATATCGTGGGAATCATATTCTTGTTCATCATTCACATATCATGGATTAAGGAGGGGATCGTACTGGAGGGCAGGCAGAGTGCATGTACTTGGCCCTTCAGGCAGAAATCTTGATCTATTTCTTAACAGTGACTTGGCCAAACCGCCCCAACCCTCACTTAATCATACTTGCATACATTTCATATTCTTATCTTATTCATAAAAGAAACATGCACATAAAACATTTTCGTATACTTGGAAGATAAATCATGATGCATGGATTATGTATGCATAACAGAACTTCACACCAGAGAAAACTCAGACATTCAGCATATGTCATGATACAGATCATGAACTTCAAAGCATTATCCTTAAGATCTTCTTAACATCCTCGTGAAGTAGGGCCCTAATAGCCGGAATCCTAATACACTCACTTACCTGACTTTCTTAGCAATCCGTGCACTTCCCTTTAGATCTTCTTCACCTAGAGCATTTCACTTTACAATGTTAAATATATCCTGAATAATGTAAACTCAAAGCTGGCAAAATCTTAATTAAAGAAATCATCTTAGAATCTAGTTTAAACCTCTAAGTCGTTTAGTCGAGCACCTTGTGTGTGTAGCTTAATCTTCACTAGCATTGATGGCATTAGTGTGCTAAAACTACCAGATTCATACCAATGTCAGATTTTCAAACTTAACATCAACAACATCTAGAACCCTATCACCAATGCCATAAATTAGAAAACTCAAAATACTATCATTATTCTAACATCGGCCGATTCTTAATCTTCAAACGTCAACCAATAATCGTCCTTAAATTGAAGACTTAATGAGTGAATAACTTAAACTTTACCTAGAGCTTAAGATTTTGAGAATAGTGGAGGAAGAACTGATCAATGGCGGAGGAAATCGTCTGGAGAGGAAAAGTCGGCTACATAAGAGGTTTAATGAGGTTTTAGACTTTCCTTTTTCTATTTATAACGATTCAAATCAACTTTAATTACAATCTTGCCACTAAACCTACTTTTCTTTTGAAATCAACTTATTCCATAATAAAACACGGGATAAATACCTGACCAAAGTGCTGGTTGTTACACACGCAATCATCGGTATAGAATAAAATCGCCCCAAAGAATAAAGAATTTTAGCTCTCAAGAATAATGGTTTCAATAGCCTTCAACTATGCAGAAAGAATGCATAATATACTGTGCATCAAATATTCTCTCCAAACAGATCGCACAGAATAAGAAAAACCGAATCCCATGAAAATTGGATTTGTGACATCTGGTGCGACATTTATGGAAAATTCATGCAAACAAATCTGAAACGAATCCCAAAGTATTAGGAACGAATCCTAACAATGTTGTGATCACGTATCAAGCTTACCAGCACCACAACATTCAGATCGGCTTCCAAAATATTATTTCCATCTTAAAATCAACTTTCCAAATACTTAGGAATAAATCCCTTTGTTGTTGTGATCTTGAATATCGTTGTAATCCAGCTTAACAGAATCATAATCTTCAAATCATAGATCAAATCAGAAAATCAAAGCCGCAAAGAAAAAGGAAACCAAATCTCATAAAATCGGTTGAAAGACACCTCGTGTGACATTTTAGGAAAGTATTGCCAACTACTTGGATATGGATCCAAAAACTTAAGAAATCATCCCATGATTCATGTGATCTCGAAGCCCAATAGAATTCAACGAATCTTGATCAAATCGGCTTACCAAAACAAAGTTTTCTAAAAAATAAGTGCCTTTAGATTTTTCACCAACTTTCCTTATATTCATGTTTCCTTATTTTTCTCTTCCACAAAATCTTCATGATCTTCGATATGCATCCATACAATAATATGAATATAATAATCCTTGATTACCAAGAAATAAACTATCACTTTGAAAAATAGTGGAATAAAATATTATTTCCATAAGTATAATTTGCCAAAAAATCAATTCCAACATATTTACAATTACAGTCTAATACACCCAATTCGACCATCAAAGTTCCAAAAAATTTCATCAATTCATTTTCATACTATTAACTAGAAATCAAGGCTTGCCTGTAATTCTTATCCAGTTTATGGCTTTATTTTCGTTTGTTTTTGGTTTAGATGCTCTATTATATTATGAGTAGTTGGGTGCTGTAAAGTTCATGGAATTGTTATATACTTCCATTCTTGCTATTGCTTTTGGCTTGCAAGAATTGGGCGATATTGGCTACACTCTCAACTTTCTGTCATCAATGGCAACATTTGCCAAGTCTTTATCCCCATCTGTATCACTAATCTCATCGTCATTGGATTTACAGTAGGCCCGAAAGAAAATTCCATTTATGTGTGGACATATTTCCACTACTCGAAATCAACCACCTCTGTTAAAATCAAAGCCATGCTTAAATTTTCAAACTTCTTGCAAATATAACCCATTTGATTCAGCTTCTCGGCTTTGTCTTCCTGCAACAAGAGCTTCTTCCAATGTTTTTCTCGAGGAAGATGAAACTAGGCCTTTCCTTGAAGATATACGAATCAAATTTCTCTCTTTTAGTTTGCTCTGGGCCTTGCTATGTCTTACCTGGTTTGGTGCAACTGGCGTTGCTAGTGCCAATGCCGATTCCATAAGAGCCTCTGGCTTTGGTCTGAAGATCGCTAGCTTTTTGCAGCGGTTTGGCTGTCCTACCGAGGATATTGTGCTTTCCCTTGCTACTCTTCCTGTGGTTGAGCTTCGCGGGGCCAATTCATGTTGGTTATTGGATGCTTCTCAATCCTTTTCTCTTAAACCTCTTATCCATTTTTGGGTTAGTGTTCTTCACTTTTCTCTACTAGGTTGTCAAACTCATTTTCATATGCTTTTAAGTTCAGATCATTTTTGGTGGGAAACTCAACATAAAAGGACTGAAAATCTTCTATAGTCCTGATGATTACTTAGACTACAAAACTAAAAAACAGTAGTATTGTGATAGAATAAGAATTCCCACAGGTAGCTTCTTCTCTTTATTTCTTTATTGAACAAGAATTGCATACTTATGCTCCAGCTTTCCGGAGGCTGGGTTCTCTCCCTTTCCCCACTATTTCTTTACTACTGTCTTCCTCAAATATCTCCCTATTAGGAACGAAAAT
Organism: Begonia masoniana; assembly: GCA_022432975.1. Lineage (NCBI taxonomy): Eukaryota > Viridiplantae > Streptophyta > Magnoliopsida > Cucurbitales > Begoniaceae > Begonia > Begonia masoniana. Next base: position 35,890,879 of record CM039507.1, read on the forward strand.
AATATATTCTTTTAAGGGTAAATTAGAAAATATTTATAAGTAGTTTTATTTTGAATTAATGGTAGATTTGAATTTGTACATGGGAATAAATAGTGGATGAGGGGAAAGGAAAGAGAAGTTGATTATCTAACAAAGTTTGGTGAGAAATGAGGAGAAATGACAGAACCTCAAATCTCTGCTAGAGAGGGATAATAACAAACCCTAAACACTCGAAACTCTGCTAAAGTATTGTAATTTACGTATTTATAAATATATGTGTGTAAATGTTTATTTTGTTCTTGTCAATTTCACTACAAATTGTAGTCATTCCTAACACTCCCTCAACCCATGACCCACCTCCGATTTCTAATACTCCCACTGAATTGTAACACTCTAAATTATAAATTTTTAATTTTAAAATCCTAATCTGAAAAATTTTATTTTTATTTTTTCCAATTTGATTTTACAAATCATATTTAATTTCGAGCGTTATAATCATAATTTCTAATTTTTTTAAAAAAAACTTGAATGAAAACATTAAATGCACAGAATCTTAAAACAATGTGCAATCATTAAATAACTTTAATCAAAATTAAAATAAATGCATAATTAAAGTCATCCATAAAACTTTATCGAAGTCAACATAAATTATTCAAAATTTCAACCGAAATAATTTATGAAATATTTTCGAAAACTGAAACATACTAATTTAAATTATTTCATCTGAAAAAACATTGCATTATTCTGTATGTTCGCTTGCCTCTGGAAGATTTTCGATCACAGTCAATTCTTCCTCTGATAAAAACTCACCTACATCGCAAAACTATAAACTATAAGAATAACTCAGTAAGCAAAAACACGTGCAGGTGTAAAAATTAACACTATATTTTACCAAATTTTGATTTAACAGTTACATACTGATTGGAACTCATTTTCTAACATTCGTTTAGACTTAGCCATATTATTGTCGTTCAGGTTTTGTCATCTCATTTTTGTTTAGACATAACCATCTCATTGCCGTTCAGGTGCAGCCATCTCATTTTCGTTCAGGTATAGTCATCTCATTGTCATTCAGGTATAGTCATCTCATTTTCGTTCAAATTTAGTCATCTCATTGTCGTTTAGGCTTTGCTATCACATATTTTTTGTCAATTCCATCATATTCATGCACATACAAAATGTTCTACCAATTTTATCTTTATACAATTCTATGTCAATGTCTAAAAATACTTGGTCAAATATCGAAATCATGTAATAAAATAATTGATAATAAATAACATAAATTTTGTGATATAGGGTTGTAGGAAAAACGTTGAAAACATGGTATTTTAACTTACCTGGATTCTAAGAGTTTAAGAATATTGGGATTTTTCAAATATTCCAAATAGTATTCTGCCTGAATAAAATATGTGGTATTATATTCCTACTTAAATAAATCTAATTTCCAAAAGAATGTCTGCAAAATTCTTATATATACACTTGGTCGGATAGGGTTGAATTGGATCGATTTGGACGACTTTTGGGATTTTTTCTGCCTAAATAAAATATTCAGTATTATTTTTCCATTTTAATATTAAAATCCATTTAAAAAAGATTTAGACAGAAATTTCTTACTAGTTTATTCTTAGATCGGTTCGGTCGGATTCGGATCGTTTCATATAGCTTTTGGTTGAATTTGACGGTCCAGAAACAATCTGGTTTGGTCTGGGCAATTATGGTCGAAATCAGGTCGGTCTGGTTCAGTTGGACCAGTTCAGTTCAACTGAGTCGGTTCTATTTGCTGGACTGGTTCAGTTGGGTCGTCCATTAATGAACCGGTTCAGGTTCTTTTAAACAAAACTGGACCCTTCTTTTTTCTCCCTCCTCCTCCTTCGCGTTTTGCCTTTGTTGTGCAATCTAGAGCACCCAAGAAGGTTGTCTTCGATGAACGGCGGCAACTTCGACGAGGGAAGCTTCATCTAAGCTCGGTCGCTCGAGTGAAGCTTGTGGCTGCGACTAGTGGCTCTCAGAGACCGAAGGTCGAAGGTAAGACTTCTGAGAGAGAGAGAGAGAGAGAGAGAGAGAGAGAGAGAGAGATAGAGAGAGAGAGAGAGAGAGAGAGAGAGAGAGCTTACTGAGTGTAGTCGATTGAGAGAGCTCTGGTGTGCTCTTCACCATCACCGAGCCTCTCAATTTATAGGGGAGATTCGTAAAAATTTACTCCCCTAAATTCAAGATCCATTTGGATTTTCTACTGAGCATCAGCAACCATTCGAGTTTTTTGATGAGTCTAAGCATATATGAATTAAAACGAATTTTCTACCTACATAACAACAAATCTGATTCTCAGTCGGCTTTGCAGATATCATCTTATTTAAGCTGATTTTTAAGGATTTTTTAGAATCAGATTGTAGATTAGGTTTGACTTTGGATTTGATTTGGCAATTCTAAATTAGAATTTAGAATTTGAAACCCTAAATTGCTCTACGAACTAACTAACATTTTAATGGCCAACTCCTAACTTCCCTTTCATATTCTTGTTGATTTGTTCAATGGAAAAGAAAGAGACATAGTTGGCTTTAAAATTTTGATAGTTATTTAAATCTTAATTTTACTAGTCATTTACAACTGACAACTCGAACTTTTTTTTTTTTTTTTTAAAGTATATCTTAATCTTTGGGCTACCAAAAAAAATACCCTTGTCATCACATGACATATTTTCTTTTTTATTTTAATTCTAACTCTAATGAATCTTATATATTTTATTTTCTAAACGTAGTGATTTTTATGGGTGGGTAGGACCAGACCAAAGATTATGGTCGGTACTAGACGCATCACGGTCTGAGACCGGTTCTAAAATAAGGGAACCGATGGGCGACGGTCTGGATACTAGAAACCCGAAAAATGGTTTCGAACAAGAACAGAACACTGCTGAGTGCTGCCCTTCCCTTTGCACTGCTGAGTGTTGTGAGTACTGAGTACTGTTGCTGCCCTTCGCCGTTCTCCCCTTCCCTTCGCACTGCTGCCCTAGTTCCTAGTTTCCTTCGCAGTTCGCACTTCGCAGCGAACATCTAGAGTTCGACTTCGGCTCGGACCTCGGCACTCGGCGGTCCACCTTCACAGATCGCAGTGCTTGGCAGATCGCAGATCGCACCTTCGCACTTTGCAGATCGCACCTTCGCAGATTCGCTGTTGCTTGTCTTCGCTCGTTGGCACTCGACGGTCCACCTTCGCAGATCGCAGTGCGCAGAACCATTGTCTGCGGTGCACTCGGCGTTGCACATGGCTACCCTTCGCAGGAAAAAAATTCAAATATTTGTCGGGAGGAACATGTACTGAACCAGAAACTTCAGTCCGGTCCCGGTTCGGTTCGGGACTTGAAAATTCGGTCCGGTCCTGGTGTTAAGGTTGAATTTTAGGTTGGTTTATTTAGCAAAAAGGAAAAGATATAGAAGGAAAGAGAAAGAACAAAGTTCATGAATATAATCTTTCTCCCCTCTCTCCGAATGGAATGACAAACCCTAAAACAACAAAAAACAATTAACTACCCATAACCCATAACATCGGCTAAGAATTATCCACAACTAACTAGTGGTGGAAGACCAAGTCCAGGCCATGCACGTCCAGGTTATGCACGTATCATTCCTTCCCCCTTAAGAATTCTTGTCTGCAAGGATAAAATCAGGATAAGTTTTGTAGAATCGCCATTCGTTTTCCCAGGTTGCATCCTCCTTAGGTGTCCCTTGCCATTGTACCAATATCTCAGACTTAGGGCGATACTTACCCTTACGAATTATACGTCGGTCGAGGATAACGTCCGACTGAGGCAAAATAGTTGAATCAGGAGATATCAGCTGAAGTTGATCATTGGTTACCTTAGTGACAGATCTCAAATGCTTCCTTAGCAGACTAACATAAAACACATTGTGAATTTGAGAACCTGACGGAAGTGACAAACGATACGCCACTGAACCTAGTTTTTCTACCACTAGAAACGGACCATACCAACGGGGAGCAAGTTTCAAGGAATTTCAAAAAACTACAGAATTTTGTCGATATGGCTGAAGCTTCAAATACACGTAATCTCCCAATTCGAAGGAAACCTCGCGCCGGTGTTGATCAGCCTAGCATTTTATATTATGATGTAAGTCGTGCAAAATAGAGTCGCGATCTCGGAGATACTCATCAACAGCATCGACGCGGCAAGTGCCGGGAACATATGTTAATAACCGAGGCGGAGGCATGCCATAAACGGCTTCGAATGGGGTCATTTTGGTGGAAGAGTTAATGGATGTGTTGTATCTAAACTCAGCCCATGGAATCCAGTCAACCCATCTCCGAGGTTGGTCACCGGCGAAACAACGTAAATATTGTTCTAACGTGCTATTCATTACTTCCGTCTAACCGTCGGATTGCGGATGGTAGTTAGAACTCATACTCAGTTGGGTTCTCTATGATTAGAATAAAGCTTGCCAAAAGGAACTAAGAAACACCCTGTCACGATCACTTACAATGGAGGTAGGAATGCCATGGAGGCGGACCACATTAGAGACAAAGGCTTTGGTAACTACAGCGGCAGTAAATGGATGCTTTAAGACGACAAAATGAGCATATTTTGTTAAGCAATCAACAACGACCATGATTACAATATGTCCATTAGATGGCGGTAATCCTTCAATAAAATCCATCGAGATATCAGCCCACATCCGTGTAGGAATAGGCAGAGGTTAAAGTAATCCCACTGGCTTCATACAATCTGTTTTGTACCTCTGGCAAATATCACATTGCTGTAAAAAAAGCTTCATTGACCGACGCATATTAGGCCAAGAGAAGCTATGCTGAATGCGAGAGAGTGTCCTATGAAACCCAAAATGACCTCCAATAGGGGATGAGTCACATTCTGCCAGTATCTTGAGGATAAAGGAGGAATTGGGACTTAAATAAACCTTGTTGTTTTTGAACCAAACTCCATCTCGTTGAACCAATTGGTGGTGTGGTGCCTTGTTTGTTAATTCCCTGTAAAAAAAGTCTTGGGCGACTTCGCTTTGCAACATCGGCCACCAATCTGCCTGTGGCCCAGAAACTGATAAGAACTGAAATTAAACAACTTGCAATGAATCCGCACCTTGATTGTCGGCCCCCTTTTTATATTCAATTTCATAATCATACTCGAGAATTTTGGGAAGCCATCATGTCTGTGCGGGAGTAGTGATTCGCTGTTCAAGCAGATATTAGAGGCTTTTCTGGTCGGTGCGGACATTGAATGATTTTCCGAGCAAGTAAGGGCGCCATTTCCGAATGGATTGAACTATAGCCAACATTTTTTTTCGTAAGTGGACAGAGACAGAGCCGACCTCTTCAACGCTTCACTAAAATAAGCAACCGGTTGATTCTGTTGGGAGAGAATGTCACCAATGCCGATGCCACTTGCATCACATTCAATTACAAAGCGCTGAGAAAAATCAGGAAGAGATAGCACTAGTGGTGATGTCAAAGCTGCCTTCAATTGTGTGAAGGCCAGATCAGCTACTACATTCCATTTGAAACCATCCTTTCGTAAAAGTTGGTGTAAGGGAGCAGCTATGGAACCGAAATTACGGATGAACTTTCGATAATAACCAACGAGGCTGAGAAACCCGCGCACCCCTTTCGTTGTTGGTGTAGGCTGTGACAACCTCGACCTCGTTAGGGCCGCCACGGCCTAGACCGTGACATACATTCATTTGACCCTCGCTCGTTCTCATAAAATTTTTCATTTCATTTCTTTTTTCATTCATCATTCGTTAGAGAACGGATTTAGGCATTCAATCCACATTTATTGACACTTAGGGTCTAACTTAAAACGTATTTAAAACGACTCATCTAAGGTCGGAAAACCTCTAAAGAGGCTCAAGGCTTCAAAACATAAAGAGTGGCATGCATGGGGCGCGCCCAGCATTCGGCACACGCCCCTCGCGCACCATGCTTGCATGTCACGCGCGCACCTCGCGGCTCGCCTACCAGCGCATCTCACTCGCGCGCCTCACCTTGCCCAGCGCCCACCGATTGCCGATCGATCGGCTGGCAGGCCGATCGATCTGCGATCGCTCGGCTGGCGAGCCGATCGATCAGCGATCACTCTGGATTTTCACCTGAGCGCGCACTGTTGGCCGATCGATCGGCAAACCATCTCGGTTGCGCCTATTTTTCCAGCAACTCCGCCAATCGATCGGCCATCATGCGCTGATTCATCGGCTTGTTGCAGGGCAACGCGCTCTCGCGTGCCCTGCTTGCCTAGCCTGCGCGCGCCAGCTGCGCGCCCAGCGCACCAGACTCCTCCATTTCCTTTCCTTTGCCATTTTCTTCAAATTTTCACCTAACACATCATCAAATAATATCTCCACAATTCATATTTCTATCTCCACCTAACATCCCACATTCACGTGTGAATATACGCACCCAAATCATCAAATCCCGACTCTAATCAACAATCCGACTCTAATCATCAACACCTGGTTCATCAATATCAACAAAGCAGTGAAAACACATAAAAATCATCCAAAGGTAAACCCATCTATGTAAACCATCAAAATGGACATTCTATACATTTGTTCACAAAACTATCCAAAAATCATCATCAACATCGATATTTTCTAGCTAATCACCAATCAACCCAAAATAAACTCCCTATACATTTTCCATATCATACCTACCTAACATACACAAAATACCTATACGTTGTCTCCACGGGTCAAAATCGCACCGACTGCACCAGCACACTCCCACGGAAACTCTTATTCAATCTGTTCATTCATCGGGTAGAGGAACGTTATCCTCACCTTCCTCGAGATAACTTACACCATTAAGACGCCTATGAGATAAATTCGGTAAGTTCTATGTAAATGACAATGCATGAACGTGTATATGCAATTTTATGAATTCAGTCCATTCATTTCATTTATCAGTCTGTGACAATCTTTGGTTATCGGGACATCGCTCGGCAAATGAATATGGCACATCAAGCGGTTAGATAGCCCACACCATCTGAAAGGAGGAAAACCTACTCACCACGGAGCGCCAGGTCTGAATCTTTCCCCGATAACCACCATGCGTTGTTTACATAATACTTTACTTTCATTCCTTACATTTCCTTTTTTATGAAATCAATGCATAAATCCATTTTTCATGACATTTATAAAACGATGATGCATGGACAATTAAAGGCATAACATAAACATAAAGAACGTGTGTACCATCAAAACAATACAAACATAACCTATAAAACAACTAAACCTAGGTTACCTATCCAAAAATATAAAAACATTCATTGCACCAATTTCCTCAACAATCGAAAACCGACGTATGGTGTAGGCTTATCGGCCACAGTAAGTCACGAGAACTTACCTCGGGTCCTTAGCACACCGAGCTTCGTCCGTGAGTTTTGTTCACCTAAGCCAATTCACAATCTCATTATTAGAATCGATCCTAAATAATCGAACTCCAAAACTAAATGAAACTCCTAGCTAAAGCAATTTTTCTAAAACCTCAATCTACTTCATTAGGGCATTTCATCGAGCAATTCGCACTCACAAATTTCACAACCTCCATTAATGGAGTTTTTACACTTTTCTAACCACCAAAACTCCAACCACCATCATTAATGTATCTAACTATCTCCAATGATCACAAACACATCCATAAAAATCATAAATACAGTAAACCTAACCGTTTCTAACATAACCTGACAATTTCAACAAACCCTAATCGAAACCCTAACCGTTTTCAAGCCCTAAACCAGAAACTAAACCATCCAAACCATAGAATCTTACCTAGGACATTGATTATGGAAGAAAATGGGAAGAATCGATCGCCGGAATGGAAGAATAGCCGGTCGATTGAAGAAAACGGAGGGGGAGAAGAAAATGTCGCAGGAGAAACTCTTCTCCTCTGCAGAATGCAATTCACGTAGGGGGGGGTTTAAATAATTTATAATTTTAACTTATTAAATTACCTAATTGCCCTTTCACTTGGTTTTTTATTTATTTCGTTATTTAGTCTATCGATTCGGTTTCTCCAAATTTTCTTATTCCTCCAAATATTTCAATAAATCACTAAGGTTCTAATAAAACTTTTCGTTCACAAAACGGGCTTAATTTACTATATTTACGAAAATGCTCTTATATTACGAAAATCCAAAAACTAGTGAAACCGGGCGTTACATCTCCAAAATTCCCTTATTCCTCAAAATATTCTAATTTATTCATAGGGTTCTAATAAAACTTCTCGTTCGTAAAACGAGCTTAATTTACTATATTTATGAAAATGCCCTTGTACAACAGAAATCCAAAAACCCATAAAACCGGGTGTTACATAGGTCATTCCAGAACTGCTTGTATCTTGATGGGGTCAACAACCACACCTTGCGTGAAGATGATATGGCCTAAGTAATAAACCTGTGAAACTCCAAACTTGCACTTGGACTCTTTTGCAAACAAACTATTAGTCCTTAAAAGTGATAAAGCAGTTCGCAAATGTGAGAGGTGATCGTTCAAAGATTTGGAGTAAATCAGTATATCATCAAAGAAGACAAGAATGAACTTTTGGAGATGTGGTCGGAAAATATCATTCATGAGACTTTGGAAGGTTGAAGGAGCATTCGTGAGACCAAAGGGCATCACAAAAAATTCGTAATGACCTTCATGGGTGCGGAAAGCTGTTTTTGAAATGTTGTCTTCCCGAACTCGAATTTGATGATAACCTGCTCGCAAATCCAATTTGGAGAAGACGGTGGCGCCATAAAGCTCATCAAGGAGCTCATCGATCATTGGAATTGGATATGTATCTTTGATTGTAATGTTGTTTAGGGCGCGGTAATCCACACAGAATCGCCATGCTCCGTCCGTCTTCTTCACCAGCAGAACTGGTGACAAGAATGGGCTGTTACTAGGCTGGATAAACCCCATTTGTAAGAGTTCAGTCACCAGTTTCTCTATTTTCGCTTTCTGAAAATATGGGTAACGGTATGGTCGCACACTCACAGGGTTGGTATTTAAGGGTAAGGGAATACAGTGATCATGAGGTCGATTGGGGGGCAAGCCTGTTGGTGGTTCAAAGAGTTTGGAAAACTCTGCCAGAAGGGATGCCAAGTCAGGGGGTAGGAAGGTGGTTGAACGATAGTAATAGAGCATAGGATTTGAAAGAAATATCCAGTACCTTGTAGGTGGCTAAAGTCCTTGTCTGTTATAGCTTCGATGTTGGTATTCTGCAAGCCGCTGAAAGTATGGGAGAGCCCAGCAACCTTGAAAGTCATGGTCATGGTCAGGTGTTTGTAATCCGTCTCAATTGGCCTGACAGTTTCCAGCCATTGAACTCCCAGAACGAGTTGGCATGCGGCCATAGGAAGGACATAATAATATGTAGTAACAGAATACCCTTGGATGATAATTGTAAGCGCTCGACACTGTCCGACACAGTGGATTTTCTCTCCATTAACCACTGTGACTTGAAGCTTAATGTCTCTACTAACTGGCAACTTGTGCTTGGTGACTAAAGTTTCATCAATGAAGTTGTGAGTGCTGCCACTATCGATGAGTACGGTGACCTCTTTGTGCTTCAGCATTCTGATAAAACGTAAGGTTTAAGGATGAGTGGCTCCTGAGATGGCATGTAAAGAAATTTTGGGTATTGCTTCGGAACCCCCGGTTTCTCTGTCAGTCTCCATATTGTCACTGGAGCTTGAGTGCAATGAATCTTCGAGCATGAATAATTGTGTTCGTTCACAACGATGACCTGAGATAAACTTTTAGTCACAATAATAGCAGAGCCCTTTTTCTCGACGTTCGTGTGCTTCTTGGTTGGTGATTCGGCGAAATGCTGTCGCTGGAGCAGTAACTTTCGCCATCACTCAGTGGTTTGGGGCAGGGCCAAGTAAGCCAGCGGAGTGGTTGGAGGTCGCCTTTGACATTGACGAGACGAATGGACCAGATTTCTTTTGCAACTGGTTTCGTTCCTCAATTAATAGAGCGATGCCGATCGTCTCTGCTAAGGTCAGTGGTTGTTTAATTTTGACATCCAAACGAATGTCATCACGAAGTCCGGCGATAAAACAACAAACAAGGAAAGTTTCGGGTAAGCCATCCACTTGATTGGAAAGCTTTTCAAAAGCTTCTTGATACAGGGCGACGGTTGTGGTTTGATGCAAGCATGATAGAGCTTCTGCTGGGTCTTTGTAATCGGTTGGGCCAAAGCGTAGAATGACAGCCTTGGTGAATTCATTCCAAGTGAGAGGACCACAAAATTTTGTTAACCAGCGATACCATTGCAAGGCTATGCCCTCTAGATGGAAGGAAGCGAGTTGGACTAGTTGACTAGGGGAAATGCCTTGGAAATCAAGGTATTGTTTGGCCCTGCAGATCCAGCCTGTAGGGTCTTCGTCGTTGAAACCCAAAAAGGACAGCTTGAAATGGTGGTGGTGGTGGTCAGCGATGGTGGGTGAGCGGCCATTGTTTGGTTAAGGAGAAGATGGTCCTGCGGCAAAAAGATTGATATATGAAGAATTTCGAGAGGTGCCCAGAGCTTGGAGCTCGGACAGCACTGCTTGTAAAGCTGCGTTTACTTGATCAAAGTTAGACTCATGATGAGCTAAGACTTCGTTCACTTCCGTGCGGAATTCTGCATTAGATCGACCTCGGGTATCCATGAAACCGGTGGTTTATGGGGCTCTGATACCACTGTTAAGGTTGAATTTTAGATTGGTTTAGTTAGCGAGAAGGAAAAGATACAGAAGGAAAGAGAAGAACATAGTTCATGAATATAATCTTTCTCCCCTCTCTCTGAATGTAATTACAATCCTTAAAACAACAGAAAACAATTAACTACCCATAACCCATAATATCGGCTAAGAATTATCCACAACTAACTAGTGGTGGAAGACCAAGTCAAGGCCATGCACGTCCAGGTAGGGGTGGGCAAGAGTTCAGTTCGGTTCGGTTTTGGACCGAACAGAACCGAACTCTTGGGTTTCGGTTTCAGTTTCCGAACCCGAAACCGATTGACTTATACCATACCTGAACCGAAAAGTTCAGTTTGGGTCTGGTCGGTACCCGCTCCTTTGACCATGTTAACCTAGCTGCTTCACTTCACGACTCCTTGCTGGGCCCTGGCTGCTGCAAGAACGTAAGAGAAGAGTTCAAGAGTTCAACTAAGCAAACAAACCTCAGATATCACGCCGTCGAACGTCTTCACGAGTCGGCTGGAGTCTTCAAAACCTTATGTTCCTCCGCCGCTGGCAGAGGTGGCGCCGCTCCACGAGAGCGGCGTGGTAGGGCTGGCTCGCATCGTTTCGTTCTTCTTGTTGACCTCTACATGTCTAGGAAAGGACTTGGAGCGGCGCTGGCGAACAAGCCAACCGACGTGAAGAGCCGGAGCGAGTGTCTTCAATTTTCAGATGAGACGGAGCAACAAGTCGGCGACCAATAAATCGTCCTCCATGGCTGTGGCCACCCAATCCTCTTCGGACATTTTGTATACTATAGAAGAAAAGAGAAAGAGAGAGAGATGGGTTTCGTGGGGGAGGAGGAAACGAGTGACGTGTTGGGGAAGAGGGGAGGAAGACTTTGAGGGGCATTTTATAGGCATGCTCTTGTTGACTACCGGAAATGACACGATGGCCCTTAGAAAAGGACCCGTGTGATACCCACAAAATATTCAAGAAGTACTCGGGTGAAGTGTTGTGCAAAATCAAAAATAAAGAGGACAAAATGGAAGATTAAAATGCAAATGAAGGTAGGCGTTGGTGTGTGCTAGTGTTGGCCAAGGGGTAAGTGCATGATGAGGGTTAGAAATGCATAATAAAAATAAAAGAAAAGATGAAGAATTAGGAGATGAAGATGGAGAGAAAATATGCAAGAAAATAAATGTGAAGTGTGTGAAGTGAATGCCGAAATTAAAGGGGTGGAAAAGTGTGTGAAAAGTGATGGAAATGCTAGAAATGGAAATACCTTCGGCGGATCCAAATAGCTATTTTTTGTTTTACGCTCTTGGATAAACGATTTTCCTGGAGGAAAAACGACAACTTAGGGCCTAGGTTTTCTTCCTCAACTCCTAATCCCAATAGAAAAGGCGAGGGAATAGATAAGAGTTAACCTAGCAACCCGAAGGCTAGGCTAACAATGGAGGGCTACTCCATTTGATTCAAAGAATCAAGGAAAAACCAAAGGAAATCACCTTGGATAGGAAAATAGGAGTTTTATAAATTTGGCAAAAAGTTCAAATACATGCATCAATGTTATACTTAAATAGGCAATCCTAAGATGGATGATTAGGGTTTCCATAAGGATGAATAAATGGTGGCCCTTGGATGAAAAAGGATGGATGGCCAAGATCAAGGCAAACAAGCACACATCCTAGGGAGAAGATGAATGTCATGCCTAAATGGATCAATGGAGGGAATCTTGCCACATCATCAATCCATGAGGCCACTATCTCTTGTCCTTGCAAGGTTAAAATCTAAGTTTTGGCCTCCCTTGGGTTGAAACACTATGGGCCTAAGTATCTCCAAATGTGTCAAGTGATGTCCCCAAGTTGGCCTCCAAATGTGTCAAGGATGTCTCCAACGTGGCCCAAGAAATGCCTCCAAGTAATGGGCCAAATAATGGATCAAGTAATAGATCCCAAAATTTGGGCCAAATGATAAATTCCAACCAAGCCACCAATATGTGACTAAGGCTAAGTAAAATACTAAAACATGAAAATGACTAATGGCTAAGAGTTTGACAAAAGAAAAAAATAAAAATAAAATAAAGAAAAATTACAAAACTTGATCTCCGGAAGACAAATTCTGGCTTCTGCTAGTCCAGTTGGTGCTCGAGGATTTTCTTCATTACATTCTGAGCTTTGCTTTCATGTGAACTCCAAATTCGTTGAACTAGCTTTCCATGCATCGTCCTTCAATAGTTCGTTACCTACATAAGAGAGCACGTAATAAGTAAGGAGAATAAATAAAGTTTTGGCCTTTATCAGATTTTTTAATTAATTGAGCTTTTTGGCATGTCAGAAAACATATGTTTCGGTTTTTCGGTTCGGTTCGGGTTTGATCTCCACCCGCGAAAGCTTATTAGTGAGCCCTGTAACAACCCCAACCCGGTCAGGGTCGTCACGGAAGGACTGTAACGACCCCTTATCCCAGCAAGATATTGTCCGCTATGGAGATTGAGTCGTAGCACAATATCCTCCCCTCACGACTTTGTTTGGCGAGAACTTCCCAGAAGGTCACCCAACCTGGAATTACTCTCGCCAAAGCACTTTTAACTTCGGAGTTTTTATGGGATCCGTTGCCAATTATGCTCCAAAACGCGTCTTGCTATGTTGGAAGGGATCTCTTACATATGTTTCATTTCCATCTACATCCCCAAGCGATGTGGGATTGTGACAACCCCCTCTTTACGACCCGAGATTCGCCTATACTCGAGTCCGGGATTCGCCTACACTCGGCTTAAGTCCCGAGGTTTGCCCCGCAACCCGAGGTTTGCCCCGCAATCGTACACATACGTTCACATTCGGGTCATCACAATCACCCCCCTCGGGGGCCCAACGTCCTCGTTGGCCACATTTCCGGTTGGGTACAAGCTCTGATACCATTTGTAACGACCCCTTTTTCCAGCAAGATATTGTCCGCTATGGGGATTGGGCCGTAGCACAATATCCTCCCCTCACGGCTTTGTTTGGCGAGAACTTCCCGGAAGGTCACCCAACCTGGAATTGCTCTCGCCGAAGCACTTTTAACTTCAGAGTTTTTATGGGATCCGTTGCCAATTGTGCTCCAAAACGCGTCTTGCTATGTTGGAAGGGTCTCTTTACATATGTTTCATTTCCACATACTTCCCCAAGCGATGTGGGATTGTGACGACCCCCTCTTTACGACCTGTCACCTTCCGGTTCGCCCGCGCGGACGTACCGCCATCCGGGTTCCGGTTCGTGCAGCCATCGTACACATACTTGCACGTTCGGGTCATCACAATCACCCCCCTCGGGGGCCCAACGTCCTCGTTGGCCACATTTCCGGTTGGGTACCATTTGTAACGACCCCTTATCCCAGCAAGATATTGTCCGCTATGGGGATTGAGTCGTAGCACAATATCCTCCCCTCACGGCTTTGTTTGGCGAGAACTTCCCAGAAGGTCACCCAACCTGGAATTACTCTCGCCAAAGCACTTTTAACTTCGGAGTTTTTATGGGATCCGTTGCCAATTGTGCTCCAAAACGCGTCTTGCTATGTTGGAAGGGTCTCTTTACATATGTTTCATTTCCACATACTTCCCCAAGCGATGTGGGATTGTGACGACCCCCTCTTTACGACCTGTCACCTTCCGATTCGCCCGCGCGGACGTACCGCCATCCGGGTTCCGGTTCGTGCAGCCATCGTACACATACTTGCACGTTCGGGTCATCACAATCACCCCACCTCGGGGGCCCAACGTCCTCGTTGGCCACATTTCCGGTTGGGTACAGGCTCTGATACCATTTGTAACGACCCCTTTTTCCAGCAAGATATTGTCCGCTATGGGGATTGGGCCGTAGCACAATATCCTCCCCTCACGGCTTTGTTTGGCGAGAACTTCCCGGAAGGTCACCCAACCTGGAATTGCTCTCGCCGAAGCACTTTTAACTTCGGAGTTCTTATGGGATTCATTGCCAATCGTGCTCCAAAACGCGTCTTGCTATGTTGGAAAGGATCTCTTACATTTGTTTCATTTCCATCTACATCCCCAAGCGATGTGGGATTGTGACAACCCCCTCTTTACGACCCGGGATTCGTCTATACTCGAGTCCGGGATTCGCCTACACTCGGCTTAAGTCCTGAGGTTTGCCCCGCAACCCGAGGTTTGCCCCGCAGTCGTACACATACCATAAAGAAATCTTAACTTCAAACCCTCGTATTTTTACGTATAAATTTTTCACTTTTAAACAACACGCTAACCCCAATCGGATATATACAAATGACCCACCTCAATCAACCCTAATTAACCTAACTTTAACTTAAACATAACGAGTATAATATTTTGTCAACTTTTAAATCATTTAAAACGAGGAAATAATCATTTTTCGGAAAAACGACGACTCAGTTTTTGGGCCCTTAAAATCTTTTAGAATACATGAGGGTCGTCACTAAAATACATTTAAGAGTATCGTAAAAAGGGGTCGGGTTTAAAACATGTTTCGAAAAGTCGAAAAATCAATCACACGTCGACCACGATCGATCGCGCCCCCAAGCCCGATCGATCGGGCCGGCTCGGGTTTCCAGATTAAAAACGAAACAACACCCACGATCGATCGCACTTCAAGCCCAACCGATCGGGCCTTCTCGGGTCTTCCAATTTAAAATCAACCTTCAATCACGATCGATCGCGCTTCAAGCCCGACCGATCGTGATGGCACACATTCAGGCGCGCCCCGCCAGCTCGCACCAGCGCCTGGCCGCGCGCCCACCTGCGCCCTGCTCCCTCCCTTTCTACACTTTATCCAATTCTCCCATTTTTATCATCTCCTTTTTACATTAAACCTTCCAAAAACGTTCACAACTACATTAAACTCACCATCCTTCAAACTCCCAAAAAACCTGACTCAAAACATACCCAAATCCTTGTATAAAATTCATGAAAATAAACTACATGGATCGCACTAGAACTCGAGCGAATCCATACAATTCAAAACACCTAAAATCGTCAAACAACAATCCAACCAAATCCACAATCAAACACTATTATAAACACTAGAATTTTCTAAAACTTTTCAAAACAAATTCATTTACCAAATCATACAAAATAACCCTTCACTCCAATCCATTATCCACCATAATTCATCAAAACATCTAAATTCTCTATACACCCTAAAATTCATCCAAAATCAATCCACTTCACATCTATTTTCCACAAAACACTCGTAGTATACCCACGGATCATCCAACCTAACCAAAACACATCTCGTCGCCACGAGCTCTGTCCACCGACCGCCTATACCTGATTATCAGGAGGTAGTTCCTCACCTTCGTTTTCGTCACCTACATCATACGATAAATACGTTAAGCCTAATGCTTAGTAAGGAGGTGCACTAAAACATTAGTATACATGATGCATGGTTTTTCAAAACATGTTCATTTTTCATTTGTTTACATTACATAACTCATACATATATATCATTAGGCATGAGTAGGCACGGGCACCACTCGTCTACCCAGTAGACCAAACACTTGCCCTGAGTTGCCATTAACATGTTTTCGTGCCCTGAGTTGCCATTTACGTGCCCCGTGCCCTACTCATCCTCCAATTTCATTTAACGTCATTTACTTTACTTCGTTTACTTGAAAACGTGCATGCAAAACATTTCGTTAAATCTTAGAGGAGAAAAACATGATGCATGAAAAAGTACTCCTAACAATCATCAATCAATTCTTAACATACATAAACGAGCCCAACTCATAAACGAACCCATCCGACCACAAATGGGAAGCATCCTAGGCTACCCGACTCCTTAGAACTCCAAAATCGTGAAAACACCATTAAGACATTAATTCCTAACATCGATATGACGTAGGGCCGTAAGGGCTGGAAACCTAGCACCACTTACCTGGAGTCCTAACTATGCCGAGCACCGTCCTCTGAGAGCTTGGGTTACCTAAAGCATTTTCATAACATGTCATTAGTATCGACTCTAAATCATTAATTACAAAACTAAACGAAAACCCGAGCTAAGACAAATTTCCCTAAAACTATTATTCACTTCCTTCGGGCATTTCGTCGAGCACATTGTGCTCACTAATTCAAAAACTCCATTAATGGCTTCCAACAACCTTCCAACCACCAAAACTTCACCTTAAACATTAACTCACACCATTAATTCCCACAAACTACCACAATAATCATAAATACAACCCTATGGGGCATTAATATTGTCAAACTATCGATTCCTACCAAAACCCCCAATTTCTCAACCCTAACTCAAATTATCCCAAACCGATTAGTGCCCTAAAACAACAACTAAGCTAGCCCAAGGTATAGAACTTACCTAGAGAGTTGATTTGTTGAAGAAAACCGAAGAGAAACTCGCCGGAAATCGGAACTTGAGTGATCGAGGGAGGGAGAGGAGAAGGGAATCGTGAGGAGA
The DNA here is from genome assembly GCA_022432975.1 of Begonia masoniana. NCBI lineage: Eukaryota > Viridiplantae > Streptophyta > Magnoliopsida > Cucurbitales > Begoniaceae > Begonia > Begonia masoniana. Next base: position 35,907,976 of record CM039507.1, read on the forward strand.
GCTTCACGTGGAGGAGGAGAGAAATGAGAAGAAAAGGAGGAGTTTTAGGTTTTATAAAAATTTGACTTCCTAATTTACCATTTTGCCCTTAGTTCAATTCTTTTAATTCGTTCACTATTCCTCTATCGGTTTGGTTTCCCAAAACTCCCTTATTCCTCCAAATATTCTAATTTATTCCTAGGGTTCTAACAAAACTTCTCATTCGCCAATCGGGTATAATTTACCAATTCTACGACTTAAAACGATGTAGGGCTAAAAATGGAACTTGGCTCTATGCTATACATTTGAATTTTCTAAAAATTTACTTACTCTTCTAAAAATCCCCATATATTCCTAGGATCCCAATAACACCTCTTGCTCGTTAGACGGACCTATATTTCTTATTTACGAAAATACCCTTGGAGCGGAAACCTGAAAAGCTCGGGTGTTACAAGCCCGACCTGAACACAAAAAACAACTCCTGCACCCGAACCGACCTGAACCGAACCATCGGGTCGGTTCGGTTCCTCAGGTCGGTTTTGGGTCTACCCACCCCTACGTCCAGGCCATGCACGTCCAGGCTATGCACGTATCACCTGGTTCAGTACCGGTTTCTCTCGGGGCCAGTTTCGGGACAGGGATAAAAATCTTGAAATGTCCGGACTGGTTCCGGTTCCGGTTCCGGTTCCGATTCCGGTTCCAGTTCCCGTTCTGGTTCTGTCTTGGAACAGGACCGCGCTCACCCCAAATGATTTTTGGATTCTCTATTTTGTACATTTGCGAGAACTCTTCTAAATTCAACTATTCAACTAGAAATCATAATGTATGGTTTTCTATCGGGTCTAAATTGAGTTAGAATTAGAAAGTAAAACTGTCATGTGCATTTCACCTAATGGACTGAATAGATCAATTAACAAAGGTATATTTGTTGATAATTAAAAGGTTAAAATACTTGTTATAAAAACTCGAGCTATCTCGTATAAATTGTCCCACGGGTTAAGGGTCTAAATTGCAATTTTTTTTTTATTTTTTTAAAAATTTAAAAGGGAGGTTCTATAATTTTGTACCAATTGTTTCAATATTCACGACCCTATCAACAAAGATTTTTTAGGACTATAGCTTGATAATTTGAGCACTCAACATGAATTGAGAAGGTTATAGTTGAAATGACTAAATTTGTGTTATGAAAATGCAGAAACATGCTTCCTGTACCCTTCATCATCCTCTACTTGAAGCCATTTGCATCTTTTCTGGGTGGGAAGAACAAATACTCCTCTCAGCTCCTCAACAATCTAATTCAGAAGGCGAAAGAGAAAGCCGGGCCAGTGGCCGAGTTCCAATGGCTCGGCTTGATGCTTTTCGTGGCCATTCCATTTCCGGGGACTGGAGCTTGGACTGGAGCAGCCATAGGACATGCCATTTTGGCCAGCTTTCTCTGCAAATCTCTGCCGGGTTGTAATGGCTGCAATTCTCGTCAACTTGCTAGTCAACCTCGGCCTCAAGTATGTGATTATTATCGGTATTTTCCTCTTCTTCTTCTCCGGATTTGTCTGGAAATTACTTAGAAAGTTGAGAAATCTTGAGATTCTGAACAAACTAGTTGGATTGTCTCATTCTCTGTTATATGGTCATCTTTCTTTTGAAGGAACTTCTTCAGTTTAGTTTTAGACACAACTTCAATCTCTCCGTGTCTTTGTTCGTCCTCTTGAATTCTTGGTTATGTTACTCGGATTTCATCTTACGCTAATAATTAAACAATAAAACAAGAATAAACAACAAACAAGAGAGAGATACGTCGATAGTGTCATTTTATGTCTAAATCAAAGAATTAGATTGTCACATGCACAACATGCTATTAATTTACCAGAAATTATGACGACTTAGGTCGATTTGCTCGGAGTTAAAGAGTCAGGGTCTAATTTATTTAAAAATAAAATAAAAATTTGAGGTGACAGCCATAAATAATGACTAAATTCATGGTATAAATTGCATTTACCCATAGATAAAAAAGACTTGATGAATTAAATAATAGTATTTATTATTTTTGAAGACATCATTAATTGGATTTTTTGTTTTGTTACTACCTCATTTTGTAGGTCACCTATTGGCTCGCCGCCGACAGATCAGTTAACACGAGCATTTTTTTTTTTTTAATAAAGTCAGACCCATATATGTTTCTACAAACGAGCCGGTTCGTTGGCCAGCTTTTTTAAGCTGATAGGCCGATTTTATTACTATCCCGTGGCATTGAAGTTTAAGCATCGTGGAACTGAACTAAAGATCAGATCACAGTCCACAAACCTGCTCGATAGCCAGTCAGGGTGGGCTCACCTAGGCCTAGAGGTTGGTCCAACCATTACCTGCCCATGGACCATGACCTAGATTTATTGAAGTAAATTATTTTTATAAGAATGATATTATATTTTATTTTATTTTACTATCTTAAATTATTTGTTGACGTGTTAAATAATTGTGTAATTAATATAATAAATTAATTACATTAATCATTATTCAATGAATATTTTAAAAAAATAAAAAAAAATAGTAAACGTAGTATTATTATTTTTATAATAATGAAAATTTTATCGCTCAGATTAATAAAAGCTGATCAGATCAGAGGAAGATATTCTCATATCATGTGGCCTGTACTACCGGATGATTACCAGTGGATGAATGTGAGAATAGAGCACGTGGCAAGTGGGACCCTTAAAATAGACCTTGCTCCTCGTATGGCTTTTAGTAGGAGAGGAGGGGCTGCAATCATGTGAGGTCACAGTCACCGTAGCGGTCCATGATCTAGGCCATATGTAGGACCCAGATTCACACATAACCTCCCCTCCTTATTAGCTGTCTGTATCCCCGGCCCCACCTGGTAGGAACCGCCTTTTCCCTGGGCCCCAAATCACTCCACCATGGATATACTGCCACGTCACCACGTTAACATTCCATGGTCAAATGCTTTATGATTCGCGTGGCTGGCTAACAAGAAAACTCGTGGCCTTATATCACTGGGTCTCCAAGCCACACAGAAGATATTTTGGTATTAGGGTAAAATCCAAAATACAATGTATATTTATTGAAAAAATTTCACGCAGAAAATCCTCGCAGTCAAAATCTCGAATTATAAAAAAATATTCAAAAAAAATTCAATGGAAGGCTAATAACCTCACAAATTCAAAATTGCACTGGATTCAGGAGGCCGATTTAAAATTTCGACCCCCCGCGTCTGTGCTGCGGGGCCCCTGCTTAAAAATTACAGCTTCCCGCAATCTTGAATATTTTTTTATTTTTTTTATAAATTGATAAAAAAAATACCAAATTCTATTCAATTCACTTGAAATTTTTATCACATATTCATTATATTATGAAAATGTAATATAAAAAGTTTCGTAATTTTTTAACATTTTTATGCAAATTAGTGAATTTTTATACAAATTAGTGACCTCTTCAACTTCAAACGGTCATAACTTTTACTATGGGTATCTGATTGGGGCCGAAAATATATCAAATTGAAGCTCTCGCAGAGACCTACACATTTTACGAGGGTCTCTTTTAGTGATAGCCTTTTTTGGGCTTAAAATATATCGTTTAAAGCCTTAAATTGATGTTTGAAGAAGAAATGAGAATTTATTTTAGAACAAATACCAAATCATATTCAATTTACTTGCAATTTTTACCACATGTTCATTACATCATGGAAAGATAATGTAAAAATTTTCGTAATTTTATAACACCTGTACGATATATTATAATTTTAATTACATTATTTTATAAAAAAAATTATATTAAATCATAAAAATTTTAAAAAAATCACGAAACTTGTTACATTATCTTCCCATAATATGATGAACATGTGATAAAAAGTTAAGTAAATTGAATATTGATTTGGTATTTTTTAATATATTTTAAAATAATGAAAAATACTTCGAGACCACCGAGGCTGGCTACTGTACGCGGCCCCCATCGATTTTCAGTGCGGCCCCTCTAATTTTTATGCCGGGGGGGGGGGGGGGGGAGGGGGTCTGCTACAGTCTACGGCCCCCCTGCAATTTTCGGGACTGCCCCCTGAATTTTTATGCGGCCCCCCAAATTTTTATGCGGCCCTCCGAATTTTAGATTCGGGAAGCTGTGATTTTAAATCGGCCCTTGAATCCCGTGTAATTTTGGATTCAGAGTGCCGGGTTCTTTTGGAGAATTTTTATAGTCCAAGATTTTGATTGCAAGGACTTTTTGTTTGAGGATTTTTTAAATAAATACTCATATTTCATGGGGTATTTTGGATTTTACCATTGTTATTATTCATGCATAATTGAAAAACGAAGGATTTATAAATAAAATAAAATAAGTAAATTTATTATTTTAATTTGATATCATATCATGTTCTTATAAAGTCATTTATATATATTTCATATTAAATAATATTTAAAATCCAATATATATATATATATATATATATATATATATATTACTTAGGTAAATAAGTAAAATATGTTTAATTTGACAAAAGATAAAAATTTGCAATTTGGAAGTCAAACTTTTGCTCATGTATACTAATCTATTATAATATTATTTATAACTTAATAATAAATTGATCATAATAATATTTTGATTAATTACAAATTGAATATGTTCATTTTTATAAGGAGATAATTTAACACATGTGAGTGTCACGATAATTGAGTTGAATTATATTTATTTTGTATAGGAATAAGATTATATTATAAGGTTTACCAGAATGAAAGGACAAAATCAGAAATGTAATGGCTATTTATTTATTTATTTATTTTATTTTTACTTCCTTCTGCACTAAATTTACAGCCAAGATCTCTGCATTTCTGCCATTGTTTTACAGCGAAAAAGCTTCATATTTCTGAAGAGAAGTAAGGCCAAAAACAGAGCCTCTGCTCGTCATCTGGGTATCCAAAGACACAACTCTTTGAAAACTCTTCCTCTTCTTCGACCTTCGGGAAAAACTGCGGAAAAAGGGTTCTGGAGAAGTCATCTTCTTCGTTTTGCGAGAAATCTGACTGCGCTGAATTACCAGCCTCCATTATAGACGAATGGTTCTCTGTGTTGAATGGACTCACTGAATCGAACGTATCACTCTTGTCTGAGCTTGCCTCTCCTTGTTTTCCTCCCATCGCCATTCCTAAGTTGCAGACCGGATTAGAGTCTGAATTTGACCACAGGTTTTCAAGCTCTGCAACTTGAACGGCCATGGCTTCAACCTGTTCTAAATTACCCATCTTTTTACTCCTCTTCTCCCTCTTGACCAATTCTTCTTTCATTTCATTGATCTGCAGGATTACATTTGAAATGTTTAATACTATGTTGGAAAAGATCGATATTCAGTTCGTCCTTCAGTTCAGTTATGTTTGTTTATCTGCATAATATGAAGTTTATACATTCATGATACGCTGGTCAAGTTAGCAATGTTTCTAAATTGGTTATACTGAGTTAAATCTCAACGGCTACCTCAAATGGCAGCTGAATAACAAAAAGGCATGAGCCCTAAAAAATAAAAATAAAAATAAAAATAAACAAACCTTTGTTTTCAAATCTTCATTTTGCTTGAGCAGATTACCATAATCAGCCATGAGTTTATCATAGTTAGGCTTTAACGATCCGTAGTCTTTCTCCAGCTGTTTTGTCTTCAACCGGGTTCGTCTGTTCTGAAACCAGATCGCGACTTGTCTCGGCTGTAAACCCAGTTCTTTAGCCAGCCCCACTTTTCTCTCTGGTTCCAGCTTATTTTCTTCCTCGAAATGTTTCTCCAAATACTTCACTTGATTGACCGTCAATCTTCTTTTCTTTCCGGGTTGAAGAAGACCTCCGTCGTCATCTTCTCCGTAGCTTTCTTCTTTCTGGTCCGGCGGGAAAATTGAGTCTTCTTCGCTCTCACTTGGATTCTTATTTTCCTGGTTTAACATCGATTTGGAAGCTGAAATTGAGCGGAGACAGTCATGAGCATTTTCTTAGTGAATTTCTCGGCAGCCAAACACGTTAGAGGAATAAAAATGTACAAGAAACAAAACCCAAAAGATAACCCACTTTCCCAAAAATCGACGCAATTGCTAGAACAAGATCGAACATGACCTATTCTCCCCGAAAGTATAGCACGAAAGAACAATCAGCACAAAACGACAAAAGATGGGAAGGAAAATGCAGAAGAGAAGGAAACCGACCTCGAAGTTTAAGATGAGATGAAATGGGTTTGTTTTGAAGTACAGCGCTCATCTCTGAAACAGCAAAGACTTCCTCATCCGCCATGGCGGATTCACACAGAGCAGCTCAATTTTAAAAGTTATGCAGAGAAAAGTTGTGACATTAACAGAAGGCGAAAATGATCGAATTAGACGGAAGTAGAAGTGAGTTGCTGTTGTAGTCTTGAACGAAGAAGAAAGTAAGATTAGAGAGAGGAGAAGAAGAAGAAGAAGAAGAAGAAGAGCTTCGTATTCTGAAACTCGGGAGTTGATTAGGTTATATAAGTAGGAGCCAGTTCAAGGGACAAGACAAGGGCGTTTCTGAGATATTCATTAATTTATTTGCGAAAATATAAATATTTCAATAGACAAATAATACCCTCAAACCCAAAATTAACAAAACTTAAATAATAAGTATGAAAACAAAGTTACTCAAATACCAATTTATTATATTAATTAAATCAATTATTGTTTGATTTATTATATTAATTAAATTAATTATTATTTAAATTATAAAATAAGGGAATAAATGCAATATTAATAGTGAAAAAAAATAGAGGGTGAAAACAGGGAAGAGAGAGAAAGGCAACGTGTCCAACCAGTCCTAATCGGACAGGGCCCATACAAATTTAAAGGGCGGGTGTTGATTCACTACCCTTATTTTGTCTCTTTGCCAATTACTTGTTAGTCCTTCCTTTTTTGAGCCTACTCGCTGTAATTCTCATGCCCTTGTGTGGAATTTGATTGACACGTAATTTATTAGTTTAATTATTTATATTATAAAAATAAAATATTGGTCAATTAAACTGATTAACTAAAAGATATGATTAACCTCGTAGACAAATTTGTCCATATGAAACAAAGACAGTAGATGTAGATCGGTTATAATAATCTCACGTGCAGTTAAATGAAACTAGCATGATTTCAACGTGCTTCTAGTTCTGTCTTTGCCTGGTCGGTGAAACACGTTGATTTTGTCAAACTACGTTACTCTTCCCAGTTAAATTGTACACTAAGCTATCTCATAACCGACAGTATCGTATGAATTTTGACAAATTTTTTTTAAAGATATAGAAGAATGGAGATTGAATGAACTTGCACTCGACATCAAAAAAAACTCGCCCTTATATTTTGAATCGTTAGCAAAAGGCTTATTGCATTAATAAAATTCGTCCAATGTTTTTTTTGCTTGTAATAGACTTTTTAATCAACCCCAATTACTTTGGCTAACTCGATTTCTCGCACATAAAGAAGGTATAAAATTTTAAAATTATAAATTAATCAATAAAATATTTAGTAGTATTGCGAGGTTTTGTTCTTTTGATGGTGAGAATTTAGTTTTTGAATTGCCAATTGGGGAGACAACGGTGATACAATCTTACAGGTAACTAAAGGGCTTTGAAGAGATGAACAAAAGAGGGAAGTAGTTTTTTTCATAGGTATGAAAAAAGTTAACCGTTTCTTTCAAAAATTAGTGTAAGAATTGAGTTTTTAATAGAAACCTTCATTTCAGAATATCAAGCTCGGATTTCGAATAAGGATATTAAGTTAGGCACCGTAGAAGTTTCGATATTTGGAGGTAAGTCGAAATTTAATTTCTTTTTGTGGTTTTTGGGTGATTATTTATGTTGGATGGGAAGATAAGATTTTATGCTTAAAAATTGAAAATTTGTGGTTGTCTAAGTTATATATTTGCTCGAATTGAGTTAGATTAAGTTTAGAATCAAAACACCATTGTTTTAAGTCAAATTATTGAAGAAAAGTTGAAAATTTTTAGAATGAAAGATAGTTATTCGACGTTGTGGTCGGCCAGAGGTTCAATTCTGGTCAACCGAGGTCTACTGGTCATTCGAGTTGGTCGAATTCAAAGTTCGATCGACTGGACATGCTGGACCCATTGACTAGACTGTTTTCAAATTTACAAAAACTTTTTTTTAAGTTGATTTTGAGTGGGATTATTTTCGTAAAGTCTTCAATTAGTTTTTATCCCCGTTATGGGTTTCAATAAACTTTTTGAGGATTTGAAAAAGCCTACTTGATGAATGTGTTGTGTTTAGATCTCGAGCCTTTTATATTTATTCGGATTTTTTGGAGTTGGACTTTGATGCTTCAGTGTATTCATTAACCATGGTATAAGATTTATTTATTATATTCAGTAGTGCATACATTGCTTTATAAATATTTCTATTACGTGGCCGGCCTTTTAGTCACGTTAGTTTTATACTATAGGTATGTTTTCACTGTCATAATTTATTTGAACATGCATATCTTATTTCGAGTTACTGATAATCTCAATCGTGTTAATTGAATTTGATTTACTCATGTAGTGATCTTTGTTTCATATGCACATTTGACTATTAGAAGATTTGTTTATTTAATGTGAAATAGAGTAATGAGACAACTGACTGTATCGTGTATTTGAGTGCAAATTCATAAAAGTGATCAAATTTATTTTGATAGTTACGATCACCGAAATATTGCATTTTTCTTATGCCTTGGGCATTGTGTGCTCGGAGTTCGCAAGTCGCCTTATTTTCACAAAGATTTTATATCCTTCCATTAGTGGTTTATTTTTGTTATATACCACAATATAGTGGGTTATTTTTGACATTTTGTCCTACTGATGTTTTATCCCCAGTTTTAAGATATCATTTCTTCAAACGTACTCATTTACAATATTTATAAGACTTTGCATAAAACACTGAAGTCCTTATTTAGTTTAGTTGATTCGCCCTAATGACATTCCTTTCAGGTCATAGTCAATGAGATTACCAAAAGCCAATGCAGTATTGATCGACATTATCATTTACTTTAATTTAGCTTGTTATTCGAGACTCATATATTTTAGTATTATTTCTTCTTTTCTATTAGACTTTTTTGTACCCTACTTTTCACACCGTGTATATTGGACTGTTATTATCATATTATCTAGATGTTATTGTTAGACCTATAATTTTGCATAATATTTTGGGTCATGCTTTTAATTTCTTTTAAGTTTTTGTTGTCCTATTCGTTGTTTCTCCTTAAAGATTGGATAATTTGATCGACTTGTGGACTATATAATTACTCATTCTGTCACGGGCCACTTTGAATCATGATAAAAAAAAAATGAACTAAGTTTTGAGTTTGAAATTGAGTGTGTACGTAAATAATAGTAAATTAAAACAAGTAAGGTACTTTAAAATGACTACCACAAACAAAAAAAACACTACAGATAATTGATATTGTATGGTGATACAAACAAATTTATTTGATACCAAAAAATTTGATTTACATTTTGGATATAATTTAGCAATTATATAACCGAATCATATATTTAATAATAATTATATAGAGCCAAACTCATTTAAGTGATCAAATAGGATATAAAAATATTAGGTTTAGACATTTAATAGAGAGGAAGATTTTAATAAATATATACTAGTTGTTTAGGCTTTAGTTTAATAATGTGTAGACTCAAACCCAACTCATAAATTATATAATTATAGTTTTTAGGTCCTTATTTTTATTCTCTTTTCCCCATCAGCTTAGAGAACACAAATTCATTTATCTCAAAAATTATTGCAAAGAATAACAATTAGGGACTCAAATTTATCATGAAAATTACGTACCAAATTATAGTTGGGAGATGAAATAAAGAAGTCTAATGAATTTGTTGCGATGGCTGTCAACAAAGAAAGAAAAAACATTACAATAAAGTAAGACTTTATGAAAGAGCCAATTTTTATTTGTGTTAAAAGTCAATTATAGTAGGCACGTAATCATATTTCCCTTGAATTTTTCACTGCCCACAAACAAAGAACGATTAAAACACTTGCAAATAGTCAATATTTGATAAATTTATATAAATATAGACTTCACCTTTCCTGCCTTCTTCCAATCTCTACTGCACGTGCAAATGCCTCCAAAGTCCAAACAACAGAGTCTTCTCCAATCAATCATCGTGCGAATAGTATATTTCATTAAAAAAGTAATTTTTATTATTCTTAGGTACAAGCTAAAGCTATGCTTGTTTATTTCATCAAAATTATGCATAAAATATGCGAGAAAGAAGGAAAAAAAAAAGTTATTTCTTCTAATTAATCAAAGTAGCCAAGACTTAATCAAGCATAATATAATTAGTTGGTAAATATTGTAATGATGGTCATGGAATTTAAGTCCGTGAGCTAAATTACGGCTAAAACATGAGAAGACGATTCAATAAATCTACAATTTTTTTATTATTTTTGATCGGGTTTTTAGAATTTGAGTCTAGTTGGAGGCCGTTTAGGTCGGTTTTTCAGTATTTAGGATGTGGTTTTAACTGGTTTTTGAGTTAAATTCTTCCCAGTTGAGTAGGTTATTAAAGAAATTTTTTTTATTTATTTTTTTTTATAATTAAGTTATGTTAGAGCCACACCACTACTTAATTAATTTACGGCTACAATTATATAATACAAGGTGGGTGCGTTTCAACGAAAACTGCGATCAGTACATAGATTAACGACACGTCGGTATCGATCTCATCTCTTTCAATAATTATTATTCTACGGGAACAATAATGCCGTTCCATTTGCGTCACTTGCAGGGATGGCAACTGGGCTGCACTCGCCCTGTTTAGGTTTTCCTACCTCCGGTCTTCGGTTGCTTTTGATTTAGAAAGAGACAGTAGATCAATGGTGGATTCTGGGTCAAGGGGTATCGATCTGCTGCTCCTTTTTCGCATGAAAATATCTGAAACTGTGAGCTTAAAGTAGCTTGGTCCAGCTTTGAAGTGTTCGGCTTCTGGGTGTCTCCTTCCTGCAATATCTGGGTCTTTAGAAGCAGAAATTTCTGGGATGACCTCTATTTGGAAGATGGTATTTGATAAATGTTATGTTTGTTCATTTTGACTTGTCCTGTTGTAGAATTTGATCTGATTCCATGTGATTTTTGTTCCCTAAATTGGGGCTGACTTCCTTTTTCTTTTCACTTTTCTTAATTGCGGGATAGTAGAAGCTGGAGGTTATTTGGATTTCAATATTTTGATGGTATCTGGGTCTGATTACTCTGCGTCTTGAGATTATGGAGAAAGAAGCTGGGAATGGTAGAGTTGAGGGTTGGGAGATGAAAGGTTCAAATGGAAAGAAGAATAAGGGAAACGTTGAGGAAGAGGAAGAAGAAGTGGTTGGGTGTTGGATTGCGCTGAAAATTTTTGGAAGTTGCATTTCTTCTAGATCCAAAGTTGACAGCTCAGTGTCTGGAACGGGAACCAGTACTGTTTATGGTACATTCTTGTCTTCCTGTAGAATTATGTTCTGTGAATACATTCTTCCAGTTTTGCTTGGTTTTGCTATTCTCTTTGTTATCAGCAGTTTATGATTTTGCAGCTCTCTTGATAATTGCTGGCACATTTTTATGGAAACAATATTATGATTCCACCGTAGACTTATGTCTACGGCTCTTGAGTCTTGATTTGTCCAATAGCATGGCATCTATTTTGTGGACTATTTGGTGGAAAGAAAAGCCTTAGTAACGACGATATTTAGTTGTTTCTGCTAAGGCAAGATGGAAGTGAGATTAAGATTAGGAAAGAGAATAATGAGATTTGAAATAATAGAAAGATTGTGATATATGAGAAATATGGGGATTGCAAGAAAAATGCCAATGATCATGGTTTCTCTAAAATTAAATAGTCTAACCTTGAAGCCTCTGCAGAGGTCAAATTGCCATAATTAGAAAACCTCTACATTAAGAAAATTCGTGAGTTGTTGGAACTAATTATAAATCTTTCTATAGGTAAATAATCCTTTTATTATTATTCTTCACTGCATTCTTTGTGTTTTTTTTTTGTTGGGTTTGGGTGGCTTCGCTTGCTAGAAATTTGATTTCAAAGAAGTTGATATGATTGTGAGTATATAGGTGTGTGGCTTCACTCAAGAATTGTTGTTGAATCTATGATGTATTTAGATTTGTGGAAATCAAAGTCTCTCTATTACTATTGATTTATGGTTTGCTCCTTTCATTTGATCAACATAGTGTGAAGAAGGGTCAGTGGGCTAAGTTAGACCCCACTTACGGTTGCTTTTGGATGAAGTTTCTCCTTCTTTTAAATAAATCTTCAGTTTTTTCCCATCTGGTTACTTCACTGATGATTTGACAGATCATGAATATGCTCTTTATTCAGGATGCTTTTAGCAATGTCTAATGAATATTTTGTCTTTATTCTTAATAAGCTGAAAATAAATCAGCAACTGACACAAGCAGAGATCAACCGGCAATTACTGGAGTATCTTCAACGACGACTAGCAATAGCAATGGAGAGAGTAATTCGTCCAATTCCAAGCTTGAAGAGGAACTTAAAATTTCTCCATGTCTTCGAAAATTTGCATTTAATGATCTTAAGTTAGCAACAAGAAATTTTAGACCTGAGAGCCTTCTTGGAGAAGGTGGTTTTGGCTGTGTCTTCAAGGGCTGGATTGAAGAAAATGGAACTGCTCCTGTAAAGCCCGGTACAGGACTTACTGTTGCCGTCAAGACCCTTAACCTCGATGGCCTTCAGGGTCACAAAGAATGGATGGTTTGAAGCATTTCTACTTCTTTTTCTTTATTAAATAATTTGATTTGTGAGAGAATCCTTCTATTTGCTTCCATAATGTTATAATTTTCTGGTTTGTTTGTTTCTCAGGCTGAAGTAAATTTTCTTAGTGACCTTGTACATCCGAACTTGGTAAAACTTATCGGTTACTGCTGTGATGATGATCAGAGGTTGCTAGTATATGAATTTATGCCACGAGGAAGCTTGGAAAATCACCTTTTCCGAAGTACGTAGCAAAATGTTTTACATTGACATATTACTCTGCAATTCATTTGATTGTTCTCTCTCACTCTCTCTAAATTTGTCATTCATGAAAATTTTGACATTTATGCTTCTTAAAAAAAGTTCTTAGGAACGAAGAATTTATGGATGTTAGATATTTTTATTGAAATAGAATATTGTCAAAGGTTGATACTGAAATTTAATAGAAGAAGTGGGTTCGGAAAGAAGGAAATCAAAGCCAAATATATGACTGAAATATCATTCTATTCATGTCATCAAAATCATTCAAATCCACCTATAATATTTATTGGCTTTCACTTAGGGTCAGCAACCGGCCCAAAATTTATTTTTTTGATGTGGCCACATGCCCGACCCTGGACCACCAAAATGTGGATGGGCGTGTCCCGGTAATTAGGCTGAGCTCTCAGTCTCTCATTCTCTTCGTTATAACTTTGCAGGGTCCCTGCCTCTTCCTTGGTCTATGAGGATCAAAATTGCATTAGGTGCTGCAAAGGGTCTCGCTTTTCTTCACGAGGAAGCAAAAAGGCCTGTCATATACCGTGATTTTAAGACATCAAACATCCTATTAGATGCAGTATGTGACAACTTCTACAACAAACTAGTATTTCCCCTAATTATTTTTTTTCATCCAACTCGTTTAGTATGCTTCTTCAGGACTACAATGCCAAGCTCTCTGATTTTGGACTCGCCAAAGATGGTCCTGAGGGAGACAAAACCCATGTCTCTACCCGTGTCATGGGAACATATGGTTATGCAGCCCCTGAATATGTAATGACTGGTAAGAGTTTTATGTCGGATATGTTCCTAGTCGTTAATTCTTAGTTGACCACCTCTTTTTTCCCATTGTAATTTCGTTTTTGTAGAAGATGCATTTGTCCCAGTGCTTATTCTTTTGCATTCAACAGAATCGTTTTTCTTCATCAGGCTTACAACTTTGTAGCTAGAGATCAGGGTCGGCAGCCGACCTGAAATTTTTTTTACAAGGCATGGTCGGGGCCCTGTCTGCATGCCTTATCCGGCAAGCAGGCTTGCAGAAAGCCTTTTTAACTATCTGTGACTGATTTTTCCTTTAGCGCCATGGTGCTAAAGGAAAAATACTGGGCCAATAGGCCGGGGGGCCCGACCTCGAACCACCCTATTTAAGGTGAGCCCGGCCTGTTGATGAGGCTGAGCTAGAGATGATTGCAGTGCCCAGGATATCTGTTCAACTTTGTTATAATATAATTTCCCTGGAAAGTAGATATAATATCTCCTTCCAATGAAATTGGATTATCAATTATTGTGAAACTATTATTGGTGTATAAATCTGCCTGATCAGTCGAATCTAATTCGTACTGTCTACTATGTCACCTTAGACAGATTAGTTATGTCTGCAATCTTAAAAATCACAATTTAGTTAAAGGGAACTATGTGATCACCTAGCAAGAATGAACGAGAACTTATGTTTTTGGCCTGCTTTGATCTTATCGTATTCATGTGCTTCTACAGGACATCTCACGTCTAAGAGCGATGTGTACAGTTTTGGTGTAGTTCTTCTCGAAATGTTAAGCGGGAGAAGATCTATGGACAAAAACAGACCCAATGGAGAGCATAATCTGGTCGAATGGGCTCGGCCATATCTCGGAGAGAGAAAACGGTTTTACCGATTGATTGATCCGAGGCTCGAAGGTCACTTTTCGATAAAGGGTGCTCAGAGAGCGACTCAGTTGGCTGCACACTGCCTGACCCGAGACCCGAAAAGCCGGCCATTAATGAGCGAAGTTGTGGAAGCATTAAAGCCGCTGCCAAACCTCAAGGACATGGCCAGCTCTTCATACCATTTTCAGAATGTGGGAATGAGCTCAAATGTTAAAAATGGTGGGATTATTCAAGGAGGATCATATTCAAGGAATGGACAGCTGCTTAGAAGCCCTTCTGTTCTGAATGGTTCTCATGTTTCTCCTTACCACCATAATCATCATCATCCTCATCATTCTCCTAAGCCTGTTGTTAAATCATAGCGTTGGATTTGGGTAATCTCCTGCCCATTTGACCCAACCTTTTACTCCATTTATTCTCTCCTTCTTCTTGTAAAATCATTTGTTCTTACACGACTGAATTTGTGATTTTGCAGTGTTGTTTAAGCAGAGAATGTGAATCTCATTTTCCCACCTTTTTTTGTGTCGGATTTACTCGGAAAACCGGGACTGTTTTTTCACTTTATTGTACCTCTTAATCCCCAAACTGGTGCAAAATAATCATTTCTACAACGATGATAACTTTCACCAGCTTTCCCAATGGCTTCCCCTCGTCACCTACTTCGCCTCTGCACCTTCGGTTGTTTCCTCATAGCTTCTTCCGCTTTATCCTCTATAATCTCCTGCCAAGGCATTTGTTTTTTCTCCATCTCGTTGACTGCAAGATTGAGGTCAATTATTATTCTGTAGGTAAATGTTGAAATTCAGAACAAGGCCATTCTTTTGCGCGGATGTTTTCGTGTTTTCTTCTTAATTTTATTGTCGTGGCTCATCCTATGAAGGTATAAAACCAATCACACTGCGAAAATAAATAAAAAATTAATCGGAAGAGTGAAGAAGAAATAGAGACACAAGTATTTACTTGGTTCAGACCAAATCGTCTTCCATCCACAGTACAAAATTCTAGCAACGAATTTTATTAGAGAATGCAGAAAACAAGTATTTTTTGTAACGTTACAACATCGCGCGCAACATCACTTGAAATTACAAGTTTCTAGAGAGATCCTTCTCACCTTTTTCTTTCTTTCTTATTTTCTCTCTTACTCACTTTTTCACCTCGAGTTTGTCTCTCTTTCTCTTGGCTCACTAACCCCTCTATTTATAACAAAATTATGTTAACCCTAGAATGATTAGGAAACTTTGGATTAAAAAGATTAGGAAACCCAATAATAGAAATAAACCAAAACGTTGAACCAATAATTAACAGGTCACATGGTCAAAAATCAAGGTGAGTTATGAGGGTCTAACCCATATCTAAAGAGTGTGAAATCCCACAGTGCTTGAGTATTGTTGAGGTAAATGATTCATAAGTAAGATCCATTAGCAAACTCATTTTTGTGCAAAACCTGAAAACAAAACAATACGGACTTGAACTCAAAAGCAAACAATATCGTACTAGTAGAGTGAGTTTTTACAGGTCTTTAGTTCTTTTTCCGTTTATTCATGAATGTAAGGTTTTTGGTTGAGAGATGAGACCATTGATTGAAAAATTGTTTTCTAACTTACAATATCATCACAAAAATCATTCAGGAGAATTGAAAACAACTTATCAGCACTTTTAGTCGTATTAATTATACTTGTCTTTTTGTTGCCTATAATTTGTGCATCGAAAATACGTAGTGGGACAAGCACTTGGCTACATTCAAGTAGACCAATTAATGCAGCGATCAAAGAAACATTCGGAAAGTTCGATGATGTTCTGCAGCCCGGCTGCCATTGTATGCCTTGGTATTTCGGAAGCAAGTTAGCAGGAAATCTTTCTCTACGCGTCCAACAGCTCAATGTTGGTTGCAAAACAAAGACAGAGGTTAATTCCTTAAATTAATCTGCTATGTATAATAATTAAAAGATAGTGTTTTTGTCGCTTTGGTCGCGTCGATTCAATGTCGACCTTTAGCCGAGAAGGCTGAAGATGCTTTCTATAAGCACAGCAACACATGAGCTCCGAGGCAGGCCTTTGTATTTGATGACATTTCATCTGTTTTAGCAATTGCAATTTGTTCATGCGTTCCATTCCTTCAAATTATAAGGATGGTGTCTTTGTTAAGTTATTAGAGCAATTGTGCCAAAGTTAGATTTGGATGCAATCTTTGAAGCCGTCGAAGATGAACTCGACGTGGCACCGTCCAATCACGTCTCTTAATCGAGATCAAACCTAGTAAGGAAATTAATTTATTTTATTTTTTCGATGGATATGCAGGCAATGTCGGCTTCCAGGTACAAGATTGTTCTTAATGTAGACATTGAACCGGATGAACATGTGAAGAAAGCAGTGAATAAAATCTATGCAGGTCAATATATCTATTTTTGCCACAAAATTCAGACAGAAATACTTGTATATTGTTTTTCCAAAAAAGAATGACGTTGCATTTACCTTCTAAGTTTACATTTTAAATTTTATTTCTTACCTTGTCGCATCTCCATTAGTGTAGCAATCACGTCAAGAGTCGTAGATTTGCTAGTTAAGGATCTACTCATAGAAGCTTCTTGTCTTTTAAACAACAGCTAGAACAAGGGAAGCTGCAAATGAGAAAATCGAAGCCCGGAAAAATTGCAAATCAAGAGAGTCGAAGGCAGTGCCAAATCCAAGTGCCTAGTCGGGCATTGGGTTGCCCGGGCATCAATGGCAGAGATAATAGCATGCCCGATTTTTCTTCAAATGTCCTCGGGACATTGGCCAAACAAGTGATGGATATGGTTCCACAGACCCAATATTGGACACAATGAAGGGTCGAATTTGGTTTTCGTAGCGCACAGACCGGGGGGGGCTGTTCAAGACATTGCTTCACAAATTCGAGCTGGTCTTCTTCAGGCAAATCCAGAGAATAAGAAGATAATTTAGGCACCTGTTTCTGTCAAAGCTACAAATAAAATGCGTTGTTCTTTTTTTTGGGTTGTTGAAGTTCTCAACAAGTTGGCATGTGTAATACGAGAAAAGAAATGATATATCTTGATTTTCTTGGGTTTCCAAGTGAAGAAATCGATCCTTTTCCGGATAATTTCCATCACCCATATAGTTCTCCCAAGAAACGACCATAAATGATTTACATTTCAAAAACTTGATCAACGAAAGTCACTATATTACTCTATAATTTTACACTCTAATTATACTTACAATTGCTTGTATTGTCTCTTGTTAATTGGTACATTGATTGTTCCAATTAGTGAGTAAAATATAAAATTTGAATGTAAAATTAGAGAGTAAATACATTACAAAATATACATCTACGGACGGTGACAACATTCAGAAATATTGTCACAAAGGAAGGAAGAAATTCATCATGAAAATTGAAATCAATATTTGTTTTGCTCAATTGCTAGTATATCCGTCTGCTTGAACATTGGGATAAAAACAGAAAATTGCAAACAGTTTTTGCAAATTATTTCTACAAACCCGTAACAACCACTAACTCACCAAGAGATGAAATCAATAGCAGCACAAAAAACGGAAGTAGTTTGCGAAAAATGAAACTGGTGTTGAAGTTTACCTATTGACCGACCAATCCTTAACAACTAAGGCAATGAATGACCTTGTCTATGGCTTTAGAGCCAAGGCTAGACCAATCTTAGCACTCTTTTCAATGGCACGAGTGTCCACTTCTCCAGAGATGGTAAAGAGGGATTTTGGACGCCATTCATGCTGGATGAGAGCACTTGCCCTGCCATAGTTGTTCACCCGAGCCTTCACCGAAGTTAATGGGTCAAGGGAGTGTTGAGTTCCGATTGTGAGGGTGTTTTCATTACTTGAGAAACTATGGGATAGCTCTGCGCCAACTGCTGTGTTAGTCAGGGGGCTAACAAGATGGTAGTAAGATGCATTAAGGGTGTCACCCTTGTCATTCCTGTAAGCATTGGAAAAAATTCAACAATTCACACACCCTATTTGCTACTTAGAAAGGGGAAGAATTTATAACATAAGAAACAGAATATTAAATTATTTAGCTTTTCGATTGAAATGCACATAAATGGTCGTTTTATGCAGAAATTATATACTTGCTTATTTCGATGATCCTCGACATAGAAGAAACAGCACAGGAATTTCTAAATATGGGACTATAGGGTTGCATTCAATCCTCAAAAAAGAAGATTTGATTGGAGTCAAAGAATTTAAGCCAAAATACCAAATGAAAGTAGATCTAATATAGTAACAACTTACACTGTCAAGGATGCAATTAAATCAGAAAGTGTGTAACTCAACCCTCCATTCAACTTGGTAATGTTTCCGGATGCGGTGTCAAATGACAGATCTGTCCCTAGAGCAAGTGAGTCATTTCCAATCACACCAGAGAAATTAACAATTGGACTAGCAGTCAATCCAAGGCTAGTGCTTATTCCAGCATACTCATGGTGATACTGAAGTTCAACCTGTAATACCAGAAATAGCAAACTAATGTAAGTCCACACATGCTAATAATTTGTACAAATAGCCCTCATAGCTACTCACGGCTGACAAAAGGATTGGAAGATCAAGGAAGAGTGGGAAAGAACACATTTTCTAATAGACTAGAAGATGTTTGTTACCTTGCCAGATCTCTGATCAGGAGCAGTGAAGCTAAAGATTGTTTTCAGCCCAGGAGCAGGTTCATCAACAGTAATTGTTGTAAGGAGCTGAAGTCCATACCAGAGTTAGCGAAACTATCAGAGAAGACCACTCTATGTACCAGATGAATGACAAGTAATTTTACATACTAAGCAAGGTTAATAATACATAATTCATAACTTAATAATTTAGTATTTTATGTTAAACAAAATGCTAACCCAAACCTTTCATGACTAAGAAGTGAAACCAATGTTTATAAGTTATGAAAAAAATAAACTACACTATTGGTCCTCATAGTGACTCGTTTCTATTTGCTCCTCATAGTTTTAAATCTTTTGTTAAAGTCCTTAAAGTTTTAATCTCATTTTTCAATAGTCTTGCTGATTTTATTCAATAAATTTAATGGCAAAATGTCAAATAAACTTACTCTTATCCATGTTAACATGTTTGTGGCGACAAAATATCCTATTTGGTTAAATAGAAAATTGACCGGTCATCCGAACCACTATGAGCACTGACCAAATCCTCATTATCAGTTGACCAGGTGGCCAAATTGAATGTTTTTCTTCGCGTGCATGTGTTGAAAAGATAAATTAAGAATATGTGACTTTTTTGTTACATTTATTAAAAGAAATCAACTAGAGAACCATTTAAAACTCAATCCGAACTGTAGAGACCTAAATAAAAAAAATTTGAAACTATGAGGACAAATTAAAACAAGAACTAAACTATGATGACCAAAAATATATTTTATCGTTATAATATCAGAGAATTTTCTGGGACGCAAGATATATTGCATGTTATATCAATTTCCTGAACAAAAAATTTCCATAAGCTTTTGATGCTTACATTGGAGTTAGTATCGACTTTTACATCAGTGGTGATGTTCTTGTTCTTCAACTGAGTGCTCACATCAGCCAAAAATAGGTCGCCTTTCTTAATCCCAGATGAAGTGATAGCCTAAGAATAGTAGACATTTTCAAAAACATTTAAACAGTGAATAATCCTGACGTAAATATAGGATACACAAGAAAAATAGGAAGATAATCCCGACTTCATCAACTAACCAAATGTAGAATTCACAAACACAGCTCAATATTGCAGCAATCCAATGATAAAAAAATTGGAATTAATCTCTAATCTGTTTTCAAAATCTAAATCCTCACCGGTTCCTCTTTCCTCAGTTCTTGATTTACCCAATAAAAGTGCTTAAAACAAAGAAAAACTCCGTTTTATGGGGAAAAAAGACCTGAAGCTCATATATACGAGCTTTCTAATACTAGAAAAAAAAATCAAACTTATGAGCTTTCGGTAAGATTGTGGGCTAATCAAATGAGATCGCTAGTATCATTTACTCAATAATTTCTCAGTAGCCAAACAGAAATAAAGCATACTGCAAAAACTTATGAGTCAAGAAATCACTTCATCGACCGCACAGAAAATACTTCCTACGAAGCTAGAAAATAAATCTACGAATGACGAAAGACTCACAACTCCAGCAGCCGTGTAGGTAGTAATGGTGAACTTGTGATCGCCCTGATAGTCCTTGTAGAGAAGATCTGTAAAACATAATAGAGATTACACACTTTCCAAATATGAAAACGAAAAAAAAAAAAAAATAAAGATTAATAACCTCTGGCTTTCTTGCCGATGTCGGAGTAGAGACCTGGGCCCTTCACCATAGTTAAACCGAGAAAGCTGAAAGGAAATGGGAGAGAAATCAAAGTGGGGCTCGAATTTGCAGAGAGCGACAACAGATATGGAGGAATTGGAAAAGCGTGGAGGCGAAATAAACTGTAGAACTTCTCGTCGATCGGATTCCTTTCCAGACGATTGATTTGAGCCGTTGGATGTGATTTGTGGTCGAGGTTGGTCTTTCAGCCGTTGATTTTAGCATCACATGGCCTCGAGAATCGGGACAGACTCGGCATATTCGCTCTTTAATTGTCTACGGCTTGGCTCACCGCTATCTAAATGAAATCACACAACTTACCGTGATCAACGGCTATGATGACTTCTGACGTGGAAAATCGAAAGGGCCTCAAACGCGTCTTCGAGGATATGGGCCGTGGACTTTGCTGTCGCTATGCTTTTAAGACAATGAACTGTGAAAAAAATAGTAATTTTTTGGCAAATTCAATTCTTAATAGTGATTTATTTTAATTGTTTGACAATATATAATATTCAATTATTAAACTACATAAAAATTAATTAAACTTGTGAAAAAATGAGAGAATAAAATAAAAAGAGTGTAAGAAAAAATGGGTAGTTAAATGTCATTATTTAAAACTTTAGACGTAAATTATTTTGTAACTGCATTCTAGATTATTAGAAAAACAAATTATGTAATTTAAATTTTCTAATTTTTTAAAATTTTTAAAAAAATAACTTTTTTCTTTTGTTACAAAAAATTTAATGTCGGTTAAAAAGATGGAACAAGCATATTTAGCCTTCTAAAAACTATACCAAACGGTACGTAAAACCAATGGTTTCTCTTATGCACGTACGTAGAAGAATACGAAGATAAAATCATGATGGAAGAAGGAGATATTATATTTAAATATGAATTCTTTATATTCTTAAGACTCGTTATACGGTATTGTCAAAATTAACATGACGTGGAACATACCGGAATTCATGAAATCATTTTTTGTTGAATATCAAACCATTGAACAGTTTCCTAAAGTAAATATCAACTCTAGCTAATAGGAGCCAAAATAATAAAAAACTTAGGGTTTTTTTCAATTTAAACCCTAAACTATGAGTTTTTTTTTTATTAAATTAAACCATAAACTATCAAGCTTAACAATCCAAACCTTAAACTATCCAAAACTTAATAAATCAAACTCTGGCAGACAGTCGATCATTGTCCGTTCGCCCGCAACCGGACGGCCGATCTAAGGATAATGGCTGTCCGTTCTGTACAGTCCTACGTGACATTGAAAACGTTGGATTGGCCAGAGGATTAGGGGGTGGAGACTATTCGTTCCACGTACGGTGCACGAGTTTCATTAACGGCCGACCGTTCTTTGAGAAATGATCGTCCGTTCCATGGAGCATTACGAGAATACTCGGACGTGTTATGAAAACAACTGCTCATTTCATCATCAAGGATGGGAACGGAAGGCCGTTTTAAGATCTCGGTTGTCCGTTGTTAAAATTGGTGCTGAGAACGGAGAGTCACCACCCCTACAACGACCGTCCGTTACCCGACAGTATATAAAGAAACAGACGCTAGAACCTGCGAACCCTTCAGAAAAATCTGAATCTTCTCTGCTATTTTGCATTTTTTTTTTCAAAATTCCGACCGATTCACTCCCCACCTTGTTCATTTCTTCATTCTCAATTGTTTAGTTCGATTTTCATCCAAAACCTCACAAATCCGAGCCTAAAAATTCAAAATCCACAAATCACAAATTCGACCTAAATTCTCAAAAATCTCACTGAAATAGTTGAGAGATTGATTATTAGACGAAAGGTTAGGCTGTCAGGACCCGACCCGGGTCCTCGACGGGTGGAACGGATTCCCGAGGTGGGAAGCTTCCGGAAGCAACCTACAACATTCACCAAGCAACCTACAACAAGACATACATTCCCTAAGTGGGAACTTCCAAATGCCATACACCATACATTTACTACATGGCATTCTAAATTATGATATTTTTCAATAATATTTAAACAATATACACAACAACCAAAATACATTTAATAAGTTGCAATATATTACATCATCTATATCATCACCAAATTCTTTACATCAAAGTACAACAGAAGTGACTTTAAACCTATGCCTTATTGCACACTTTACCTTGCCTTGGATTTTTCCCTCTCGGTGAACGTCCTCAATATCTGGAAAAAAAAAATATTCTATATAATGAGCCATTGATCTAACAAATAAGTCTAACCACTAGAATAACTAACCCAGACTCTATCCACACTATCTAGGCCCAAACGCCATCATCCACCTAATAATTGATTATTTTGAAATCAACTTAAATCAATTATACTTTGATTTGAAATTCATGTCATTTATATAAAAATGCATGCAAGTTCGTAATTCGAACCATTTAAAATCCATCAACCACGGTTTAAAACTCATTTCAATGATTAAATCAATATAATGCAATTTCAAAGAAAATGTACATTATTTAAATACACGATTTAAAATCATTCTTCACAAATAGATAAATCCAATGCATTATAGTAAATATGCACGATTTAAAACCATTTTTTTCAAAACACCCAATGTCATTTTTAACATTTGAATTGAAATGTAAAAATACAATCCACTCTAAACTGACTCATATGACCATCACACATCCCTATAAGATTTTGGGCTTTCACCGATAAGGCTGTAAGACCCTACACATTGTTTCCTCGTGAGGTTTAGGGATTTTCAACCCAAGGAGGACACATAGTTAACCTCTCAATCATTTTCATAGTCATATTTATCACACATGAAGAGGCGAGTCCAGCCCAATGGGTTCTTATGTTACCACGGCTTTCCTACTCCCTTCCTAAACGCATGCTTTAAAAGCAGTTATAAAGCAATGATATGCATATTTAAAACACGCACTCACACATGAAATTTTCATTTAAAGTCATGAGTTCAAGATAATGTCAAATAACTTTTCAACATGTTACCTTCAATTTCGTCAATAAAGACCAACATTAAATCATTCAATAAAAATTGAATTTACACAAACTTAACAATTCAATATAAACAATCGGTTTTGAAATTCTTCGTTTTAGCATTTCAATAAAACTGGAAATAAACGATTTTCACAATTCATTATTCGCTTTTCATAAAAATGATATCAAATCTTCACTTCAACATATCCAATCTCAACCAAATCTCAATCAAATCTATCATATCTAAATCCAAGACAGTAATTAAAACTATTTCGGCCAATCAAGGCAATAAAGTTTAATCTAACTATTCTAATTGTTAGAGATATTTACCGTATGTCGGTTCCACCACTTTTCCTCGAAATCTCCACTGAATCAATCGATTTTTACACCAAAACGTTCCTCTCAATGAGCTGAACAATTTATCCTAAAAGACGGATCGACGAATCTAACGTTTTCCCCCTCCCTCTCTCTTTTCCTACGGGTTTCTTCTTTGGTTTTTCGTTCTTCTATCTCTCTCTCTCTCTTCCTATTGGTTTTCTCTCATCTTCCACGTAAAAACCACAAAACACTACCACATAACCCTTTTCAATAGTAAATCATGGTTAATTACCATTTAACCATGTTAATAATATGCAGAAGACCAATTTGCCCTTAGATATTTAGTTATTTAACATAAAATCAAACTTAATTAATCATTAACCCCATTAACTTTAATCTAATCAAAATTAGATTTGTTTTAATCTTAATCAAATTTTATCTTTTTAACATATCTTTTCTGTAACAACCCAAGTAGGGCCGAGACCAAACCATGACTCTTTCAGACTTGTCCATATATCCTTACTATTTTTATTTAAGTTATACCCCTTTATATTTTTTTAAAACATAACTTGGCTCAAGACGTCACATGCGATTCATTAAACATCGCTCAGCGATGAAATACATTACACATCTGCCGGCGAGCAGTGCAAAATGCTTCAGCCGATGAGCAGGAACTTAAGCTCTTAAACTGCATCTACCGATAGAGAAATAAACTCACATCTATCGATCATAAAACGACAGAACTCATTACTTATTCACTTGCTCCTGCCGATCGCTAAACGACAAGCACAGAGCTCGCTTCTGCCGGTAGTGAAAATCTACATCATCCGGTTATCACGTGCATCTCACGTGACTACTTAACTTCGCCAGTAAGAGGCATCATCCGGTGGGCAACAATTGTCCTCATCCACCGATGACATCAGCCGGATGATGTCCTCATTCAACAGAGACATCATCCGGTAAGCATGTGCAATACACGTGACTCACTTACTTCAACCGATAAGAGACATCATCCGGTGAACAACAAACGTTCGCCATCCACCGGTGACGTCAGCCGGATGATTCACCCATCCAGCTTCTATCATTCAGCTCACACCGGTGACGTCAGCCGGATGATGTATTCATCCAACTTCTATCACACAGCAGTAAAATACAGAAAACTTCAAACAACTCATATCGACAGAAAGATAATCTGACCTTCACAGATCTCATACTCGTAGACATAAACATAGGCAGACATGAAACATGGACTCATCTAGGATACATGTAGCGGAAGACTTAATTAAAACAGATCATTCTATACCCTTATAATCATCCCCAAATTTTGGTAACCAAACTAGACAATCACAGAATCCAATATTCTAAAGAAAATCTCATTCTACTTAAACATCAGTTCATCATAAATCTTACTGACACATTATGAGCATAACTACGAGTCATATTCGCCTGCCAGCCATAGACTTCCACCCTGAGCACCATCCTGCAACCAGCCGTAGACATCATCACTGAATTTGGAATCCTCACCTGCTAAATCTTCACCTACATCATAAGGTTTAAACTATAAGCCTAATGCTTAGTAAAGAATGCAATACTAACAAGTATGCATGAATGCTCATTTTGAGAAACAAATGATCATGAATCTTTTCTTGTTCATATTCATACTCAAAGTCTTCATTCTTGTTCATCGTTCGTATTCATCGTTCATAATCATCATTCATGCTCGTCATTCATATTCATCATTCATGTTCATCAATCATATTCTTCGTTCATCTTGTGTGGATTAAGAGAGGATTTGTGCCGGTAAAGGGGGTTGACAGTGAGAGTGTACATAGTCCCTTGCGGGTCGTAATCATGGTCCTTCCTTTTGGACAGTGACATACGCCAAAACGCCCCCAACCCTCGCTTAATCCACGTTGCATAAGTTTTATATTCTTATCTTGTTCATGAGGAAAACATGCTCTTAAAACATTTTCATATGCATAAAACATTCATGATGCATGAACATGAGAACTCTTAACTCATCAAGCTACAGAATAGTGCATTCATCCGACGTGAAATCATACCATTAAGTCAAACATCAATATAAGTAACAGACAGTAGCTTAAATAACTTCTAATCATCGTATCAGTTTCTACCTAGTATCCTTGTGATGTAGGGCCCTAATGGCCAGGAATCCTACACATTCACTTATCTGGTTTCCTTAGCAACTTGAACTCCTTTTCTTCAGACTTCTTCACCTAAAACATTTACATTGCAGTAGTTAAAATGAAAATCCTAATAGTCCTAATCACAAGTCATCCTAGAATCTAATAACCAAAGTCATTCCCTAATCCCTTAGTCTAGTTCTCTGTGTGCAGTCTGAAATCCAAAACCAAAACAGCTAGGTTCAACTAACGATTAATCAGGGTCGGTTATATTAAATGTCCAGAATCGATTCGGAAATGCTATTACCAAACACCGATTATAAATGTTCCTATTATTCGGCCATTGAAGATTCTTGAAACATTGGGTTCTAGTTGAAAACAGAGTTCCAAATAACTACACGGTAACTACATTGACTAAATCTTACCTCGAACGTAGGTTATCGGAGTGGAGGTTGGAGGAATCGATCGTCAAAGAGGGAGTCGCTGGCAGAGAGATGGAGAGCTCGGAAGGATGAGGAATCGCAGAGAGGGAATGTCGGCTACAGTGAGGTTTTTGAAAGGTTTAACGATTTCCATTTCAAATTTATATGCAGGGATATCTTCCCTAATTATGATTCTGCCATCCTATAAATTGAAACAAATGAGCCCGGGCATTAAATTTTAAATTAAAAATCAACAATAAAGGTGACAGTTAATTCCGTTAAGAAAATCACCTGGCTGAAAATGTCGGGTGTTACATTTTCTTAATACACCCTTTTTCCAATCCTTTTTTCTAATTTAATCATCACATAATATTTATATATGTACATCTACAATTACATATTGTTCACATATATAAATAGGGTAAATTCAAAAAAAAAACCCTGAAGTATGGGTAATTCTCGAAAAAACCCTCAAACTAAAAGTCGTCGCAGTAAAAACCTCAAAGTTTTAAAAACTGTCAAAATGAACCATGGCGGGGACCCGCATACCCCCCCGAATTCCAATTTGGGGGGCCGAATTCATTTTGTGGCCCCCGCATGTCAATACTGGCGTTGCGGGGTGCTGGCCCTCACACACGTGCCCTCCACGCGAAACTAGTCGGGGGGCTGAACCACAAGTTCAGGGTGCCGCATGACACGGTGGTTGAACGCGAATGGTCTGGACCACCCAGTGCACGTGCAATGCATGTGAATCATATTCGGGGGCTCGCAGACCTGACTCGGCCCCCCGTTATTCGTAGTGAATTTAAGTCGGGGGGACAAATTTCCAACTCGGCCCCCCGTTTGTTCATGTTCTAAATGTGGGTGGCCGAAATTTTACTTCGGCCCCCCGACTGTGCCCTAGTTCCAAACACGGGGCCCTGAACATTTAAGTCGGAGGGCCGAATGTTCGTTGGTATATAACAAATTCGGCCCCCGCTCGCCCACCGCACTCTCAAACCGAGAGGAGGAAGGGCAAAATTTTCGATTTTTTCCCAAAAAATCGTCGAAAGTGCATTGTCGTTGCCAGAAATCGCAATAATCGAGCCCCTAATCGTCGAGAACCCCAAAAATACCTAAACCCCTATCGCCAAACCCGAGCCTTGCCTCCCAAATCCGAGCCTTTTAATCTCTGAAAATCCCACAACCGACCTGTCAAAAAGTCAAAAATCGTCGAACCCGAGCCTATTTTCTCCAAAAATCTAAGCCATTTTCTCCAAAAATTTGAGGCCAAAATGCCCCCAAAAATCTCGTTAAAACGTCCTCACATCTCCTCATCAGCAGCTAACCCATCAGACCGGCAAGGATCTTCATCACAAGGGCTTCCAATCGAAGCGCCCCGACCACCGCCAGCTTATTTCTCGATCGATTTTGAACCAAGGAATGTAAAAAGAGGTTCGATTGAGATATATCATTTTGGCTGATTATTTATGGGAAGAGTGTCAACTTCGCTGGTTGGGAGTCTTTGCAGATCCGGAAAATGTTTGACAACATTGGGTTGCAAGGCTTGTACAACATGAGTGAAGAGACTTGTAATCGCGTTGTTCGCTTATTTTATGCGAACTTGACCAGTACCGGGCGGGAGGGGTACATGAGGTCATATGTCTGTGGTAAGGAGATCAATTTTTATTCCAGGCATGTGAACGAGCTGCTCGAATTTACGAACGATACAGGTGTACAGTACTATCTGTAACGCCCCAAATTTTAATAAAACGCGGTTTGCTACTAATAACACTGAACAGAACTAAGACGTTCTGGGAAAGATTTTGAAACTTCACTCAACGGTCAAAAATTCGTCATTTAAAAAAAAAAACATCAAAACTTGCAGCGGAAAATCATTTGTGTAAAGCATGGGTTAAAACAAAAAAGTAAGATAATACTTATATAACAATTAAAATATTAGAAACAATCGGCAAAAAGAACCGAGGGCATAAAGGTGTTGAATATTTAAATGTCTTAATTTGAACACATCTTCCGCCAAATAGTACCAGCGGTGGAAGCAGAAACATGATACATCATCCACTAAATAGTTTCAGCGGTAGAAGCAGAAACAGAATACCTCTTCCGCTAAATAGTCTCAGCGGTAGAAGCGGAAACAGAATACCTCTTCCACTAAATAGTCTCAGCGATAGAAGCGGAAACAAAATACCTCTTCCGCTAAATAATTTCAGCGGTAGAAGCAGAAACAGAATACATCTTCTGCTACCGAACATCTACCGATCGACAACATCTGCCGACGACAACGTCTGTCGAACTACAACGTCTGCCGAACGACAACATCTACCGATTGACAACATCTACCGATTGACAACAGAACAACACATTAAGCATTTACACTATAAACAAAAGGACAACGCTGACTACTAAAAGAACTTGTAAATTTCATTGTAATCATTCAAAACAACTTGACTCTATGAAATGCTTGAAATCCAGTAAGAACCACGGTTAAAATCAACAATGTAACACTATCAGAGTAACTAGAGAAAAAACATAACAGAATTATTAAAACAACCGCTGTCATAAAAATTCTCACCACACTACGACAAAACATCAATCCATTCAGACCTCTCATACTGACATTAGTTAAATCGCCTTATCAGTGCACCAAACCGCGACATGGATGTACTTCATCAACTTCACTTATTGACAACATCTACCGATTGACAACATCTACCGATTGACAACATCTACCGATTGACAACATCTACCGATTGACAACATCTACCGATTGACAACATCTACCGATTGACAACATCTACCGATTGACAACATCTACCGATTGACAACATCTACCGATTGACAACATCTACCGATTGACAACATCTACCGATTGACAACATCTACCGATTGACAACATCTACCGATTGACAACATCTACCGATTGACAACATCTACCGATTGACAACATCTACCGATTGACAACATCTACCGATTGACAACATCTACCGATTGACAACATCTACCGATTGACAACATCTACCGATTGACAACATCTACCGATTGACAACATCTACCGATTGACAACATCTACCGATTGACAACATCTACCGATTGACAACATCTACCGATTGACAACATCTACCGATTGACAACATCTACCGATTGACAACATCTACCGATTGACAACATCTACCGATTGACAACATCTACCGATTGACAACATCTACCGATTGACAACATCTACCGATTGACAACATCTACCGATTGACAACATCTACCGATTGACAACATCTACCGATTGACAACATCTACCGATTGACAACATCTACCGATTGACAACATCTACCGATTGACAACATCTACCGATTGACAACATCTACCGATTGACAACATCTACCGATTGACAACATCTACCGATTGACAACATCTACCGATTGACAACATCTACCGATTGACAACATCTACCGATTGACAACATCTACCGATTGACAACATCTACCGATTGACAACATCTACCGATTGACAACATCTACCGATTGACAACATCTACCGATTGACAACATCTACCGATTGACAACATCTACCGATTGACAACATCTACCGATTGACAACATCTACCGATTGACAACATCTACCGATTGACAACATCTACCGATTGACAACATCTACCGATTGACAACATCTACCGATTGACAACATCTACCGATTGACAACATCTACCGATTGACAACATCTACCGATTGACAACATCTACCGATTGACAACATCTACCGATTGACAACATCTACCGATTGACAACATCTACCGATTGACAACATCTACCGATTGACAACATCTACCGATTGACAACATCTACCGATTGACAACATCTACCGATTGACAACATCTACCGATTGACAACATCTACCGATTGACAACATCTACCGATTGACAACATCTACCGATTGACAACATCTACCGATTGACAACATCTACCGATTGACAACATCTACCGATTGACAACATCTACCGATTGACAACATCTACCGATTGACAACATCTACCGATTGACAACATCTACCGATTGACAACATCTACCGATTGACAACATCTACCGATTGACAACATCTACCGATTGACAACATCTACCGATTGACAACATCTACCGATTGACAACATCTACCGATTGACAACATCTACCGATTGACAACATCTACCG
This sequence comes from Begonia masoniana, assembly GCA_022432975.1. NCBI lineage: Eukaryota > Viridiplantae > Streptophyta > Magnoliopsida > Cucurbitales > Begoniaceae > Begonia > Begonia masoniana. The sequence goes on from CM039507.1 coordinate 35,938,926, forward strand.
ATTGACAACATCTACCGATTGACAACATCTACCGATTGACAACATCTACCGATTGACAACATCTACCGATTGACAACATCTACCGATTGACAACATCTACCGATTGACAACATCTACCGATTGACAACATCTACCGATTGACAACATCTACCGATTGACAACATCTACCGATTGACAACATCTACCGATTGACAACATCTACCGATTGACAACATCTACCGATTGACAACATCTACCGATTGACAACATCTACCGATTGACAACATCTACCGATTGACAACATCTACCGATTGACAACATCTACCGATTGACAACATCTACCGATTGACAACATCTACCGATTGACAACATCTACCGATTGACAACATCTACCGATTGACAACATCTACCGATTGACAACATCTACCGATTGACAACATCTACCGATTGACAACATCTACCGATTGACAACATCTACCGATTGACAACATCTACCGATTGACAACATCTACCGATTGACAACATCTTACTCGATTAAGGGGTAGATGAGTTCCCTTAATAGCTGATCTGACCTCTCTGTTTCATGGGAGGTGGATCAATTTTTCCCAAAGTCATAGATCCTCTTACTCGATTAAGGGGCGGATTAGTTCCCTTAATAGCTAATCTGATACAATTTCTGTTCTTGCCTTACCATGCCCTTACATGTAAATTTATTTTCGTATTCTTTCAAAACATGATGCATGACATACTGAAAACATTCAAATATGCATAAACCTACTGTTTTGTGATATAGACCCGAAGACACACACATACTCCACTTACCTGGCTTCCTGGAAAAGCTTGGTTGCAAACTACTTTGGGGTTTTTGTAACGCTCCGAAAATCCACCCGGATTCCTGGATCGCTACAGGGACTACTTTGAGCTAAACGACTCATTAATTTCCCTTAATCCTAACCATTAAGCATCACGGCGTCCTCCCCGAAAATTTTGGCAGAGTAACGCCTGAAAATGGCGCCCCCAAAATGCTAAGTACCTACAAACGAATAAATCCCAACCATGACCCAAATGTGCACGTATGAGTACGACTGCGGGCAAACCTCGGGTTACGGGGCAAATCTCGGGACTTAAGCCGAGTGTAGGCGAATCCCGAACTCGAGTATAGGCGAATCCCGAGTCGTAAAAAGGAGGTCGTCACAATCCCGCATTCCTTGGGGAAGTATGTGGAAATGAAACATATGTAAGGAGACCTTTCCAATATAGTAAGACGCGTTTTGGAGAACAATTGGCAACGGATCCTATAAGAACTCCGAAGTTAAAAGTGCTTCGGCCAGAGCAATTCCAGGTTGGGTGACCTTCTGGGAACTTCTCGCCAAAACAAAGCCGTGAGGGGAGGATATTGGGTTACGGCCCAATCCCCAGGGCAGACAATATCTAACTGGGAAATGAGGTCATTACAAATGCTTTAATACTCCTACTCAACCATCCAGCATACGAAATCACCAAATAGCAGTAAAGAGGGAAACTAAAATACTAACATCCTTAAGTGAAGAAAGTTCACAGTATAGGGTGACATATCACCATTAACTATGACTATATACAACGAATACAACTACCCCCACAAAAGACAAAAGTCCTACTTCATAACAACACCATGCTACGGCTTCTCCTGGGTCGAGTCGCCCTAACACTGTCATCAACCAGGGCCCTGGTCGCACGCCACCAACTGCCACCTACTCCTAGTCAGACTCTCGGTACACACCCACCAGCTCAGCAGTACCTACACCATAAAACACACTGTAAGCTCAAAGCTTAGCAAGTAAAGTGCTGAAAAATAAACGTGAAGCATGAAAACTGGTTATGCAATCCTAACACATGCAGGTCTCTACACACGTTGTCATCATCTCAACGCATCGCATCTCACCGAGGTTTGGAATGTAACCACACTGGGCAGTCAGTCCGTACACCGCACTATTTACCGGCACGTCACCGCCGTCCCGGTTCCTCCAGGAATAGGGTCCATAAGTCACACCCAAAACCCCCTGTCCCGACTCGAAATGTAACCGCTCGAGACAGCCGGACGATACACCACACTGCCATCGGCACGTCACCACCGCTCCAGCTCGTCCCAAAAGCGGGGACCACAGGTCACATTCCAGCCACTATCTCAACTCTAAGTGCAACCGTCCGGGCAGTCGGCCAATACACCGCACTACCACCAGCACGTTGCCACCGCTCCAGCTTGTCTCGGAAGCGGGGCCCACAGTCACACTCCAGCCCACTGTCTCGACTCGAAGTGCAATCGTCCGAACAGTCGGTCAATACACCGCACTACCACCAGCACATCGCCACCGCTCCAGCTCGTCCCGGAAGCGGGGCCCACAGTCACACTCCAGCCCATTGTCGCTTGTCCACACCGTACCTCACCTCCACTACTCTCCCTCCGTGCTTGAAAACATGCTCAAAACATTTTGCGTAGCTTTTAAAACATGATGCATGCTGACCATAATCAACTAATTACGACTCCACATACGCATCACACCATAATCAACTAATTACGACTCCACATACGCATCACACCATAATCAACTAATTACGACTCCACATACGCATCACACCATAATCAACTAATTACGACTCCACATACGCATCACACCATAATCACTAATTACGACTCCACATACGCATCACACCATAATCAACTAATTACGACTCCACATACGCATCACACCATAATCACTAATTACGACTCCACATACGCATCACACCATAATCACTAATTACGACTCCACATACGCATCACACCATAATCAACTAATTACGACTCCACATACGCATCACACCATAATCAACTAATTACGACTCCACATACGCATCACACCATAATCACTAATTACGACTCCACATACGCATCACACCATAATCACTAATTACGACTCCACATACGCATCACACCATAATCACTAATTACGACTCCACATACGCATCACACCATAATCACTAATTACGACTCCACATACGCATCACACCATAATCACTAATTACGACTCCACATACGCATCACACCATAATCACTAATTACGACTCCACATACGCATCACACCATAATCACTAATTACGACTCCACATACGCATCACACCATAATCACTAATTACGACTCCACATACGCATCACACCATAATCACTAATTACGACTCCACATACGCATCACACCATAATCACTAATTACGACTCCACATACGCATCACACCATAATCACTAATTACGACTCCACATACGCATCACACCATAATCAACTAATTACGACTCCACATACGCATCACACCATAATCAACTAATTACGACTCCACATACGCATCACACCATAATCACTAATTACGACTCCACATACGCATCACACCATAATCACTAATTACGACTCCACATACGCATCACACCATAATCACTAATTACGACTCCACATACGCATCACACCATAATCACTAATTACGACTCCACATACGCATCACACCATAATCACTAATTACGACTCCACATACGCATCACACCATAATCACTAATTACGACTCCACATACGCATCACACCATAATCACTAATTACGACTCCACATACGCATCACACCATAATCACTAATTACGACTCCACATACGCATCACACCATAATCACTAATTACGACTCCACATACGCATCACACCATAATCACTAATTACGACTCCACATACGCATCACACCATAATCACTAATTACGACTCCACATACGCATCACACCATAATCACTAATTACGACTCCACATACGCATCACACCATAATCACTAATTACGACTCCACATACGCATCACACCATAATCACTAATTACGACTCCACATACGCATCACACCATAATCACTAATTACGACTCCACATACGCATCACACCATAATCACTAATTACGACTCCACATACGCATCACACCATAATCACTAATTACGACTCCACATACGCATCACACCATAATCACTAATTACGACTCCACATACGCATCACACCATAATCACTAATTACGACTCCACATACGCATCACACCATAATCACTAATTACGACTCCACATACGCATCACACCATAATCACTAATTACGACTCCACATACGCATCACACCATAATCACTAATTACGACTCCACATACGCATCACACCATAATCACTAATTACGACTCCACATACGCATCACACCATAATCACTAATTACGACTCCACATACGCATCACACCATAATCACTAATTACGACTCCACATACGCATCACACCATAATCACTAATTACGACTCCACATACGCATCACACCATAATCACTAATTACGACTCCACATACGCATCACACCATAATCACTAATTACGACTCCACATACGCATCACACCATAATCACTAATTACGACTCCACATACGCATCACACCATAATCACTAATTACGACTCCACATACGCATCACACCATAATCACTAATTACGACTCCACATACGCATCACACCATAATCACTAATTACGACTCCACATACGCATCACACCATAATCAACTAATTACGACTCCACATACGCATCACACCATAATCACTAATTACGACTCCACATACGCATCACACCATAATCACTAATTACGACTCCACATACGCATCACACCATAATCACTAATTACGACTCCACATACGCATCACACCATAATCACTAATTACGACTCCACATACGCATCACACCATAATCACTAATTACGACTCCACATACGCATCACACCATAATCACTAATTACGACTCCACATACGCATCACACCATAATCACTAATTACGACTCCACATACGCATCACACCATAATCACTAATTACGACTCCACATACGCATCACACCATAATCACTAATTACGACTCCACATACGCATCACACCATAATCACTAATTACGACTCCACATACGCATCACACCATAATCACTAATTACGACTCCACATACGCATCACACCATAATCACTAATTACGACTCCACATACGCATCACACCATAATCACTAATTACGACTCCACATACGCATCACACCATAATCACTAATTACGACTCCACATACGCATCACACCATAATCACTAATTACGACTCCACATACGCATCACACCATAATCACTAATTACGACTCCACATACGCATCACACCATAATCACTAATTACGACTCCACATACGCATCACACCATAATCACTAATTACGACTCCACATACGCATCACACCATAATCACTAATTACGACTCCACATACGCATCACACCATAATCACTAATTACGACTCCACATACGCATCACACCATAATCACTAATTACGACTCCACATACGCATCACACCATAATCACTAATTACGACTCCACATACGCATCACACCATAATCACTAATTACGACTCCACATACGCATCACACCATAATCACTAATTACGACTCCACATACGCATCACACCATAATCACTAATTACGACTCCACATACGCATCACACCATAATCACTAATTACGACTCCACATACGCATCACACCATAATCACTAATTACGACTCCACATACGCATCACACCATAATCACTAATTACGACTCCACATACGCATCACACCATAATCACTAATTACGACTCCACATACGCATCACACCATAATCACTAATTACGACTCCACATACGCATCACACCATAATCACTAATTACGACTCCACATACGCATCACACCATAATCACTAATTACGACTCCACATACGCATCACACCATAATCACTAATTACGACTCCACATACGCATCACACCATAATCACTAATTACGACTCCACATACGCATCACACCATAATCACTAATTACGACTCCACATACGCATCACACCATAATCACTAATTACGACTCCACATACGCATCACACCATAATCACTAATTACGACTCCACATACGCATCACACCATAATCACTAATTACGACTCCACATACGCATCACACCATAATCACTAATTACGACTCCACATACGCATCACACCATAATCACTAATTACGACTCCACATACGCATCACACCATAATCACTAATTACGACTCCACATACGCATCACACCATAATCACTAATTACGGATGCTTCCCAACGTAACATTTTTCCATTTGTAGAAAGAAGCATTCAATTCTGAGAGGCAAAAATGTAACACCCGAGATTTTTTTAAGAAGGAAAAATTGGAGAGAAAATAAAATGATAAGGTAATTGTTTAATAAATAGGTTATTTTAATTAGTTTAAAAGAAAAGTGAAGTTTCTAATTTAAGTTCGGGTCCTAGTGAAATTAAGCCGGGGGTTATAATTTAAGAACGAGATTTAACGAAATTTGAAATGGTCGAAAGTACGGAAGGGCAAAATGGTATTATTGTTATTAATGTTATTATTATTATTATTATTATTAATTAAATTAAAAAAAAAAGATAAAACAACAGAATGGCCGAAGCCATTCTGTCGTCGAGTCGTGCGGGGAGAGCAGGGGAGATGGGAGTGTGACGGGGAGGCCATGATCTCCGACCTAGACCGCCGCCGATTTCAGCGTTCTCCGGCCAGACGACGACGACGAGCGAGTTTCGGTTGTCTCCGTGCACGAACAGACGGGTAAGCCATTTTTGCCATGTTTTTCAGTTTTGTCATGGCCGAGGGTGATGAGCGAGTTTAAGCTTCGATCACCGGCAGATTTTGGTCACCTCCGGCGTGGGTTTGCCGACCCTTGGACCGACTTTCATTGCTTGGCTGTGATGAGCCCTTTTTGGGCAAAAAATCAGTAAGCTTTTGATTTGGGGCATTTTGGTTTTGGTGTGTAGCTCGGAATTTTGGTTAGATTATTCAAATTGAAGGTGTGGGTGGTCGATTGGTGAGGAATTGGGTGGAATTTGATGGAAAATCGAAAAGGGGGAAATTTTCGGGTGAAGGGCAGATTCGGGTTTTTGCTGTTTTGACCTAGCTAGGGTCGTTTGTTTTCAAATTCCTTTTGGCAGGTTAAAATAGGTTATTAGAGGAGTACGTGGCCGCTAGAATCGTTCGATTCCGATATTCGACGCAAAAGTTATGCACGTTTGAAGTTTCGGGTCGGTTTTTAACGAACCCAAATTAGTGGCCCATTTAGATAGGTTTTAGTTGGATTAGGCTAGAAATAGTAGTTTGAGAGTAAATTGGTGAATGTAGGCTTGATTTAATGAAGTTTGAATATTTGTCATAGGTCGAGCCGTAGGTGGACAGGTAACCGAGAATCCTCATCGGGCTAGGACGCCAGGTAAGTAGAGGATGTTTATGTTTTGCCTTCGGGCCTACACCACGGAACGGTAGGATTTATTTTGTTGTTTGGTTGTCTTCTTTGTTGGTTAAGCATTGTTGATTGATTGCTTTGCTTTGTTTGAGAATTGTTGATGGTTGATTGCTTTGCTTTGTTTTGGTCTGGTTAAGCATTTGTGGGACATGCATGGTTTGAATGGTGAGTAGGAAATGCATGGGTGTCTCGTAAGAGATGTACGCTTTGGGTGTCTCGTAAGAGATGTACGCTGGGTGTCTCGTAAGAGATGTACGCTTTGAGCTCGTAAGAGATGTACGCTTTGTGTCTCGTAAGAGATGTACGCTTTGTGTCTCGTAAGAGATGTACGCTTTGGGTGTCTCGTAGAGATGTACGCTTTGTGTCTCGTAAGAGATGTACGCTTTGGGTGTCTCGTAGAGATGTACGCTTTGTGTCTCGTAAGAGATGTACGCTTTGTGTCTCGTAAGAGATGTACGCTGGGTGTCTCGTAAGAGATGTACGCTTTGGGTGTCTCGTAAGAGATGTACGCTGGGTGTCTCGTAAGAGATGTACGCTTTGTGTCTCGTAAGAGATGTACGCTTTGTGTCTCGTAAGAGATGTACGCTTTGGGTGTCTCGTAAGAGATGTACGCTTTGTGTCTCGTAAGAGATGTACGCTTTGTGTCTCGTAAGAGATGTACGCTTTGGGTGTCTCGTAAGAGATGTACGCTTTGTGTCTCGTAAGAGATGTACGCTTTGTGTCTCGTAAGAGATGTACGCTTTGTGTCTCGTAAGAGATGTACGCTTTGGGTGTCTCGTAAGAGATGTACGCTTTGTGTCTCGTAAGAGATGTACGCTGGGTGTCTCGTAAGAGATGTACGCTTTGGGTGTCTCGTAAGAGATGTACGCTTTGTGTCTCGTAAGAGATGTACGCTTTGTGTCTCGTAAGAGATGTACGCTTTGGGTGTCTCGTAAGAGATGTACGCTTTGGGTGTCTCGTAAGAGATGTACGCTTTGGGTGTCTCGTAAGAGATGTACGCTTTGTGTCTCGTAAGAGATGTACGCTGGGTGTCTCGTAAGAGATGTACGCTTTGTGTCTCGTAAGAGATGTACGCTTTGTGTCTCGTAAGAGATGTACGCTTTGTGTCTCGTAAGAGATGTACGCTTTGTGTCTCGTAAGAGATGTACGCTTTGTGTCTCGTAAGAGATGTACGCTTTGTGTCTCGTAAGAGATGTACGCTTTGGGTGTCTCGTAAGAGATGTACGCTTTGGGTGTCTCGTAAGAGATGTACGCTTTGTGTCTCGTAAGAGATGTACGCTTTGTGTCTCGTAAGAGATGTACGCTTTGTGTCTCGTAAGAGATGTACGCTTTGTGTCTCGTAAGAGATGTACGCTTTGGGTGTCTCGTAAGAGATGTACGCTTTGTGTCTCGTAAGAGATGTACGCTTTGTGTCTCGTAAGAGATGTACGCTTTGTGTCTCGTAAGAGATGTACGCTTTGTGTCTCGTAAGAGATGTACGCTTTGTGTCTCGTAAGAGATGTACGCTTTGTGTCTCGTAAGAGATGTACGCTTTGTGTCTCGTAAGAGATGTACGCTTTGTGTCTCGTAAGAGATGTACGCTTTGTGTCTCGTAAGAGATGTACGCTTTGTGTCTCGTAAGAGATGTACGCTTTGTGTCTCGTAAGAGATGTACGCTTTGTGTCTCGTAAGAGATGTACGCTTTGTGTCTCGTAAGAGATGTACGCTTTGTGTCTCGTAAGAGATGTACGCTTTGGGTGTCTCGTAAGAGATGTACGCTTTGTGTCTCGTAAGAGATGTACGCTTTGTGTCTCGTAAGAGATGTACGCTTTGGGTGTCTCGTAAGAGATGTACGCTTTGTGTCTCGTAAGAGATGTACGCTTTGTGTCTCGTAAGAGATGTACGCTGGGTGTCTCGTAAGAGATGTACGCTTTGGGTGTCTCGTAAGAGATGTACGCTTTGGGTGTCTCGTAAGAGATGTACGCTTTGTGTCTCGTAAGAGATGTACGCTTTGGGTGTCTCGTAAGAGATGTACGCTTTGGGTGTCTCGTAAGAGATGTACGCTTTGTGTCTCGTAAGAGATGTACGCTTTGTGTCTCGTAAGAGATGTACGCTTTGGGTGTCTCGTAAGAGATGTACGCTTTGTGTCTCGTAAGAGATGTACGCTTTGTGTCTCGTAAGAGATGTACGCTTTGGGTGTCTCGTAAGAGATGTACGCTTTGGGTGTCTCGTAAGAGATGTACGCTTTGTGTCTCGTAAGAGATGTACGCTTTGTGTCTCGTAAGAGATGTACGCTTTGGGTGTCTCGTAAGAGATGTACGCTTTGGGTGTCTCGTAAGAGATGTACGCTTTGTGTCTCGTAAGAGATGTACGCTTTGTGTCTCGTAAGAGATGTACGCTTTGGGTGTCTCGTAAGAGATGTACGCTTTGGGTGTCTCGTAGAGATGTACGCTTTGGGTGTCTCGTAAGAGATGTACGCTTTGGGTGTCTCGTAAGAGATGTACGCTTTGTGTCTCGTAAGAGATGTACGCTTTGTGTCTCGTAAGAGATGTACGCTTTGTGTCTCGTAAGAGATGTACGCTTTGTGTCTCGTAAGAGATGTACGCTTTGTGTCTCGTAAGAGATGTACGCTTTGTGTCTCGTAAGAGATGTACGCTTTGTGTCTCGTAAGAGATGTACGCTTTGGGTGTCTCGTAAGAGATGTACGCTGGGTGTCTCGTAAGAGATGTACGCTTTGGGTGTCTCGTAAGAGATGTACGCTTTGGGTGTCTCGTAAGAGATGTACGCTTTGTGTCTCGTAAGAGATGTACGCTTTGTGTCTCGTAAGAGATGTACGCTTTGTGTCTCGTAAGAGATGTACGCTTTGTGTCTCGTAAGAGATGTACGCTTTGTGTCTCGTAAGAGATGTACGCTGGGTGTCTCGTAAGAGATGTACGCTTTGGGTGTCTCGTAAGAGATGTACGCTTTGTGTCTCGTAAGAGATGTACGCTTTGTGTCTCGTAAGAGATGTACGCTTTGGGTGTCTCGTAAGAGATGTACGCTGGGTGTCTCGTAAGAGATGTACGCTGGGTGTCTCGTAAGAGATGTACGCTTTGTTGGGCTGAGGTGCTGGTGTGTAGCACCCCGAGGGATTCTCTATAAGATGACCGCTAACACAAATAAGCACAACTGAGTGTTAGAAACTGCATGTGTTAGGTTGATTGCATTGTGTGTTGTTTACATTGAGTTGTGTGAGAATGAATTGCTTATTGTGGTTTATATTGATTAGTGTGGGAATGAATTGCTTGGTTATTGTTGTTTGGTGTTTGTTTGTTGTTGTTTGGTGTTTGTTTGTTGTTGTTTGGTGTTTGTTTGTTGTTGTGGTTATTTTATGTTGTGCATTGAGTGAGCATGAGTTGTGAGCACAGGTTTGATGAGTGAGCATGAGTTGTGAGCACAGGTTTGATGAGTGAGCATTAAAGGTATGAGGCAATTAGAATGCAAAGGTCCTGATAGAGTTGCCTCGCCGGGGATAGTGCTCGTGGAGCACCTCGGGAGGGCCTTTATGAAAGATGCACGGGTAAAAGATTAATAAATGGAGAATGTAATTGAAACTAGCAGTGAGTGTAGAAGTTGCATTTTGTGTCGTGCTGTGTTAAAGAGTAAGGCATCCTTTCGGTGCAGGCAACTAGTATTGTCTGGTCGTGTTGTCGTGTTGTGTTGAGTCGGGTTGTTGAGTTGCATTGTGGTGTTGTGGTGTTGTGGTGTTGTGGTGTTGTGGTGTTGTGGTGTTGTGGTGTTGTGGTGTTGTGGTGTTGTGGTGTTGTGGTGTTGTGGTGTTGTGGTGTTGTGGTGTTGTGGTGTTGTGGTGTTGTGGTGTTGTGGTGTTGTGGTGTTGTGGTGTTGTGGTGTTGTGGTGTTGTGGTGTTGTGGTGTTGTGGTGTTGTGGTGTTGTGGTGTTGTGGTGTTGTGGTGTTGTGGTGTTGTGGTGTTGTGGTGTTGTGGTGTTGTGGTGTTGTGGTGTTGTGGTGTTGTGGTGTTGTGGTGTTGTGGTGTTGTGGTGTTGTGGTGTTGTGGTGTTGTGGTGTTGTGGTGTTGTGGTGTTGTGGTGTTGTGGTGTTGTGGTGTTGTGGTGTTGTGGTGTTGTGGTGTTGTGGTGTTGTGGTGTTGTGGTGTTGTGGTGTTGTGGTGTTGTGGTGTTGTGGTGTTGTGGTGTTGTGGTGTTGTGGTGTTGTGGTGTTGTGGTGTTGTGGTGTTGTGGTGTTGTGGTGTTGTGGTGTTGTGGTGTTGTGGTGTTGTGGTGTTGTGGTGTTGTGGTGTTGTGGTGTTGTGGTGTTGTGGTGTTGTGGTGTTGTGGTGTTGTGGTGTTGTGGTGTTGTGGTGTTGTGGTGTTGTGGTGTTGTGGTGTTGTGGTGTTGTGGTGTTGTGGTGTTGTGGTGTTGTGGTGTTGTGGTGTTGTGGTGTTGTGGTGTTGTGGTGTTGTGGTGTTGTGGTGTTGTGGTGTTGTGGTGTTGTGGTGTTGTGGTGTTGTGGTGTTGTGGTGTTGTGGTGTTGTGGTGTTGTGGTGTTGTGGTGTTGTGGTGTTGTGGTGTTGTGGTGTTGTGGTGTTGTGGTGTTGTGGTGTTGTGGTGTTGTGGTGTTGTGGTGTTGTGGTGTTGTGGTGTTGTGGTGTTGTGGTGTTGTGGTGTTGTGGTGTTGTGGTGTTGTGGTGTTGTGGTGTTGTGGTGTTGTGGTGTTGTGGTGTTGTGGTGTTGTGGTGTTGTGGTGTTGTGGTGTTGTGGTGTTGTGGTGTTGTGGTGTTGTGGTGTTGTGGTGTTGTGGTGTTGTGGTGTTGTGGTGTTGTGGTGTTGTGGTGTTGTGGTGTTGTGGTGTTGTGGTGTTGTGGTGTTGTGTTGCCTTATACTGCGGATTTTCTTCACTTAGGGATGTTAGTATTTTAGTTTACCTCTTTAATGCTCTTTGGAGATTTCGTATGCTGGATAGTTGAGTATAGGTATTCTGGATTTGGTTGAGATTGGACTGTGTGCAGGTACTTAGCATTTTGGAGGCGCCATTTTCAGGCGTTACTTTGCCGAAATTTTTGGGAAGGACGCCGTGGTGCTTAAAGGTTAGGATTAAGAGAAATTAGCGAGTCTAAGCTTATTTTAAATCATGTTTTAACGTGGGTTGGGTTAGCAAAGTAGCGCACCGAGCCAGGACGGGTTCGGGGGCGTTACAAAAAATCAGACAGAGTATTTAAGCCGAGGTTAGAGCATTAAGGAACAACTTTTGCGAAAATCTGTATTGAGCCCTAACGAGCGATATTTTTCATACTCTGTAATTTTCCTTCTACACCTCTCGATTTCAACTTGAGATTTAATCGTTGTGAGAGTGTAGTTTGTGCTTGAAATTTACAAACTCAAAATCTGTATAAGGCAGTAGATTGTCGCCCGTGAAGAGCAATCCAGAATCTGTGTAAGGCAGTAGATCGACACCCGGAAGTTCGATCTTGTTTTCTCGTGAGGAGAAGGTTAAGAATCTTCAAGGGGGAGCCTTGGAGCGTGGACGTAGGCAGGTTTAGCCGAACCACGTTAAAATTCATGGTGTTATTTTCTCTCTCCCTCATTCTGTTTTATTTGATAGTTCACTGTTAGCTTAGAACTTTAAATCGAGAGAGAAATCAACTAGATAAGTAAATTAATTTAAAAGTCTAATTCACCCCCCTCTTAGACAATCTCGATTCTACAATTGGTATCAGAGAAATGTTTAATATTGTCTACGTTATTTATCTAGAAAATATTGTGATATTTGAAATGACATTCAACACACACTCTACACAAATGGAAGGTCAGTCTACAACTAGACCTCCATTCTTCGATGGTAATGATTATGTGTACTGGAAATCTAGGATGAGAATTTATGTTCAGGCTATGGACTATGGCATATGGAATAATATAGAATTTGGTCCATTTAAAGCCATGAAAACAGAAAACGGGGTTAGCATACCAAAAAGGTCTAATGAATTAACTGAATCTGACAAGAAGAATTTAAGCTTAAATGCCAAAGCTGTAAATACTATATACTGTGCTCTGAACAGAGATGAGTTTAATAGAGTACAAGGGTGTGAGAGTGCACAAGAGATCTGACACTTACTAGAGGTCACACACGAAGGCACAAATCAAGTAAAAGAGAGCAAACTGAATATGCTCGTACACGAGTATGAGCTGTTTTCTATGCCTAAAGATGAATCAGTTTCTTCTATGTTTACACGATTTACTAACATTACCAATGACTTAAAAGCTCTCGGTAAATCATATTCTTGTGAAGAACAGATTAGGAAGATTCTTAGATGTCTTCCAAGAAGCTGGCAGCCGAAGGTGACTGCCATTCAGGAAGCAAAGGATCTCAAGGTTCTAAAACTTGAAGAACTCATTGGATCTCTCATGACACATGAGATCACAATGAGGTCAAACGAGAAGGAAGACCTCAAGGAGAAAGAGGCTACAAAAAGAAAAGATACTGCTATGAAAGCCTCTTCCAGTAAACAAGAAGTATCTGAGGATGAAGAAGAAGAAAATGATGAAGATATTGCCCTCATTACAAGGAGGTTCAGCAAATTTCTCTAGAGAAAAAAAATGCACGGAAGGAGATTTCCAAAGGTTTAGAAATCTCAAAAAGAGAAAGAAATCACATGCTTCGGGTGTGGAAAGCCAGGTCACATGAAGGCTGACTGTCCACAAGCTAAGGGTCCCAAGAAATTTAAGAAAAGGGCAATGAAGGCCACCTGGAACGATAGTGAAAGTGATACTGTAACACCCGGGATTTTTTTAAGAGAAAATAAAATGATAGGTAATTGTTTAATAAATAATTGTTTTAAGTAATTTAAAAGAAAAGTGAATAAGTTTGGTTAACCTAATTGGTTAATTAATTTAGATTCGGGTATTTCCAGTGAATTAAGCCGTGAGTTATAATTAAGAACGAGATTTAACGGAATTTACGGAAGGGCAGAACGGTATATTGATGTTTTAATAGGAATTAAAATTAAGATTATTATTATTATTAATAATAATAACATAAAACAACAGAATGGCCCGAAGGCCATTCTGTTGTTCGAGCTCGAGCCCGACGCCGAGAGAGACGAGGGAGGCGATCGACGTCCCTCCGACGGCCACGCCGGCGATTTCTCGCCGTTCTCCGGCCAGACAACGGCGACAAGAGGCTCCGGCCGTCTTCGTGCGCAAACCGAACGGTAAGCTCCCTGTTCTTGCTCGGTTTGTGGCTGTGCGTGGCGAGCTCGATTTAGCTCCGATCGCCGGCCGTTTTTGGTTGCTTTCAACGTCAAATGGCCGAGCTTAATGCCGACGATGGTTGCCGAGCAATGGTGAGCTCAATTTGACCAAAAATTAGTGAAGCCCGAGTTAGGGCATTTCGGGTTTTGCTTGATGCCTCGGGATTTTAGGTTGGATTATTCTAATTGAGGGTATATGTGGTCGATTGGTGATGAAATGAGTGTGAATTGATGAAAAATCGAAAAGGGGGAAAATTCCGGGAAAGGGCAGAATCGGGTTTTGCCTGATTTGACCTAGCTACGGTCGTTTGTTTTGAAATTCATTTTGGCAGATTAAAATAGGTTATTAGAGGAGCACGTGGCCGCTGGAATCGTTCGATTCCGATATCCGACGCAAAAGTCACGCGCGTTCGAAGTTTTGGGTCGGTTTTACCAAACCCAAAATAGTGGCCCGTTTAGTTAGATTTTAGTTGGATTATACTAGAAGTAGTAGTTTAAGATGTTTTCACGAAAATGAGAGTTTAGTTATGCCGAGCGAGTTGTAATGCAATATTTTGATATTTAGGTTTTTCAGGTTCCACGGTTAAGGTTTCAGATAGAGACAAATTGCTAAGGACGCCAGGTAAGTAGTGTACGTAAGTGCATTTGCCTTCGGGCCTACATCACAGTTCGGTAGGTTTGTATGCATGTGTGTTTTATGTTTTTATGTATAGTAGAGCACGCATCATGGTTTTACGATACAAAAACGAAACGAAAACGAATTTCCATGCTTTTACAAAATGATACAGTAGGATGTGAAATGTTGAGAACGAAACGATAAAGTACGTAAGAAAGATAATGGAAGGTGGGGTTGAGGTTGGCCGTCCCGTGAGGTGGACCGTGAGGTGTGCCTCCTTTTCCCCCGCTTTACGTGAGTGGCCGTCCCGAGAGGTGGACCGTGAGGTGTGTCACTTTTCTAGGTCGAGGTTGGCCGTCCCGTGAGGTGGACCGTGAGGTGTGTCACCTTGATCTAGCACGTAAAGAAGCATCCAGTAATAAGATAAAGAATGTGTAAGAATAAGACAGAAACGAAACAGTAGAAACTGCATATGTTAAGCAAAATGTTTTAAATTCATATAGTCACTACTTGCTAAGCATTAGGCTTATAGTTTGAGTTCTGTGATGTAAGTGCAGAAGAACAGGTACGGTGAGATTTCATGAGCATGCTAGGATCATGGACGCAGTTGGAGGAGTACGACCATGGTGGCAACCCGGCAATATTGTTAGGGCGATTCCGACCGTGGTTAGTATGTGTCCGTGGTTGGTATGAGTTAGGAATCTATTTTGTTTAGGAATGATTTGGAAGTTTTGTGTATGTGTATAGAGATGTGATGAATGAAAGTATGAAAATGTTACGTATGTGGATCGATTGGTTTTGATAGAAAAACGTCTGAGAGTAGAGTTTTTGATGTGTATGATGTGGTAGTAGAATGTCTAAGATGTGAAGTCTTTATTTTGGAGAATATACTG
Organism: Begonia masoniana; assembly: GCA_022432975.1. Taxonomy (NCBI): domain Eukaryota; kingdom Viridiplantae; phylum Streptophyta; class Magnoliopsida; order Cucurbitales; family Begoniaceae; genus Begonia; species Begonia masoniana. The sequence goes on from CM039507.1 coordinate 35,954,960, forward strand.
GATTGTTTGGTTATTTTGAACTGCTTAGTTATTTTAAAACAGGTAAGGATACGCTCAATTTTTAGAGCGATCCATGCAGTTCGTTTTCTTGAGTTCTTCCCGAAAGTATAGGTTATATTAGTGTCGTGTTTTGATGATCGACGAATGAGTGATTTGTTTTAATTGATCTTACTTTAATTGTCAATTGGTTTAAGTTATTAATGGTTTTAGTCTAGTTTTAAATGTTTTAAAAGTCGAAATGTTTTACGCTCAAATGTTTAAGTCAAGGTTAGACCCTAAAGGTTGTTAGAGGTGGGTCAATTGTCTAAGTCTGTTTTCTTTTAAAGTGTTAAGTAAAAATGAAAAATTTTATGCGAAAATACGAGGGCTTAGGTCAAGGTTATGTCAATGTAAAGTCATGTCCTGTGATGGCCCTACGGGGTTGGGGTCGTTACAGATACCTCCTCAGAAGACGAGGAGGTTGCCAATCTGTGCTTCATGGCACATGAAGATAGGGTTAGTGCTTCTACTTCCACTACTTTAAGTGATAGTGAAAGTGATAATGATGATGGCAAACTAATTGATGCATTTAATGATTTGGTTAGACAGTTTGACATGCTAAAAACTAAATACAATACTTTGAAAAAGGAATATGCAGATCTGATTGAGAAGCATACTAATGAGCTTAATCTGCAGAAAAAGGACATGATTGAACTTAAAAGCAAAAATATGGATTTAAATAACATTGTCCTGAAATTTACTAATGGCAGTAAAAATCTGAACATGTTGTTAGGAAGCCAGAGGGTTACGTTTGATAAAGCTGGTTTAGGATATGATCGATTTAGCAAAAAGAAAGTATATAAGAACTTCTTTGTTAAATCCTCTACCTGTCATGCTTGTAATGAAGTAGGGCATAAATCATATGAATGTCCTCTGAAATTTAATAAGAAATCAAGTAGTAAATTACAGTGGGTTCCCAAAGGAACCAAAACTAACACTAGGACCCAAAAGATTTGGGTACCTAAGAAGACTACTTGAACACTGTTTTGCAGGTTGAGTGCTCTCCTGGAAAGAACCAGTGGTATCTCGACAGTGGATGCTCAAGGTATATGACAGGAGACTCAACCATGTTTGCTGTTGTCAACAAAAAGAAAGAAAGTGTTACTTTTAGTGGAAACCAAAAGGGCAAAATTGTTGGCATCGGCAATATAGGTAACAGTTTTAATCCTACTATTGAAAATGTGCTTTTAGTTGAGGGATTAAAGCATAATTTGCTTAGTATTAGCCAGTTATGTGATAAAGGATATGAGGTGATGATATGCCCACGGCCCTGATTCCGAACACGAACCAAGCTACTTATTTTAATTATTTTATCTACTAATTGGTTCTTGAGTTTTGTAGGAAAATGTTTCTATGTAGCTTGGAGAATGATTCAAGAAGAGGGAATTTGTCTTCCCTTCATCAATTTTGTAACCAAGTTTGAATTATTTGTATTTATTAGAAAACTTTAGTTTCTTCCTTTAAATTGGCAAACTTTAGCCACTAGGTTATGTAATTGAATATTTGATCATTTAGTCTTAGGAAAAGATGAAGGAACAAGCAAAGGAAGGAGCTGCTACCCACAATTCCACGTCATCAACAGTTGAAAGATGGACATGTCATCAACAGCTTGGAGCCACGTCAACAAGCTGATCTGCCTATCCGTGCACGTGAGAAACACACCGCCTAGGAGCTGCTCCTCGCTCGGCCGAAGAACGCATTGGCCTCCTTCACCTGCCAACGGCTATAATTCGACGCTCAACGGCTCTTTTCTCTTCTGTTATTTTGTCCTTCTTCTCCGATCATCCTCAGCTTATATAAGTTGTTCCTGTAGCATTGTAAAAGTTTAGTTAATGAATGAAATATTTGGAAACTGAGTGGAACGATTCCCTCTCCAGAGAAGCTTCGGAAGCTTTCTCTTCATGGTGCTCTCCCCGGCGGTGCGTGGCACCCGGTGGAACCACCACCCATTGTATTCCGAGCTTGGGTTGCTCGGGAATACTCTTAGTCACCTTCGCCTCTTTCTGTCGCGAACAGAAAGCGGGAAGGCAACGAAACCCGTGCCTAAAGGCTGTTGTCTTCTCTTCGGGAAGTCATGCGCTGAGAGCTACCGACTTCGACTCCTCAGCCAGCTTCGGGTTTTCACCACCATCTTCACCGCCGATTTCTTCTGTGGAAGAATCATTGATGCAGGGCTTGTGTCCGATGCTGGAGCTCCTTCTGCGGAAGAAGCTTTTCCGATGTAGCGCTAATCTGACGTCTACCGGCCGGCAAGGATTCCCTTCAATCCAGACGGCGTTCTCTGAGTATTATTCGACTCACCCACCTCCCACTTCGACTGGTATCATTTCTCACCTTTACGCCATTTTCTGTTTCTCTTCTCCCCTGTTTTTCATCGTTTCTTCAGCGTGCTTCTCTCCTCTGCGTTTAGCTTCCGCAAATGTGATTCGAGTGTCACGGTTGGCACCCCGAATCCCATCAAGTGGTATCAGAGCCGGAGTTGCTCTCTGGTTCGTTCGTTTGTGTTTTTCTTCGTTGATTTTCTGTGTCATTTTCTCTGTTGTCATTTTGTTTCTGTCTAGTATGTTGGGTCTGTCGGTGTTGTTTCTGTTTGCATTTTTTTGTTTTGGTTTCTGTTCCTGTAATTCAGAAAATCCACGTTACATGAATTAATAATCTGATTTTCTTTTTCTTTTTTTTTTCTTTTTTTTTTTGTGAATCTTTGCTTTTGTTGTTTGTGTTTTCTTTGTCAATGGACTCTGTTTACGTTGTGTCTGTCTTCTTTTGTTTGGTCTTTCGTTTCTGTTAACTAACCGTAATAACCCATTGACAGCAGTTCTCAATGTCTCGATTGAAGGTGAGTTTTCATATTTTCTATTTTGTGTTTTACTCACTGTTTCGTTGTGTCTGTGTCTTATTTAAAGTCTGTTGAGTCTGTGTTTTTGCTAACTAAAAATAATCTATGCTTCTTGAACTCAATTCTACTTTTAACTTGCATGGAGGCAAATTTTATTAGCAAATTATTAATCTGTTTAATTGATGTCTGTCTGAGTTGTTAGTTTGTTTGGTTGTAAGTCTGTCATTGTCCCTGTTTTGCTAAAACAAAGCATTCCACGTTTGCATGAGATTTTGATTTGCTTTCTTCACATAACAGAAAGAACTTCACATGCATAATCATCAAGGAATACATTTAGTTTACAGGTTGTCTTTTGTTTGTCTTCATTAATTTTCATCTCTGTTATGGTGATGTCTGTCAGCATGTTTTATGTTGTGTTTTTAAGTTGTCCGTTTGCATGTCTACTTTTGTTTTTACAGAGCCAAAAAAATTGTTAACGTTGATCATCTATTGTGTTTGAATTAGAAGTTAGACTATTGAATGTTTGATAGTCTGTTTTCATCATGATTTATTTTCTGCCTTTATTATAACTTGTTAACTTTCGTATGCATATCTAATTCTGTTTACAGAGACTAGCGTGTTTAGGATTGATAACTTGATTTTCTGATTTTACTTTCCAGAATTGAACTTCATGATGATTGTTTAGTGTTTTCTCATTTTTCATTTATGTTTTTTTACCCGTGAGTGTCATCATGTTGCCTTTTGTTTCCTTCTCTGTGTTGTCTCATTTTAGCATGTTGTCATTGTCATCCTGTTTACTTGTCTTAGCTGATGATACTTATCTTGCATAATAACCATATTATTTTTACTAGTTAACCCGAATATTTTCTTGAGAAATCTTTTGCTGAGTTCTATTAAACTTTCCAAAATCTTCACGTTTGCATGAATTACCTCCCTGCTAAATTAACCAGAAGTGTATCATCTGGTATTATACAGAATACCCCCGTAAGCATTAATGTTTTCTGTTAGTTAACAAAGGTGTTTAAGTCAGAATTTTTCTCTGATATACTTCTACTTGAAGCATGTTTCTGTTGCCATTCTTTATGTCTTAACCGATTCTGCTTCCATGAAAATTCTGATGTTAATCTGTAGGTTAAACAAGATGTTTCCTTGATATATTTGTGCATCATCCTGAATGCTATCTTAGCCAATTTTATTTAGGATAAATATACTGCATCGTGATGGACAACTTGATAAATATTGAGCAAAATCAAGAACAATTTAATAGCTAACTGTTTTAGCGAGATTTGGAACTTGTGAAAGAATTTTGTTGCTACAAATTGGTCTTCTAGAATTCAAATTCTGTTCCCCAAATGACATTTCTGTTTTACCATGAAGATGTAATGTGAATGTCTATTGTTTCTCTGTTTTTGTTTTAAAACTGTTTTTTTGCTTTGCTTAGTCCTTGAAATGGTATGACAGAATATTCCAACAAATTTGGGTATTGATAAAGCACGTAATTGCATATCAGGACAAGTCTCTCGCTAACATTCTGTTATTTGATTGCTGTGAAACCTTTGAAATTTTGTTGCTTGCTTCTGTTTTAGCTAGACCAATATTCTGATAATACCTAAACTGTTTTTCATGGGTTTTACTGCGTAGTTCTGTTATGTCATCAAGTTAATTTTGTATCATTTGCATCATATTGGATGAATTATTTGAGTTTATTGTTGACCATGGATCTATTTTATCTTGCTGCTATGTATTCTAGTTTTTATTGATTTTACAGCAAGAATGTCATAAAATTCGTCCTACAAGTGTAAAGGGGTAAACAACAAATTTTTCCCCCCACTTTAAGTAGTAAACAAGATTATAACTGAAGACTAAAATTGGACTGCAAATCTGTTTTCATCAATTGTGCTTCTGTCTTGCTGCCAGAATTATTCCATGTTTGTTCTATTTCTTAACCGATAATATTAGCATGTATAATCTCCATGATTGTTCTATTCTGGACTTGCTAAACTGCTGTATCATTTTGGTATTTGTTTAGGCTAATTTCCTTAAAGCTTAACCTATTTCATCTTGGAATCTAATTGTTGTTGAGGAGCTAATCCAATTGCCAAGATTCTTATTTGATTATCAAACTATTTTGTTATGTTTTCCGTTTGCTATCAAAATTGTTTAACAACTTGTTTTTACTATGTTTTGATAATAATCCTTTAAAATCATTGGCTGCTACAAACTCGATTCTCTTTGATACTTTGAGCTATCATTTGTTGATGCTTGTTTAAATATTGAGCTGTGAGTATGCACTGCAAATTGGAGTTTCCATTAAGCCCAAACTGTTTTGTTCAAGTAATTTTAATTCATTGTGCTGATTACTAAGGCAGTTTCTCTAAAGTATTTACTGTGTTCCTATGTTCAGAATCTGAAATGAATACATAAATTAATATCTGGTTTAGTCGATAGCTTGTGCATTAGGGAAACTAGCTCTCATGATCTGTTTGCTATTTAAACTGTTATTGTGAGTTTTATTGTGTTATTCTGTTTACTGTCCAAGTTATTTTCATCATGAACTTTGCTTTAACAATTTGCATTAATTGAGATGAATTATCTTGGTTAGTTTAGGGATTAATCTAATTCATTGTGGAGAACTATTTGATAAAAGTGGAGCTAAACCGAGAACCTAAATTTCTGTTTGTTAACTGAGCTGTTTTATTGGATATTCTTGATCGTTGGGTTAATTTCTATTGAATTGTTTCATCTGTTGCATTCCTCTGTTTCTTCCTATTGTATATTGTTGCTGCTGTTTCTTTACATTTTTGTTGATCAATCATCTTCACAGCAATATATTAACTTGAATTATGACTCTTCCTCAGTTTATTGAATTGTTTTTGGTTTAGCATGGAAAACTGAATTTGTTCATACTTAACATGAAATTATTTTTTCACTATAATATATGTTTGCTTGAAAATTATAGAAATGAACAATTCAAGTTCTAAAATTTATTTGAGAACGTTGTGGTTGGATATTAGGATTTCTACTTTATGCTAGTTTAATCTTTTGTGAGTCAAGTAAGGACCCAACGTCTAAGTTCGAACGAACCTCATCCAAGAAGAATCAACCATTAAGATTTGAGGTCAAATCTTCAATAACCCGAAGAGTATGATATGCCCACGGCCCTGATTCCGAACACGAACCAAGCTACTTATTTTAATTATTTTATCTACTAATTGGTTCTTGAGTTTTGTAGGAAAATGTTTCTATGTAGCTTGGAGAATGATTCAAGAAGAGGGAATTTGTCTTCCCTTCATCAATTTTGTAACCAAGTTTGAATTATTTGTATTTATTAGAAAACTTTAGTTTCTTCCTTTAAATTGGCAAACTTTAGCCACTAGGTTATGTAATTGAATATTTGATCATTTAGTCTTAGGAAAAGATGAAGGAACAAGCAAAGGAAGGAGCTGCTACCCACAATTCCACGTCATCAACAGTTGAAAGATGGACATGTCATCAACAGCTTAGAGCCACGTCAACAAGCTGATCTGCCTATCCGTGCACGTGAGAAACAGACCGCCTAGGAGCTGCTCCTCGCTCGGCCGAAGAACGCATGGCCTCCTTCACCTGCCAACGGCTATAATTCGACGCTCAACGGCTCTTTTCTCTTCTGTTATTTTGTCCTTCTTCTCCGATCATCCTCAGCTTATATAAGTTGTTCCTGTAGCATTGTAAAAGTTTAGTTAATGAATGAAATATTTGGAAACTGAGTGGAACGATTCCCTCTCCAGAGAAGCTTCGGAAGCTTTCTCTTCATGGTGCTCTCCCCGGCGGTGCGTGGCACCCGGTGGAACCACCACCCATTGTATTCCGAGCTTGGGTTGCTCGGGAATACTCTTAGTCACCTTCGCCTCTTTCTGTCGCGAACAGAAAGCGGGAAGGCAACGAAACCCGTGCCTAAAGGCTGTTGTCTTCTCTTCGGGAAGTCATGCGCTGAGAGCTACCGACTTCGACTCCTCAGCCAGCTTCGGGTTTTCACCACCATCTTCACCGCCGATTTCTTCTGTGGAAGAATCATTGATGCAGGGCTTGTGTCCGATGCTGGAGCTCCTTCTGCGGAAGAAGCTTTTCCGATGTAGCGCTAATCTGACGTCTACCGGCCGGCAAGGATTCCCTTCAATCCAGACGGCGTTCTCTGAGTATTATTCGACTCACCCACCTCCCACTTCGACTGGTATCATTTCTCACCTTTACGCCATTTTCTGTTTCTCTTCTCCCCTGTTTTTCATCGTTTCTTCAGCGTGCTTCTCTCCTCTGCGTTTAGCTTCCGCAAATGTGATTCGAGTGTCACGGTTGGCACCCCGAATCCCATCAGGTGAACTTTAAATCAAACTCTTGTATAATTAAAGATGCATCTAATGAGAAAACTCTGTTTACTGGCTATAGGAAAGAAAATATCTATATCATTGACTTGGATAATGTTGTTTGTAATGATGAGAAATGTTTTGCTACTAATTCTTCCCTTGATTCTTGGATTTGGCATAGGAGATTAGGACACGTAGGGATGGATACCTTAGTTAAGATTACTAAGGAGAATTTAGTTAGAGGGATCCCTAAGATATCCTTTGAGAAGGATAAAGTTTGTGAAGCTTGTCAAATGGGCAAGCAGATCAAAAGCTCTTTTGCATCAAAGAATGCAATTTCCACATCTAAGCCTCTCCAACTCCTTCACATGGACCTCTTCGGTCCTTCTAATATAGCCAGCTTAGGAGGCAAATTTTATGCCTTTGTTATTATAGACGACTTCTCTAGATTCTCTTGGGTGTTCTTTCTAAAGTCTAAGGATGAGACCTTTGACATCTTTTCAAGCTTTAGGAAAAGAGTTCAAAATGAAAAAGAGCTCCCCATTGTTGCTATTCGTAGTGATCATAGTGGAGAATTTGAAAATGAAAGATTTGAACTCTTGTGTCTCAAATATGGAATTGAGCACAATTTTTCCTCTCCTAGAACCCCTCAACAAAATGGTGTTGTTGAGAGGAAAAATAGGTCTCTTCAAGAACTAACCCGAACCATGCTAAATGAGAATTCACTCCCTAAGTACTTCTGGGCTGAAGCTGTCTCAACAGCTTGCTATGTGCTCAATCGGGTCTCAATAAGACCTATTCTTGAGAAAACTCCATATGAGCTCTGGAGTGGAAAAACTCCTTCTGTTAAGTACTTTAGAGCCTTTGGTAGTAAATGTTTCATTCTCAACACTAAGGATAACTTAGGAAAATTCGATTCCAAATCTGATCTTGGAATTTTTCTTGGTTATTCTCTTACCAGTAAAGCATATAGGGTATTCAATAAGAGAACTCTAGTTGTAGAAGAATCAGTTCATGTTAACTTTGATGAGACGCCTCATCCCCCAATCAATGTAGATGAGGATGATACTTTGGATAAACAACTGGATTCTCTTTCTTTAGAAAAGCCTAGTGATCCTCTTCAAGTAGAAAAATCTATAGAACCCTCTTCTACTTCTCTAGATATTGTTCCTGTCAAGGATGAAAATCTTACTCTTCCTAGAGATTGGAAATACCTTAAAGACCATCCTTTAGATGAAGTCTTAGGTGATCATTCATTAGGAGTTAAGACTAGATCCTCTCTTAGGAATCTCTGTGCCAATGTGGCATTCATCTCTCAAGTAGAGCCTAAGAAATTTGAAGAGGCCGAGAATGATGAGAATTGGATCATGGCTATGCAGGATGAATTAAATCAATTTGAAAGGAGCAATGTATGGGAACTTGTTCCACGGTCTAAGGATCATCCCATTATAGGAACTAAATGGGTTTATAAGAATAAATTGGATGAAAATGAGATTGTGGTTAGAAACAAGGCCAGACTAGTTGCTAAGGGATACTCTCAAGAAGAGGGTATTGATTTTGAGGAATCCTTTGCCCCTGTAGCTAGATTAGAGTTAATATGAATGCTCCTAGCTTTTGCGTGCTACAAGAACTTCACACTCTTTCAAATGGATGTAAAGAGTGCTTTCTTAAATGGTTACATCAATGAAGAAGTTTTTGTTGAGCAACCCTTAGGTTTTGAACCTTTTGATAAACCCGACCATGTCTACAAATTAAGAAAAGCTCTTTATGGTCTTAAGCAGACTCCTAGAGCTTGGTATGATAGATTGAAGAATTTTCTTGAGGAAAGGAATTTCAAAAAGGGAAATACAGATTCAACTCTATTTACCATGCAAAAGGATAAAGACATTCTGTTAGTTCAAATTTATGTCGATGACATTATTTTTGGATCAACTAATGTCAACATGTGTAATGAATTTTCTTCCCTCATGCAAAGTGAATTTGAGATGAGTATGATGCGGGAGTTAAAATTCTTCTTAGGGTTTCAGATTAGTCAATCTCCTGATGGAATTTTCTTCTATCAAGAAAAGTACATTAAGGAACTTCTTAAGAAATTTGGATTAGAATCCTCTAAGTCGTCCAAGACTCCCATGAGTACCACAACTAAATTGGATAAAGATGAAAAATGAATTAGTGTTGATATTAAGAAATATCGTGGTATGATTGGTTCATTGTTATATCTGACTGTAAGTAGGCCAGATATACTCTTTAGTGTTTGTCTTTGTGCAAGATTCCAAGCTGCCCCTAAAGAATCCCACTTAAATGCAGTCAAGAGGATATTTAAATATTTAAGTAGAACTCATGATCTCGGATTATGGTATCCTAAAGGTACTTCTTTCGATCTGATCAGATACTCAGACTCTGATTATGCTGGAATTCTAGTCGATAGGAAAAGCACCAGTGGAACATGTCAATTTCTTGGTGAATCTTTAGTCTCCTGGTATTCTAAGAAACAAAATTCTGTTGCACTCTCAACTGCAGAAAGTGAATATATTGCTGCTGGCAGTTGTTGTGCACAAATGTTGTGGATGAAACAAACCTTAGAAGACTATAATCTTTTCTATGATAGGATTCCTATTCGGTGTGACAACACCAGTGCAATTAACATTTTCAAAAATCCCATCCAGCACTCTAGAACTAAGCATATTGATGTTAGATATCACTTTATCCGTGATCATGTTCAAAGAGGTGATATATCCTTAGAATTTGTTAATTCTGTAGATCAATTGGCCGACATCTTTACAAAACCGTTGGATGAAAAGACCTTCAATAATATAAGAATAAGGTTAGGTCTCATTCGGTTTGAGAAAAGCTAAGTTTCCTCTTTTGGTGAATCTTGAGTGATAGAGCAGTCTTTGCTAAGAAGGCATCAGAAGATATTCTATCGGAAGACTTATTCTTCCACCTACCAGAAGATGTAGTTATTCTTTTAGGTATCGGATGATATATATATATATATATATTTTTAATTTGCCAACATGTGTCACCCATCGGGCGATATCGATGTTACACGTGTGACCTCATTCCATCGGGCGATGCCCTACTCTTTTTAAACTTAGTTTCTTTTCAGAAACACTTCATCTTTCGCGACCTTTCAGAAAACCTCTGCCTTTAACCTTTTCTCTCTAGGTTTCCTTCACAGAATCGATCAAATGGCCTCATCATCTCGTGCAGTTTCCGAACTGGCCAAGAAAAAAGCCAAAGTCTTCGTTCGTCAGTCTCGTGAGATTCCTCGAGCAAATAGTTGGCCATCGATCTATTTTCTCAATCAGGCTGCCGAAGTCAGGTATCACAAAGACTTTAAAGATAAGAAGTTGATTCCAAGTCGTGGTATCATTCCAGACGACTTAGTTGGTTTAAATTTAGTAGCACCCTTGATAGACATTGGATTAATAGGGTTGTTTGATGTTGAATCTTTCTTTTACCCCACTGCCGTTAAAATGTTCTATGCCAATCTTAGTTATCCTTCTGATCAATCTACCATTTCGAGCTATGTGTATGGAAAACACATAGTTCTAACCTCTCAATCCCTAAATGAGCTACTGGGGAGTCCTCATCTAGATAAACATCCCAAAATCTATTCAACAGGGCAAGAGCCCCCATTTCTTGGAACTCCCGATGGCCAACAATTTTTGAAAGAAATTGCTCTAGACCCGCACAATATTCCCAATTCCTTAAAGAGCAAACATTTAACAATTAGAGCTCGACTTCTCCATCAGATGATCAGTTATAATGTTATTCCTAAGGGTGGTCATTATGATGATATTAGCAGCATGTAATTGGTTGTTCTTTTTGCCATCTATCAATAGACCCCTTTTGATGTAGGAGACATTATTCTGAGAAGGATGATTCAGAGTGTTTCTACAGGGACTATATCTTTTTCCTATAACCTCCTTCTCATGAAGATCTTTCAGATGTCTGAGGTAGAATTTCCCGAGGAAGAGGATCCTTCCTGTCTTAAACCATCCAGCTATTACTCTAAATCCACTTTGTCAAGAATGGGGATTAAGAAAACACGAAGAGGAGATTTTGTTATGGATCAGTCTAAGAAAAGGGCTACTAAGGTAGCTGCTGTCAGAAAAGGAAAGAGGAAACTGATTCTGGCTGACGAGTCATCAACTCAAGAAGGCGGTGGTGATTCAGAGATCCCTGCTTTTGATATTTCTCCTTCTCATTCTCTGGTATCTCGCCCCCACATTCCTCCACCAGTGCCAAGAAATTCGACTCCATCCTCTTTAGCTCATATCTCTGTGGCACCATCTGTTTTTTCATCTGTGCCCCCTCTAATTCCAGAGGATCCTTCTTTCCCTCCACCTGCACTTTTGTTGCCCTCTCTGCCTCCTCCAGTCCATCTGCCTCTTCCAGTCCAAACACCTCCTCCAGTCCAACTCTCTCCACCAGTCCAACCACCTCCTCCAGTCCCAATGGTGCCTCTAGTCCCAACAGCTTCTATTGTCCAAGTCTCCTCACAAACTCTGCCACCTACTCCTGCAACCCCCAAGACCTATCAAAGGAGATTTACTCTAAGTGAGGAGCAGTACACTGAGTTGAAGTCCTGTATTGAGAGTCTAGGGACAGCTCTCAGTCAGATTGACAAATCCATGGATGCAAAACTCGCCAAGAACAAACTGGACATGAGCATCGATTTGGATTCAGGTCTAACTCAGCTGTCTCAGAAAATGGATCGTCATAGAGAAATTGTCTCCCTGGATCTTCGAACTCTCCAATCTCAAATTGAAGCTCTGCATCCCGAACCAGAACCTGAACCATCCCGTTCAGTCAGTGTCATAGAGGCTTGCTATGAAGATCTCCTTCTTCCATTTTCCAGGCCTGCAGTTGATGAAGATGTGCGCCTCATGTCCTTGGATATTCATAAGGCTGAGCTCCAGTTCACAACTCCTTCTGCTTCATCTGCTCCTGCATCTTCCTCTGTACCCGCATGTCCATTGGATACTTCTCCTGCTGCGCCTCTATCCTGTATGGAATTGGTGGTCTATCATCCACCTTTCCCTCACAATATTGCTTCCCTTCGAGCTCTTGTGGATGCCTATTTTCTTCCACATCTTGAAGTGCCATCTTGGCTTAGCGAAGCTTTTTGGACACATTTTTTAGATTTCTTTAAATAGGTGATATTTGTTGTTGTTGTTATTTTTCTTGCTAGGCTACTGTAATACTTGACACTTTTGTTTTTTGTTTCTCTGCTCATTTTTGATAATGTCAATGGGGGAGAAAGTATTTGATTGATGATGTGATTGATGTTGCTTTGATTTTTTGAGTGATTGATGATGCTTTGATTTTTTTTTTGAGCAATTCGCTTTGATATGAACCAAGCATGCATGTTTGAAGCAAAACTGGATATGATCTGTGTTTGAAATTGGAATGAATGCATATGTTGTGGGGGAGCTAAGATTATGGGAGAGAGTCATGTTTAATCAAATTTATACTCATAGATTGTCATCATCAAAAAGTGGGAGATTGTTGACTTAATTAGTATTTACGTCTAAATGTGTTTTTGATGATGTGCTTATTTGAATGTTAAATATGTAATTTGATTATGTTTATTAAATGAGAATAATGATTTATGCATGTGTTTTAATCTGTTGGAAATACCCTTGAAAATGGTATTTTAAGTATCTAATGAATGTGATTAAGTATACAGGGCTGCATAGTTTTTAACAGGGCTGAAAAATCGATAAACAAAGAGTACATCCACCGGTGAAGTTGTGAAGATCATATACACCGCTCGCTAGACGACAAAGGCGGATGACTACAAAGAAGAACTCCACCGCTCGCTAGACGACAAAGGTGGATGACTACAAAGAAGAACTCCACCGCTCGTTAGACGACAAAGGCGGATGACTACAAAGAAGAACTCCACCGCTCGCTAGACGACAAAGGCAGATGACTACAAAGAAGAACTCCATTGCTCGCTAGACGACAAAGGCGGATGACTTCAAAGAAGAACTCCACCGCTCGCTAAACGACAAAGGCGGAAGACGTCTATGAATACATCTACTGACAGCGGTTCAGGTTTTTGAAGTTGCATCTACCGACAGCGGTTCAAGTTTTTGAAGACATATCCACCGATGGCGGTTCAAGACTATAAAGCAACATTGTCTTCCGCCAGAATTCAAAATAACCGCGAAGCTACAGTAACGTCGTTTTCAGCCTTAACTCCAGAACATTAATGGCGACGACGAACAACATTTATAGATGCAACGGATATCTGCTTAAGTACGGATGCTTCCCAACGGTAACATTTTTCCATTTGTAGAAAGAAGCATTCAATTCTGAGAGGCAAAAATCAGACAAAGTATTTAAGCCGAGGTTAGAGCACGAAGGAACAACTTTTGCGAAAATCTGTATTGAGCCCTAACGAGCGATATTTTTCATACTCTGTAATTTTCCTTCTACACCTCTCGATTTTAACTTGAGATTTAATCGTTGTGAGAGTGTTGTTTGTGCTTGAAATTTACAAACTCAAAATCTGTATAAGGCAGTGGATTGTCGCCCGTGAAGAGCAATCCAAAATCTGTGTAAGGCAGTAGATCGACGCCCGGAAGTTCGATCTTGTTTTCTCGTGAGGAGAAGGTTAAGAATCTTTAAGGGGGAGCCTTGGAGTGTGGACGTAGGCAGGTTTAGCCGAACCACGTTAAAATTCCTAGTGTTATTTTCTCTCTCCCTCATTCTGTTTTATTTGATAGTTCACTGTTAGCTTAGAACTTTAAATCGAGAGAGAAATCAACTAGATAAGTAAATTAATTTAAAAGTCTAATTCACCCCCTCTCTTAGACAATCTCGATCCTACACGACTGTCCCATAACCCTCACAAGGCTCACCACATACATACAATTGTCCCACAACCCTCACAAGGCTCACCACCTATGTATAATTGTCCCACAACCCTCATAAGGCTCACCACCTACGTACAACTGTCCTACAACCCTCACAAGGCTCACCACCTACGTACAACTGTCCCACAACCCTCACAAGGCTCACCACATACATATAACTGTCTCACATCCTGCACAGAACTCACATCATACCACTGACGATGACTGCATGTACACATCACATACAAACTACTCATGACCTACACAACATGCCCAACTAATGACAACTTCTCGTCCACATCTGTACTTACAACCCACCACGTATGCAAGACTCACAACATACCACTAATGATGACTACACATCCCCATCACATCACACACGTACCTACGACTTATAACCTGCATACCATAACCAACTAACGACGACTTCACATCCAAATCACATACCGACTACTCACGACATACACACGACTCTCAAACATTCTAAACCACACTACTACTTACTTGGCGTCCTAGCTCACTGAGGATACTCGGTTCCCTGTCCACCTACAGCTCGACCTACGATAAAAATTCAACTTCATTAAAATCAAGCTTACATTCACCCATTTACTGTCAAACTACTATTTCTAGCCTAACCCAACTAAATCTTAACTAAATGGGCCACTAATTTGGGTTCGGTAAAAACTTACCCGAAACTTCAGACGTGCGTAACTTTCGCGTCGGTTATCGGAATCGAACGATTCCAGTGGTCACGTACTCCTCTAATAACCTAGTTTAACCTGTAAAAAGGAAATTTAAAACAAACGGCCGCAGCTAGGGCAAAAATGACAAAACCCGATTCTGCCCCTTAACCGAAAAATTCTCTCATCTCGGTTTTTCATCAAATTCCACCCATTTCCTCACCAATCAACCACTCTCACACCCAATTAGCATAATCTAACCAAAATCCTGAGGCTACACAGTAAAAACTTGAAATGCCCAAGCAGGGCTTTCTGATTTTTGCCCCAAACAGGGCTCTTCACGGCCAGGCGATCATAGTCGGTCCAAGGGTCGACGAACCCACACCGGAAGCAACCAATTTCGACTGGTGATCGAAACCAATTCTGGCTTTTCACTCACGGCCTCAAACCGAACCAAAAACACGGCAAAAACCAAGCTTACCGATCGGTCTGTGAGCGAAGACGGGCTAGAATCTACTCGCCGCAGTCGTCTGGCCGGAGAACGCCGGAAAACTCCAGTGAGCAAGTCGCCAAACGTTGCCCTCTCTCCTCGTCTCCGTTCGGGTCGTCGGTGCTCAAACAGCAGAATGGCTCGTCGAAGCCATTCTGTTGTTTTAATAATAATAATAATAATAATAATAATAATAATAATAATAATAATAATAATAATAATAATAATAATAATATTTCCTATTAAAATATTAGTAAAATATCATTTACTGTTTTTGCCCTCCCGTACATTCGGCCTCTACGAAACCTCATTAAATTTCGTCATTCAATTATAAATTTTTTGTAAACTGACCCTCACCCCGTACACGGCTTAAGTTCTCCAATTAGAATACCCGAACACAAATTAATTAACCAATTAGTTCAACCGTATTTATTAACTTAAATCGCTACAAATTTTCCGCGATATTACAGTTTTGCTCAAACTTAAAACCGTAGACATGGTATTAGTTAAATCTTTGCTAAACTTCATTCTAACTATTCAGAAATCTAAGGAAACTAGTTGGAAGCTCTGTTCCTCGAGCATTCCCGAATAATCACAAAACCCGAACTCAGCTCTCACTCACAGCATTCCTAAAACACTCATTCTACCGTAAACCAATCATCAAATGTATATCCTATACTCACCATAAATCATCAGCAAGAAGAAATCAAGGAAGAACTCACCTAAGTTGAAGGAGATTCAGAGAGAAAAATCGCCAGAGGAATCTGCTGAGCTGAGCTGAAAAAGGAAAGTGATAAAACAGTGGCGGCTATCCTTCATTAAACCCTCCAATTATATCGCATGCTTCACAAATTACGTTTATGCCCTTGACTAACAAACTTTAACCTATTTAAGCAACCAATCAAAATCACTTAATCCCTTAAAATAAAAACCACGTACCGGTTGCTACAATCTACCCTACTTAAAAGAATTTTGTCCACAAAATTCAGTGCTTAAACAACTCAGGATATCGGCTCATCATGTCTTGCTGGCTTTCCCAAGTTGCCTCCTCTACATTCTGATTACACCATAACACCTTTACTAGCTGAACTTCCTTGTTACGTAGTACTTTTGTTGCATAGTCCAGAATTTTCACTGGTTTCTCTTCATAGGTAAGGGTAGGATGAACTTCAATATTCTGCTGTTCCACAACCTGAGTTGGATTCCGCATACATTTCTTCAGTATAGAAACATGGAACACATTGTAAATTCCCTCCATAGAGGCTGGTAACTGTAATTGGTAAGCTGTCTAAGCTGAATTCTCTTCATTTAAGGCTTCGATAAGTGTGTAATAACGTTGAAAACTTCCTTCTTCATTTTGAGCAATCTTTTCAACATAAAGTAAGTTTTGAATAGCCTTTTGAAATGCTTTAGCTCGAGCTCTTTCAATGGACCTTGTGGTAGTTGTATTGAATCCTCTTTAGCCATTGATGTATCCTCTTGATTTGCTTCTATAGAATCCACCTCTTCAAGCCTATCATTACCTTTTTACCGCTCCAAACTTCTTCTGGAATTTTGTAATCTAGAGGTACAGAGGGTCCTCTATTTATCAGGTAGGCTGCTGTGCTGACTGCATCTACCCAAAAGCATTTAGGCAATCCGGCGTGCAATCTCATACTCCTTGCACGTTCATTCAGCGTTCTGTTCATCCTTTCAGCTACTCCGTTCTCTTGTGGCGTTTGAGGAATAGTCTTCTGCATCTTGATTCCATTCATAGCACAATACTCACTGAAATCTGCACTGATATACTCGCCTCTGTTGTCAGACCTCAAACACTTCACTTTCAGATTCGTTTCATTCTCAACCAAAGCCTTCCACTTCTTGAAAACACTGAATACATCAGACTTGTTCTTCATGAAGGAGACCCAAACCTTTCTTGTGGAATCATCTATGAACGTCACGTAGTAGTGTGATCTACCAAGAGAAGAAACGGGTGCGGGTCCCCACACATCAGTGTGCACTAATTCCAGTTTTTTCTGCTTCAGCTCCTTGCCAACTTTTAGAAAACTGATACGTTTCTGTTTCCCAAAGATGTAACTTTCACATAACTGATGCTCAACAGACTTCAGCTCTGGAATCTGACCATTCTTGACAAGAATCTTCATTCCTTTCTCGCTCATGTGGCCCAATCTGCAATGCCACAACTCTGTATTATTCGAGCTATCAACAACGGCAATTGTGTCTCTGCATGTAGAAGTCATGTATAAAGTTCTTGTTTTCTGACCTCGAGCGACGACCATCGCTCCTTTAGTAACCTTCCAACCATTTGTACAATGTCAGGCCCAAGCAATTGTGCTTCTCCAACTTCATCCCAGTATAATGGAGATCTGCACTTTCGTCCATATAATACCTCGTATGGTGCCATGCCTATTGTTGCCTGAAAACTATTGTTATAAGAGAACTCTACCAATGATAAATACTTACTCCAAGAACCCTGAAATTCTAATACACATGCATGAAGCATATCCTCCAATATTTGAATAGTCCTCTCGGATTGTCCATATGTTTGAGGGTTAAAAGCTGTACTAAAGTTGAGCTGTGTACCGATAGCCTTATGTAAACTCTTCCAAAACTTAGATGTAAATCTAGAATCTCGGTCTGAAACTATTATGATCGGAACCACATGTAATCTAACAATCTCATCACATACAATTCAGCGAGTTGATCCATCGAGTATGTCATCTTTATGGGCAGGAAATGGGCAGATTTGGTTAGACGATAAATTATCACCCAAATTGCATCATGTTCCCTTGCTGTTCTAGGCAATCCCACAACAAAGTCCATCGTTATTTGTTCCCATTTCCATCCGGGAACTGGTAAGGGTTGTAATGTTCCTGCAGGTCTCTGATGTTCAGCTTTAATCTGTTGGCAAATCAAACACGATCCAATGTACTCCGCCACACTTCTTTTCATATTTGGCCACTAATAATGTTGTTTAAAGTCTCTGTACATTTTTGTACTTCCAGGATGAACAGATAATCTAGAAGAATGAGCTTCTGAAAGGATTTCATTTCGAAGTTCTTCATTTGTCGGAACAAATCATCTATTTCGAAACTTGAGAATTCCATCAATAGAATAGTTGAAATCTAATTTATCAGAAGAATCCATGCTTAACTTGTACTTACTGCATTCAGCATCATTCACCTGAACTTCCTTTATTCTCTCCAAAATAGTAGGCCTTAAGAATATGGCAGAGAGCATAGCTGACACGCTGGACACAGCTTCCAGGTTAAATCTTTGAAATTCTGTCTCTAAGGCTAACGGTATTTCAAGAATCAATGTCGAGGCTGATGTTGTCACTCTACTCAATGCATCAACCACTACATTCGACTTGCCGGGGTGGTATTTGATCTCAAAATCATAATTCTTGACAAACTCTAACCATCGTCGTTGCCTCATGTTTAGCTCTTTCTGTGTGAAAATATATTTCAGACTTTTATGATCTGAGAATATTTCACAAGATTGTCCATACAAGTAATGCCTCCAAATCTTCAACGCAAAAACTACCGCAGCTAGTTCCAAATCATGTGTAGGATAATTCTTCTCATGTGTTTTCAGCTCTCTAGAAGCATAAGCTATTACCTTTCCATCTTGCATCAAGACACAGCCAAGTCCAACTTTGGAAGCATCACAATAAATGCTAAACTTTCCATTCTCAACAGGGAGTGTTAGTATTGGGGCATTAGTCAGTCTCTGTTTCAAGGTTTGAAAACTAAACTCACATTCATCAGTCCACATGTACTTCATGTTTTTCCTAGTTAACCAAGTAAGGGGTGTGGCAATCTTCGAGAATCCTTCAATAAACTTCCTGTAATATCCTGTTAATCCAAAGAAACTCCAAATATCTAAAGCACTCATCGGTTGGGGTCACTTCTTAACTGCTTGAACTGTAACGACCCCTTATCCTAGCAAGATATTGTCCGCTCTGGGGATTGGGCCGTAGCCCAATATCCTCCCCTCACGGCTTTGTTTGGCAAGAACTTCCCAGAAGGTCACCCAACCTGGAATTGCTCTCGCCGAAGCACTTTTAACTTCGGAGTTCTTATGGGATCCATTGTCAATTGTACTCCAAAATGCGTCTTGCTATGTTGGAAGGGTCTCTTTACATATGTTTCATTTCCACATACTTCCCCAAGCGATGTGGGATTGTGACGACCCCCTTTTTACGACCTGTCATCTTTTGGTTCGCTCGCGCGGACGTACCGCCATCTGGGTTCCGGTTCATGTAGCCATCGTACCTATACGTGCATATTCAGGTCATCACAATCACCCCCCCCCCCTCGGGGGCCCAACGTCCTCGTTGGTCACATTTTCGGTTGGGTACAGGCTCTGATACCATTTGTAACGACCCCTTATCCTAGCAAGATATTGTCCGCTCTGGGGATTGGGCCGTAGCCCAATGTCCTCCCCTTACGGCTTTGTTTGGCGAGAACTTCCCAGAAGGTCACCCAACCTGGAATTGCTCTCGCCGAAGCACTTTTAACTTCAGAGTTCTTATGGGATCCGTTGTTAATTGTGCTCCAAAACGCATCTTGCTATGTTGGAAGGGTGTCTTTTCATATGTTTCATTTCCACATACTTCCCCAAGCGATGTGGGATTGTGACGACCCCCTTTTTACGACCTGTCACCTTCCGGTTCGCCCGCGCGGACGTACCGCCATCCGGGTTCCGGTTCGTGCAGCCATCGTACCTATACGTGCATATTCGGGTCATCACATGAACCTTGGCTGGATCGACAGATATCCCATCTCCCGAGATAACGTGACCCAAAAAGTGAACTTGGTCCAACCAAAACTCACGCTTGAAAAACTTGGCATAAAGTTGGTACTGCTTAAGTACTCCTAATACCAAGTTCAAGTGTTTTGCATGCTCATCCTTAGTACGTGAATAGATTAAAATATCATCAATAAACACTATGACAAATTTATCTAGATACTCGTGAAATACTATATTCATGAGATCCATGAAAGCTGCTGGTGCATTTGTTAATCCAAAAGACATAACCAAAAACTTAGAATGTCCATACCTTGTGCGAAACACTGTCTTAGGGATATCTTCAGATTTGACTTTCAATTGGTAATAACCGGATCTAAGGTCAATCTTAGAGAAGACTCGCGCACCATTAAGTTGGTCGAAAAAATCATCAATCCTTGGTAATGGATACTTGTTCTTGATAGTTAATTTGTTCAATTCCCGATAATCAACACACATACGCAATGATCCATCCTTCTTCTTAACAAAAAGAACAGGTGCACCCCACGGTGAATAACTCGGGCGTATGAATCCTTTTTCAAACAGTTCTTCCAACTGTTTCTTTAACTCCCCAAGCTCTGTTGGTGCTAATCTGTAAGGATTCTTAGATACAGGCTCTATGTCTGGGTAAACATCTATAACAAACTCGATTTCTCTATCTGACGGCAAGCTAGGAAGGTCATCTAGGAATACCTCTGGGAAGTCTTGGACAACAAAAATATTTTGAGGACTC
Source organism: Begonia masoniana (assembly GCA_022432975.1). Taxonomy (NCBI): domain Eukaryota; kingdom Viridiplantae; phylum Streptophyta; class Magnoliopsida; order Cucurbitales; family Begoniaceae; genus Begonia; species Begonia masoniana. The sequence goes on from CM039507.1 coordinate 35,975,741, forward strand.
GATTTTTCTACAACCTGTGTGTCTATAGCACTGGCCAAAAAACATAAATATTCCCCTCATGGAGAAGGTCTAGCATTGATAGGGGCAATAACAGACATTTCCTTACACTTCTTCAAAGCTTGGAAGGTACGTTTCAAACCACCAGGGGGTTAAAAACTAACAATTCCAGTCCTACAATCGATTGTGGCATAATGCTTAAACAACCAGTCCATTATTAGGATTACATCAAATCCCATTATCCCCATGATAATGAGATCAGCAGGCAGATTCACGCTTCCCACTGACACCACACTATTAGGCATTACTCGGCTAGAGTGCATGCATTCACCAGAGGGTAACGTGACATTAAACACATGTTCAGTTGGCGTAGGCTGTACATCTAACTTAACAGCAAATGCAGATGCTATAAAAGAATGTGTTGCACCAGAATATATTAAAGTGAAAGCAAGCATAGAGTTGATCAATATAGTACCTGACACTACCGCTGGCTGATCATCATCACCCGACTTCATCATGGAGATTATCCTCGGCTTTATCTTAGCAGGGCCACTCTTAAAAGCTGAACAGCCCCTGTTAACATGACCAACCTTATTAGTGTTGTAGCATCGGATGATCCTGGGCTTTGGGTAATCCCTGAACGTGTGTCCAACTTCTTCACAGTTGAAACACTTTTCCGACCCAAATCTGCACTCTCCCGGGTGATTCTTCAAACATATCGGGCACTGAGGAAACCTCTTGGTGTCTTGCGCCTTCTTCTCCTTTCCCAGACTGCCTTGGCCTTCACTGGGCCTCTTCATCCCTCTCTGTTGGTGTGGCTGAATAAACTTTCGTGGGGCTTCCCTTGGTCCAATACACTTCATTTCTACTTCTTCCACTTCCAATGCCGTGGACACAACTTCACCGTAAGACAAACCTTTAATACCTGAAAACTTGACTCCTCTGTAAATCTCTGGCTTCAGTCCATGCATAAATTGGAATACCTTATCCTCATTCCTGTGAACAAGATGTCCAGCAAACCTGGACAGGGACTCAAACTGTCTATTGTACTTAGACACGGACCCCGTCTGCTTCAAGTTCTGGAATTCCACCTTCTTCGCAGTCTGGACGGTGCTGTTAAAGTATTTCTCATAGAAGGTTTCCTTGAATTGTGACCAAGACATTGCCAGAACATCAGTGGTGGTCTCCATGGTTTCCCACCAAAGTTGAGCATCCCCAGCCAAATGAAACGTTGCCAAAGTGACTTTGTCTCCTTTTCCAATGTTGGCACATCTGAACATACTCTCATCTTCCTAAGCCATCCCTCAGCAACAACTGGATTAGATGACTGTCTATCAAACATGGGCAATTGTAATCTTCGGAATCTGTATCCCGATTGCTCATTGCTGGAACACGAGTTGGCACTCCCTTGCACATCTCGGTTCAGAAGCAGTCCCAATTGTTCAGACTGCTGACGTACCAAAGCTGTCAGCTCCCTAATCACACTAGGATCCTCCTCACTTCTCAAATTTGGCATTTCTCTCGGTATTCTTGGTCTTCTGGTCGTCTAGCCATTTTGCTATATTCCTGAACAAGGTTAATTACTCTCATAAATATGTAGAAACTAGGATTAACATAAACACTTACAGTTGTTGGAGTACTCCCATGCGACGATCGGCACCGATGAGTAATATTTTGAACAGTTTAATTAAATATCTCTGATACCAAACTGTAACGCCCCAAATTTTAATAAAATCCGGTTCGCTACTCATAACACTGAACAAAACTAAGACGTTCTGAGAAAGATTTTCAAACTTCACTCAACGGTCAAAAATTCGTCATTTAAAAAAAAACATCAAAACTTGCAGCGGAAAATCATTTGTGTATAACATGGGTTAAAATAAAACAGTAAGACAATACTTATATAACAATTAAAATATTAGAAACAATCGGCCAAAATAACCGAGGGCATAAAGATGTTGAATATTTAAATGTCTTAATTTGAACACATCTTCTGCCAAATAGTACCAGCGGTGAAAGCAGAAACAGAATACATCATCCGCTAAATAGTCTCAGCGGTAGAAGCAGAAACGGAATACCTCTTCTGCTAAATATAGTCTCAGCGGTAGAAGCGAAAACAGAATACATCTGTCGCTAAATAGTCTCAGCGGTAGAAGCGGAAATAAAATACCTCTTCCGCTAAACAGTCTCAGCGGTAGAAGTAGAAACAGAATACATCTTCCGCTATCAAACATCTATCGATCGACAACATCTGCCGAAACGACAACGTCTGCTGAACGACAACATCTATCGATTGACAACAGAACAACACATTAAGCATTTACACTCTAAACAAAAGGACAACGCTGACTACTAAAAGAACTTGTAAATTTCACTGTAATCATTCAAAACAACATGACTCAATGAAATGCTTGAAATCCAATAAGAATCACGGTTAAAATCAACAATGTAACACTATCAGAGTAACTAGAGAAAAAACATAACAGAATTATTAAAACAACCACTGTCATAAAAATTCTCAGCACACTACGACAAAACATCAATCCATTCAGACCTCTCATACTGACATTAGTTAAATCGCCTCATCAGTGCACCAAACCGTGACATGGATGTGCTCTATCAACTTCACTTATCCTTCTGTAAACTCAGAGAAATCACCTGTTGAAACCTCAGCATCTACATCACAAAACTCATCTATTAGCCTAATGTTAAATAAGTAGAGCAAATATGAAATTAAATGCTAAATTCATAGATCCTAATCATGCAATTTCTACTTTCACATCTCAGTTGCATTTGTGTTCGTTCTCTGATCTGATCCCTCTGTTCGATGGGAAGTGGATCAGTTTTCCCAAAGTCATACATCCTCTTACTCGATTAAGGGGCGGATTAGTTCCTTTAATAGCTGATCTGATCCCTCTATTCGATGGGAGGTGGATCAATTTTTCCCAAAGTCATAGATCCTCTTACTCGATTAAGGGGTGGATTAGTTCCTTTAATAGCTAATCTGATACAATTTCTGTTCTTGCCTTACCATGCCTTTACATGTAAATTTATTTTCGTATTCTTTCAAAACATGATGCATGACATACTGAAAACATTCAAACATGTATAAACCTACTGTTTTGTGTTGTAGACCCGAAGGCACACACATACTCCACTTACCTGGCTTCCTAGAAAAGCTTGGTTGCAAACTACTTCGGGGTTTTGCTCAAACCAAAAACCGTAGATAGGGTATTAGTTAGATCTTTGCTAAACTTTATTCTAACTATCCAGAAATCTAAGGAAACTAGTTTGAAGCTCTGTTCCTCGAGCATTCCCGAATAATCACAAAACCTGAACTTATCTCTCACCACAGCATTCCTAAAACACTCATTCTACCATAAACCAATCATCAAATGTATATCCTATATTCACCATAAATCATCAGCAAAAAGAAATCAAGGAAGAACTCACATAAGTTGAAGGAGATTCGAAGAGAAAAATCGCCAGAGGAATTTGCTGAGCTGAGCTCAAAAAAGAAAGTGATGAAACAGTAGCGGCTATCCTTCATTAAACCCTCCATTTATATCGCATGCTTCACAAATTACGCTTATGCCCTTGAGTAACAAACTTTAACCTATTTAAGCAACCAATCAAAATCACTTAATCCTTTAAAATAAAAACCACGTACCGGTTGTTACACTATCACACTTCGCGAGAGTGTGATTTTGCCAGAACACCTGGGGGATTGCAATTTCTTTGACAGATTCACCGCAATGCAAATATTGAAAAATTCACCAAACCGAGATCGAAGGAGTTGAACGCCAAAGCTCGGGTTGTTCACAACCTTGTCAGTCACTCGCTCCTGTCGAGGGATGGCCATAGAGATCTAGTCAATTGGATGGATCTCTATGTCATGGAGAAGATGTACAACAACACTTTCTTGGACCCCGGGTTCATGATATTGGGGCATATGCACGAGATCGCCTGTACACGCAACAAAAATCTGCCATATGGTATTTTGATTTGGCGAATCATGCAGAGATCACAGGTCGATCTCCCCGCGGGAGAGTAGTTGAGAGCTCCCTGGGCCTTGGATGTATTTGACAGACTTCATCTATCTAGGATGGGTCTAGTCGAGGTGGCCGGGTTTTGGATGCTGAAGGGGGAGCTTGGGGACGTTCCAGCTGAGGATACTCCAGCTCAGGACGCTCCAGCTCAGGACGCTCTGATGGAGGAGAACACCCCACCACCGCGACGATGCCACCAGTTGCCCTTGAGGTTGGCAGGATGTGGGAAATGATGCAGCAGATGCTTCTAAAGGAGTGTCAGGAGCGGCAGCATATGCAGCAGAGGATTGAGTTCCTCATCGGCCATGTCGATCAGCTGACCCTGGCCCAGAAGAAGGTGGTTGAGTCACAGGACTATCTTAGTGAGTCCATTAGAGAGGTCACTGAGAAGCTGGGGAATTGGATGACCAGCAGAGTTGACGACGAGGATGATATACCACCAGAGTAGTTTGATGTACATTATTTGTTTATATTTCATTTGATGTACTTTTATTTGATTTTGATGTACATGACTGTTTATATTTGCGTTGATGTACATTTACTGGAACTGTTTGGGTATATATGTGTTATTTAAATTTACAGGAGAGTCATAAAACAAACGAAACTTTGTTCAATTTTTCACTTTTTTAAATTAATTAATTAATTTCAGTGAAATCGTTAATGTTTTCAAATAAATTAATGTATAAAATATATTAATTACTTAATTAATCTATTCAAATGATTAATGCAGCTAAAATATATTTTAGTAAATAAATTATTAAAGTAATGTATCCAAATTAATTTGTAATAAATGAATTTTAATTAATATAATTACTTTAGTCACGTTATTAATTTCAATTAATTAAGTAATTAATGTATTGAAATAAAGTTAGAAATTTTAATGAATTAAGTAATTAATGTATTGAAATAAAGTTAGGAATTTCAATTAATTAATGTACAAAGCATAAAAAATTAATTTATTAATCAATTGTTTTATTCAAATTACTTATTGTATTTAAATGATTATTTAAGTAAATAATTTATTAATTACTTTAGTCAGGTTATGAATTCGAAATAAAGTTATGAATTTCAACTAATTTAAACAATTATAATGTGAAAAAAAAATTACATTAAAATAGATGAAATCCAACACAAATTACAACAGTCAATTTCTTCTACTCCTGCCTCAGCCGCACGTCGTAGATTTATGCAATAGCATGAAAACTATATTAAAAAAGAATGACAACGTATTTATGAGTGAACTGTTTAGAACTGTATCTGTGTCTCATCATTTATGTTGTAACCAATAAACGTGTCTTAGGAAGCAGCAATGCCTGAAGTGGATCCTCGGTTAGGACAAGTGCAACTATTGTGCCCGTACTGCCGACAGATACCACACAACATCTTTGAGTTCCGCCTACGAGCTCTCAAACTTGACGGCTCATCGGCATCTCGAACTCTTGTCTTCTTGGGTCTACCAGGTTGGCGATATCTTTTTGGCGAAAATAGTTCCACCACACCTGGCACATCCAGTCACATTAATTGGCCGTTCATGGGTTGAATAAAATTAGCGTACATCTGCAGAAATGTCACCCGGTGATAGCATGGATGCACGTAAGTTTCTAGATCCACTCTCAAGAAAAATATGTATGAAATGGCATGGGCACACGGGATTCCAGTATGCGTCCACCGAGTGCAGGAGCACACCCATGTATTCATGTCGACAACGAATTGTTCGTCCATCGAGTGTAGGGCTCCAATTTGCAACTGCATCTGCTAGCTTCCCAATCTTCTTATATATTTGGGGACACAGGAGGGTCGTCAATCCCGCCATCTTCTCAAATTTTTTAACAATCCGAGTCATCATGTGCGTTCGGATCTTTTCGAACATGGTGATGATCGGTTTGTCTCTGACAGTCAATATAAGTGCGTCGAATGACTCACACAAATTGTTTAAGCCAATATCGCGCTTGGGAATCGGAGAGAAGACATGACTAGCCCAATATCTAGGCTCTTCTCCTTGAAGCCATTCGTGGGCAGCGGTGCTGAGCCTTTGTAATTTTCTCATTTCTAAATTGAAATGAGCTCTTGTGGGTGCTCTAGCTGCCTTCCACATCGTTCTCTGTATGCTTTACACCGAAACAGCCCTTTAAAATTTGCGTACATGTGCTGCAGGCAGAAGCGGTGTTCGGCTTCACTAAATTCCTCATCCACGGCATTCCTCAAGCCCTGATATTAAAACAAAGTTAGTTACACACCTTAATTACACCACAACTAATTTAATTAAACAACATACCTTTTGTCAATCCGAAACGATCGTACAGCCGGCTCCATCTCCAGTGTACAGGTCCGCCTTCAAAAGTTTCAAAAACCACGTCCATGTTTCCTCGTTATCATTTTTGACGCTAGCAACAGCGACGGGATATATTCCATCGTTCGCGTCAATACTAACGGCTGTGAGTAATTGTCCGGGACATGAGCCCTTCAAGTGACAGCCATCTAAACAAATAGCTGGGCGACCAAACTGTAGCAAACCCGCCTTGCAAGCGGCCAAACACATATACACTCTTTGGCACAGTAATGTGTCCCCCGCATCATAAATATGCACTTCGAAAGTGCTCCCCAGATTTGTTCTGTGCATTTCTGCTTTGTACGACCATATTAACTGTACTGTTCATCAGCGTTGCCTTCGTTAAGTGTGAGAGCAATGCTTCTCGCACTTCTGGCAAGACTAGGTGTGATATGAGATTTGTGGTTCATCCTCACTGTCTCTACAATGGAAGATAGGTCCCACCTAGGGTGACTTTTGAACCTCGCCAGATAATGGTTTGCCACCCATTTTGCACTAATGTTTTTATTCTCAACTATTCTGGCACAGCTGTGAGTATCGACCAAAGCCTTTATTTGAAAGGTTTGCTCAGCTTGCTTCTGCGAGACATGCAAATGCCACTCACACCCAGCTGAACATTTCGCCGTCAATCGGCTACTTTCACTTTTAACGAATCTTATTCCTAATCAGTGTTTTATAGAATAATTTTTTATTTCGTCTTTCAGCTCTTTTAAAGTTACATATTCTCTAGTAACAAAAAATTCCATATGAATTTCTTCCCTTACCTGAACGCTTTCTACCTCATCATCGTCCGACATAACCGGTGTTCGCAGTTGATCGTCAAGAGTTCTGGATGTCGAACACATCGGTATTGGTTCATTTTCATCCAAGCCATCATCACCATGTGCAGGACTCTCGTCTAGATACAAGTTCATTCCGGCATCACTATATACTTCCTCGTCTAATTCAAACCATCTATCTGGATTAGAATCCATCGTCCTTGCTAAAATAGAGAAAATTAGCCTGCGCAATGAAAATTTTCATGAGAGATTTCAGTGATTTCTTCGAATGGAGGGTGGAGCTCCTTAAATAATAAAGGAGTTCAGCCCCCTGATATATCGACGCGGCCCCCTGCGTCTTGTAAAATTATTGATGTGGGGGGCCGAGCATCTTATGCGATGTAACGACCCCTTATCCCAACAAGATATTGTCCGCTCTGGGGATTGGGCCGAAGCCCAATATCCTCCCCTCAGGGCTTTGTTTGGCGAGAACTTCCCAGAAGGTCACCCAACCTGGAATTGCTCTCGCCGAAGCACTTTTAACTTCGGAGTTCTTATGGGATCCGTTGCCAATTGTGCTCCAAAACGCTTCTTGCTATGTTGGAAGGGTCTCTTTACATATGTTTCATTTCTACATACTTCCCCAAGCGATGTGGGATTGTGACGACCCCCTTTTTACGACCTGTCACCTTCCGGTTCGCCCGCGCGGATGTACCGCTATTCGGGTTCTGGTTCGTGCAGCCATCGTACCCATACATGCATATTCGGGTCATCACAATCACCCCCCCTCGGGGGCCCAACGTCCTCGTTGGCCACATTTCCGGTTGGGTACAGGCTCTGATACCATTTGTAACGACCCTTTATCCCAGCAAGTATTGTCCGCTCTGGGGATTGGGCTGCAGCCCAATATCCTCCCATCACGGCTTTGTTTGGCGAGAACTTCCCGGAAGGTCACCCAACCTGGAATTGCTCTCGCCGAAGCACTTTTAACTTCGAAGTTCTTATGGGATTCATTGCCAATTGTGCTCCAAAACGCGTTTTGCTATGTTGGAAGAGTCTCTTTACATTTGTTTCATTTCCACATACTTCCCCAAGCGATATGGGATTGTGACGACCTCCTTTTTACGACCTGTCACCTTCCGGTTTGCCCGCGTGGACGTACCGCCATCCGGGTTCCGGTTCGTGCAGCCATCATACCCATACGTGCATATTCAGGTCATCACATGCGGCCCCCCAATGTCAATCCACAGATCAATAATTGATCTGTGGATGGGATATCGGGGGGCCGCGAATCCGATAAGGCCCCCAATGTCCATCCACAAATTAATTATTGATATGTGGATGGGATATCGGGGGGCCGCGAATTCGATAAGGCCCCCTGAATGTCCATCCACAGACCAATAATTGATCTGTAGAGTGACATTTGGGGGGCCGTATCGGATTCGCGGCCCCCCGATATCCCATCCACAAATCAATTATTTATCTGTGGATGGGATTTCGGGGGATCGTGAATCTCCCGTTGTCCCCCGCCTTCCCATCCTCAGCAATTATTGATCTGTAAATGGACATTTTGAGGGCCGAGTTAAACTTCGCCCCCCCGAGTCAGGAACAGGAACACAGCAGTTTCGGGGGGCCGAGGTGAAATTTCGGCCCCCCGAGTAACAAACTTTTAAAAGCACGGGGGGCCGAGTCAGGTCTACGACCCCCCGAATATGGTTCACATGCATTGCACGTGCGCTGGGTGGTCCAGACCCCCCGCGTTCAACCACCGTGTCATGCAGCGCCCCGAACTTGTAGTTCGGCCCCCTGACTAGTTTCACGTGGAGGGCACGTGCGTGAGGGCCAGCACCCTGCAACACCAGTATTTACATGCGGGGGGCTGCGAAATGAATTTGGCCCCCCGAATTGGAATTCGGGGGGTATGCGGGTCCCCGCCAGGGTTCATTTTGACAGTTTTTAAAACTTTGAGGTTTTGACTGCGACGACATTTAGTTTAAGGGTTTTTTCGAGAATTACCCATTCTTCAGGGTTTTTTTGGAATTTACCCATATAGATATTCACTCTTACATCATGGACTGAAAAAAATAATTAAAAATTCCAACCGATACAGTAATAAAGATTCGAATCATTACATTTTCTCCCCCTTAAGAAAATTTCGTCCCGATATTTATTTCTAACTCATTTTTTCAAAAGGATGAAGTTACTCTTCTCTAATCTCTTTTTCTAATTCACACTTATTTTCACTTGCCCCAAGTGCTTGCTCAATAAGCATAGCTTTTTCAACTATATCCGAATACGACTCGAGTTTTAAAGTTACAAGTCTGCTAGAAATACTTCATCTAAGACCTTGCTTAAATCTTTGAGCTTTAGTAGCTTCATTGGGAATGAACTGCACCGTATACATTAACAATTTCTCAAATTTGGTTTGATAATCCAAAACACTCATATCTTTTTGGGACAACTCCAAAAACTCTTTAGCTTTGACTTATCTAATATATTTGGGAAATAATCTCTCCAAGAAAGCATCTTCGAATCGCTCCCAGTCACATTGGCCCCCTAGGGATACCTTAGTCTTATCTCACCATTCATTCGCCTTATCATCTAGTTGACTTACGGCGAACTTGACTTTGAACTCATTCGGAACTTCCACTATTTCGAACTTCTTCTTAATATGTCTCAAATAAACATTCACCACCAAGACAATACAAGAGACATTCTAAACATAGTTACTAACCCTCCTGACTAGTTAGAACTATGATATATAGCTATGATACCAAACTGTCAGGACCTGACCCGGGGCCCTAACGGGTGGAATGGATTCCCAAGGTGGGAAGCTTTCGGAAGCAACCTACAACATTCACCAAGCAACCTACAACAAAACATACATTCCCTAAGTAGGAACTTCCAAACGACATACACCATACATTTCCTACATGGCATCCTAAATTATGATATTTTCCAATAACATCCAAACAATATACACAACAACCAAAATATATTTATTAAGTTGAAATATATTACATCATCTATATTATCACCAAATTCTTTACATCAAAGTGCAATGGAAGCGACTTTAAAATTTTACATATAAGCCATGACATGTGACTTTCCACAACCCCAAAGATCATCAACCATGATCTTTCACCTATGCCTTATTGCACACTTTACCTTGCCTTGGATTTTTCCCTCTCGGTGAACGTCCTCGATATCTGAAAAAAAAGAAATATTCTACATAATGAGCCATTGACCCAACAAATAAGTCTAACCACTAGAATAACTAGCCCAGACTCTATCCACACTATCCAGGCCCAAACGCCATCATCCACCGAATAATTGATTATTTTGAAATCAACTTAAATTAATTATGCTTTGATTTGAAATTCATGTCATTTATATAAAAATGCATGCAAGTTCGTAATTTGAACCATTTAAAATTCATCAACCACGGTTTAAAACTCATTTCAACGATTAAATCAATATAATGCAATTTCAAAAAAAATCTGTATTATTTAAATCCACGGTTTAAAATCATTCTTCATAAATAGATAAATCTAATGCATTATAGTAAATATACACGATTTAAAACCATTTTTTCTCAAAACACCCAATGTCATTTTTAACATTTGAATTGAAATGTAAAAATGCAATCCATTCTAAATTGACTCATATGACCATCACACATCTCTACAAGTTCTCGGGCTTTCACCGGTAAAGCTGTAGGACCCTATACATTGCTTCTCCGTAAGGTTTAGAGATTTTCAACCCAATGAGGACACATAATTAACCTCCCAATCATTTTTATAGTCATATTTATCACACACGAAGAGGCAAGTCCAGCTCAATGGGTTCTTATGTTACCACAGCTTTTTTACTCTCTCCTTCCTAAATGCATGTTTTAAAAGCAGTTATAAAGCAATGATATGCATGTTTAAAAAACGCACTGGAATTTTCATTTAAAGTCAATGAGTTCAAGGTAATGTCAAATAACTTTTCAACACGTTACCTTCAATTTCGTCAATAAAGACCGACATTAAATCATTCAACAAAAATTGAATTTACACAAACTTAACAATTCAATATAAATAATCGGTTTTGAAATTTTTCGTTTTAGCATTTCAATAAAATTGGAAATAAATGATTTTCATAATTCATTATTCGCTTTTCATAAACACGATATCAAATCTTCACTTCAACATATTCAATCTCAACCAAATCTCAATCAAATATATCATATCCAAATCCAAGACAGTAATTAAAACTATCTTCACCTATCAAAGCAATAAAGTCTAATATAACTATTCTAATTGTTAGAGATATTTACCATATGTCGGTTCCACCACTTTTCCTCGAAATCTCCACCGAATTAATCGATTTTGATTTTTACACCAAAACGTTCCTCTCAACGAGCTAAACAATTTATCCTAAAGGACGGATTGACGAATCTCATGTTTTCCATCTCTCTCTCTCTCTCTCTCTCTCTCTCTCTCTCTCTTCCTATGGGTTTCTTCTTTGGTTTTTCGTTCTTCTCTCTCTCTTCTCTATCTCTCCCTCTCTCCCTCTCTCTCTTTTTCTTCTCATTAGTTTTCTCCTCTTCCACATGAAAACTACAAAACACTACCACTTAACCCTTTTCAATAGTAAATCATGGTTAATTACCATCTTAATCCTATGCAAAAGAGCAATTTGCTCTTAGATCTTTGAATCTTTGGTTATTTACCATAAAACCAAACTTAATAAATCCTTAACCCCCATTAACTTTAATCTAATCCAAATTAGATTAGTTTTAATCTTAATCAAATTTTATCCTTTTAACATATCCTTTCTTTAATACACTTTTTTTCCAACATAATCATCACATAACATTTATATATGTACATCTACAATTACATATTGTTCACATATATAAATATTCACTCTTACATCATTGATCGAAAAAAATAATTAAAAAATTGAACCGATACAATAATAAAGGTTCGAACCATTACATAGGCCGAGGGAACATTAGCCACCGTCAACATCGCAAGGAGGTCTAGCACAAGGTGCCCGACGGAACGTCGGGCACCGTCAATGCCAGACGTGCTGCGAAATCGGCATGGGTTCTTGTCGATTGAATTTTGCAATCAAATATGTCGAGAGCAGTTTGAGCTGGATCTGTTACACTATTAGTGATTTTCTACACCTAACGCAAATGCATGTGTTGCTAACAAAGTAATAAAGAGTAAGTAAAAGTCGTTCCCACTAGAATAATCTTCACTAAATTTAATTGCTATAAAATTATATAAAATAAAAATGAAATATAAAGAAAAATGACTTGAACGGTAGAATAATATAAAAATTAAGGTTATTCAGATATGAATAAGAAATAGATTGAAATAATTTGAGAAGATTACGATAATAAAAGTCTTGGTTAGGATCGATTTCCTCGTTACATATAATTTACAACTAATGCTACAGAATTTTCCACTGAACAGCGAGAAATAATATTTTCTAAGGTTCTCTCGAATTGCCTAGTTGAATTCGTCTTAGAATTTCTTTCGATTTTTGAAAAGACAAAACTTAATCCAAATTTCTTTATAATCCTATTCTCGATGCCAAATAAATTAATGTCAACTATTTTGTAACAATTTAATTTATTTAATCAATCATGCATTTCAAGATTCCTATCTACCTCTCGGTAGAATAGAAACATGTAACATCAAATTTGCCAGTCGACACAATTTGAATTAAACAATAAACATCATGATAGATTATTCAATGAAAAATATGCAACTTGCATAGATTTCAATAAATCATGTAACAAGTACTTTCTCTCCTAACCAAGATTAAAAACTTAGCTCAAATTCATGACAATAAAATACCAAATAAAAATATTCATCAAACGAAAATAGTAGAAGAAGAATTAGATTCAGTGAATTCCGTAGCAGCCAAGCCTCTCCTCCTTGTCTTCTGGTCCTCCCCTCTTCCCTCGTCAACTCTGGTGCTCCCTGAAGGTCTCTGTTTCACATTCCCCTCTTTCCGCAGACAAAATTAATTTCTCTTCTTTAATTCTAGGGATTTCTCCAGCAATTCTTTCTCTCTCATTGATTCTAGGAATTTTTCCTTACATTTTCTCCTTCTCTTTTGGTTATTTAAATAAAAATCAAATCTTCATTTTTTTTATTTTCCCGCTAGAAAATCTGTGGTCAAACGTGATAACAACAAAATTCAAATTAGTGCTAATAATTTGATTTTTCTTTTAAATAAACATAAAATTCATTAAATTCTTAAAATCTTTTAATATTACAGCAACCTACAACAATTTTTATAATTTTGACCAATTTTATTTTATATTCACTCAAATCACACTAGTTATATTAAATAAAAATAAAATAAAATAACTCTTTTTTAAGAGTTATCATACACCACTCGATGATGCATTCGAAGACCGTCGACATTAAAGGTTGGGAGTCCTTGGAGATTCAGGAGATGTTCGACAAAATCGACCTGCATGGGCTCTACAATATGGGTGGCGATAGCTGCGACCAAATTGTTTGCTTATTTTATGCGAACTTGAGCTTTACCAGAAGGTCAAGAATTATAAAGACGTACATCTTGGGTCTGGAGAGTGAGATTACTCCAGAGACGGTCAATGAGTTGATTGGGTTTGCAGGAGAAGGGGCGGAGAGATACTACCATGCCTCCCGTGACTGTTCTTTTATCGGATTGGCAGAGGGAATATAGTTCATTAGGCAAATTCATCGCAACTCTAACATTATGGGGTTTGTTAAGCCAAGAACCAAAGACTTAAATGTCAGAGCTCGGGTTGTTCATAAAATGTTGTCCCTCACCATTCTACTGCGGCATGGACATAGAGATCTTGTTAGCTTTATGGATCTTTATGTCATGGAGAAACTGTACAACGGGAGGAGGTTCGACCCCGGCTTTGTGATTTTAAGTCACATAGGTGAGATCGGACAGACACGCAACAAGAACCTGTCATACGGTGTGTTGATTCAGAAGATCATCGAGCAATTTGGGATTCAGTTACCGTCTGGAAAGCAGATGAGATCACAGCAAGCCGCCGACATATTTGGGAAGATTTATTGGATTCAGATGGGCCTAGTTGAAGTCGACGAGATTTTGACACTGAAGGGAGATCAGGGGCCTCCACTTCTGGGGATGTTCATATAGAGGAAGCCACGACACGGCCGGGGTCCCCCTAGGAGTCCACCTAGAGGGCTAGTAGGACGAAGAAAGAGGATCTCGTAGACAGACTCCATCAGCTCGAAGTGAGACACACAGAGTCTCATACATAGGTGATGGAGTACCTTAGAGGGATGATGGACTACCAGAGAGATACGAGGCAAGTAATCCTGAATTGGATGGAGGCCGATGACGACGATGTCCCACCTTCGTCGACCGATAACGACGATGTCCCACCCAATGTCCCACCGCTGTAACTTTAATTTATGTTTTGTACTTTATTTTATGTACTTTAATTTGGTATAATTTAATTTGATATACTTTAGTTTGAGACAATTTAGTTTGATGTAATTTTCTGGTACTGTTGGTGATTTAAATATGTAGGAACTGTTTGAAGCTACCTATGAGGAAGTCATAAAACAAAGTAAACTCTGTCTAATTTTTTAACTTTTTTTTTTTCACTAAATTACACCACAGGATTTGACCGCATGTTCACCATACCCTGAGAAGATAATCTATAAATTTTTGTGATTTTCTAACACTTGTACTATTTATTACTATTTTAGTGAATTAAATCGTAAAACAGACGTACATTATATATTATAAAAAATTAATTTAAAAAAAATACCAAACGATATTGGATTTACTTGAAAATTTGATCGTATGTTCATCTATAAATTTTCGTGATTTTCTAACACTTGTACCATTTATTGCCAGAAGGACATCACAAAGCTTAATCCTTGCAAGGCAGCTTTAGACAAGTTGTCAAAATATGTTACGTTAGATTATGAAAAGTGTTGAGTACTCAATCACAGTAATGAATATTTCGAGATTGATGGAACAGAACATATATTAAATAAGATTTGTGTAACACCCGACATTTCGGCCAGGTGATTTTCTGACCATTTTCATTGTCACCCTCTTATTTAACCTTTATGATTTAAATTTAATGTTAAGATAAAATTATTACAAGTTGAGTAAAACTAGGTTGGGTGGCAGTTTTGTAATTAAAATTTATGGGTTAGGTATAAATAGGAAATGGAAACCTTAAACCTCATTTATTACCACTGTAGCCGACATTCCCTCTCGGCGATTCCTTCTCTCCCAAGCTTTTACTCTCGGCTATCAGAACCTCCCCTTGCCGACGGCTGGTTTCAGCCTGCTTTTCTCTGCAATCCGCACCCGAGGTATGAAATGGACAATGTAGTCATTTATTAGTGATTAAAGCTCTGCTTTCAACTTGGCATTTGAGTTCGGATTTCTAGCAGTGGCCGAGTAGTTTTAGACTCTTTTAAGTCTGAGAGTAGAAATGTCATCCCAAATCGATTCTGAACATTTTAAAGTAACCAACTCGGATTTAATCAATGGTAAAACCTGTCCACCTAGTTTCGGATTTCAGACTGCAGTGTGTCGTGGAATCGGAATGACTTTAGCTGTTAGATTCTAGGATGACTTTCGATTAGAACTTTTAGGACTTTATTTTAACTACTGTAATGTGGAATGTTTTAGGTGAAGAAGTTGAAGAGAAAGTGATTCAAGTTGCTAAGGAATCCAGGTAAGTGAATGTACTAAGTTTCCGGCCAATAGGGCCCTACATCAAAGGATTATGTTACATTTAGTGAACGTTGTCAGCTATAAGTTCGATGAAATGTCGATGGATATGATTCTGGTATTCTGATATACTCCCCTGTCTTAGTTCGATGATTAAGTGCATTTATGTTATGCATCATGTTTTACTTCTCAAGCATATGAAAATGTTTTGAAACATGTTTTCTCATGAATAAAATAAGAAGATAAAACTTATGCAACGTGGTTAAGTGAGGGTTGGGGGTGGTTCGGCGTATGTCACAGTCCGCAGTAGGACATATGAATACAACCCGCAGTAGGGACCATGATCAAACTCACTGTCGAACCCCCTTTACCAGCACAAATCCTCTCTTAATCCACATAATGTAATGAAGAATACGAATGATGAATATGAGCATGTCCATGAATGATGATTATGATCAATGAATACGAGATACGATTATGAATGATGATTAAGACTAAGTACACGAAAAGAAAAGACTCATGAGCATGTTTTTCTCCAAGTTATGCATTCATGAACTCATAATAGTTTGCATTCCTTACTAAGCCTTAGGCTTACAGTTACACCTTATGATGTAGGTGAAGAAATATCAGGTGAGGATTTCAAGATTGATGAAAGTGTCTGAGTTCGGTTGCTGGAAGTGATCAGGGTGGAAAATCTGTGGCTGGATGGCGAACATGACTCTCTGGTTTAAGCTTTTAAGATTTTAATAATGTTTATGAACAAGGAAGTCTAAGTATGATGAGTTTACTTTCGAATATTGAGTTTTAAGTCTGTCTAATATGAGTACTGAGTCTGAAAATATTATGAAGATATAGAATGAGTTATTTTACCTAAGTCTTCCGCTGTGTGAGTTTGAATGAATTTATGGATTATTCCGATGAGTTTTGGCCATTAAGATTTAAGTTACGAGGTCTACGTTTATCTAGATAGAAGTCTGAGAAAACCAGGATGTCTTCCGCTGAGGAATATTGGAGGGAATGAGTTTGTCTACCGGCTGACGTCATCGGAAGAGGAAAAGTATTTGTCTTCCGGCTGACGTCATCGGTAGAAGAAATGTGATGGAAGTCGGGAGAGTTTGTCTTCCGGCTGACGTCATCGGAAGAGGAAAAGTATTTGTCTTCCGGCTGACGTCATCGGTAGAAGAATTGTGATGGAAGTCGGGTAGGTTTGTCTTCCGACTGACGTCACCGGTAGAGGAAGTGAGTTCCTTGTCGTTTACTCACCGGTAGAGGAAGTGAGTTCTTTGTCGTTTATTGACCGGTAGAGGAAGTGAGTTCCTTGTCGTTTACTCACCGGTAGAGGAAGTGAGTTCTTTGTCGTTTATTGACCGGTAGAGAAAGTGAGTTTTAATGAACCACGCGAGGTTTTAATTGATCACACGGGTTGCACGTGACTGTCGGCAGATGCAAATATGTGTGCCTGCCGATAGATGTTTAATGAATCATGTGGGATGCATGTGCTGACCGGCAGATCAACTAGAAGCTCGTCGTTTAGTGATCGGCAGGAGTGAGAGTTATAATGGATATATTCAGTGAATTGAATGAGATGTTTTAAGTTATGTTAAGTCAAAAAAAAATAGATGAATAAATATGTGGACTATTATGATCAAGTTACGTCACGAGTTTAGTAACAAACCGAGTTTAAGGATTCGGGGCGTTACAATTTGTTCCAAAACAAAGAGGCATTGAACATGCGGTAATACTTCACTCTTTTTATCATCTAACGAAACGTATTTTGACAACTTTTCCAAAGTTGTCTTGCAAGCATTAAGCTTTGCGATGTTCTTCTGGTCCGAAGAAGCCGATATAACAAATTATAGCCTGAATATACTCATACATTTCTTCGTCTATAGTCGCATGTAGAAGATTCCTGCACATAATGAAAATTATATTAGAAAATAATGAAAGTGTGTTTATGAGAAAAATGTGTTGAAATGTACCTATGTCTAGTCAAATGTGTTGAAACCCATAAATGTGTCTTGAGAAGTAGAAGCGACAACAGCGCCTGAAGTGAATCCTCTGTCAAGACAAATGCGACTATTATGTCCATGACGCCGACATATACGACACATTATCGTAGATTTCTTTCTAGAAATTGTCGACCTTGACGACTCATCGACATCGTGCACTTTATTCTTGTTCGGCCTACCAAGTTGGCACCTTCTCTCTGGCAAAATCATTGCGTTCATTCTGTGTACGAGCAGCCACATGTCCATGCCACTAATGAGACAAATGAAATTTGAGTACATCTTTACATATGTTGCCCAGTGATAGTGTCGATGAACGAAAATTTTCGGTGTCAGTCTCATGAAATGCATGCATAGAATAGAATTGACACATGAGATTCCAATAATCTCTTACCTGCAACAGTTGTACGCGCCTGCATTCAAGTGGACAATATATTGTTCGTTGCCGTTTCTGATCTAAAATCGTGCACCTACCGCTAACACAGCAGTCCAATTTGGAGCTGCACATTCTAGCTTCTCAAGTTTTTTCTTTATCTTAGAACACATGAGGTCTGTTGACGAGAGCATCTTCTTGTATTTTTTTACAATACGAGTCATCAAAGACTTTTGAATCATCTCGAACATGGTCAGGATCGGTTTGTCCCTGGCCGGCACTAGAACAGTATTGAACAACTTGCATAAATTATTCAAACCCATATCGCACTTGGAAATCGAGGAAAATGCATGACTAACCTAATAGTTAGGCAATGTTCGTCGAAGCCATGCGTGGGTATCCAGGTTAATCTGATGCAGTTTCCTCATTTCTATCTCAAAATGAAAATCTGTGGTTACCCTGGCCATATATCACATTGCATCTCTGAACACTCTGCCCCGAAATTAGCTTTTGAAGTTTGCGTACATATACCGGAGGCAGTAGCGGTGTTCGGCTAAACCTAATTCTTCCTCCACAGCACACGATAACTCCTAATATGTAAAAGAAAAATAAAGTCAACATAAAACAATATAACGATCACAACGCCTCAATATTTTTGTTGGGAAAATAATAAAAATAGTGGGAACAATAATAAAAATACCAATGCTGTAAAACGTAGAGAGTACCGGTTAGGATAATTTCCAGGAAAGATTATACTAGACAATCTCCTAGACATAATTAATTTTCCAAGTAAGTTTTCATGAAAGGCTGGAGGGGTCACAAACGGTTTCACTTAAAATCCAGTCTCCTAGACAGAACTTCCTTACGCAGTACAATTACACCACTAAATAAGCAGTACAAGAAATAATAGCAAATGTGATCCGACACAATTGTCCATCTGCATTCATCAGGAGTATCTAGATCTTCCTTCAATATTGCAAAAACTACTTCCATGAGTTTGTGCACTCTGACTCCATGTTGGTAACAACAACATGATATATGTAATCGTCGCCATCAATACTGATGGCTGTGAGTAATTGGTCGGGGCAAGAGCCCTTCAGATGACAACCATCCAAATAGATAATAAGTCTGTCACGTTGCAGCAAACCTGCCTTGCAAGCAGCCATACACATGTATATTCTTTCAAATACACATGACTCTAGGGGTGGGCAGGATCGGATTAAGAACCGAGAATCTGACCTGACCAGACCAAAGGTTTTGGTCCGATTTCGGTCAGTCCTCCAAGGTATTTGGTCTGGGACCGGTCCTCGCATCCAAAATCCCATCGGTCTTAGTCTGGTCCACGGTATGTATACCAAAATCCCAAAATCGGACCTTCAAGCTTTTGATTTTAAATCAGAAGTTCAGTTAGGGCTTGCTGCTTTATCGACCGTCACTCACTCTCAGAACTCAGAAGAGAAGTTTGCCCTCGCCGTTCGACTTCAGTCACTCTCCACTGCTCACTCTCGGAGTCAGCCTCACTCTCGGAGTCAGCCCTCAGGCACTCGTCACTACGCAGCAACTGCAGTGCTCACTGCTCACTTTCAGCACGCGACAAAGCTCAATCACCGTCGCCATCTCCGATCACCATTCAACCTTTGCTGAATCGAAGCACTGTGCCTCTCAGTATCTGCGTCCTGCGCACTGCACCTTGGGAGAATAGACGACCAGTTTATGGAATGGTCGTCCGTTATGGAGTCCCATGCACGACACGTGGAGCAGACATTCTCTACTGTAGGATCGTTATTGTCTAAGAGGGGGGTGAATTAGACTTTTTAAATTTGTTTTCTTAATCTAATTGCTTTCTCTCTTGTATGCAATTACTAAATTTGTAGCAAACACACAAACAAAAGTAAAGTAAGAGAAGAGAGAAAAAATGACACCGTAGTTTTTAACGTGGTTCGGCCAAACTGCTTACGTCCACGCTCCAAGGCTCCCCCTTGAAGATTCTTTCTTTCTCCTCAGAGAAAACTAGATCGCACTTCACGGGCGACGATCTACAGCCTTTTACAATTCTGGATTGTTTTTCACGGGCGACAATCTTTACACTTTAACAGTAGGATATGATTTTTCAGCACACGCTACACTCTCTCAAAAATTGAGTCTCAAGTAACAGAGTAGAGAGGTGTAGAAAGTACAGAGTATTGCTAGAGAATCGCTCGTAAGAATTCAAAGATAATTTCTGCAAAAAGTTAAGTTCCCGAGCTTCTTTCTCTCATTTTATACTCTGTCTGTCATCGGCTTCAGATTTGGAAAGCTTCTCATCTGAATATGGAAATCTTATGACCGTTGGAGAAACATCCGTACATAGACAGCAAGCCGTTGCATTCTGAAGTCGCTTTCGTTCGTCGTCATTTATGGTCTGGAGTTAAAGCTCTGGACGAATGTCACTGTTGCTTTGCGGTATTTTAAATATCAGTGTTGGCAGAAAATTCTGTTCAGCGGTAGATGTAGCTTTACAATGCTTGAACTGCCATCGGTAGATGTAACTTTACAACGCAGCCGAAAGATACTGTTCAGCAGTGGATGTCGCCTTTGAACAACCAGCGGTGGATGTTGCCTTTGAAGAACCAGCGGTGGATGTTGCCTTTGTCACTGTTCAGCAGTGGATGTCGCCTTTGAACAACCAGCAGTGGATGTAGCCTTTAAACAACCAATGGTGGATGTTGACTTTGTCGTTTTGCTAGCGGTAGAAGTAGTCTTTTTCGTTTTGTTAGCGGTAGAAGTAAACTAATAAAGACTCTGCCAGCGGTAGATGTAGTCTTTGTCGTTTTGCTAGCGGTAGAAGTCTTCTCTTCTACTTCGGTGGATATCCAGCATTTTATCAGTTTTAGCCCTGTTTTGCTATCACATCCTGAACACTTAACCAAATTTGTTAAACAACTAAAATATCATTTTCAAAGGGCATTTCCACTTAAAAGCTAGAGAAAGATATAATAAGGTCAATATTTAACTTATTAATCTCAGTAACATAGTTCATTAATCTCATATATTTACCTTAATGAAATTACACTTCTTAAAACACATCATCAAAAACATCGTTAGACTTAAACATTATTTAAGTCAACATCCACCCTCTAATCGTCTGGCCAATCCGACACGTCCAGTGCTACGTATGACTGTACCAAACGGACGGCTATGGTTTTTAGATCGGCCGTCCGTGGTAAGTGAACAAACAGTGATCGACCGTCTGCCAAGATTTGATCTCTCTAATCATGTTCTTGATCCAATGTGGAGACAAGGTAAGTTCGTTTTACCCTTCATGACTCGTTTAGAAATAACCAATTCATGGGGCGATTGGAGTATCACAAGAGGGGCTATAACGAATCCGGGTATTTGGATTGCCTTTTTTGAACAACCTTCTATTTAAGAGTCTAATATTAGATAGAATGTGATTCTTCTTTCTTATCATTATTTTTCTTATTTTTGATTACATGATCTTGAGCCGCCATCCAAGCACGAATACCCTCGTTTAAGAGAATATTTTTGGTATAGAAAGTCTCAAATTCAGGATCTTCTGCTGCATGGATTTCCTGAGAAATGAAGTCATAGGCACATAAGTTCAAGGCCAGACCAACGACTCCAAGAGCACTCACCTAGCGACAAACTCCTATATTTCTTTCATTACAGCATTTCTGAACAAGTTTCTGGATAACAAACCTAAGAGTTTTCTTATTGATAATAGTGGCGATATTGATGATAGTAACGATATTGATCTTCTTAAAGTACTAAGGATTCATAGGAAATCATTCAAAATAATTGATTGAAAGTTTTCTACCTCGATATTATTATTTGACTAAAGTTTTCCAATAAGGGAAGGGATCCCTGGGGAAGAGTATCAAGTTGGCCCTTGTGAACAGCTTGATGCACTATTTCCATGCGCCAAAAGGAAGGAAAATCCATGGACCGACCCCATCGTCTCCACCCCGTAGGAACTACGAGATCACCCCAAGGACGCCTTCGGTATCCATCGGTCTGCGACAATTATAGGGGGGATGTTCAGTACCGATTTTTATAGTACTGTTCAGGGAGTTGATAAGTTAATTCTTGTGGATGTCTATTTGCCTGGTTTGTGATTTGTTAGGTTTTGGATAGTTTAAGGTTTTGATTGTTAAGGTTGATAGTTTAGGGTTTGATTTAGAAAAATTCATAATTTAGAGTTTAAGTTAAAAAAAAAAAAACCAAAAACTTATCGTTTGACTTGGAAACAAAACCCTATAATTTAGGAGTTGAGGTTTAATTAAACCCTTCACTAAAACTTAAACTTAAACTTAAACTTAAACTTAAACTTAAACTTAGACAACACGTTAAAGTCTCCCAATTTACCATATGTTTAAAGCTCGATAACTTTAAACTCTATTATATCCTTGTAGCATCCTTAACTTTACGATAACTTATAATATACAAACTATGATTAAATATATGAGCTCACTATTTAATTTTTAATTATATCAAACAAGTGAGTTTGTAGAAGAGTGGACGACTCTAGATCTATCGACGTGAATACACACATACAATATATATAATATTTTAAGTTACTATAACGTTGTCTTACCATTTTTAAAATGATTATATTTCAATATTATTAATCTCCCAGAATGAAAGTTTTTTGTTTTTTTTTTTTATAGAAATTACAAAATTGTTCCAATTAGTTTTACACAAGTTGGTATGTCGTTTAGGTAATAAACAAATGATCTAACGAACACAACCTAAGAACAACACCAGCGTATATAGCTCTCTCTCTCTCTCTCTCTCATGAACTGTCAAACTGAGATCATCTCTCTCTAACATCTAGATTTCAACAGAACCCAAAGAAAGAACGATGTCTAGATGGAGAACGAATCTATCATCAACCCATTTTCTAGGATGTGTTTGTCAGCCAAGAAAACGAGGGAAAATAAGAACAAGATGATACTAAATATACGACACTACACTAACAATTGACGAGACAAGAACAGGACCTTCTACTACAAATTTAGACAATATTAAGAAATAAAATTCAGAATGGCAGGTGATTATCGGCTGTCCAACGGTTACCCAAAAGTGGCTCTCCTTTCTCCCCGCCTCCTTCTCCTCCAACCATCATTTTCGTTTTTACTCCAAACCTAAACCTTTCGATGTATTTAAGATTACCCTTGTTTTAGATTATATGACTCATCCACAGCCCATCGCCAAGCGAAACCCTCCTCGTTTCGCTTGAGCTTTTTTTAGAATCAAAGAGAAAAGTTTCATATTTTTTTTTTTCTGGGTTTGAAGATTTTGTTGCAGAGACAAAAATGGCGGAATTTGGAGTTAAGGTACTTGTTTTGTTGTTATTGGGTGTGGTAGCCAACGCTAACATCGGAGAGTTTGATGATTACTGGAAAAATCGAGCCGAGGAAGCCAAATTGGCTGCTCTTGACGCATACGATCCTAACCCTGAGGCCGTTACCGATAGTTTCAACGCTCAAGTTGGCAAGTAAGTTGATCAAACAATATTTTTCAAGTTGGCTTCTTCAAGTGATCAGATCACAATCCCACAACATAAATGTATAGTCTTTGTGCTCAACGAGGACGTCGAGTCTCTAGAGAGTGATTATGGTTGCTCATTCTAATCTTTCGGTGTAAAACCTAAAAGCAAAATGGTGCAAATTTCAACTTATAACGGAAAATAATATTGTAGTTTTTAGTAGAGATTGATGTCTTACAAATTCATTTCCAACTAACACCAGATTTTTTAAGTTAAAACTCAAGAATAAAGTCGCAACGCTCAAAACGGGCAATCCTTACTATTTGATGGAGGAACAATTCTTGTTTTAGAAATGTTTTGTTTTTGGTGGCAGAGCAATTGCGGGAACGAACACCACAAGAAGAAATCTGAGGAAAAACAAAGGCCCATGCAGGGCGACGAACCCCATTGACAGGTGTTGGAGGTGCGATCCAAACTGGGCAAACAACCGGAAGAAGCTAGCCAGCTGCGTTCTGGGCTTCGGCCGGAGGACCTTCGGAGGAAAATACGGCCGATATTACGTCGTCACTGACTCTTCCGACTCTGATCTACTCAACCCTAAACCAGGAACTCTCCGTCACGCCGTGATTCAGAATCAACCCCTCTGGATCATCTTCGCCAGAAGCATGGTAATTCGCCTGACCCAAGAGCTAATGGTGAACAGCCATAAAACCATTGACGCTCGAGGAGTCAACGTCCATATCGCGTTCGGAGCTGGAATTACGGTCCAGTTTGTGAAGAATGTGATCATCCATGGCCTCCATATCCACGACATTGTTGCCGGCACCGGCGGACTTATCAGAGATTCCGTAAACCATTATGGGTTTAGAACAAAGAGTGATGGCGATGGAATTTCAATCTTCGGAGCTTCAAATGTTTGGATCGACCACATTTCCATGTCCAACTGCCAAGACGGACTAATCGACGCTATCATGGGGTCTACTGCTATCACCATCTCCAACTGTCACTTCACTCACCATAACGAGGTAAATATTCATCACAGTACAGTCCGCCATTACAAAGACTCAAAACAAGAAACCCAAATCTGGAATGAACTGGTCGCAGGTGATGCTGTTCGGAGCGAGCGACAGCTATTCCGGCGATGCAATAATGCAAGTGACGGTGGCTTTCAACCATTTCGGAAGAGGGTTAGTGCAGAGAATGCCGAGGTGCAGATGGGGCTTCTTCCACGTCGTTAACAATGACTACACCCACTGGCTCATGTACGCCATTGGAGGCAGCCAACATCCCACCATTGTTAGCCAGGGGAATCGCTTTATTGCTCCTCACAATGCAGCTGCTAAAGAGGTACCCAGTTCATCTTTAAAAAAATATATATATTTTTAATATATTTTCACGTCTAAAAATTCGTGTGTTCCTCAACATTAGTTTCCAAAGTGGTCCAACTGATCCAATGTTCCAAATTTTGGACTAAAACAGGTGACGAAGAGGGATTATGCAACACAAGAGACGTGGAAAAACTGGATATGGAGATCAGAGGGGGATCTACTAGTGAATGGAGCATTCTTTGTGAGGTCAGGAGATCAAAATAGAAGGAGGCCATTTCACAGGCTGGATATGATCTCCTACAAGCCCGGGTCTTTCGTCAGCAGGCTAACTCGCTTTTCAGGAGCCCTCGATTGCTTCATTGGCCGGCCGTGTTAGATTTATATGTTAAGTTTTCATTTATGGTAGGGTTGGATCATGGTTGTGTGTGTGATGTTTGAATCTTTCTGGTGTTTGTTTGGGGGAGAGGAAAAGATGGAGGAATTTCATAGGAAAAATGGAAGAAGAACATTGGGAAGTGAAAAATATGTGAGGAATATTTGTTTGTTTAATTTGAGTTATTACAAGTGCATTTCATCAACATTTCCTATTTATGTATTTCTTTTCTTCTTTTTTTTTAATCATGTGATTGTTATCTCCAATTTTAACACAATATATAAATAAGGAGTTTCGTGTCTGAAAAACTTATCTTCTGATGTGATTATAGACTTAATTAATGTGGGTTGCGATATTCACTCCACATGATGTGATTATAGACTTAATTAATTTGAACATTCTACAAAATGTGGGTTGTGATATTCACTCCACAAGATGTTTCCACAAAGTTTGAAAAAACAATTGCATAGTATACTGAATAAAGTGTAAAGTTCGACATCTATTGAGTAGTTAAACAACAGCAATTTGAGTAGACTGAGAGGAGATAACGCGCAAGAGGCTCCTATCCAACTTGCTTGCTTCAGACATTGTGATCAACACCTAGTTGACAAGGTCCTGCAAATGGCAAGAAGAATAAGAAGAAATGGATAGAAAAAGCAGAAAAGTAAGTTTATTATGTGAGTGTAGACATTGTATCATAAATGCGCACAAATAAGTGTGAAATAATGATTGGACCATGGAACTCAAATCAACAAGTAGAGTCAAGGGAACATGTTTTCTGATGGTGATGGCTCGCTAGAAATATAGCATAAACTGGACTTTACTTCTCCTTCGAGTTTGGATATGGTGCAGCCTGAGGAGGTTTTTGATGAGGAGGAAGTGTGGCTTGATTATCGAGAATAGAAATGGGGTAATGGTCTGGGTCATGATGGCTTTACCTTTGCTTGTTTTAAGCAATGTTGCTCCTCCATCAAAAGGGATGTGTAGGGGATGTTTAAAGCTTTGGGTCACAGGAAGAATAGTATTAACAATGACAGTAGAAGGCGATGTTATAGATTTTGAAACGAATGGCCTTCTCAGTTGGAGTTATAAGCTTATTGTCATGGTATTGGTTACTTTTCAAAGAAGGGTTGTTGGCTTGTTGATTAGTGATCATCAGCATGCCTTTGTTGGTGGAAGACATAGTCTTAATGAAGGGCTTGTGGGGAATGAATGTGTGGATAGTAGCCAGTAGGGGGAGGAGAGTAGAGCCAATGTATTGTAGAAACTGGACTTGGAAGGATTTTATTACCATGTCCGTTCAAAGTTCTTATTACTCTGTGGTGAAGATGGTTTTGGCCGTAGGTGGTTTCTTGGATCAGACAATGTATTTCAACCGCACATTATTTGTGCTTGTTTTGGGAACCTCTAGGCTTTTTTAAAGAATTCTTGGGCTCTCCTTCAGTGAGATCCCCATTTCACTCTGCTCTTTGTGGTTGTGATGGAGATCCTGAGCAAATTATCATTGCGGCTCAGTAAGTGGGGTAGGAAGGGGGTATTAAGTGAATTGTGTTCTTTCCATCATCCACTTTTTGCAAACAATTCGATCTTATATAGCAACGGCAATGTTAATTGGTTGTTGCTTTTTCAGAGGATCTTGTTTTGGTTTTAAGGGGTTTTAGCTTTGAGAGTGAACCTTTTTAATCCAAAGTTGATTCCTAATGGGGAATGTCCCTAATGCGGTGTCCCTTGCTCAGTGTTTGGTGGGTGGGTGGTTTTTGCCCACTTTGTCTCTTGAGCTCCCACTCTATGCTCCCATGGTGATGTAAGAATGTGCGGTGCATCACTATTGATAGATTTCAAAAGAGGTTGACAGCTCGGAAATGGAATTTTTTTTTTCTCGAGATGGGGAAGACTACCTGATTCAAGAGTCTACCAGCTAATTTTAGCGATAATTCATGCCATTTCTTGGACTCCTTTGTAGGTGAAAATTAGGATGGATCAATTGAAGCTTAATAAGGTGGGTGGGGAAGATTGTAAAAAGCTCCACTTAGTAGGGAGGAGGGCAAACTCCTTTACTCCAAGGAAGGGTATTGAAGATCTCAACCGCTGTAATCTAGCTGTCTTTGGTAAATGGTTTTGTAAATTTTCAAGCAACTTTGGAAGAGGATTGTGGCTACTAAGTTCGGTGGGGAAGCCTCTCTGAGGTGAGCTTATTTGTAGGCCTCATTATGTAGCTTGTGACATAATATACAAAGGTAGGTGCAAGTTTGAAAAGTAGAGCTCTTTTGTTGTCGAGAACGGCCAAAGTCTCTTGTTTTGGATGGATTGTTGGTGTGGCGCTAGCTCACTTAGGTGCAAGTTTGAAAAGGTAGGTGCAAGTTTGAAAAGTAGAGCTCTTTTGTTGTCGAGAACGGCCAAAGTCTCTTGTTTTGGATGGATTGTTGGTGTGGCGCTAGCTCACTTAGGAGATTTTTCCATAGTTTTTTCTTTAAGCTTTGGTTAGATATGCATTGGTGGGAGATTTTTTTAATGATACTGAGGCTTGGATATTGGATTGAACTATCCTCATCATAAGGCTGAAGAATGTGAGATGGAGAGGTCTTGCTTGTTACTAATGATTGTTTATCAGTAAAAAAAACAATATAAAATGACAGAAACCTTGTTTAAAATACTAAAACCCCACAAATATATCGAACAAATTGAAGATTTTTAGTAGCATATGGTCAGTTTCAAACCTGAGAAGGGGTTTGTGCGGCTCTCCCAAACTATCGCCACTTAGTGCAACATCTACAGTTGGCTTATTACTACTTTCTTTCAAAGAGTCGGCAATATCTTTCAGACCCTGCAAGAAATATTGAGATGGGCATATTATCCAATGAGAAAAATTAAAGATCCTTCCAACAGCAGTACTATCATCACTATTATCATTAGGCTCAATATGAAAGCCCTTAGTTGAGGATGGAATTCAAGCTTTATACCATGAGGCTTGGAGTTTCTGAGTATGTGAGTAGAGCATTAGACTTGCCGGGAAGCTTAAGTTGTTCCTACAAGATGTCAACCAAACAGTTATGCAACTTTTCTTGTAGTAATTCAACAAATAGAATATTAACAAGTAGCATAACAAAGAACTCTAAGTAATCGTGCGCAAATAAGCCATGTAATTAGTAAGATTAGAAAAGAACAGCTACTAACAAAAAAATCATTTAAATTAATAAACATGAGTTCTCTAATCATAGTAGGCAGCCACATAATCATCTAAATTTTTCAATCATTATAAAAAAAAAGGATTAAAGTATATAAAAAATAAAGAGTCAAAATCCAACCTTTAAAGCGTCAGGCATTTTTCCTCTCTTTCCATCAACAAAGTTACACAAATACAATACACCAACATTTGCAAGTTCCTGTCAGCACATAATTATATTAGTATATACTGCAGAAGCCAAATAACAACAATCTACTTGTGATAAAAATTAAGAACCAAGTAAGACAGGACGGAAATAAGAGAATAAATGTAGCAATCAAATATGTAGATATAAATGCATTCCTAAAAATTCCTTTTGTATTAGCTACTTTTGTGCAGTAGAATTGCTTCTTTTATGTTAAGTCTCTTGATTTGTAGTTTTGGCTTGGCTCTCCGCCCTTCACTATTTGTACATTCTTTTTCTTTTCTTTTCTTTTTTTCTTTTTTGATAAGCACTCTATATTAAATACGAAAAAGATACAAAAAGTCAAAGAACTCTACTCGAACAAGAAAAATCTAATAAAACGACATTTCCTTCCAATTATAATATTTATGCATTCTTACATTATTATTACATACCAAAACAAATCCGCGAAGTGACGAACAAATTTCTCATGTTATGAGTTCACAGGGCTTTAGTCTTAAGAGAATATCAAGTATCTTTGTATTTCCCATCAGATGAAAATATCAAATGTTACATACATAACAATAGCAGCCTAGGAAGAATAAAGACATTACGCCACCATACACTCCCTACTAGTTATAGTTGGCTTTTCCTTCTTTGTAGTTCGTTCTAATTAGTTTTATACTTCCAAATTCCAACCTCTATAGTCCACCAACAAAGCTGGTCATTTACTACATTATTGAAAAATTACAGATAAAAAATAATAAATACAAGGGAGTTGTTCACCTGCTTATATTCCAGTGAAGATATTTTTCCATCCTATAATAGAGAAGAACAAAAGAAGTAAAAGTATGGACAACTATAAAAAAATCAATACACTAAAATCCACCAACAACGCTTGAGGCATGACCAGAAATGCTCTTCATTTTCTTTTTTTCTCTTCAAATAAAATAAGATGACTTTATCAAGTACGCTATTGAGATTTTAGAAACAGTTTGTTGAAGAGTTTATATAACTAAAACCCATATATTTACTAAATACGGTTGCGCCAATTTCATCAATTAAAGCTTACCAAGCCAGATACCATGCTTTGTAATTGACCCAAGTCAAAGTCAACATCAGAAAGAGATTTTTGGACTCCAGCAACCTGTTTTACAAGTCAC
Organism: Begonia masoniana; assembly: GCA_022432975.1. NCBI lineage: Eukaryota > Viridiplantae > Streptophyta > Magnoliopsida > Cucurbitales > Begoniaceae > Begonia > Begonia masoniana. Next base: position 36,005,685 of record CM039507.1, read on the forward strand.
ACAACAAGTCATCATATTTGGCCCGCATAAAAAAAAAAGATTAGCTAGTTGTATAAGCATGAAGCGGCATACATCATCTTTAATTAGTCTAGAGAGCTCATTCTGCTTCAACATCTTATCATCTAAGTTCTCAATCCGTTGTGTCAGATGCCTCTTAGTTGCCTGCCAATAAGTAGAAACAATATGGTGAAAATTGTAGCTATATGTTCTATACTGAGTTAAACATATAAAAAGGTAGCAATTCATTTATAAAATGAGCATTCATTTATCAGGTAGAACTAACTTTTAAAATGAACAAGAAATATTTGTCATCTGCAGCTAATGACCATTTTAAAAACAATAAAAACTTTGATTTTATTACTGGAGCTGTAACAATCTTACTACACCCCAGTCAACCAAATTTAATCTAGTAGCAAATTGCACTTATAATATAACTGATGTATATAAAAACTGAAGTTAGTTAAATAAATTCCAGATTATCTTAAAGAAACTAGTCTTAAATAAGTTCACCAAAAGTTTACAAAAAATAAGTTCCAGATTATCTTAAAGAAACTAGTCTTAAATAAGTTCACCAAAAGTTTACAAAAAATCTCTAACTATGACTAGCAAGATACAATCTCACAATTCATGAAGAGAACAATTGCAACTGAAATGTATTTCAGTGCATGTATGTAGTATCAAAAAAACTTTTTCCTCTAACAGGGAAACAAGGTACTCTCCAAGTTAAGTTTTGTATCCAGAATCAAAAGTATATACTAGTTATGGATTGAAAATACTTACAGCAAGGGTGTCTGTCACGTGCTCTAGATGTTTGGTCAAATTTGAGACAGCACTAGCCATATTTTGCTTGGTAACATACATAAGATCTGAGAATGAAATGCCCTGACATGGAGAAAATAATGAGTAAATGAAAAAAAGAAGGTAACTGTGCTCAAAAATTATAAGTGTTTCAGAAAAAACTGATATACGAATAATAACATAATTGAATTTGGATTTGAAGAAACAGATGAAGTAACAACAATTAGAGAAAAGACGACTCCATTGAAAAAGCTATTTCTTAAATTCTATCATTTTAAGTCTTTTCTTGTCGGAAGATACCTTCCACCACATGTATCCGTAACTCAATGCACCTAAGGTGGCTGCTGGAATTATGAGGGATGTTACATTACCTGAAATAGTTATAGGAACCAATCAATTTTAGAAATCAATCCTCTTTTCAGATCTTAACAAAAAAATGCACCCTGAACTAAAAAAAAGGATCATATAACAAAAAAAAAAACTAAGCTATTCAAATGGAAATTTGTGATTGAAATTGATTGAAGATACCAATTTGTCCAGAAGTTCCATTGAGAACAGTAATCTGACGATTAGATGCAAGCTGCCGAACCTCCATAGCTAAACGGCGCACCTTAAAAATAAAAGAAATTTAACTATACATGAGGCGGTATATAATCTTTCCAATATTCTACTGCGTGATATTTGGGCAGTACCTGAGCAGCTATTGCATCAGAGTAATCAGAATCACCTTCTGATTGCTCTTTGGACTTCTCCACTCCCTTCACTAAGGACTGTAGGCACAGAAAAAGCAACATGATCGATTATTCAGAGTCCACATCATAAAAGGTTGTGAGCTTTTGAAACTGTTATTTTCAATTTTTACTGATCCCATAAATTTAACTGAGCTCCAGTAATTATATTTTATTTTTCACCTTCCATTATGGAATTTATAACCCCATATTTACAGCCCCGTTCTAACCATTGGTATGCACTTGAAAAAAGGTTTCGTTTTTCATTTTTGCAATGATAATGAACACATTATATTGGTTCTAGATCGACTAAATTTAACTTCCCAAATTATAAGAAACAATTTATCATCAACGATCACATCAATGACAAGCTTTTGAAAAGATTATTTTTTAATGATCCCGAACATATTAATCAAGCTCCAGCCTGTAAAATAAACCTTTCACTTTCATTCAACAATTTTCTACATATTCCAAACAGAAGAAAACCGGCAATAGATTCATTAACTGTCGCCAGATCTAATTTGAAGGAAGCTCTCGAAAGTCTTCTAAATTTAGACCTCAACGAAATTGAAAACTGATTAGGTCGTTTACTATTTCCGCAATCGAACGAATCGTAATAAACAAAATAATAATAATAATAATAGAGCTAAATTCATCAAACAACAAAAATAGCTAAGAGTCACAGTACCTGAAGTTCACCGAGCACGTCCGACAGTTTTCCATTCTTGAGAAGGATCGTGGTAGTATAACCTACGAACCATAAGGCATCATGATTAAAATCAACGATCTTGTGATCCCTCCATTCACGAAAACTCTTATTAAAAAAAAACAGAAATAGTAAACAGAACCTGCTCCAGCTAAAATAAGTATTTTTGAAAATCCTACTCCTGTCTGCATAGCCATGGATGCGGATTTGGGAGGTCTGGGGAGGATCAAGAGAGGCAGGAATTCCGCGAAAAAACGCTAGGAAGACGACTTCTATTTCAGTTGTACGCTAACATATTTGGTAACGACGTCGTTTTATAAATCTTCATCCCCGCCATAGACGACGTGTCGCTTTTTAGTCATTTTTTGTACAAATAATTTAAATTTTACTAAAATATTGATTAACAGTTGTGTGATGGACTTGATATTTGACGTGACGTTATAATATTTTAAATTTAATTATAAGCTATCTTAAAAGATATTTTTGAATTCTAACTATATACATAGAGAACAAAGATATCGCTGAGTGTATATTTAAATTTTTGGAAGGATTTTTAAAGAGAAATAACTCTTAATAAATCTCAGAATGACTAAAATTATCAAAAAAAATTTTATTGAGAGTTTTTTTTTTAAAGTCGTTCAACATAAAAAATCACATTGACAATACCATGAGTTTTTTTGACGACACCGTTAGCGACGGGAATTGAATTGCAAAATTTGCTAAATTGAAAGAGTTATTTATCTAAAAAAATAGATAAGTAATTATTATTTATCCTTTTATTATTATTATTTTAATTAGATAGGACACTGATGATATTCTTGACAACCACAGGGAGGAAACTGATATTCCTGCATAAATATTCTTTCCTTCCGCTTAAGAAGCAGAGCCCGCCGATTGAAAGGAGGGAAGAAACGATGCAGCGGCTACACTTGCTATCTTCTTCTTCATTTGCTGCTCCTCAAAACCCTGAAACTTGTCCTTTCCTTAAGCTTTCCTCCAACTATCCGTCTAGAAGCTTCTTTCTCAATTTCAATGCCTACAGGCCTCTTCCAACGCACTCCACAAGCTGGAAGCTCTCTGTGAAATGCCGGTACTCTGAGTACTTCGACCAGCAGCAGAAGAAGCAGTCGGGATTCGACGCCGGAACTTCTCCGAATAACAATTCTGCTCCACAGTCTCGGCCTGGAGGTAATGTCTTCTCTAATTTCAGTTGGTTGAAGAAAAATGTGAAACTCGTGGTTTATATTACCGAATATGTCCCTAAGAAGAAATTATAGAGTCTCAGAAATGTTAAACTAGAATATAGCTCCTCTGAGAATAAGCATGGATGTTGTTTTCCTCCTCAAATGTTTTTTCCCCTAATTTTCTCCGAAGCCAAACACTTCTTTTTTCCTCGCGGCGGATTGTGCTGTCTGTAGTCATTTAACCAGTTGATTTTTCAGAAACTAAGATGCCTCTTTATTTAAAGTGGAGAAAAGGTCAAAGACGTGTTTATCTTGTATGAAATGTATGTGCTGGCGCATCGCCAGTTAGATGTTTTGGGCGGATTAGCTCCCTCCCTGATGATATTATTTCACTTTTTCTCTAATTTTCCAGAAGCTAAACATTACCATCTGGGTTGGTTGGTATGGTACTCTCTAGTTATTTAACTAAATTTTTCCAACAATGGGTGCTTCTTCTCTATTTATCTCAAGTGTCTTCTTTCTAAATTTTTGAATGTAGCTGCTGGAGCGTTGCCAACTAGGTACTTCGTGGGTCATTCAATATACAAAGGGAAGGCAGCTCTTACGGTGGAGCCACGGGCGCCAGAGTTTACTTCTCTAGATGTATGTTGTACTTAATGCAGTATCTAATCATTGTAGGAGTTTGGTATAGAGGTTTAAAGAAATTTTTGTAGCTGTAGAACTTTGTTGGTATTATTTTAATTCTAATTTTTTTTTATGATGTGGGTTTGATATCTTATGCAGTCAGGAGCGTTCAAACTATCAAAGGAGGGCGTTGTTGTTCTTCAGTTTGCTCCCGCAGCTGGTGTTCGTCAATATGATTGGGGCAAAAAACAGGTGATCTTTTATTCTTTTAGGAAAATCAAAACATTAGTGGTGTGGGAATCTTCCTCTCTTTCACACTGACTCTCAATACCGATTTTTTTAAAAAAAAAATTCATGTCATACAGGTATTCTCTTTGTCAGTGACAGAAATTGGGAGTCTTGTTGCCCTTGGCCCAAGAGATTCGTGTGAATTTTTCCACGACCCTTTTAAGGGAAAAAGGTACAACTTTTATGTGTGAACCATGTAACTTGTATTTGCATATTTCAGAACCCAAATTTGCTTCAGTAAATTTTAAGTTCTAACAAGTTATCTCATTTATAACGTCCTTTCCTTTATTCCAAATGTGGCTTTAGGATCAGCATCTTAACTTCCGTTCGACTCTGCATATATCATATTGACTCTTGTTTTTAAATCTGAAAAGAGATTAATGTTCGAAACTATGCCTTTGTCACTCAAAGCTACTTGACATGTTGAAACTGTTCCTTTGCAGTGAGGAAGGGAAAGTTAGGAAGGTATTGAAAGTGGAGCCCCTTCCAGATGGTTCTGGTCATTTCTTCAACATCAGTGAGTTTTATTTTGAGTGAAATCCATATGATGAATGCTGGGATTATAATATGCTTGAGATGTAACACAGCTGGAATTCTGCATGATCTTGTTCCCAGAGTTAAAAGCACTACCCGTTTCTCATTGAAACAACATTTCAATTGGATGCTTTTCCAGTGTTTTTTTTTGTTCCTCCCCCTATCCATCTTGACCTGTCTTAAGAAGAACAAAGAATTTTGGAGCAAGGTTTTTTTTTTTTTTGTTTTCTCACCTACGCTAATTATAATTTGTCACTCAAGGTGTTCAGAACAAGCTTATCAACATGGACGAGAGTATTTATATTCCTGTCACCAAAGCAGAATTCGCTGTACTTGTCTCAGCATTCAATGTAAGATTATCTAATATGCCACAAATTTATATACCATGTTTGAGGTGTACAGAGATTATATCCTGTATATTGAGTTTTTTGTTCACATGATGGAGAGTCATGATGTTTAATTGATACTAAATGAGCTATCCTAATATGAACTTGTTCCTTTTTTGTTCCATCTTGTCTATCCTAGGCTATAGCCTCATTGATTTTATAAAGCTGTCTAATGATAAGAGTTAAAGAGTATGAGAAAGAAACATAAATAGGATCCTAATTTCTTTGATAGACTATTTTCTTAGCTTAATTTGATTATATTATTCTTATTTTTTGGTCTCAATTTAACGAGAGTTGCCCATTACATTAACTTTTTCTGATAGCAATTGCATATTTGTCTGCAGTTTATCTTACCATATCTTCTAGGATGGCATGCCTACGCCAATTCCATCAAGCCTGAAGATTCGATTCGTGTAAATAGCTCCAATTCTAGGTATGGCGACTACGAATGGAACAAGTAGGGTAGCAAACTGCATAAGATCACGTAAGAAATTATCTAACTTCGTCTCGTTTTCTCCTGTTTGATAAAAATTTTGGTCATTATTGTACTGTGCTCTGTTGTGGATCATCTTCTCCAATGGAAGACCTGTGTTTTTCTCCTGCTAACTTTTTGATTATCTATGCTTTAGGTGGGTATATCCAATAATCTTGGAGTTAATTAATTATTTTATATAAAAATATCTTAGAAACAACTAATTTTCATATCAAAATATCAGCTTTTTGTATATCTTATGATCTATACAGTAATTATTACATCGACTGAACCAATGTAAGTTCACATTGAACTCATATTCAACTGTTAATTCTTGACAGATAGATCCATGGTACTGTTCTTATTATTTTTCATTACCAGTTTGTCTATAACACGTGCATTGTCTCTGCCTCGCAAGGTCTAATTATTAGGTTTGTGCTTAAAATATAAAGTGAAAGAATTTGAGTTATTATCATAGTTCTGAAGGTATTATGATGCTTGTAAACAATGAAATGACATCGTATTTACTATTTACTCCTGCTGCAACGAGGCTCTGGACGGGCCAAACCGATCTTGAGGTGGCCAAGACCAGACCCACTCCTAAAAGAGTGGTCTGAGGTCGAGACTGTCGGAATCTGGCAGAATTTTGCTAGAATTCAGTGGAACGGGAACACAAACTTGTAAGAATCCACCGGAAACCCATCGGCATTTGATGGAAGCTGTCCGAATATGACGGATCTGTTTTCATGAAACAAAGCTCGACCTGACCAGGCCTTGAAAAAAATACCTTTCAAGATAAAATGCATATTATTCCTTCAATTAAAGAGCGGAGAAAATAGGCTTTTAAATTTGTTTTTTTTTAAGCAAATAACTCTCTGAATTTATGTGCTTCAACAATTAAATTCTAAGATTCGACAAAAATTATTTTATTTTCATGTGATCTTTCATGTCTTGTGATTTCCCGAAACAACTTCATTAAATTAGTTTCACCGATTTTAGCGATTTACATAAGAAAAAAAATTGAAAAATTCAATGCTTATAATTGTCAAAATAATTCTACGAAAATTGTTTTTCTTTGAAAATCGATGGCAAAAAAAATGAAAAGATCATGTGATAAAATCGTGATTTATTCGATAATTCCACCTAGGACTGAGATTCAATTGTTAATTCCTCTACTGCAATAAGTTATTTGCTTAATAAAAAAAAAAAAATTAAAGGACTAGAATGCAAATTATATGAAAATATAGAGAGAGAATTCGTGGTGGAAGATGAATATTCTAGAGAGTGGTGTTTTTGAGTAATATTTATTTATCTATATTACATAAATATATTTTTTAATATTTATATTCCAGAAAAGGAATTAACCTTCTCATTTCTTCGTTAAGAATTAATCTTTATTTAAATTTAATTAAATTACTAATTAATTAATAATTATTTGTTGAGTAGTGCAAATACAATAATACAAAGGCGTTATATATACGTGGCGTTGGCTTCCGGCATATTTCTTTCGCCCACAGCAAAAGTCTCTTCCGTCCCAACAGATTCGCCTTTTCTTTTCCTTTCTTTTTTTTCTCCATTCACACACACTCCGATTCTTTCTTCAGAAATCGGTTCCAACTCTAATTTCTTATGCGATTTCCACTCTGAATTTCTCTCAAGATCAGAATCCTCTCGCCTCGTTAGTTTATTCGTGCGTCACGATCAGTTTTCTTGTTTCTTTTTTCGTTATTACCTTTTTGTGGTTTCTAGTCTTTGATTTGGTTTGCGATGATCGATTTGCGAGGTTTTTTTTGTTGATGGAATGGTTTTAGAGATATCTTGAGTTATTTTATTATGCATCTTAGCCGTTTAACTGTTTGAGTATGATTTCTGCAGATTGGGATATGGATCTAGGGTTTTGTACGTTGATAAGGCTGGGGATAATTTTAATTAATTAAGTAATTTTTTTTTCAAGTTTTGTACTCTTGCGTTCAGCTTTGTTTTATGTGTAATACTTCCGTAATTTGCTTTGGGATCGATTGTATGAGTTGGATGATAAATTTATGTGTTCGTGTTTCTGGTTATTTGATTGAAGGATATATGAATGCCATTTTTTTCATTAAAAAAACAATCTACAAAGCATATTTCATGTTTGAGCTTGATTTTCTCAATTTCTGAGAACTGGACGAAACTGCCTTAGACGTATTCTATGATCAAGTGTAAATTAATTTCAACTGCCCTACTTTCTCTAATTTCATTTACTTTACATGGATTTGATGATACGTGATGTTCAAAGTCTTGTTTTCATCATTATGTTCTTTCAAAGAAATTTTGGCTTCTTGACTTTTGGCATATGTAGAGGCGGTGAGGATGTCGACTCCTTCAAGAAAGAGACTGATGAGAGATTTCAAGAGGTTGCAACAAGATCCTCCAGCTGGAATTAGTGGTGCTCCTCAAGACAATAATATCATGCTTTGGAATGCTGTGATATTTGGGTATGTGGGGAAAGGAGTCTGTTCTTTTATTTAAGTGAATCTGGGTGATATCTGATCCTTGTACTAATTTATGTGATGTTTACTTGTAACTGCAGACCTGATGACACACCTTGGGATGGAGGTATTGTTAGTTCGAAGCTTTACGACCACCTATTGAGTTTGTTTGCTTTAGATATTTATTAAAAGGATTCTGATTTTTCCCACGACATTGGGAGATGATTCATCTTCTTAGTGAACTATGTTAGAAAGAAATATTTGTGATCTTGTCAGAACATAGAGCTAAGCTGCTCATGGATTTTTGTATTTTTTTAGTCTTCATATTATGTGGTATGCCGCCCCTCCTTGATAATCACTTCTATCGTGATGTTTGAATAAATCAGGTACGTTCAAGCTGACACTTCAGTTTACGGAGGATTATCCAAACAAACCCCCCACTGTGCGCTTTGTTTCTAGGATGTTTCACCCAAACAGTAAGTTGAATCATATCACTAGTCATATTATTTCTACAAGCTAAATACTTTCTTCAATTATTGAGATTTCATTACTAGTTTTAGTTTTTCGAGGCATAGCTTATCTCACTTAAGAGTGTCAGTTCCATTGTTGATTATATATTTTCTATGTTTGATGGTTTTATTTTGAAAGTATTGGTAAATAAAGTGCATGGATATAAAAATATGTAGCATAGAGACATCATATTTTACCGAATATATGCTTCTTGAATTGATTTTGGACTTCTTATTCCCATTGTTCTCGCTTTTTGCAGTTTATGCAGATGGGAGTATTTGTTTGGACATTCTTCAAAACCAGTGGAGTCCAATATATGATGTTGCTGCTATCCTCACCTCCATACAGGTGATTTATCTTCGTATTTTGTTTGATGATTGTGTAATGAGGCAAACTAATTGGTGTAATTTTCGTTTAGTTTGTCTCGGTTCAACTGGTTATTTAAGTTTCCTAACTGTGTAGACGAGCATTGGTCATTTCTCATGTTTATGCATCTAATATTCATGAACAATTAGGATGTGCACCTTGAACTTGAATAAATTCGAGGTCGAAGTTATTTCATTCCAGGCCTTTTGAAAGTTAGAAAGTGTAGTCATGATGTAAGAGTAGGTGCCTAAGAAGTGTGAATTTTTGTGGGTGTTTGCAACTCGGTTCTCTCTTTCATCCGAATGATTGCTCTGCATATTAATTGATCTCATCATGTATGATCTTCCTCTTCAGTCGTTGCTCTGTGATCCAAACCCCAACTCTCCTGCAAATTCTGAAGCGGCTCGCATGTTCAGCGAGAACAAACGGGAGTACAACAGAAGAGTAAGAGAAATTGTCGAACAGAGTTGGACTGCCGATTAGCGTGTGATGGAGCTGAAAAAAGACGTACCAGTGGGCTGTTTGAATAAAATTAGAGAGTGGCCAAAACCTATGGGTTGTGAATTGCTGAAGTTATGTAATATGTTTCTGCCTTTCTTTTTTACCTCGTTTGGAATCTGGTATTGATTTTCCTTTTCTTCTCTCCCCCCAGTTAGTTTGCTAGCCGTGTACTCTTTGTTTCTGTGGACAAGCATTTTGATAAAAACTATCCTATATTTGAATTGGATGCTGCCTCTGTTTGAAGATTATCATGTTTTAGGTTTGAATAATCATATGTTATTCTATATTTTTACTCTTAATTATTCCTTTCCAACACATTTGTAGTTTGTCAATCAACGGTTGTCACGTTAGTAAGAATTAGAGAATAAGAAGAGAGATTAAATGTAGTATTACTCTTTATGTTTGGAAAACTGCGGATGGAAAGATTGTAAAATAAAGGGTAAAGTGTAATTTGGCCCTTACAATTAGGTGCAATGGGCAATTTACACCGTAAACTTGGGTAAAGTGCAATTTGGCCCCAGCAAGAACAGCCTTAATGTATTGATAATGGGCAATATGGCCCCTACTGTCATATTTTCTATAAAAAAATGACATTTTTTCACTTATTCATTTTTTTTTCCGAAATGCCCCTCACTGGACCGAACCGGACTAGACCGGTTCAACTAATTCTACTCTTATTTATTTATTTTTTTTAAATCCTATTTCTCGGAAAAGAGAAGACAGATGAATAGAATTAAAAAAAAAATAAAAAACCAAAGTACAATTAGTCGAACCGGTCCGATTCGGTTCGGTCCGGTGATGGGTATTTCGGAAAAAAAAATGAACAAGTGAAAAAATATTACTTTTTGATGGAAAATATGACGGTAGAGGTCATATTGTCAATTATCAATACATTAAGATTGTTCTTGCCTATTATTCAAATTTACGGTGTAAATTGCTCATTTCACCTAGTTGTAGGGGCTAAATTGCACTTTACCCAAGTTTACGGTGTAAATTGCCCATTTCACCTAGTTGTAGGGGCCAAATTGCATTTTACCTTAAATTAAATATACCGACTACTTGACTCTCATTCTAAATCAAATTGAGATTTAGTTAACCAAATACTAGAGATGTTTAATGGGTTGGTAACCTGAGCTTGTCTGGTCCCATGAGGTGGGCTGAGTCGAGTCTGCCAGGAATTGAGCCGGCTCGTTGGCTCGGCGGGCCAGGCTTGCGAGCTAACCCCCAACCACACAGTAGCGGTTATGGAGATAAACAAACGAACCACTACGCAGTGGACACAACAGCAGTTCGGAAGTTGGAATATATCTCCGACCAGCGTTCCTTTACTCGGAGTCACAGCAACCTGCAGAAAACGGAGATTGAGAGATGACGATTTGAAGTGCGTTCTGAAGATTCTCCCATAAAAAACTAATGAAATTTAAGGCCTCCTACGCCATTATTAGGAATGAAAGAGTTACAAATCCTGCCCTAAAGAATCAACGAAAAGAAAAACAACAACACAAAATACATAAAGAAACTAACTGCCGCAGAATGACAGAGAATAAATGCAAACAAAACTGATAGAATATCCGTGATAGAATAATATTAGTATTAATTGTAATTAGTATAAGGAAATTATGCTTGATTGTAGGCTAGAATTTCTCTTGTAATATTGTATAAGACCGACAATGGGTCAATGGAAATGAGGAAGAATGACCTTCTTTTATGGTATCAGAGCCCCATGGAATCTTCTTCCTTCTTCCACTGCGCCCTAGTGGTTCTCAGTCAATCTTTCTCTCCTCTACCGTCGACCACCATGACTGACACCAAATCAACCTTCCACCCAGCTCTTGCTGTCTCCAACATCAAGAATCATATTTCAATTACCCTTGAAATGGAAACTGTCCACTATACTACGTGGGAGGAGCTCTTTAAAATCCATGCCAGATCTCATAAGGTCCTCCACCACATCATCCCACCGGAAAAAGCTCTCGATCAGTCGGCCACCATCGATGTCGAAAAAGGGTTATGGTCGACTTTAGATGCTACGGTTCTTCAGTGGATTATGCCACGATTTCCCTTGATCTATTACATACCATCATTGAGCCCGACTCCACGGCCATGGAGGCTTGGAATCGATTGCGAGATCTATTTCAAAACAACAAAAACTCTCAGGCCGTAACACTGGAACAAGAATTTTCTCATACCAACATGGAGGATTTTCCGAATGCTTCTGCGTATTGTCAACGTCTCAAGGGATTGTCAGATCAACTCAAGAATATCGGCGCTCCAGTATTCGATAAGCGGCTTGTTCTTCAGATGGTTTTGGGACTCACAGAGGCCTATAGTGGTGTTGGAACTCTTATCCGCCAAAGCAACCCCCTTCCCCTTTTCTATCAAGCCCGTTCTATGCTCATTCTTGAAGAAGCGGCCTTGGCTAAGAAGGCCGCAACTGGTTCGAATTCTGCCATGGCGGCTGTCACGACCAAGGAGTCTGATGATACTCCATCTTTGTATGATGTCTACCCTCAAAACCATAATAACGGTGGTGGCAGAAACTCTGGGAGACATCGTGGTGGTGGTCGTGGCGGTGGCAGAGGCGGCAACCGCGGTGGTAGTGGCGGACGTGGGGGGAGACACCAACAGCCCCGGCAGCAGCAATCGTGGTCACAACCAAGAACCGGTGGACAACAGTGGCCTTGGCAGTGGTCTCCTTGGGCCATTCCCCCTTGTCCATACCCTACCGCTCCTTGGACCAGGCCTAATTCACAGCGGCAGCCACTTGGGGTCCTTGGGCCACGACCACAGCAAGCCTATTCTACAACAGCCCAACCTCCTCCCACCGATATTGAAGCCGCAATGCACACTCTTGGGCTTAATCCTCCAGATGCAAACTGGTACATGGACATCGGTGCCACGTCTCATATGACATCAAACCTAGGTAATCTCTCGTCTTATTTTAATTTGAGTAGTGATTGTGGTATAATTGTTGGTAATGGTCATACAATTCTAATTCGTGGTTATGGTCACACAACTCTGTCTTCCCCACACCCACCTTTATCTTTAAAAAATGTCCTTCATGCTCCTCAACTTATTAAAAACTTGGTTTCGGTTCGAAAATTTACTACTGATAACTTGGTTTCTGTTGTATTTGATCCTTTTGGGTTTTCTGTGAAGGATTTACAGACGGGGAAACCTCTAATGAGATGTAATAGTCAAGACGAGTTATATCCCATTCTCACCACCATTCCATCTCGAGTCCCACCATCAACTTTTGCAGCTTTAGCTCCCTCGTTATGGCATGATCGTTTGGGTCATCCAGGCACTCCTGTTTTCGACTCTCTTAAGCAAAATAAATTTCTTGGGTGTAATAACACTCTTAGTTCTCATGTTTGTCGCTCTTGCTCTCTTGGCAAACATGTTAAATTGCCTTTTGTTGCTTCTACGTCACACACATTTATGCCATTTGATATTATCCATAGTGATCTTTGGACATCTCCGGTTTTGAGTGCTTCGGGGCATCGTTTTTATTTAATTTTGTTGGATGATTACTCTAAATTTTTATGAACTTTTCCCTTATCCAAAAAATCTCAAGTTTTTTCTATTTTTTTATCGTTTCGTGTCTTCATTCGCACTCAATTTGAACGGGAAATAAAAACTATTCAATGTGATAATGGTAAAGAATTTGATAATGGGCCATTTTGGAAATTTTGTAGTGATAATGGTTTGTCTTTTCGATTGTCTTGTCCACATATTTCTTCTCAAAATGGAAAAGCTGAAAGAAAAATTTGAACCATTACCAATATAATTCGTACTCTTCTTGTCCATGCTTCCCTACCACCTTCCTTTTAGCACCATGCACTACAACTGGCCACATACCTTCTTAACATACTTCTAAGTTATTAGCTTATCACTCCCCTATCAAAATTCTTTATCAAAAAGATCCATCTTATTCTCATCTCTGGGTGTTCGGTTGCTTATGCTACCCTCTTTTTCCCTCCACTACTATTCACAAACTTCAACCTCGTTCAGTCCCATGTGTCTTTTTCGGTTACCCTTCCAATCATCGTGGTTACAAATGTTATGATTTATCTTCTCAAAAAATCATTATTAGTAGACATGTCATTTTTGATGAGACACATTTTCCTTTTGCTACACTACATAGTCTAAATCCTCCTACTTATGATTTCTTGCATGATAACTTGTCTCCATATTTGATCCACCATTTGACTTCACAAACAAACACACCATCTCCTCACCGAGACATCACACCTCATCCCCCTCAACCACAAGACCCTCGGCCTACCTCACCCATCCTCTCCTCGGCCCACATCCCCACCTACATAGGCCCTGCTATTGATAGCCCAGTGCCCTGTCAATCCACTGCCAGCCGTCCAGCCCCACCTACTCCTATACCTGTCCACAGACCTACCACACGTAGTCAACATGGGATTTTTAAACCCAAACTTCCCTACGACCTCCATACTAGTGTTTCTAAATCTCCACTCCCTCGCAACCCCATGTTTGCCTTTCGTGACCCGAATTGGAAAATGGCCATGGAAGACGAATATCATGCTCTTATTAAAAATAAGACGTGGGAATTAGTACCTTGTCCGTCGGGTGTTAATATTATTCGGTCTATGTATATTTTTACTCATAAAGAAAGATCTGATGGTTCTTTTGAGCGGCATAAAGCCCGTCTTGTAGGTGATGACAAGACTCAACAGGTTGGTGTAGACTGTGGTGACACATTTAGTTCGGTGGTCAAACCGGCAACCATTTCCACTGTACTCAGTTTAGCTCTCTCTAAAGCATGGTCCATCCACCAACTTGATGTAAAAAATGCTTTCCTGCATGGAGAACTCAAAGAGACTGTGTACATGTATCAGCCCATGGGATTCCGCGACCCCGTTCATCCTAATTATGTTTGTTTGCTCAAGAAATCCCTGTATGGGCTCAAGCAAGCACCACGGGCCTTGTTTAAGCGATTTACGGATTACACTTCTACTATTGGTTTTACTCATAGCCGGTCTGATCATTCGTTATTTATCTACCGTCACGGTAATGATACTGCTTACATTCTTCTCTACGTTGATGATATTATCTTAACTACTTCCTCTGATTCTCTTCGTAAGTCTATCATATCTCTTCTTAGGTCAGAATTTACTATGAAAGACTTGGGCATTTTGAGTGATTTTTTAGGTATTGCTGTCAGACGACATGCAGGAGGTTTGTTTTTATCTCAGAGGACATATGCAACCGAGATTATCGAGAGAGCCGGTATGTCTACTTGCAAGCCTTCTCCCACACCGGTTGATACTAAACAGAAGATGAGTGCTAATTCTAGCACACTGTATGAGAACCCTTCCCATTATCGAAGTCTTGAGGGTGCTCTCTACAATATCTTACATTCACGAGACCCGACATCTCTTATGCTGTGCAACAAATTTGTTTGTTCATGCATGACCCGCGGGACGAGCATATGCACGCCCTCAAGCGCATTGTGCGCTACATTCAGGGTACACTTGATCATGGTTTGCATCTCTATCCATCTTCGACTACCACTCTCCTTTCTTATACATATGCTGATTGGGGTAGTTGTCCAGACACCAGACGCTCCACCTCTGGGTATTGTGTTTTTCTTGGTGATAATTTGATTTCTTGGTCTGCTAAACGGCAACCAACTTTATCTCGTTCTAGTGCGGAGACAAAGTACCGAGGGGTGGCTAACGTGGTTTCTGAGTCTTGTTGGTTACGCAACCTCCTTTTGGAACTTCATTGTCCTATTAAGAAAGCTACCTTGGTATACTATGATAATGTTAGTACAATATATCTTTCTGGCAATCCTGTTCAACATCAGCGCACTAAACATATCGAGATGGATATTCACTTTGTTCGTGAAAAGGTTGCTCGTGGACAGGTTAGTGTCTTCCATGTCTCGTCGCTCCATCAGATAGCTGATATATTTACGAAGGGTCTACCATTGATTTTGTTTGAAGATTTTCGGGACAGTCTCAACGTTTGTCACCCTCCCGTTTCAACTGCGGGGGTGTGATAGAATATCCGTGATAGAATAATATTTTAGTATTAATTGTAATTAGTATAAGGAAAGTGTATATTCGGTTATGCTTGATTGTAGGCTAGAATTTCTCTTGTAATATTGTATAAGACCGACAATGGGTCAATGGAAATAAGGAGGAATGACCTTCTTTTATTCTATCACGGATATTCTATCAAAAACAAACACAGGCAATCGTTGAACATAAAGAAAAAGAGAAATATAAACAGCAGGAAAAAAATGAAAGGATGGGAAGAAGGGAAGAGACGACACAAAGAACCACCTGCAAAGAAGCAATCGCATGCTTCCAACAAAGAAATCCAAAGCAGCAAAACAGAAGAGATAAATGAACGACACTGAGAAGAGCAGTGCAAACAAGAAATCGCACACCCCAGCCGATGCGAAAAGAGCAAGAAGAGAGAAAGAAGAAAATCTAACGCCACCGGAGAAGGAAGGAAAGCTGAGAAACTGTAACACCCGGTTCTATCAAACCGATTTTTTTTTTTTTTAAATTAATGGGACACTTTATATGATAATAATAAAGGTAGGGTTAATGGATGTCTAGGCAAGGGCATAAGGATAATTGGAAATTTGAAAGTGGATAACGTATTTAAGGAAAGAGGTTTTGGGTTTAATGCACTGTAGCCGCCACTATTTCCTATTTTCCCTCTCGGCCTTCAGCTCCCCAGCAGGAACCTCTGGGCGATTTCTTTCTTGCTCGACTCTCTTTCAACTTATGTACGTTTTTTCTCATTCTCTTGCGTTTTAGTAGTTAGATAACTGAGGGAGTACAATGTGAGGATTTCAAGGATGCTGTAGATGAGAATAAGTTCGGGTTTTGGGGATAAATGGAAATGTGCAAGCAGTAGAGTTCCAAACTGGTTTCCTTGTTTTTCTGGTTAATTTTTGGTAAAGTTTAGTGAAGGTTTGATTGATGTTCTGTTATGAACTTAGGTGAGCGAGCTTTTAAAGTAGCTTACAGCCGAGCGATTTTCAGGAGAGCCAGGTAAGTAGAGTATACTTGTGCCTTCGGGCCTACATCACAAAACAGTAGGGTTGTGCATGCTTGAATGTGTTTGTATGTCATACATCATATTTTGAAAATTATGCGAAAATGAATTTATATGAAATGACATGATAAGGAATGAACAGACTGTAATAGTTGTTAAGGGAACTAATCCGCCCCTTAACCAAGAGAGATGATGTATGACTTTGGGGGAAGTGATCCAAACCCCAATTTCACAGAGGGATCTGAACAGTTGTTAAGGGAACTAATCCGCCCCTTAATCAAGAGAGAGGATGTATGACTTTGGGAGAAGTGATCCAACTCCCAATTTCATAGGGGGATCAGATCAGAACGAATGCATATGCAACTGAGATGAGAAAGTAGAAACTGCATGATTAAGAATTTATGCTTCAGCATTCTATTTCATTAATGCTTTACTTACTTAGCATTAGGCTAATAGATGAGTTTTGTGATGTAGGTGAAGAGGCAACAGAAGATGTGTTCTCTGAACATGTTGAGGATTAAGCTGTTGAGGGAGCACTTCAATGCCACGGATTGGTGATTCTGATGAGGCGGATTAGCTGATGTCAGTAGATGTGAAGGTTTAGTGAACCATGATTTATTTTAAGTTTTGTTGAGTTTTCTAATAACAGAAGTGAGTTTAATGTTTTTGAATACGTTGGTGAGACTTTGCTGATAATGATACTCTGTTGGATTTATTAGTGGTGTTTACTAAAGTTTGGAGTAATACACGGATTTAAATAGTTTGAACGATTTTTAGTAAAATGCTCAAATTCTTTTGGGTAGTCGGAGTTTTCTTTGTTAGAGTGAAAATGTTGCTATGCTGCTTTCGTTGAGTATTTTTGATCTATCGGTATATGAAGTTTATCGGCAGATGTAGGGTTGTAGTTCTGTTGTCTATCGGAAGATGTCTTCAGTAAAGTCATCGGATGATGTCTTCAGTAGAAGCCATCGGAAGATATAAGTAGAAAATTTGTCGTTTTGTAACCAGATGATGTCGAGTATTTTATCCATCGGATGATGAAGGTAAAAGTCTTTTGTCATTTTGTAACCAGATGATGTCGAGTATTTTATCTATCGGAAGATGTGAGTAAGTGTATTTGTCATTTTGTGATCGGCAGAGGCTGGATGGATGATTCATCCGGCTGACGTCATCGGTAGATGCAAGTAGCAAAACTTGTTGTTTTGCGATCGGCTGAAGTTGGAGGAATGATTCCTCCGGCTGACGAAGCCTTCAGTTTTATTTCTTCCCTTTTTTGTTGACCTTGTTTAGCGGCAGATGTGTTTGACTTTTTACGAATTTTGAGTATTTTACGCTTGAGCCTTCATCTCTTTTGTCCGAATTAATTCTTAATATCTTAACTGATTATCCGAACACTGTTTTATAGCTTTGCTTAACCCTGCTTTGCTCAAAGATTTTCCACTGCAAGTTTTATGTTTTAGCAAACGTTCCAATTTGACTTCCGAGCGAAGTTTAAATTTTGTAATATCCGGCCTGTATGGAATTTTATATTATAATATATATTGGAATATACATTGGTATTTTTATGAATATGTCAAATCAAGCTCGGTTTACAAAAAGGAAGCGTCATTAGAACCCTAACGAATAATAGGAATTTTAAGGAATTTACGGGAATTTTTGGAGTAATAACGCTATATTCCGAGTAATTAAGCTTCTCGTAATATAAATAACGTTTTAGTAAAAATAGTAAATGGGGTCTGATTTGCGAACGGACAGTTTTAATAAATCTCAAATAATGAGTTGGACTTATTGGTGAAGTAAGGAAATTTGGAGAAACCGAATAGCTAGTAAATTGAAGAAAAGAAGGACGAAACTGATATAAAAACAATGCAAGGGCAAAACGGTAAATTGCCAAGTCAAATTTATTAATAAAAGTTCTTCTTCTTCTTCTTCTTCCTTCGCCATCTTCACGCCTGAAACCCTTCCTCGCGATTTCCCTCTACCGTCGACGCTTCCTCCATTCCGACCTCCGATTCGTGCTCCGTTCGTTCCGTTTTCTTCGTGCTTTCTTCTCCAATCGACGCTCTAGGTATGAATCTATAGTTTTAAAACGTTTATTTCGAGTTTTACGGAGTTTGAACAATTAGGGTTTCGTTAGGTTTCGTTTGAAAGTCGAGATTTAGGGCTCGAAATTGATAGATTGTTATAGTTTATGAATGTATTGCACGTATTAAGCGTTATTGGAAGAAGTTAGGACGATTTAGGAGAAATGTTAAATTTGTAAATTTCGGGTTTTCGGAAAACTCGTAAATTGGATTTCAGGGTATCGAGCGTATATTAATGGATTTAATGCCTCGATAAGTTAAGTTGGAACGTTAGGAAATTCCTTAGTTAAGGTTTTGTAAATTTGGACGATCGATAGCTTAAATTAGTTTTAACGTCGATATTGTGTTTTGCTTCAGACAAACAACGCTCGTGAACGGAGCTTGAGCTGCTTTGGACACGAGGTAAGTTCTCGTGATTCTTTTCTAGCCGATTGGCCTACACCGTACGTCGAAGTCGTTTCGAGGAGTTTGGTGACGCACTAGTTTATATTGCTTTGGTTGGGTAGTTAGGTTTAATTGTTTTGTAGATTATGTTTTACAGTCTTGATGGTATGTATGTTGAGTGTTTAAATTCTGTTATGAACTGTTCATGCATCACGTGTTTTAAAGAAAGAGCATGAAAATGAATTTCCGCACAATGTTTTGAAAATAGCGATGTGGCCTGGAGAGGGGCTTGACCTATTGTGGAGGCACGCAGGGGCTTGTCACAATACCACATCTATTCTGTACTCGCAATGTGGCCTGGAGAGAGGCTTGACCTATTGTGGAGGCACGCAGGGGCTTGTCACAATACCACATTTATTATGCACTCATATGTATGGTCATGCGAGATGGGGCTCAGGCACGGCTGTACGTGTTGTAAGCGTGTACCCCCCTCTTCTAGCTGGAAAGAGTAGTCTGCCCGCTGGATGTGCTCTCTCCGGTTAGGAGGTTGAGATCTCGGTGACACCCACAGAGTAAAGTAAAGAAAATGCTGCATGATTTCTGAACTCACACGCATAGCATATAGTTGCATTTATGAGGGCTTGCTGAGATTTTTATCTCATAGTGTATTGTATGGTGTAGGTGATTACGAGGATACAGGTGAGGATGAGATTCCTCCTCCTGAGGCATGAGTCCAGTTGACGAGGGATGGCTGCGGTGGTGTGCTGGCGCAGTCGAGGCTTACCGACCCGTGGGGACAATATGTATAGATTTTGAGGGTTTGGGATATTTTAGGCTGATGTTTATATAGAAATATTTTTAGATTGTTTGATTCTGGATAGTTGATAGGTATATATGTATATGTTGATGTTTTGGAAATTGTTTATAATGGTTTGAAAAGTCTTTCATTGAATGTATTTTGGAACTGCATGGTGATTGAAAACAGGAGGATTTGTTTAGGTTTTAAACGTATCCATGCCGTTCGTTTTCATGAAAATGTTCTTAGTTTTAAAATGTGTGTCGAGTCGTTTATTGGGTGAACTGTGAAGTGTGAAAAGAATGAGGATATGAGAGAGTTTGTGTCGTGATGTTATTGTATGGTTTAGGGTGTAAGAATAAATTGTATTGTGTAGTTGGCGTAGGAGAAATTGAAAGAAAGAATGAAGGAAAGGAAACAGGGCAGTGGGCTTGGCGAATAGTCGCCAAGCCTGGCGATTGAATCGCCTCCCTCTGGAAAAATCCAGAGGGAGTGGCGATTGCTCGCCACAAACTGTGGCGAGCAATCGCCTAGGGGGCGATTATTCGCCCCATTTATGGGCGAATAATCGTCTCTCTATTGTTTTTATTTTTTTAAAAATTGTTTTAATTTAATTAATTTAAGTTTTTATTAAATAGTTTTAAGTTTTAATTTGTTTTAAAAAGTTATAATTCAATTCCGATTTCGATTCTGGTTTCGATTTCGGTTTAGGTTCTACTTAGAGTTTATTTAAAGTATAGGGATGAGTTTAAAAAAGATATTAGGATAAAAAAATAAATATAGTACGGTAATTGGGTACAGTATTAGGGTCGTGACAAATTTGGTCCAAAATTTACTAGTTATGTTCTGGTGCAACACATTCATTCATAGCATCTACATTTGCTGATAAGTTAGATGTAAAGCTTACCCCTACTGAGCATGTGTTTAATGTCGCATTACCTTCGGGTGAACGCATGCACTCTAACCGAGTGATGCTTGATAGTGCTGTATTAGTAAGAAATATGAACCTACATGCTAACCTCATTATTATGGATATAATGAGATTTGATGTAATCCTAGGAATGGATTGGATGTTTAAGCATTATGCCACAATCGACTGTAGGACTGGAGTAGTTAGTTTTCAACCCCTGGTGGTTTGAAACATACCTTCCAAGCTTCAAGGAAGAGTAAGGAAATGTCCGTAATGACTTCTATTAATGCTAGACCTTCTCCATATGAAGAGTACTTGTGCTTCTTGGTCAGTGTTTTAGATACACAACTAGTAGGAAAAGCAACTCCCCAAAATGTCTGTCCAAGATTTTCCAGAATGATTCCTAGATGACCTTCCTGGTTTGCCGCCAGATAGGAAAATTGAATTCGTTGTAGGTGTTTACCCAGGCGCTAAACCAGTGTCTAAGAATCCCTATAGATTAGCACCTACGGAGCTTAAAGAATTAAAGAAACAGTTGGAGGAATTATTGGGTAAGGGGTTCATACGCCCTAGATTTTCACCGTGGGGTGCACCTGTTCTTTTTGTCAAAAAGAAAGATGGATCGATGCGTATGTGCATTGATTATAGGGAATTGAATAAGTTAACTGTCAAGAACAAGTATCCATTACCGAGGATTGATGACCTATTTGACCAACTCCGTGGTGCACGAGTTTTCTCTAAGATTGATTTGAGGTCAGGTTACTACCAACTAAAAGTCAAAACCGAAGATATTCCAAAGACTGCCTTTCGCACAAGGTATGGACATTATGAGTTTCTAGTTATGTCCTTTGGATTGACAAATGCACCGGCAGCCTTCATGGATCTTATGCATAGAGTGTTTCACGAGTATTTAGACAAGTTTGTTATTGTGTATATAGATGATATTTTAATCTATTCATGTTCTAGTAAAGAACATGCAGAACATTTGAACTTAGTATTGGAGGTGCTAAGGCAGCACGAACTCTATGCCAAGTTTTCCAAATGTGAGTTTTGGCTGGACAGAGTTCACTTCCTTGGTCATGTGATCTCTGGTGATGGAATATCTGTCGACCCAACCAAGGTTCAAGCAGTCAAGAAGTGGCCCCAACCGAAGAATGCTGCAGATATTCGGAGTTTCCTTGGACTTGCAGGATATTACAGGAAGTTTAATGAAGGATTCTCAAAGATTGCAACTGTAACGACCCATTATCCCAGCAAGATATTGTCCGCTCTGGGGATTGGGCCGCAGCCCAATATCCTCCCCTCACGGCTTTGTTTGGCGAGAACTTCCCGGAAGGTCACCCAACCTGGAATTGCTCTCGCCAAAACACTTTTAACTTCGGAGTTCTTATGGGATCCGTTGCCAATCGTGCTCCAAAACGCGTCTTTCTATGTTAGAAGGGTCTATTTACATATGTTTCATTTCCACATACTTCCCCAAGCGATGTGGGATTGTGATGACCCTCTTTTTACGACCTATCACCTTCCGGTTCGCCCGCGCGGACGTACCGCCATCCGGGTTCCGGTTCGTGCAGCCATCGTATCCATACGTGTATATTCGGGTTATCACAATCACCCCCCATCGGGGGCCCAATGTCCTCGTTGGCCACATTTCCGATTGGGTACAGGCTTTGATACCATTTGTAACGACCCATTTTCCCAGCAAGATATTGTCCGCTCTGGGATTGGGTAACAGCCCAATATCCTCCCCTCACAGATTTGTTTGGCGAGAACTTCCCGAAAGGTCACCCAACCTGGAATTGCTCTCGCCAAAGCATTTTTAACTTCAGAGTTCTTATGGGATCCGTTGCCAATCGTGCTCCAAAATGGCTTCCTTTCTATTGTTGGAAGAGTCTATGTACCGTATGTTTCATTTCCACATACTTCCCCAAGCGATGTTGGGATTGTGACGACCCCCCATTTTACGACCTGTCACCTTCCGGTTCGGCTCCGCAGCGGACCGTAAGTTGCCATTCGGGTTCCGGTGCGTGCAGCCATCGTACTCCATACGTGTATATTCGGGTTATCACAATCACCCCCCCTCGGGAGCCCAACGTCCTGTGGCCACATTTCCGGTGGGTAGAGGAGTGGTCCCATTTGTAACGACCTTATCCCATCAGATACTGTCCGCCTATGGGGATGGACGCCAGGCCCAAATTATCCTCCCCCACGGCTTGATTGCGTAAAGAACTTCAAGGAAGGTCACCCAACAGCATTTTTAACTTCAGAGTTCTTATGGGATCCGTTGCCAATCGTGCTCCAAAATGCGTCTTTCTATGTTGGAAGAGTCTATTTACATATGTTTCATTTCCACATACTTCCCCAAGCGATGTGGGATTGTGACGACCCCCATTTTACGACCTGTCACCTTCCGGTTCGCCCGCGCGGACGTACTGCCATTCGGGTTCCGGTTCGTGCAGCCATCGTATCCATACGTGTATATTCGGGTTATCACAATCACCCCCCCTCGGGAGCCCAACGTCCTCGTTGGCCACATTTCCGGTTGGGTAGAGGCTCTGGTACCATTTGTAACGACCCCTTATCCCAGCAAGATATTGTCCGCTCTGGGGATTGGACCGCAGCCCAATATCCTCCCCTCACGGCTTTGTTTGGTAAGAACTTCCCGGAAGGTCACCCAACCTAGAATTGCTCTTGCCGAAGCACTTTTAACTTTGGAGTTCTTATAGGATCCGTTGCCAATTGTGCTCCAAAACGCGTCTTGCTATGTTGGAAGGGTCTCTTTACATATTTTTCATTTCCACATACTTCCCCAAGCGATGTGGGATTGTGACGACCCCCTTTTTACGACCTGTCACCTTTCGATTCGCCCGCGCGGACGTACCGCCATCTGGGTTCCGGTTCGTGCAGCCATCGTACTCATACTTGTATATTCGGGTTATCACAATCACCCCCCCTCGGGAGCCCAACGTCCTCATTGGCCACATTTTCGGTTGGGTATAGGCTCTGATACCATTTCGATTGGCAGCGGATCCCATAAGAACTCCGAAGTTAAAAGTGCTTCGGCGAGAGCAATTCCAAGTTGGGTGACCTTCCGGGAAGTTCTCTGCAAACAAAGCCGTGAGGGGAGGATATTGGGCTGCGGCCCAATCCCCAGAGCAGACAATATCTTGCTGGGATAAGGGGTCGTTACAAATGATATCAAAGCCTGTACCCAACCGAAAATGTGGCCAACGAGGACATTGGGCCCCCGAGGGGGGTAATTGTGATAACACGAATATACACGTATGGATACGATGGCTGCACGAATCGGAACCTGGATGGCGGTACGTCCGCGATGGCGAACCGGAAGGTGACAGGTCGTAAAAAGGGGGTCGTCACAATCCCACATCGCTTGGGGAAGTATGTGGAAATGAAACATATGTAAGAGATCGCTCCCAAGATAGCAAGACGCGTTTTGGAGCACGATTGGCAACGGATCTCATAAGAACTCCGAAGTTAAAAGTGCTTCGGCGAGAGCAATTCCAGGTTGGGTGACCTTCCGGGAAGTTCTCGCCAAACAAAGCCGTGAAGGGAGGATATTGGGATGCGGCCCAATCCCTAGAGCGGACAATATCTTGCTGGGAAACGGAGTCGTTACAGCAACACCCCTCACTCAGTTAACTAGGAAAAATATGAAGTATGTGTGGACTTAGGATTGTGAGCATAGTTTTCAGACCTTGAAATAGAAACTGACCAATGCTCTAATTTTGACCCTTCCAGTTGATGATGGTAAATTTAGTATTTACTGTGATGCATCCAAGATTGGACTTGGCTGTGTCTTGATGCAAGAGGGAAAGGTTATTTAGCTTATACCTCTAGGCAGTTGAAAACACATGAGAAGAATTACCTTACACATGACTTGGAATTAGCTGCAGTTATATTCGCACTTAAGATTTGGAGGCACTACCTGTATG
This sequence comes from Begonia masoniana, assembly GCA_022432975.1. Lineage (NCBI taxonomy): Eukaryota > Viridiplantae > Streptophyta > Magnoliopsida > Cucurbitales > Begoniaceae > Begonia > Begonia masoniana. The sequence continues at coordinate 36,030,427 of CM039507.1, forward strand.
GACAAACTTGTGATATATTCTCGGACCATAAAAGTCTGAAATATATCTTCACACAGAAGGAATTAAACATGAGACAACGTCGATGGTTGGAATTTGTAAAGGATTATGATTTTGAGATTAAATACCATCCCGGCAAAGCAAATATTGTGGCAGATGCCTTGAGTAGAGTGACAACTTCAGCCTCAGCCTTGATTCTTGATGTACCATTAGCCTTAGAGTCTGAATTCCAAAGGTTTAATCTAGAAGCAGTATCCAGTGTATCAGCTATACTCTCAGCCATAACCTTAAAGCCTACTATTTTGGAGAAAATAAAGGAAGCTCAGACGAATGATGACGAGTGTAACAAGTACAAGTTAAGCATGGATTCTACGGACAAAACAGATTTTAACTATTCTGCTGATGGAATCCTTAAGTTTAGAAATAGATGGTTTGTCTCTGCCGTTAAAGAACTTCGTGATGAGATTCTTTCTGAAGCACACTCTTCCAGGTTCTCTGTTCACCCTAGGAGTACAAAGATGTACAAGGATCTTAAACAGCATTATTGGTGGCCAGGTATGAAACGAAGTGTGGCAGAATATGTAGGATTGTGTTTGTGTTGTCAACAGATTAAAGCCGAGCATCAGAGACCCTCAGGAACATTACAACCTTTACCAGTTCCTGAATGGAAATGGGAACAAATAACGATGGACTTTGTTGTGGGATTGCCTAGAACAACAAAGGGACATGATGCAATTTGGGTAATAGTTGATCGATTAACTAAATCTGCCCACTTTCTGCCAATGAAGATGACATACTCGATGGATCAGCTTGCTAATTTGTATGTGCAAGAGATTGTTAGGTTACATGGAGTTCCAGGTACCATAGTTTCAGACAGAGATTCTCGATTCACATCTAAGTTTTGGAAAAGTTTGCACAAGGCTATGGGAACACAGCTCAACTTTAGCACAGCCTTTCACCCTCAAACAGATGGACAGTCCGAAAGAACCATCCAAATATTATAGGATATGCTTCGTGCATGCATATTAGATTTTCAAGGTTCCTGGAGCAAGTACCTATCCTTAGTAGAATTCTCTTATAATAACAGTTTTCAGGCAACTATCGGTATAGCATCGTATGAAGCACTGTATGGACGAAAGAGCAGATCTCCTTTGTACTGGGATGAAGTTGGTGAAGCACAGTTGCTTGGTCTTGACATTGTGCAACAAACTGTTGAGAAGGTTGCCCTCATCCGCCAGAGGATCTTAACAGCTCAAAGCCGGCAGAAAAGTTATGCCGACAGAAGATGTAGAGAACTAGAGTTTGAAGTAGGTGATGAAGTTTTCCTCAAGGTATCACCATTTAAAGGAGTTGTGAGATTCGGGAAGAGAGGCAAGTTGAACCCCAGATTTATTGGACCATTCACTATTCTGAAGAGAGTTGGGAGAGCAGCCTATCAGTTGCAGCTACCGGCTTCTATGGAGGGGATACACAATGTGTTCCATGTTTCCATGTTGAAAAAGTGTGTACGGGATCCATCTCAGATTATGAAACAACAGAGTATTGAAGTTCATCCTACTCTTGCATATGAGGAGAAACCAGTAAGGATCTTAGACTATGCTGTGAAAGTGTTGCGTAACAAAGAGGTTCCACTAGTGAAAGTCTTATGGCACAACCAGAACATAGAGGAGACAACTTGGGAGCGCCAGCAAGACATGATGGACCAACATCCAAATTATTCAGGTACTGAATTTTGAGGACAAAATTCTTTTAAGGAGGATAGATTGTAACACCCGGTTCTATCAAATCGATTCTCTTTTTTTTTTAATTAATGGCATACTTTATATGATAATAATAAAGGTAGGGTTAATGGATGTCTAGGCAAGGGCATAAGGGTAATTGAAAATTTGAAAGTGAATAACGTATTTAAGGAAAGGGGTTTTGGGTTTAATGCACTGTAGCCGCCACTATTTCCTATTTTCCCTCTCGGCCTTCAGCTACCCAGCAGGAAGCTCTGGGCAATTTCTTTCTTGCTCGACTCTCTTTCAACTTAGGTATGTTTTTCCTCATTCTCTTGCGTTTTAGCAGTTAGATAACTGAGGGAGTACAATGTGAGGATTTCAAGGATGCTGTAGATGAGAATAGGTTCGGGTTTTTGGGGATAAATGGAAATGTGCAAGCAGTAGAGTTCCAAATTGGTTTCCTTGTTCTTCTGGTTAATTTTTGGTAAAGTTTAGTGAATGTTTGATTGATATTCTATTATGAACTTAGGTGAGAGAGCTTTTAAAGTAGCTTACAACCGAGCGATTTCCAGGAGAGCCAGGTAAGTAGAGTATACTTGTGCCTTCGGGCCTACATCACAAAACAGTAGGTTTGTGCATGCTTAAATGTGTTTGTATGTCATGCATCATATTTTAAAAATTATGCAAAAATGAATTTACATGAAATGGCATGGTAAGGAATGAACAGACTGTAACAGTTGTTAAGGGAACTAATCTGCCTCTTAACTAAGAGAGAGGATGTATGACTTTAGGGAAAGTGATCCAAACCCCAATTTCACAGGGGGATCTGAAAAGTTGTTAGGGGAACTAATCTGCCCCTTAATCAAGAGAGAGGATGTATGACTTTGGGAGAAGTGATCCAACTCTCAATTTCACAGGGGGATCAGATCAGAACGAATGCATATGCAACTGAGATGAGAAAGTTGAAACTGCATGATTAGGAATTTATGTTTCAGCATTCCATTTCATTAATGCTTTACTTACTTAGCATTAGGCTAATAGATGAGTTTTGTGATGTAGGTGAAGAGGCAACAGAAGGTGTGTTCTCTGAACATGTTGAAGATTAAGCTGTTTATGGAGCACTTCAATGCTACGGATTGGTGATTCTAATGAGGTGGATTAACTTATGTCAGTAGATGTGAAGGTTTAGTGAACCATGATTTATTTTAAGTTTTGTTGAGTTTTCTAATAACAGAAGTGGGTTTAATGTTTTTGAATACGTTGGTGAGACTTTGCTGATAATGATACTCTGTTGGATTTATTAGTGGTGTTTACTAAAGTTTGGAGTAATACACGGATTTAAATAGTTTGAACGATTTTTAGTAAAATGCTCAAATTTTTTTGGGTAGTCGGAGTTTTCTTTGTTAGAGTGAAAATGTTGCTATGCTGTTTTCGTTGAGTATTTTTGATCTATCGGTAGATGAAGTCTATCGGCAGATGTAGGGTTGTAGTTCTGTTGTCTATCGGAAAATATCTTCAGTAAAGTCATCGAATGATGTCTTCAGTAGAAGCCATCGAAAGATATAGGTAGAAAATTTGTCGTTTTGTAACCGGATGATGTCGAGTATTTTATCCATCGGATGATGAAGGTAAAATTCTTTTGTCGTTTTGTAACCGGATAATGTCGAATAATTTATCCATCGGATGATGAAGGTAAAAGTCTTTTGTCGTTTTGTAACCGAATGATGTCGAGTATTTTATCTATCGGAAGATATGAGTAAGTGTATTTGTCGTTTTGTGATCGGCAGAGGCTGGATGGATGATTCATCCGGCTGACGTCATCGGTAGATGCAAGTAGCAAAACTTGTCGTTTTGCGATCGGCTGAAGTTGGAGGAATGATTCCTCCGGCTGACGAAGCCTTCAGTTTTATTTCTCCCCTTTTTTGTTGACCTTGATTAGCGGCAGATGTGTTTGACTTTTTACGAATTTTGAGTATTTTACGCTTGAGCCTTCATCTCTATTGTCCGGATTAAATCTTAATATCTTAACTGATTATCCGAACACTGTTTTATAGCTTTGCTTAACTCTACTTTGTTCAAAGATTTTCTGCTGCAAGTTTTATGTTTTAGCAAACGTTCCAATTTGACTTCCGAGCGAAGTTTAAATTTGATCCAAAATTTTCTAGTTATGTTCGGGTCTATGAGTAACAAACTGAGTTTAGAAACTCGGGGTGTTACAAAAACGATCAGACCACTCTGCAATCGTCTCTTCCCCATGAAAAATGATGAAAATGCATAGAAGGAAAAGATAGGAAAGTCCACATGGATTTTTTTTTAATTTTGAATTATTTAATTCATTAGAAGAAAATATGGACATTCTCCCCTACCTGGCCAACAACGGTAAAATGAATTAATTATATATTTTTTTAAATGTTTCTTTAATATAAATCTGCGTTACTTTTGATTTATAAAGTGCACGCAATGTTGGTTATATAGTTATAATATCTTATTTTATTGATGAATCTTGACAATTAAATAAAAGAATTTTAGGATTTTGTAATTGTGAATATTTTTATGCTGACAACATCATCTATAGATTTATAATAACAATATTACAAAAATATTCTATTAAAAATAGAATTTTTAGTATAACTCTTGATAATACTAGTGCTAATGATGTTGCTATTTATCAATTTATGGGTTATTTACAATTAGATGTTACCCCTGGTTCTCTTTTTCACATGAGATGTGTGTGTCATTTTTTAAATTTGGTTGTTAAAGATGATATGTTATATATTTCACCTCATATTGAATTAATTAGATCTATAATTTCTTATATTATTGGGGTCTAATTCGAGATAACAAGAATATAAAGATTTTTGTAAAGCTGTCTAACTTAAACAAAAAAAAATTAAAAACCGACGTAGATAATAGGTAGAATTCAACTTATTTGATATTGTAAAATGTTATGTCATATTGTCAAGTTATTTGTTCTTCTATTAATGATAAGACGCAAAGTATTAACGTTGACAAATCTAGTTGTGATATTGCTAATATCTTTCTTAATTTTTTAAAACTTTTTTATGATGCTACAAATCAATGTTCTGAAATTTATTATCTCATTTCTATTATTATTCTTCCTATTTTTATAGATTTAACATGTAATTTTGTAAAATATCGACTAGTAGATGAATTGAGTAATATTCTTAATAAAATAAAAACAAAATTTAAAAAATATTGGCATAACATTCATCTTATTTTTTGTTATGCATGCATCATGGATCCAAAATTTCAATTAAAAAGAGTATGTCTTATGCTCAATAGGATTTCTACAAATTTATGTATTGCACATTTAATTACTAGTGATGACATAACAAATAAGGTTACTAATTTATATTCTTCTTATGAAACAAAATATTTCAATGTTAATCGTTATTATTTACGACCTCCACATACTGAGAGTTATCCTAGTAGTAGTAGCGGTGGTGGTGGAAGTAGTTTTAGTCAACAATATAGTATTGATTAGGGGTGGGCAGGACCGGACCGCAAACCGAGAATCGGACCGGACCGCGGACCGAGAATCGGACCGGACCACCGGTTTCAGTTCCACCTCCCAGGATCACGGCCTGGTCCTCGGTCCTCACCTCCCAAGTCCACCGGTTCTAGGTCCGGTCCTCGGTCTATGGCCCAATTTCCCGAAATACCCAAACCGGGCCGAGGTTAAAAATCCACTCTCTGTTTTTTAAGAAAAAAATCTCTCGCCTTCGCCTACCTTACCCAATTTCCAAAATCCCAATCCTCGACGCCAGTTGCGAAGTGCGAAGTGTGAACACCCGACCCCGACCTCCGACGATGACCCGAATCCTGACGTTCCCGCTTGGCTGCTGTGTAACGACCCTAATACTGTACCCGATTTCCGTACTATTATATTATTTTTTTTATTTTTTTTTTATATTTATCTTTATACTCTAAATAAACCCTAAGCGAAAACTAAACCGAAATCGAAACTAGAATCGAAATCGGAATTGAATTCTAACCTTTAAAACAAATTAAATAAAAACTAAATTAATTTAATTAAAACTTAAATTAATTAAACAAATAATTAATAAATAAAAAGGGAGGCGATTATTCGCCCATAAATGGGGCAAATAATCGCCCCAGCCTGTGGCGATTGCTCGCCACAGTTTGTGGCGAGCAATCGCCATCCCCTCTGGATTTCTCCAGAGGGAGGCGATTGAATCGCCTGGCTTGGCGACAATTCGCCAAGCCCTCTGCCCCTGCTCCCTATCCTTCGTTCCTTTCCTTCAATTTCACCAGCGCAATAATATCAAATAAAACTTACTCTAATTCTCATTCTTTTCACACTCTACCATTCACCTAGTAAACGACTCGAAATACATTTTAAAACTAAGAACATTTTCATGAAAACGAACTGCATGGGTACGTTTAAAACCTAAACAAATCCTCCTGTTTCAAATCACCACGCAGTTCCAAAATACATTCAATGAAAGACTTTTCAAACCATTATAAAACAGTTTCCAAAACATCAACGTATACATATATGCCTATCAACTATTCAGACTCAAACAACCTAAAATACTTCTATACAAACATCAGCCCAAAAAGTCCCAAACCCTCAAAATCTATACATACTGTCCCACGCGTCAAATAAGCCTCGACTGCGCCAGCATACTACCGCAGCCATCCTCCGTCAACTGGTCTCAAGCCTCAGGAGGAGGAACCTCATCCTCACCTGTATCCTCGTAATCACCTACACCATACAATACACTATGAGATAAAAATCTCAGCAAGACTCGTAAATGCAACTATATGCTATGCGTGTGAGTTCAGAAATCATGCAGCATTTTCTTTACTTTATTCTGTGGGTGTCACCGAGATCTCAGCCTCCTAACCGGAGAAAGAGAGCATCCAGCGGTCGGACTACTCTTTCCAGCTAGAAGAGGGGGGTACACGTTTACAACGCGTACAGCCGTGCCTGAGCCCCATCTCGCATGACCATACATATGAGTGCATAATAAATGTGGTATTGTGACAAGCCCCTGCGTGCCTCCACAATAGGTCGAGCCCCTCTCCAGGCCACATTGCGAGTACATAATAGATGTGGTATTGCGACAAGCCCTTGCGTGCCTCCACAATAGTTCGAGCCCCTCTCCAGGCCACATCGCCATTTTAAAACATCGTGCAGAAATTCATTTTTCATGCTCTTTCTTTAAAACACGTGATGCATGAACAGTTCATAACAGAATTTAAACACTCAGCATTCGTACCATCAAGACCGTAAAACATAATCTACAAAACAATTAAACCTAACTACCCAACCAAAGCAATATAAACTAGTGCATCACCAAACTCCTCGAAACGACTTCGATGTACGGTGTAGGCCAATCGGCCAGAAAAGAATCACGAGAACTTACCTCGTGTCCAAAGCAGCTCAAGCTCCGTCCACGAGCGTTGTTTGTCTGAAGCAAAACACAATATCGACGTTAAAACTAATTTAAGCTATCGATCGTCCAAATTTACAAAACCTTAACTAAGGAATTTCCTAACGTTCCAACTTCACTTATCGAGGCATTAAATCCATTAATCTACGCTCGATACCCCGAAATCCAATTTACGAGTTTTTCGAAAACCCGAAATTTACAAATTTAACATTTCTCCTAAATCGTCCTAACTTCTTCCAATAACGCTTAATACGTGCAATACGTTCGTAAACTATAACAATCTATCAATTTCAAGCCCTAAATCTCGACTTTTAAACAAAACCCAACGAAACCCTAATTGTTCAAACTCCTTAAAACTTGAAATAAATGTTCTAAAACTATAGATTCATACCTAGAGCTTCGATTGGAGGAGAAAGCACGAAGAAAACGGAACGAACGGAAGGGAAAACGGAGGTTGGCATGAAGAGGAATCGTCGGGCAGAGAGGGAGATCGCAAAAATGGAGTTCCCTGGCGTGAGAATGGTGGAGGAGGAAGGAGAAAATGGATTTTAATGAAATTTAGTTTGCAAATTACCATTTTGCCCTTAGTACATATTTTATATTTGTTTCGTCCTTCGTTTCGTTAATTGGTCAACTATCCGGTTTCACCAAATCTCCTTATTTCACCAACAAGTCCACCTTATTATTTGGGATTTAATAAAACTATCCGTTCGCAAAACGGACCCCGTTTACTATTTTTACTAAAACATCCTTTATATTACTAGAAACGTAATTACTCGGAATATAGCGTTTAATCTCCGAAAATTCTCATAATTTCCTTAAAATTCCTATTAATCGTTAGGATCGTCATGACGCTTTTACAGAACTGATTTGACACATTTGCAAAAATATCATCCAATAATATAATAATAATATTCTAAAAATCCGTACGAGCCAGATATTACATGATGCTCCCGACTCTGACCTCCAAGGCGAACGCCCGACCCTGACCCCTCGCCTCGCCTATCTTCGGCTGCTATTGCTTCGCGCTCGCCTCGCCTCGCTGCTGCTTTTCTTGTATTTGAGCTTCCTCTGTCTTTGCATGTCCTCGCTTCGCCTCGCCTGACGCCTCACCTCGCCTCGTCTCGCCTGACGTCTCGCCTCGTTGTCTTCGGCCACTCTCTCACTACAAGTGTAATTTTTGTGATAGAAATGTGTAATTTCAATGGAATGTTTGTTGATTTTGGACGATGAATTAAAGAAATTAGATAGTTGAATCTGGGTTGAATTTATTTCTGGATGATGTTGATTTAAAAAATTTTAATGTTTTATAAAAAAAAACAAAAAGGGATGGGAGGAACCAGAACCGGACTGAAATTTTCGGTCCGATCCTAGTCCCTCCAACGGCCGGTTTCAGGTTTCGGGAAAATTTTTCCAAAATCTCGGTCCAAGCACCGGACCGGACCGTGCCCACTCCTAGTATTGATGATATATGAAGTGAATTACAAATTGAAATTTATTCTATTTCTTTTACAAACGAACTCAATATTTATTTTGAAACTCGTTGTCAATTTTCTCGAGATGAGAATTTTGATATTTTAGATTTGTGGAAAATACATTCTACTACATATCCTATTCTTTCTATAATGACACATTATTTGCTAACACCTCATGTTTCTATTGTAGCATTGAAATCTGTTTTTAGTGCAGGTAGACATGTTTATGATGAACGAAGAGGAAGATTTACACCGGACCTAGCGGAGATGTTCATTTGTATCAAAGATTGAACCGACGCTAAGACGAGTGATCAACAACGAAATGATGAAATTCTTTAGGAGTTTACGAATTTAGATATTGAAGACTATAGATTCTTTTTATTGATTTTTTTTTATAAATTGAAGTAATTTTTTTTTTTAATTTGTAATTTTTTTTTCAAATTCTAATTTCTTTTTATATGTCAAAAAGAAATTAATTTTTTAAAAAATATCAAATGATATTGGATTTATTTGAAAAAAATTTTACATGTTCACCCTATCATGGATAGGATAGATAATAAAAAATATTTCGTGATTTTTTAAAACTTGTATGATTTATTATAATATGTTTATAAATTATTAAAATAAAATTACAATAAATCGTACATGTGTTAAAAAATCACGAAAATTTTCAGATTATTTTCTCGTTAAGTAGTGAACATGTGGTAAAACTTTCAAGTGAATCTAATATCGTTTGGTAACTTTTTAAATAAGGGTTTAACGAAATTATTGATGGAAAATCAAAACTGAAAACAGAATCAAAGTACAGAGTTTGGTTTGCCGGTATTTTTAGTATAGGAAGCTAACTGAAATAAAGTGCATAATACATAGTTAAAATCGATAATTACCTTTTTTTTATTAATACATTCAATTTTATATACCTTAACATAACTAATTTTTAAATTAAATGAGTAAGTATCGTTGACATATAATTATTAATACTTATTATAATTTTAAATAAAATTTTTTAAAAAATTTATATTATATTAATATAAGTTGAAAAAATTTATATACGCTCGGCTCGTTAGGATCGGCTCGTTAGGCTCGTTGATCGACTTGGCTCGGCTCATTTAACTCGTGGCTCGCGAGCCGGTTAGGGTTGAAATTTTTTCAGGCTGATTCATTAGGTTCAGCTCGTTATATTCGGCTCGTTTAACTCGTAAGGCTCAGTGAGCCGGACTACTTTTGGCTCAACTCGGTTCGATCAACTCGTTTGTAATCTTTACCAAATACCAACCGACTTTTAAGTTTTATCTTATGATACAATGATCATTAATTAATTGACATAGTTTTATTTTACTTTAAATATTTATAATTTGTCTTAGATATCTCGGGCTACTAATAAGAATTCACGTAATTATGTTTCAATCACATTTCTAATGTTCCAATTGCAACGAAAAAATTTGAAACAATTGAGAACAACCAAGTCTAGTGCCATATCAAAGCGTCTTCGACCATGAACTTATCTTGAACTTTCATTTGTTAGAACCGTCAATATCTTCGTTATTTTTGTTTAGCAACCGTATTGTTTTTAAAGCAATAATCAATAAATGGAGGAGATTTTGTGGAATAGAGGTGTGTATATATATACCGATTACAAAATTAAAATATACCAATTTAAATAAGTAAGATAATAGGAATTGATTAAACTACGATGAAGATTATGGCTTCAGCCAGCAGGGAACCGAAACCGACACATCGGACAGAAATGGCTGACTTCAAGCCACTTTTCAATACACGTGATATGAAACACGTGCGAGCATGGCACCTGCGTCGCACATGATCCCACCGGTATATCTTCCAAGCAAATTACGCAGGTCTTTTCCTCAATAGATTGACGACGTCTTCTCTTTCTCGCACGGCCATCGCAGCGATCTTTTACAGGCGAATTTTCTTCTCCAGCGACTGTGATGCTCTTCAGGATTCTCTTCTGTTGGGAAAAAATAATAATAAAATCCGGCGGGTATGAGAAACGATAGCAGATGCGATCCAACAATACCAGGAATATTTTTCCACTACCGTAAAATAATAACGGCCAATAAGTAAGAGAAAATTGAACACCGAAAATTTTACGTGGAAACCCAAATCGGGAAAAAATCACGGGGACCGAGTCTAGAAAGATCTCACTATGAAAAATAGGATTTACAATATTTTTCTAGATATCGAATATTTTAGAAAATATTCACTAAGAGAAATCACCATTCTTAGAATTCTCACTGTGCACAAAAGCACCACACCTATTTTTCTCTCACACATTTCTTTTCTCTCCCTCCAAAAATTCTCACCCTCTCTCCCTTTTCTCAGAAAATAACTCTTCTTGTTGTTGGTTCTTCTTCTACTTTCGGATGCTTGAAGTGTGTCTCAAAACTCTCTATTTATAGAGAGTTCTGAGCGACACATTCCTTAAAATAAGGAATGTGAGCTCAAATAGGAAGTAGGCTGTTTGTAGGCGCCGCTGAAGAAGAAAAGAAATTTCTTCTTTCACATGGTATAATAAATGATGATGGGTCCCTCATCATAAAGAGGGAACCCACAAATCTCCCCTCCCGATTTATGATGAGGTATCTCCAATCCTGCTGAGCTTCTACAGAATTTGTGCTTATTCCTTTGCAGAGTCTTCGTCATCATGTCAGAGCCATTGTCATCCGTGTGGATCTTCTCAAGATACACTTGCTTGTTGTCCAACACATCCCGTATCCAATGATACTTGATATCTATGTGCTTTGACTTCGAATGAAAGCTCGGGTTCTTGCTCAGATGAATAGCACTTTGACTGTCGCAATACAAGATATACTTATCTTGTTTGTAACCCAATTCTGTCAGAAATTTTTGCATCCACAAAATTTCTTTACAGGCTTCTGTAGCCGCCATAAACTCAGCTTCTGTCGTAGAGAATGCAACTGATCCTTGCCTCTTAGATTGCCATGACACAGCTCCCTCTCCAAATGTAACCAAGTACTCTGATGTTGATCTTCTGGAGTCGATGTCTCCAGCCATGTCTGCATCAGTATAGCCTACCAACAAAGGCTTCTCACGTCCAAAACACAAACTGAATTCAGAAGTACCTTTAAGATACCTAAGAATCCACTTCACTGCATTCCAATGCTCTCTGCCCGAATTTGTTAGAAATTGGCTGACTACTCCAACAGAATGTGAAATATCAGGTCTCGTACAAACCATGGCATACATCAAGCTGCCAACTACTGAGGCATATGGAATTCTCTGCATTTCTGCTTTTCCTTCTTCAGTGGAAGGAGTTTGTTTGGAAGTAAGTTTGAAATGTTTAGCAAGAGGAGTACTGACCAGCTTCACTTTATCCATATTGAATCGGCTGAGAACTTTCTGGATATACTTCTCCTGTGATAGCCATAATTTTCCATTCTTCCTATCACGAGTGATTCTCATTCCAAGTATCTGTTTTGCCGGTCCTAAGTCTTTCATGGCAAAAGACTTGTTAAGTTCATTCTTTAACTTAACAATCTTTTCTCTGTCTGGGCCCACAATCAGCATGTCATCGACATAAAGTATGAGGATTATGAATGTACCGTCTGTGAACTTTTTCACGAACACACAATGGTCTGATGAAGTTTTCCTATATCCATGACTTATCATAAAGGAATCGAACTTTTTGTACCATTGTCGCGGAGCTTGCTTCAATCCATGCAGACTCTTCTTCAATTTACATACCAGATGTTCCTTTCCCTTGACAATGAACTCTTCTGGTTGCTCCATGTAAATTTCTTCTTCTAATTCACCATGCAAGAAGGCAGTTTTCACATCGAGCTGCTCGATCTCCAAATTGATACTTGAGGCTAATCCAAGTACCACTCGTATGGATGACATTTTCACTACCGGTGAAAAAATTTCCTCAAAGTCAATCCTCTTCTTCTGTCCAAAACCTTTTACGACCAATCGTGCCTTGTACTTTGGTTGTGAATTTTCGTCTTTGAGTCTGTATATCCATTTGTTCTTGAGTGCCTTTCTCCCTTTTGGAAGCTGAACCAACTCATAAGTATGGTTCTCATGCAATAATCTCATCTCATCTTGCATCGCATCCAACCAGTTCTTCTTTTGTTGATGCTCCATAGCTTCCTTATAGCACTCAGGTTCATCACCGTCAGTTATCATTACATACTCGTTCACAGAGTATTTCCTCGATGGTCGACGATCTCTTGTTGACCTTCTTAACTCTGGTTCTGCAACTGGTTTAGGAGAAGTCTCTGTTTCTCCATGGTCAACGTCAACAGCTGCTTGATCACTGGATTCTCTAGCATCTCCCCCGTCAAGAGTTGATTTCTCCAGACCAACTTTTACTGGATGCTCATCAGTGACATCTTTCTTCTTGTCTTCAATGGTCTGATCTTCAAAGAAGACAACGTCTCGACTTCTGACAATCTTCTTGTCAACCGGATCCCAAAGCCTATATCCGAATGCATCACTTCCGTATCCGAGGAATATGCACTCCTTAGCTTTGCTGTCTAGCTTGGATCTCTCATCTTTAGGAATATGGACGAATGCTCTGCATCCAAACACCTTTAGATGTTTATACGAGACGTCCTTCCCCGTCCATAGTCTGTTTGGCACTTCTCCACTCAGAGGTGGTGACGGAGACAAGTTGATGATATTTACTGCAGTATTCATTGCTTCTCCCCAGAATGTTTTAGGAAGCTTTGAATGTGATAACATGCACCTTATCTTCTCCACGATAGTTCGGTTCATTCTTTCCGCAACGCCATTTTGTTGAGGAGTCTTTGGAACAGATCTTTCGTGTCTGATCCCGTGCATCTTGCAATATTCGTCAAATGATCCCATATATTCACCACCATTGTCAGTGTGAATGCATTTTAACTTCTTTCTAGTTTCTCGCTCTGAGGAAGCATGAAACTGTTTGAAAATATTAAATACCTCATCTTTGGTCTTGAGTGCATAAGCCCAAACCTTCCTTGAGTGATCATCAATAAATGTGACCATGTATTGGGCACCGCCTAACGTTTTCGTGGACATGGGACCGCAGACATCTGAGTAGACAACTTCTAACACGTCTGGTTTCCTTGATGTAGAATTCTTCTGAAAGGATACCTTGTGTTGCTTTCCCGCCAAACAATGAACACAACTTGACAGAGGTTCATTTCTGAGATGTGACAAACAACCTCTTTTGCCAAGCAATTGAAGTCCCTTTTCGCTCATGTGACCAAGCCGTTTGTGCCATAACTCAATGGATGAGTCATCTTGTGCAGCATTTACTGATGCTTCCTTCACAGTCACTTGCGTCACATTCAAGCTAGACTCTTTGATCCTTTTTGCTATGATGAGCGAACCTTTGCTGAGCTCCCATTTTCCGCCAGCAAACTTGCTCTTGAAACCAGCCTCATCAAGAGCACCGACTGATATTAAATTCAGTCTAATATCTGAAACATGCCTGACATATTTAAGCACCAACTCACATCCTGTGTTGGTCTGGATACAGATGTCCCATTTTCTAATTATTTTGGAAACGTGACTGTTCCCCATTTTGACAATGTCAAAATCACCACCGGTGTAAGATGAAAAATACTCTACTTTTGAAGTAACATGGTAAGATGCTCCAGAGTCACACACCCAACATGATTCATTCATCGTAAGGTTGACAGCATCTTCGCATACAATCACATCTTCACCCTCAGAGACAGCTCCAGTCGTACTCTTCATTTCTTCTTTAGCACCTCCTGTGCCTTGTTCTTTCTTCAGTTTCCAGCAATCCTTTTTCATGTGGCCCGTCTTGCCACAATGATAGCACTTGACGCCCCTTTTACTTCTCGATTTTGATCTCCCTGACGTGTTGGCTCCGGAGGCCCCACGTTCCATTGATCTCCCTCTCGTTACTGATAAAGCTTCCACAGAGGATTGCTCCTTGTTTTTCCGCCTACTTTCTTCGTCAAGAATGGCGGCTGCAATATCATTGAAAACCAATATAGTTTTTGTACTACCATTGAGTAGATTTACGATGAGGTGATCATATGAATCTGGCAAACTTTGAAGTAAAAGTTCAGCTCTTTCATTTTCGTCAATTTTGTGCTCCATTGCTGTAAGTTGAGAAAATAATGTATTCAGAGTATTGACGTGGTCTGTCACTGTTGTAAATTCTGACATCCGAAGGGTATATAATTTCCTTTTCAAGAAAATTTTATTATACCACGACTTTTTCTCGTACAATTTTGTCAGCGTATCCCAGATCTGTTTTGCCGTTACCATTTCTGAGATACTTGACAAAATTCCATCTGCTAGAGTGAGATGCAAAATGGCCTGTAACGCCCCGAATTATCTGAACCCGGGTCGCTACTCATTACTTGACCATGACTAAGAAATTTTCGGATAAATTTTAAAACTTCATTCGACAGTCAAAATTTGACATTTTCTATACATTCAAAACATTTGAAAACTTTGCAGCGGAAAATCATTTAAACAACTATGAAGTTAGACGAACTGTAGAATATACTGTTGGGGTGATTAACGGAAGTGTTGAAGTCATCTGCCGACGACAAGGTCAACGAAAGAAGCAGAAATAGAAAACCGAAGACTTCATCAGTGACAAAACGACAAATCACCTATTTCGTTTTCCGATGACGTCAGCCGGAAGACAATTACTTTCCTCTTCCGATGACGTCAGCCGGAAGACATACTCACCCGACTTCCCTTACACTTCTTCTGCCGATGACGTCAGCCGGAAGACAAATGCTTTCCTCTTCCGATGACGTCAGCCGGAAGACATACTCACCCGACTTCCATTACACTTCTTCTGCCGATGACGTCAGCCGGAAGACAAATGCTTTACTCTTCCGATGACGTCAGCCGGAAGACATACTCACCCGACTTCCATTACACTTCTTCTGCCGATGACGTCAGCCGGAAGACATATGCTTTACTCTTCCGATGACGTCAGCCGGAAGACATACTCACCCGACTTCTATTACACTTCTTCTGCCGATGACGTCAGCCGGAAGACAAATGCTTTACTCTTCCGATGACGTCAGCCGGAAGACATACATGAGACATCTACTGGTAGACTTCCCTCTTCCGATAGACATCAACACAATTCCTTTCAACAGAACGCAATAAACCTCTACACATATCCACTGATACAAAATTATTCAATTCCCACCAATGGACTAAACAACCTGTCTATAACCCGAGAAAGATTCGACTATCTAACAGACTTAAAACATTTTACCAAAAATCCATTCATAACACTCCAAGTCATTGTATTGATCAAAATCAGTAAGAACATGAAAATCAGAAATTCTCGAAAACGAAGTTAAGCAGCTGTAATCTCCTTTACTAAAAACTCCATATACTCAATTTAAATCATTATCCACTAAACCTCTACATCTGTAGACAACATGCTAAACCGCCCCATCAGTTACCATGTCGAGGCCTGAATGCACTCCTCCAACGTCCACTATTCCTCAACATGATCAGGAGACACACCTGCTAACACTTCTTCACCTACATCACAAAACTCATCTATTAGCCTAATGCTAAGTAAGTAAAGCAGTATATGAATGAAATAAAATGCTGAGCTTAAACTCCTAATTATGCAGTTTCTATTTTCTCCTCTCAGTGGCATACATATTCGTTCATATCATGATCAGATCCCATGGTTCCCTTGGGAGTGGGATCAATTCTCCCAATGTCTACATCCTCATACTCAATTAAGGGGCGGATGAATTCCCTTAACAGCTGATCTGATCCCATGGTTCCCTTGGGAGTGGGATCAATTCTCCCAATGTCTAAATCCCTTCATAAGTTAAGGGGTGGATTAGTTCCCTTAATAGTTTGTCTGTCGCATACAGTTCATACCTTACCATTCCTTACATGAAATTCATTTTCGTAACTTTTAACAAAAACATGATGCATGGACAATAGAAATATTCAAGCATACATAAACCTACTGTTTTGTGATGTAGGCCCGAAGGCACAAGCAATACTTTACTTACCTGGATTCCTTGCAAATGCTCGGTTAAGAGCTACTTCGGGGGTTTGTTCACCTATATTCATAAACAGAACGTTAAACCTCAATCTAAGCTATTCAGAAATCTAAGGAGTGGGTTGGGCATTTCTATTTATCTAACATTCCCGATTCTGCTCTAATCCTCGAGCAGAATCTCTCACTCGTAACATTAACAAAATGCATACGTTGGGATCCTTAAGCTACCTAGGTACTAAAATCAGCAATTAATCGAATCAAAACTCACCTGGGTTGGAGGAATCGGTGAGGAAATCGCCTAGAGAGCTCTGCTGGGTTGAGCTGAAAACCGAGAGTGAAATGAGTATGACGGCTATACCTCATTTACTCTTTCCTTAAATACGTTATCCATTTGCAAAATTGACAATTACCCTTATGCCCTCACTTAGTTACTCATTAACCTAATTGATTTTTACCCCTAATTTCATTCTATAAAATTCACACTTAGAAGATTAATAGATTATTTTAATTCTAATAAACCGGGTGTTACAATCTACCCTCCTTAAAAGAATTTTGTTCTCAAAATTCAGTACCTGAACAATCTTGGATGCTGGTCCATCATGTCTTGCTGGCATTCCCATGTTGTCTCCTCTATATTCTGATTATGCCATAAGACTTTTACTAGTGGAACTTCCTTGTTGCGTAATACCTTCACTGCATAATCCAAAATTCTTACTGGTCTCACCTCATAGGTCAGTGTGGGTTGAATTTCAATGTTCTGTTGTTCCACAATCTGAGATGGATCCCTTAAGCACTTCTTAAGCATAGAAATATGGAACACATTGTGGATTCCTTCCATAGAGTCTGGCAATTGCAGTTCATATGCTGATTTCCCAATCCTCCTCAAGATTGAGAAAGGTCCAACATATCTTGGGTTAAGCTTCCTCTCTTCCCAAATCTTACAACTCCTTTGAATGGTGATACCTTAAGAAAAACTTCACTACCAACTTCAAACTCTAACTCTCTGCGTCTTCTGTCAGCATAACTTTTCTGTCGACTTTGAGCTGTTAAGATCCTCTGACGGATGAGAGCAACCTTCTCAACAGTTTGCTGCACAACATCAGGACCAAGTAACTGTGCTTCACCAACTTCATCCCAGTACAAAGGTGATCTACATTTTCGTCCATATAATGCTTCATACGGTGCCATTCCTATTGTTGCCTGAAAACTGTTGTTATAAGAAAATTCCACCAAGGGCAAATACTTGCTCCAAGAACCTTGAAAATCCAAAACACATGCCCGGAGCATATCCTCTAATGTTTGGATGGTTCTTTCTGATTGTCCATCTGTTGAGGGTGGAAAAGCTGTACTGAAACTAAGCTGAGTCCCCATTGCCTTGTGCAAACTCTTCTAAACTTAGATGTAAATCTAGCATCTCGGTCCGAAACTATGGTGCTTGGAACTCCATGCAATCTAACAACTTCCTGAACATACAACTCAGCAAGTTGATCCATCGAGTATGTCATCTTCATGGGAAGAAAATGGGATGATTTGGTCAAACGGTCAACTATCACCCAAATTGCATCATGTCCTTTAGTTGTCCTAGGTAGTCCCACAACAAAATCCATGGTTATTTGTTCCCATTTCCATTCAGGAACTGGTAAAGGTTGTAATGTTCCTGAGGGTCTCTGATGCTCGGCTTTAATCTGCTGACAACACAAACATGATCCAACATGTTCCGCCACACTTCTTTTCATACCTGGCCACCAGTAATGCTGTTTAAGGTCCTTATACATCTTCGTACTCCCAGGGTGAACTGAGAATCTAGAAGAATGAGCCTCAGAAAGAATCTCATTCCGAAGTTCCATAATGGCAGGAACAAACCATCTGTTTCTAAACTTAAGAATTCCATCGGAAGAACAGTTAAAGTCTAAATTGTCCGCAGAATCCATACTTGACTTGTACTTGCTGCATTCATCATCATTTGACTGAGCTTCCCTTATTTTCTCAAGAATTGTAGGTCTTAAGGTTATGGCCGAAAGTATAGCTGTTACATTGGATACTGCCTCTAGATTAAACTTTAGGAATTTCAGATTCTAAGGCTAATGGTAAGTCAAGTATCAATGCTGAAACTGATGTTGTCACTCTGCTCAAGCATCAGCTACTACATTCGCCTTACCGGGGATGGTACTTAATCTCAAAGTCATAGTCTTTTACAAATTCCAACCATCTACGTTGCCTCATGTTTAGTTCCTTCTGTGTGAAAATGTACTTCAGGCTCTTATGGTCGGAAAATATTTCACAAGATTGTCCATACAAATAATGTCTCCAAATTTTAAGTGCAAATACCACAGCAGCTAATTCTAAGTCATGTGTAGGGTAATTTTTCTCATGAGTTTTCAACTGTCTAGAAGCATAGGCTATTACCTTTCCATCTTGCATCAACACACAACCAAGACCAATCTTGGATGCATCACAGTAAATACTATACTTACCACCTTCAACTGGAAGGGTTAAAATAGGAGCATTGGTCAGTTTCTGTTTCAAAGTTTGGAAACTAAGTTCACATTCATCGGTCCATGTGTACTTTACATTCTTCCTAGTCAACTTAGTGAGAGGTGTAGCAATCTTTGAAAATCCTTCAATGAACTTTCTATAGTATCCTGCTAGTCCAAGAAAACTTCTGATATCGGTGGCATTCTTCGGTTGGGGGCCATTCCCTAACTGCTTGAACCTTAGCTGGATCAACAGATAATCCATTTCCAGAAATGACATGTCCTAAAAAGTGAACTTGGTCCAACCAAAATTCACACTTAGAAAACTTGGCGTATAATTGGTGCCGTTTCAGTAATCCTAACACTAAGTTTAAGTGTTCTGCATGCTCCTCCTTGGTTTTGGAATAGATTAGAATGTCATCTATAAATACAATGACAAACTTGTCCAAATACTCATGAAACACTCTGTTCATAAGGTCCATGAATGCTGCTGGTGCATTTGTCAAACCAAAAGACATAACCAAAAACTCATAATGTCCATACCTAGTACGAAAAGCAGTCTTTGGGATATCTTCGGATTTAACCTTCAGTTGGTAATAACCGGATCTAAGGTCAATCTTAGAGAAAACTTTTGCACCTCTAATCTGGTCAAATAATTCATCAATTCTCGGTAGGGGATACTTGTTTTTGATAGTTAGCTTATTTAATTCCCTATAGTCTATGCACATACGCATTGATCCATCTTTCTTTTTGACAAAAAGGACAGGTGCACCCCACGGTGAAAAGCTTGGGCGTATGAACCCTTTCTCTAATAGTTCTTCCAACTGTTTCTTTAATTCTTTAAGCTCTGTAGGTGCTAGTCTATAAGGATTCTTAGATACAGGTTCGGCGCCTGGGTAAACATCCACAACAAACTCAATTTCTCTATCTGGTGGCAAACCGGGAAGGTCATCTAGAAACACTTCAGGGAAGTCTTGGACAACAAGGATATTTTGAGGAGTTGCCTTACCTACAAGTTGTGTATCTAGAACACATGCCAAGAAGCACAAGTACTCCTTGCATGGTGAAGGTCTAAAATTTAAAGAAGTCATAACAGACATTTCCTTACTCTTCTCTGAAGCTTGGAAGGTATGTTTCAAACCACCAGGGGGTTGGAAACTAACTATTCCAGTCCTACAATCGATTATGGCGTGGTGATTAAACAACCAGTCCATTCCTAGGATCACATCAAATCCCGTTATATCCATAACGATTAAATCAGCAGATAGGTTTTTGTCCCCTACTAATACCATGCAATCATGCAACACTTGGTTGGAATGTAAATGTTCACCAGAGGGTAAAGCAACATTGAATACATGCCTAGAAGGTGTGGATTGTACCTCTAACTTATCAGCAAAAGTAGACGCAACAAAAGAATGGGTTGCTCCTGAATCTAGCAAGGTAAAAGCAGGCATAGAATTAACCAATATAGTACCTGACACTACAGCGGGCTGGTCCTCTTCGCCCGACTCCATCATGGAAAATATTCTCGGTTTTATCTTAGCAGGGCCACTCTTCAACGTTGGGCAGTCTCTGATGACGTGGCCAGTCTTATTACAGTTGAAACATCGAAGGACTCTGGGCTTCGGGCAATCCTTAAGCGAATGTCCAAACTCCTCACAGTTATAACACTTACCAGTCCCAAACTTACACTCGCCCAGGTGGCTCTTCATACATTTCATGCACTGAGGAAACTTCTTGGCATCAGGTACCTTCTTTCCAGTACCCTGACTACCCTGGCCTTCAGCAGGCCTCTTTATCCCTCTCTGCTGGTGGGGCTGAAAGAACTTTCGCGGGGCTTCCTTGGTCCAGCACACTTCATTTCAGCTTCTTCTGCCTCCAATGCAGTAGACACTACTTCACTGAATGACAAGCCTTTGATGCCTGAATACTTTACTCCTCTGTAAATTTCTGGCTTTAGACCTTGCAGGTATTGAAACACTTGTCCTCATTCCTATGAACGAGGTATCCAGCAAACCTTGACAGAGACTCAAATTGTCTGTTGTACTCTGCCACAGACCCAGTCTGCTTCAAGCTCAAAAACTCAGCCTTCTTAGCGTTCTGGACAGTGGTGCTAAAGTATTTCTCGTAAAAGACTTCCTTGAATTGCGACCAGGACATGGTTGCGATATCGGTGGTGATCTCCAGCGACTCCCACCAAAGTTGCGCATCACCGGCTAGATGAAACGTTGCCAAAATGACTTTCTCTCCTTCTCCAACATTGGCACACCTGAACATGCTCTCTATCTTTCGAAGCCATTCCTCAGCGACAATCGGGTTAGATGACTTTCCATCAAATGTGGGTGGTTGCAGCCTACGAAATCTATCCCCTGAATGCTCATTGACTTGACCTGAATTGGCACTTCCTTGTGTTTCCCGACTCAATAACACACCTAACTGGTCAGATTGCTGTCGCACAATGTCTGTCTGCTGACGCATCAACTCCGTCAGCTGTCTAATTACACTTGAATCTTCTTCACTCCTCAAGTTTGGCATCTCCCTAGGTACTCTTGGTCTCCCCGGTCGTCTAGCCATTTGTATAAGGTTCTGCACAAGGTTATCTATACTCATAAACATCTTATAACTAAAGCTAACATAAACACTTACAGTTGTTGGAGTATATTCATGCGACGATTGGCACTGATGAGTAATCTTCTGAACGGTTTAGCAACATGTCTCTGATACCATACTGTAACGCCCCGAATTATCTGAACCCGGGTCGCTACTCATTACTTGACCATGACTAAGAAATTTTCGGATAAATTTTAAAACTTCATTCGACAGTCAAATTTGACATTTTCTATACATTCAAAACATTTGAAAACTTTGCAGCGGAAAATCATTTAAACAACTATGAAGTTAGACGAACTGTAGAATATACTGTTGGGGTGATTAACGGAAGTGTTGAAGTCATCTGCCGACGACAAGGTCAACGAAAGAAGCAGAAATAGAAAACCGAAGACTTCATCAGTGACAAAACGACAAATCACCTATTTCGTTTTCCGGTGACGTCAGCGGCATCAACCGAAAACGACGAAACACCCATTCCCTCTTCCGGTCAGTAAACGACAAAATACCTATTTCCTCTTCCGATGACAACAGCCGGAAGACAATTACTTTCCTCTTCCGATGACGTCAGCCGGAAGACATACTCACCCGACTTCCCTTACACTTCTTCTGCCGATGACGTCAGCCGGAAGACAAATGCTTTCCTCTTCCGATGACGTCAGCCGGAAGACATACTCACCCGACTTCCATTACACTTCTTCTGCCGATGACGTCA
This sequence comes from Begonia masoniana, assembly GCA_022432975.1. Taxonomy (NCBI): domain Eukaryota; kingdom Viridiplantae; phylum Streptophyta; class Magnoliopsida; order Cucurbitales; family Begoniaceae; genus Begonia; species Begonia masoniana. The sequence continues at coordinate 36,052,859 of CM039507.1, forward strand.
GCCGGAAGACAAATGCTTTACTCTTCCGATGACGTCAGCCGGAAGACATACTCACCCGACTTCCATTACACTTCTTCTGCCGATGACGTCAGCCGGAAGACATATGCTTTACTCTTCCGATGACGTCAGCCGGAAGACATACTCACCCCGACTTCCATTACACTTCTTCTGCCGATGACGTCAGCCGGAAGACAAATGCTTTACTCTTCCGATGACGTCAGCCGGAAGACATACATGAGACATCTACTGGTAGACTTCCCTCTTCCGATAGACATCAACACAATTCCTTTCAACAGAACGCAATAAACCTCTACACATATCCACTGATACAAAATTATTCAATTCCCACCAATGGACTAAACAACCTGTCTATAACCCGAGAAAGATTCGACTATCTAACAGACTTAAAACATTTTACCAAAAATCCATTCATAACACTCCAAGTCATTGTATTGATCAAAATCAGTAAGAACATGAAAATCAGAAATTCTCGAAAACGAAGTTAAGCAGCTGTAATCTCCTTTACTAAAAACTCCATATACTCAATTTAAATCATTATCCACTAAACCTCTACATCTGTAGACAACATGCTAAACCGCCCCATCAGTTACCATGTCGAGGCCTGAATGCACTCCTCCAACGTCCACTATTCCTCAACATGATCAGGAGACACACCTGCTAACACTTCTTCACCTACATCACAAAACTCATCTATTAGCCTAATGCTAAGTAAGTAAAGCAGTATATGAATGAAATAAAATGCTGAGCTTAAACTCCTAATTATGCAGTTTCTATTTTCTCCTCTCAGTGGCATACATATTCGTTCATATCATGATCAGATCCCATGGTTCCCTTGGGAGTGGGATCAATTCTCCCAATGTCTACATCCTCATACTCAATTAAGGGGCGGATGAATTCCCTTAACAGCTGATCTGATCCCATGGTTCCCTTGGGAGTGGGATCAATTCTCCCAATGTCTAAATCCCTTCATAAGTTAAGGGGTGGATTAGTTCCCTTAATAGTTTGTCTGTCGCATACAGTTCATACCTTACCATTCCTTACATGAAATTCATTTTCGTAACTTTTAACAAAAACATGATGCATGGACAATAGAAATATTCAAGCATACATAAACCTACTGTTTTGTGATGTAGGCCCGAAGGCACAAGCAATACTTTACTTACCTGGATTCCTTGCAAATGCTCGGTTAAGAGCTACTTCGGGGGTTTGTTCACCTATATTCATAAACAGAACGTTAAACCTCAATCTAAGCTATTCAGAAATCTAAAGAGTGGGTTGGGCATTTCTATTTATCTAACATTCCCGATTCTGCTCTAATCCTCGAGCAGAATCTCTCACTCGTAACATTAACAAAATGCATACGTTGGGATCCTTAAGCTACCTAGGTACTAAAATCAGCAATTAATCGAATCAAAACTCACCTGGGTTGGAGGAATCGGTGAGGAAATCGCCTAGAGAGCTCTGCTGGGTTGAGCTGAAAACCGAGAGTGAAATGAGTATGACGGCTATACCTCATTTACTCTTTCCTTAAATACGTTATCCATTTGCAAAATTGACAATTACCCTTATGCCCTCACTTAGTTACTCATTAACCTAATTGATTTTTACCCCTAATTTCATTCTATAAAATTCACACTTAGAAGATTAATAGATTATTTTAATTCTAATAAACCGGGTGTTACATGGCCATTGCATCCTCATCAGCTTTACTCCATTTCTCGTCTTCAACGTTCGTAGGCCTGTCGCCGATGGCCATAGCACAACCATCTCTCCGCAATAGCGCCTTCATTTTTAATTTCCACAGAGAAAAATTATTTCCGTTGAATTTTTCGATTTCAATCTTTCCCGCCATAATAACTTCTAAAAAAATTTCTGATGTGGAAGATCAGTTAAAAACCGCAACCACAGAGCATACTAGATTTAAAGAAATCACCAGGCTCTGATACCACTTGTTGGGAAAAAATAATAATAAAATCCGGCGGGTATGAGAAACGATAGCAGATGCGATCCGACAATACCAGGAATATTTTCCCACTATCGTAAAATAATAACGGCCAATAAGTAAGAGAAAATTGAACACCAAAAATTTTACGTGAAAACCCAAATCGGGAAAAAACCACGGGGACCGAGTCCAGAAAGATCTCACTATGAAAAATAGGATTTACAATATTTTTCTAGATATCGAATATTCTAGAAAATATTCACTAAGAGAAATCACCACTCTTAGAATTCTCACTGTGCACAAAAGCACCACACCTATTTTTCTCTCACACCTTTCTTTTCTCTCCCTCCAAAAATTCTCACCCTCTCTCCCTTTTCTCAGAAAAGAACTCTTCTTGTTGTTAGTTCTTCTTCTACTTTTGGATGCTTGAAGTGTGTCTCAAAACTCTCTATTTATAGAGAGTTCTGAGCGACACATTCCTTAAAATAAGGAATGTGAGCTCAATCAGGAAGTAGGCTGTTTGTAGGCGCCGCTGAAGAAGAAAAAAAATTTCTTCTTTCATATGGTATAATAAATGATGATGGGTCCCTCATCATAAAGAGGGAACCCACATCTTCTTCCCTTTCAAGCTCGTCGGAACCATTCCATAGTTCGCCGGCGACTGTGATACTCTTCAGGATTCTCTTCTTCCCTTTCAAGCTCGTCGGAACCATTGCATAGTTCGCCTCTTCGAATTACTCCATTGACTATCTAATCGCATTTTCAGTCTCTGTAGATGGATCGGACGTCGTAACCACATCCGCCTCATAGTTCGCCTCTTCGAATTCCTCCGTTGACTCTCTAATCGCTTTTTCAGTCTCCGTAGATGGATCGGACGTTGTAACCACATCCGCCTCAATGATACTAACCTTCAAAAGCATTTCTTTGAAACTAGGGTTTGAACTGCTTTCCGACAGTTTGACCTCACTGGCGTTTTCTATAATCGAAGTAGCTAAACAGTGTAAGCCTTCATCTGGGATCCCTATTCTCTCCGGTGAATCATAAACTGTAACACCCCAAGTTGTTCAACCCGGTTTGCTACTCACATTCATCGGACAAAATTAAAAAATTCTGGGAAGATTTTAAAATTTCTCTCAACAGCAAAATTCGACAATTGTTTAAAACATTAAAACCTTGCAGCGGGAAACTTTTATGTAAAAACAGAATCATGACAAAAACAGACTAGAAGAACCCCTTAGTTTAAACAAAATAATAAAGAAAAACGTTTGAAAGCTCTCTGCGACATCTACAGCCAGTTCGACACTACTGGGCGATATGGCATCCACAGAGTTTGTCGTCCACAAACATGGACGACGTACTCGTCTATGACTCTGGACGACGAGCTCTGGACAAGCGACTTTGGACGTCGTGACTCTGGACAATAACTCTGGGCGATGACGCCTCACCAATCTCTATGACAATTACATATAACTTTGGACTACTGTTCCTCTCGTTCACGGCTACATAGGTTTAACGTCTACGGATTTTTGTCCACAGACTTACTTAGATTCTTTGTCCACAGACCACGTGACTTCATTATCCACCGGATTACATAAACTTATCGTCCACGGAACACGTGACTTTGTCGTTCACAGTCCACGTGACTTACTCGTCCACAGAATTACATAAACTCATCGTCCACGGACCAACGTCCATAGACTTATTTAAATTTGTTCACAGGCTCCGACGTCCATAGACTACTTAGACTTATTCGTCCAAAGACTTCAACGTCCATAGACTACTTAGACTTATTCGTCCACAGACTCCAACGTCCATAGACTACTTAGACTTATTCGTCCACAGACTGGACTACTATTTTCCCTTTCAACTCTGGACGACTATTTTTACTTACAGGAGCATAACTTAATCGATTATACATAAATCAGTGGACAATTCTAACTTCCAAGGACTTGTAAATTTTGACAGCAACTATTTAAAACAACTTAAGTCCATAAAATTGCTCAAAATCCAGAAAGAATAACTACAGTTAAAACCAACTATATCCCAATATCAGAATAACTTCAAAAACGTTTCAAAACATTAAAATTAACATTATTACTAAAATCCTCAGCACACTTTAACTAGACAATTGTCCACTAAATTTTACACATACTGTCACTGGTTAAACCGCCTCATCAATTGCCAAGTCGTAGCTTGGATCCACTCCTCCAACTGCTTCTAATCCTCAACAAGATCAGAGAACACACTGGTAGTCTCTTTTTCACCTACATCATAAAACTCATCTATTAGTATAATGCTAAATAAGTAGAGCAAAAATGAAATGAAATACTGGAACATAAACCCTATTCATGCAGTTTCTACTTTCACAACTCAGTTGTATTTTCTGATCGTTTCCTGTTGATTCCCCTGTTCGATGGGAAGTGGATCAATTTTCCCAAAGCATAAATCATCTGACTCGATTAAGGGGCGGATTAGTTCCCTTAATAGCTGTTCTTGATCTCCCTGTTCGATGGGAAGTGAATCGTGTTTCCCAAAGCATAAATCCTCTGACTCGATTAAGGGGCAGATTAGTTCCCTTAATAATTAATCTGGTTCAAATCAGCTCATGCCTTAACATGCCATTACATGTAAATTCATTTTCGTATTCTTTCAAAATATGATGCATGACATACTGAAAACATACAAAACATGCATAAACCCTACTGTTTTGTGATGTAGGCCCGAAGACACACACATACTCTACTTACCCGGTCTCTTGGAAAATGTTTAGTGGGAAGAAACTTCGGGGGTTTTGTTCAAACCTTGATTGAGGGAATCAAGCAGGGGAATCGTCGGGAGAACTTGCCGAGCTGAAGACCAAAAAGGGGAAAGTGAATAGTGGCGGCTTAAACCCTCAGCTAAACCCTCCCTTTTATACCCTATTCTTTGCAAATTACACTTATGCCCTTAATTATCCAAACCTTAACCTAATCAAGCAACTAGTCAAATTCATTTAATCCCTTAAGATGTAATTCATGAAATGTTGTTGTAATTAGGGCCAATAATTACCGGTTGCTACATAAACGGACAGATAAAATTCACAGTTATCTTCGTCTACCTCCTCGGCATCGACGCAGATACGCAGCGGCTCCATGGACGGATATTCGGCCTTTTCCCGGATTCTGTAGCGGAAATCTTGAGGTTCATCAAGGATAAATTTGAATGTTTGTCGAGTGAACTGAAAGGAGATTTTTTCTGTAGATGGAGAAGAAGACGAGGATGAATTTTGGAGGAGAGTGCAAGGTTGGGGAGAGCACCATTAGATTAGGAAGGTTTCTTGGGTATCGAATTCCATGGCGATAGAAGGGTGGACACAGGTTTCTTCTTTGTTCTCTCTCATATTTATAGAAACTAAAATAAGTCAATTTGTTTTAAATTTACAAGAGTTTGAATTATTTTGAGATGCTCAAGTCAAGGATAATAATTTTAACTTACGCCATCTTAAATTCTTTTTCAAATTGAAATGGAATATTATCAGAAATATATAATTAATATTCAATATCGAATAATATATTCGTATTCAATAATTAATCGTGTGCATTTATTGTTGGGAAAAGATAGAGGCAACCGGATTCATCGTCATTATCATTATTATAATGGGTTTTTTCAAAGTTTCATCAGCAACTTTTTCTTCATCAACTAGTAACGAAGAAGAATTGAAGTAAATAACTAGAAAAAAGGAGAAATTAGAGTATTCTATGTGCGATAATGATGATTTCACCATTGGAGATGAGAGGAGGCAGAAAAGGTTTACGAGGAAGCTTTAATTTGGCCTTTCATGGAAAAACTGAGCAGACCTTGTGAAGTAAAACAAGAAGAAAATGCCAATCCCAAACCCAGTCACTCGGGACTATCCAGTGACCAGTGCAAAGTTCTCACCACCATCGTGCATGGCTGCCCACCTGGTCCATCATAGGTACCCAATAAATTGAAATTCAAATGGTGCTTGTCAGTTGTGATCTTGTTTTTGTTGGGTCCCTCTTTGTGATAAGGGACCCATGCCCATACTTCACAATCCCTCGTGCAGAAAAAAATTCTTTTTCTTATGCATCTCTCTTTAGCAAGATCTAGATCTTGCTGAAATTTTTCGTTTTGCAGAAGAATCTCTCTATAGAGAGAGAGACCCTGGTGAAGGAAATCTTCTTGATGGAAGAAGAAAAAAAAAAAAAAAAGAGAGAGATCCTCTAAGCTTACGTCTTGTTCAGAATTTATACGTCATTGTATTGAAAGCGTCAAGGTTTAGAAGTGACTAATCTCAGAGGGAAAGCAACAGTCCCAGTTTTCATAAATTAATGGCGAGATGTATTTTTGATTAGTCCGCACTTTAATCTAAATGCTTTGATTTTGGTGTCTAAAACATGTTTAGATCATATAACATTTGGTATCAGAGCCATTATCGCCACTGTCTGATGTTTTTGAAAAATAAAGTTTGAAATTTTTTTGATTTTTCAATCATCTGGTTAGTCGTTTTTGAAGCATGCAAATATTATGAATCACTCAAAAATTGGAATACAAGTATTATGCATTAAAAATCTTTGAATTTGGTGTCTAGAATGGTGAGAAATCGTCGGGTTTCATTCGAGTACCGTTTCAGGTCAAAGCGGGTCAAGCAGACCTAGTTGTTGGTTGAAGATGACATGTGCGACTTGTAGTTTCAGGCGGTTTTAAAACTACATGTCGTTTTGGGTATTTCAGAAATTGAAAATCAATTTCAAAACTACGTCGTTTTGGTTATTTAGCGTTTTTACTGTAAAATCGCATCTTTTGGAATTCAAACTCGCGCCTCCAACGTGGAAGGACAAAGTGGGTTGGCACTCGGACAAAAGTCTTATGTGATGAATTTTGTAATTTAATCTATATTTATTACATAGTTTATGTTTAATATAAATTAAATATGCTAAAGTGTTGTTGGTGTGATTCAAACCATGTCCTCGTATGCTTTTATTTTGCTCCTAAGTCATACAGCTAAAGCCTAATAAGTTGAGTGAGCCTAACGAGATCATTTAAAAAAAATTTCAACTCGAGCCGGCTCGCAGTCACGAGCCTAGCCTAGTCGAGTCGGCACAATGAACCTAACGAGCTAAGGTTAACGAGTCGATCGTTATATAAATGTTTTGAATTTATATCAATATAATGTATATTTTTTTAAAAATTACTTATTAAAATTAAATAATTATTTAACATTATAATGTCAAAATATAAAATTTTTAACATTGACCACTTACACTCTTTCTCGCTATCCTCTGTCGTTCATGGTACGTGAACGAGAATTGAATTTATTCATAAGAAAAGACGAATCTAAAAATTAGCTTTGATAAAAATAATAAGTAATTCAAATTTTTTCTTAAGATAAGTAAAATAAAATAATTTTACACGAAAAATTATAATAGTGTTTTAGCCTAATTTTTTGTAAAAATGAATTAAAAAATTGCCAGTTTATTTGTATTTTTTTTTTTAATTTTAATGTGTGACACGAAAAATTATAATAGTGTTTTAGCCTAATTTTTTGTAAAAATGAATTAAAAAATTACCAGTTTATTTGTTTTTTTTTTTTTTTAATTTTAATGTGTGATTGGTGTATATAAAAAGAAGGAAACAAGAAAAAAATAAAGGAAATAGAGAAGAAAAAGTAGAAAAGAGGGAGAAAGAAAGAATATGGAGAAAAATGACTAGAGGGACGGAGGGTTGAGTTTTGGGAGAGAGAGTACAAAGAGTAAGGGGGTGAGGGGTGAGTTTCGAAATCCCACATGAGAAATAGGGAAAAAAAATTAGGGAAGAGAAAGTAGGGTATAAGTTAGGGGTGGGCACAGTCTGGGTCAGTCCGGTTCCAAGCTGGAACCGGACCGGCCTAGATAGTTCAGGAATTTTCTTCTAGGAATCGAAATTGGCCCCGGGCAGAATCGATTTCGGTCTGGTTCCGGTTCGGTACCCGTTCCCCCATCACTTTTGGAATTTTTTTTTTCAAAAAAATGATAAATAAATCGAAACGATTGAGCAAGACTATCTCGAATTTTTGAATAATTAAGGCAATCTTCTCCAAAAATAACTTACGAGTAATTAAGATAATCTTCCTTAAAAACAACTTACAAAGAAAGCAATAGACCAGAGACAAAAAAACATAGAAACACACCTGAAAAATAGACATTTTCGAATTTCAATTAATTACACAAATTTAAACAATCTCTCTCAGAAACCAGATCACACAAGCTAGTTTCGATAAATTACACAAATTTAAACAAATTTTCTTCAAAGTTCATACTATAGTTTCAGAGTAGCAGACGATGCCTTAACCTGGAGTGTTGCCGAAGACTGCCGATTGGAGTTTCACCAGTGAGAGTGAGGTGACGGTGATTGCGCATGAGCCTGGAGTGTCGTCGGTGACTGTGTGAGTGTGTGACTACGGGAATCGGGAGAGAGAGTTGGGACTCGGGAGTCTCAGTCGACACTCGGCAGGAGGTTCACTGGTTTAGACTTCAGAGTCTGAATCTGAAGTCCGCCTCTGCTGAGTGCTGACTGCCTTAGGTTATCCGACCCAGCACTGCCTTAGGTTATAACCAGGCTGACCCATGGGTCGGTACTCCCATGGGACAGCTTGGTTCCTAAACTGGGAACCGCAGACCGGACCGCGGTTCCCGATTTCTCGATCCATGGAACTGGGATCAGTTCCATAACACCAGGAACAGGCCTGAACTGGTGTTCTGGTCCAGCCTATCGGTTCCAGGCCGGCTCTGCTCACTCCTAGTATGAGTTTTGATGAGTAGGTGTAGCACCCGGCTCTATTAAATCAAATTTAATTGCCAATTATAATGTGTTAATTTTATGGAAGAATTGAGGGAGAAAAGTGATTAGGTTAGTTAATAACTATGTAAGGACAAAAGGGTAATTAGCAATTTTATAAATGGATAACGTATTTAATGGGGGGTTTAATGAGTAGCCGCCACTGTTTCCCTCATTTTTCCTTCTCGGTATTCAGCTCAAGCACAGCAGAGCTCTAGGCGATTTCCCTCTCTGATCCTCATTCCTCAAACTAGGTGAGTTTTCCATTTTATTTCTCGAGATTTTAGTGGCTAGATAGCAGAGATAGTGTAATGCGCGTATTTTGATAATACTGCGAGTGAGTTGAGTTCGATTTTAGTATTGAGCCGAGAGTGTATGATGATTAGAGATTTTAAACGAGCCCCTTAGGTTTCAGAATGATTTAGGATAAAGTTAGTGGTAATCTAATCGGTGTTTTTGCTTATGACGATAGGTGAGCAGGGTTTCCAGAATAGTTGAAACCGAACGATTTCAAGGAGACTAGGTAAGTAAAGTATGCATGTGCTTTCGGGCCTACATCACAAAACAGTAGGGTTATGCATATTGAGAATGATTTTGTATGTCACGCATCATGTTTTTGAAAGATTACGAAAATGAATTTTCATGTAAGAATAGTGAAGTATGAACTGTATGTGACAGAAAAATTATTAAGGGAACTAATCCGCCCCTTAATCGAGTAGAGGATGTATGACATTGGGAGAATTGATCCCACTCCCAAGGGAACAGAGGGATCAGTTCAGCTATTAAGGGAACTAATCCGCCCCTTAATCGAGTAGAGGATGTATGACCTCGGGAAAATTGATCCACTTCCCAAGGGAACCGAGGGATCAGATCAGCTTATGAACGTATGTGAATGCAACAGAGATGAGAGAGTAGAAATTGCATGTTTAGGAATTTATGTTTCAGCATTTCAGTCCATTACTACTTTACTTACTTAGCATTAGGCTAATAAATGAGTTTTGTGATGTAGGTGGTGAAGTTACAGCAGGTGAGCCTTCTGAGTTCATTGAAGGATAGGCTTGTTGGGGGAGCACACTTATGCCACGGACCTGGTATTTGATGAGGCAGTTTAACTAGTGTCTGTTGGAGTAAAGGTGAAGTTGACAACGTTTTGATTTGAATAGGTTGAGCCCTCATGACAGTAGTTGTTTCAATGTTTTGAAAATGTTTTGAGTTTTTCTGATAATGGTATTCTGCTGAGATTTGACGATGGCACTTATTGGATTTTGAGAAATGCAACGATTTGAATTATTTCTGAATGTTTCAGTGAAGTGAGTAAACTCTTTTCTGTGATTAGAGTTGTGATTGTAAACCATGGAGTGGATAAAATATGATTCTGTTCTCTATCGGTAGATGAAGTCTACCGGCAGAGATTGAGTTGTTGTTTTGTTGTCTATCGGAAGATGTCTTCAGTGGAAGCCATCGGAAGATATAGGTTGGAAATTGTCGTTTAGTCAATCGGATGAAGAAATCATCCGGCTGACGTCACCGGTGGATGTAGAGTAAAGTCGATCGGATGAAGAAATCATCCGGCTGACGTCACCGGTAGATGAATGATGTATTTTGTCGTTTTGTGACCGGATGATGTAGCCGAAACTTTGTCGTTTTTGTTAACAGGAAAAGCCCCGGATCGTTCGATGTTTCCATTGCAACAAGGTTGGCCATGTCAACAGAGACTGCCCAGCTCTGAAGGGTGGCCCTGCCAGGATTAAGCCAAGAATATTCTCCATGATGGAGTCAGGCGGTGAGGACCAGCCTGCTGTAGCGTCAGGTACTATATTGATTAACTCTGTACCTGCTTTTACTTTGATAGATTCAGGTGCAACTCATTCTTTTATAGCATCTACATTTGCTGATAAGTTAGATGTACGGTTTACTCCTTCTGAGCATGTGTATAACGTAGCATTACCTTCTGGTGAGCACATGCACTCCAGTCAAATGATGCCTGATAGTGTGGTGTTAGTAGGGAACATGAATTTGCCTGCTGATCTTATTGTTATGGACATAATGGGATTTGACGTGATCCTAGGAATGGATTGGTTGTTTAAGCATTATGCTACTATAGATTGTAGAACTGGAATAGTTAGTTTTCACCCCTCTAGTGGTTTAAACCATACTTTCCAAGCCCTGAAGAAGAGTAAGGAAATGACTGTAATGACTTCTGTTAGTTGTAGACCCTCCCCTTACAGAGAATATTTGTGCTTTTTGGCAAGTGTTTTAGACACACAAACTGTAGAGAAATCGAACCCCAAGGATGTTTTAGTTGTCCAAAATTTTCTAGAAGTATTTCTAGATGACCTTCCGGGTTTGCCACCGGATAGGGAAATTGAATTCGTGGTAGATGTTTACCCCGGCGCTGAGCCAGTATCTAAGAATCCATATAGACTAGCACTGACAGAACTTAAAGAGTTGAAGAAACAGTTAGAGGACTTGTTGGAAAAGGGGTTCATACGCCCTAGCTTTTCACCATGGGGTGCACCTGTCCTTTTTGTCAAAAAGAAGGATGGATCAATGCGTATGTGCATAGACTATAGAGAATTGAATAAGCTAACTGTCAAGAACAAGTATCCGCTGCCGAGGATCGATGATTTATTTGATCAGCTTAAGGGTGCAAGAGTTTTCTCAAAAATTGACCTTAGGTCCGGTTATTACCAGTTGAAGGTTAAATCTGAAGATATCCCAAAGACTGCCTTTCGCACAAGGTATGGACATTATGAGTTTTTGGTTATGTCTTTTGGTTTGACAAATGCACCAGCAGCCTTCATGGATCTCATGAATAGGGTGTTTCACGAGTATTTGGACAAGTTTGTCATAGTATTCATAGACGACATTCTGATCTATTCTAGAACTAAGGATGAGCATGCAAGGCATTTGAGTTTGGTGTTAGGAGTACTTAGACAGCACCAACTTTATGCTAAGTTTTCCAAATGTGAGTTTTGGTTGGACAGAGTTCACTTTCTTGGTCATGTGATCTCTGGTGATGGGATATCTGTCGATCCAGCCAAGGTTCAAGCAGTTAAGGAGTGGCCCCAACCGAAGAATGCTACAGATATTCGAAGTTTCCTCGGGTTAGCAGGATATTACAGAAAATTTATTGAAGGATTCTCAAAGATTGCAACACTCCTCACTCGGTTAACTAGGAAAAATATCAAATATGCTTGGACAGAGGAGTGTGAGTCCAGTTTCCAGACCTTGAAAAAGAAACTGACCAATGCCCCTATATTGACCCTACCCGATGAAAGTGGAAAGTTTAGCATTTACTGTGATGCTTCCAAGATTGGTCTTGGATGTGTGTTAATGCAAGATGGAAAGGTTATAGCTTATGCCTCTAGGCAGTTAAAAGTACACGAAAAGAATTACCCCACACATGACTTAGAATTAGCTGCTGTGGTTTTTGCATTAAAGATTTGGAGGCACTACCTGTACGGACAAGTTTGTGAGATATTTTCGGATCATAAAAGTCTGAAATACATTTTCACGCAGAAAGAACTGAATATGAGGCAACGTAGGTGGTTAGAGTTTGTCAAAGACTATGATTTTGAGATTAAGTACCACCCTGGCAAAGCTAATGTTGTGGCTGATGCTTTGAGTAGAGTGACTCCTTCAGTCTCTGCATTGATTTTAAACATACCAATAGCCTTAGAGACAGAATTCCAAAGATTTAACCTGGAAGTTGTATCTAATGCGTCGGCCATGCTTTCGGCCATGTCCTTGAGGCCTACTATTTTGGAAAAAATAAAGGAAGTTCAAATGAATGACGCTGAATGTAATAAGTATAAGTTGTGCATAGATTCTACTGACAAGTCGGATTTCAACTGCTCAGCTGATGGAATTCTCAAGTTTCGAAATAGATGGTTTGTTCCGGCTGATACTGAACTTAGAAAGGAAATCCTATCTGAGGCACATTCCTCTAGATTTTCAGTTCATCCTGGAGGTACGAAAATGTACAGAGATCTCAAGCAACATTATTGGTGGCCAGGTATGAAGAGAAGTGTGGCGGAGCATGTGGAGTCATGTCTGGTCTGCCAGCAAGTCAAAGCTGAACATCAGAGGCCTGCTGGAACATTACAACCCTTACCAGTTTCCGAATGGAAATGGGAACAAATAACTATGGATTTTGTTATAGGATTACCTAGAACAACAAAAGGTCACGATGCAATTTGGGTAGTAGTTGATCGTTTAACCAAATCAGCTCACTTTCTGCCAATAAAGATAACATACTCGATGGATCAATTGGCTGAGTTGTATGTGCACGAGGTTGTTAGACTGCATGGAGTTCCAAGCACCATAGTTTCAGACCGAGACTCCAGATTTACATCTAAGTTTTGGAAATGTATGCACAAGGCTATGAGAACACAACTTAGTTTTAGCACAGCCTTTCATCCCCAAACTGATGGACAATCCGAGAGAACTATCCAAACGTTGGAGGATATGCTTCGTGCATGTGTGCTGGAATTTCAGGGTTCTTGGAGTAAGTATATACCATTGATTGAATTCTCTTATAATAACAGTTTTCAAGCAACAATAGGCATGGCACCATACGAGGCATTATATGGGCGTAAGTGCAGATCTCCATTATATTGGGATGAAGTTGGAGAAGCACAGTTGATTGGTCCTGACATTGTACAGCAGACAGTGGAAAAGATTGCTCTTATCCGACAGAGGATCTTAACAGCTCAAAGCCGGCAGAAAAGCTATGCAGACAAAAGACGAAGAGAATTAGAATTTGATGTCGGTAATGAGGTTTTTCTTAAGGTGTCGCCTTTCAAAGGAATTGTGAGATTTGGAAAAAGAGGCAAGCTGAACCCCAGATATATTGGACCTTTTCAAATTGTGAAGAGAATTGGGAAGTCAGCATATCAGCTTCAGTTACCAGCCTCTCTGGAGGGAATTCATAATGTGTTTCATGTTTCCATGCTAAAGAAATGTGTTAGAGATCCTTCACAGATTATAGAACAGCAGAGTATCGAAGTCCTTCCTACTCTTGCATTTGAGGAGAAACCAGTAAGAATCCTAGATTTTGCAGTGAAGGTATTACGCAACAAAGAAGTTCCACTGGTAAAGGTCTTATGGCACAACCAGAATATTGAGGAGACAACGTGGGAGCGCCAGCAAGACATGATAGACCAATATCCGGAATTATTCAGGTACTAATTTTGAGGACAAAATTCTTTTAAGGAGGGTAGATTGTAGCACCCGGCTCTATTAAATCAAATTTAATTGCCAATTATAATGTGTTAATTTTATGGAAGAATTGAGGGAGAAAAGTGATTAGGTTAGTTAATAACTATGTAAGGACAAAAGGGTAATTAGCAATTTTATAAATGGATAACGTATTTAATGGAGGGTTTAATGAGGTTTAGCCGCCACTGTTTCCCTCATTTTTCCTTCTCGGTATTCAGCTCAAGCACAGCAGAGCTCCAGGCGATTTCCCTCTCCGATCCTCATTCCTCAAACTAGGTGAGTTTTCCATTTTATTTCTCGAGATTTTAGTGGCTAGATAGCAGAGATAGTGTAATGCGCGTATTTTGATAATACTGCGAGTGAGTTGAGTTCGATTTTAGTATTGAGCCGAGAGTGTATGATGATTAGAGATTTTAAACGAGCCCCTTAGGTTTCAGAATGATTTAGGATAAGGTTAGTGGTGATCTAATCGGTGTTTTTGCTTATGACGATAGGTGAGCAGGGTTTCCAGAATAGTTGAAACCGAACGATTTCCAGGAGACCAGGTAAGTAAAGTATGCATGTGCCTTCGGGCCTACATCACAAAACAGTAGGGTTATGCATATTGAGAATGATTTTGTATGTCACGCATCATGTTTTTGAAAGATTACGAAAATGAATTTTCATGTAAGAATAGTGAAGTATGAACTGTATGTGACAGACAAACTATTAAGGGAACTAATCCGCCCCTTAATTGAGTAGAGGATGTATGACATTGGGAGAATTGATCCCACTCCCAAGGGAACAGAGGGATCAGTTCGACTATTAAGGGAACTAATCCGCCCCTTAATCGAGTAGAGGATGTATGACCTCGGGAAAATTGATCCACTTCCCAAGGGAACCGAGGGATCAGATCAGCTTATGAACATATGTGAATGCAACAGAGATGAGAGAGTAGAAATTGCATGTTTAGGAATTTATGTTTCAGCATTTCAGTCCATTACTACTTTACTTACTTAGCATTAGGCTAATAGATGAGTTTTGTGATGTAGGTGGTGAAGTTACAGCAGGTGAGCCTTCTGAGTTCATTGAAGGATAGGCTGGTTGGGGGAGCACACTTATGCCACGGACCTGGTATTTGATGAGGCAGTTTAACTGGTGTCTGTTGGAGTAAAGGTGAAGTTGACAACGTTTTGATTTGAATAGGTTGAGCCCTCATGACAGTAGTTGTTTCAATGTTTTGAAAATGTTTTGAGTTTTTCTGATAATGGTATTCTGCTGAGATTTGACGATGGCACTTACTGGATTTTGAGAAATGCAACGATTTGAATTATTTCTGAATGTTTCAGTGAAGTGAGTAAACTCTTTTCTGTGATTAGAGTTGTGATTGTAAACCATGGAGTGGATAAAATGTGATTCTGTTCTCTATCGGTAGATGAAGTCTACCGGCAGAGATTGAGTTGTTGTTTTGTTGTCTATCGGAAGATGTCTTCAGTGGAAGCCATCGGAAGATATAGGTTGGAAATTGTCGTTTAGTCAATCGGATGAAGAAATCATCCGGCTGACGTCACCGGTGGATGTAGAGTAAAGTCGATCGGATGAAGAAATCATCCGGCTGACGTCACCGGTAGATGAAGGATGTATTTTGTCGTTTTGTGACCGGATGATGTAGCCGAAACTTTGTCGTTTTTGTTAACAGGAAAAGCCTTCTATTTTCTAAGCCAGTTCCTTCCGGTTGACTTTGTTCAGCGGACGATGAGTTTGACTTTTTCAACCTTTAAAGTATTTTCACGAGTTAAATCTTTGCTCCTTAACCGATTGTTTCTTAACATTCCCAACGATTATTTTAACATGATTTTTGTTTAAACGATTTTCCGCTGCAGGTTTTCATGTTTTATCAAATGTCCAAATTTTGAATTTTTAACGAAGATTTAAATTTGGTCCAAGTTTATTTTTAGTAATATCCGAGTTTACGAGTAACAAACTGGGTTCAGAAAACTCGGGGCGTTACAGTAGGGTTGAAAGGTATGAGGTTTGATGGGTTGGGTTGAAAGGTATGGGCTGGGCTGTGGGGCATTGTGGGCTGGCCTGCGAGCTTGACATGTTAGACTCGTTAGTAAAAAATCATACTTTAACGTAAGTGCACGTATCGCAAGCAAGTAATAGTGATAAGTAAGTGTCGAATCCAACGAAGATAAAATTATTAAAATTTAAATATAAGAAAAGTAAAGTTAATTTATGATGAACAATGAACTAAGATGAATTAAGTAGAAATTAAATTAATAAAACCGAGCGCAAACAATTAGATGAGAAAGTCAGATAATAAAAATATGACATAGATTCAATTTCTCTTTTCAGATGAATGTTATCACTAATGTTGTAAGAATGTTACAACAAAATAAATAGTTGACATAAATTTCAATTTAATACAAGTCTCGCTAGAGTTACTTGATTAATTCCATAATATTTTCTTCATGAAAGACAAATATAAAAAAAATAATAATAATTCATTTCCCAAATTTAACATGTGAATCAAACAAAACAAGTTGTAAATGTTTGAAATTAATAACATAATATATATGAAGTCAAATTTTTCACACAATTCAATATTGTTTCAATGCCTATTTACTATCACGTATAATAAAAATTCAAATATTTATTCATGTCTTTCGAACATTGAATAAAATAATCATAAACAATATATTGAATCATCTAATTTATTCAAGAAACAAACCTTAGCAAAAATAAATAGCATTTACATAATCACGTACTCTCTCCTCTTAGCCATTTGAAGCTTAGCTCATAAAAATGGAAAACATAATCATATTAATCATGGACATCATATATTTAAAACTAGAAAAATATGATTAAACTTCTCTTTGACGTGATATTGTGTGCCAAGATGCAACAACAGAGTCTTCTTGTTTTCTATCTCCAATCTCCTTTCTTTTTCTCTCTAGTGTTTGTCCCTTAACTCTCTCTTTTGCAGCAAAAGTTGCCTCTTTTTAAAATAATCTTCCTTCTCAAGATTTCTTCTTTCCTTATCTAATCAAAATATTTAATTTAAATCAGATCCTATTTTTTCTCTTAAAATCTTAATTGTTTCCCTATTATGCTCTCTCTCTCTCTCTCTAGAATCTTCCTTTTGAAACTTCCAGCTTTTAAAATCTGTTTGCATCATCAAAAAATCTACAAAATACCAAATTGAATGAATATTTTCTTAAAAGAATAAAAAACGTATATTTTATGTAAATATGATGATACACGCGATGCTATAGCATAATGTAAAAAATATAATTTTTTTATTTAATTAATCACTGATTTTTAACAATAATATTAATAAAATACACTATGAATAACTTTTTTTCAAGAGTTATCGCCTGTCGAGGTCGCGAGCCAGCTCAGTGGGCTCGATCCCAATCGGGCTTGCGACCCCAGAACGACAGGCTTGACTTAGCTCGTCATCGCAGACCGAGTTGAGTGGGCTTGACTCAGCTAGCGTTTGTCATCACTAGTATGCAAGTATGAATGTATGAATTCGCTAGATTGACACAAAATATGTGATGACTAATGAAAGTCTGAACGTAAAAGAGATGACTAATGAAAGACAAATGTTGAGAAATAAGTTCTAACTAGTATGTAACTATTAAGGAGCATATTAACGAAGTGATTAAAAATTAATTAGTGTAAAATAAAATAATCAAATATGTATTTTTGGAATATTATGATTTTAGTACGACAAAATAATGAAATATGATTTGTTATACATTTATGGATTTAATTATCAAGGTAATTATCGATTTTAACCATGTACTATATACTTTATTTCAGTTAGTCTCATGTACTAAAAAAATCGATGAACTGAACCTTGTACTATCATTCCGTTATCACTTCGGACCTTTTGAAGATTTTCGTTAAACCACTACGTTAATGCACGTGCAGAATCAAATTTTTTCCAAAAAAAAAAAATGACATTTTCTCCTTCCCTTTGTAGTCTTCTCTGCCCAAGCCCTAAATCTTGAAACTTCACCTTAGTAATCTCTCCTTTCCCTCTTTGATTTTTCCACTTTTCCAGAGCTCCAGCCTGAAATCGTGACCTTCCTCCTTCTCCAATTTGTCCAGATTCTCTAGCTCGAAATCGTGAGCCTCCTCCCTCTCCGATTTTTTCAATCTCCGATTTTGAAGCACCCGAAGCACCTGATTTTGGACCCATCTTTTTCGCTTCCATTCAACATTTCTTCTCCGATTTTCAACCACTTCTTCCGAGTTTCAGGTACCATTTCTTTCAGTTTTCTATTTTCCATCTCTCTCTCTCTCTCTCTCTCTCTCTGTAATATCCGGCTCGTACGGATTTTTAGAATATTATTATTATATTATTGGATGACATTTTTGTAAATGTGTCAAATCAGGTCCGTTTCACGAAAAGAAAGTGTCATTACGATCCTAACGACTAATTGGAATTTTAAGAAATTTACGAGAATTTCCAGAATAATATAGCTATATTCCGAGTAATTACCTCCATCGTAATATAAAGGATGTTTTAGTAAAAATAGTAAATGAGGTCTAAATTGAGAACGGACAGTTTTATTAAATCTCAAATAATAAGTTGGATATATTGGTGAAATAAGGAGATTTGGTGAAACCGAATAGCTGGACGATTAACTAACCGAGTGATGAAACTTATATAAAAATCAAATAAGGGCATTTTAGTAATTTTTCAAATCAAAATTATAAAACTAACCTAAATCTATTTTCTTTCTTCATTCGTCCCTGCCTTCTTCGATTTCCAGAGAGCATTTCCTTTTCCTCCTTCGCGACTTCTCCTCTGGCCGCGACTAATCTCTCTGATCCGACCTCCGTTTGCTTCGTTTTCTTCGTGATTTCTCCTTCAATCGACGCTCTAGGTATGAACCTACAATCTTAGAGCTTTTATTTCGATGATTTCAGAGTTTTAAACAATTAGGTTCGTTTAGGGTTTCGATTTAAAACGCGAATTAGGGTTCGTAATTAATAGGTTAGACGTGATTAAGTATATATTGCACGTATTCGACGTTATTGGATAAAGTTAAATCAATTTGTGAAAATGTTAAAATTAGGGTTTTTCGAGATTTTAGGAATAACTCGTAAATTGGAATTTGAGGTGCCGAGCGTAAATTGCTCGATAGAATAGTGCAACGAATCGAATTAGAGCTTTAGGAAATTCTTTAGTTAAGGTTTTGACAATTTGGACGTTTATTAACTCAAACTCGTTTTAACGTAAATCCTTGTGTTTTACTTCAGTCAAACAACGCTCGTGGACGGAGCTTGAGCTGCTTTGGACACGAGGTAAGTTCTCGTGATTTTCTTGGCCGATTGGCCTACACCGTACGTCGAATGTCGTCTCGAGGAGTTTTGGAGATGCGTTTGTTTAATTGTATTTGGCTTGGGTAGTTAGGTTTTAGGAGTTTATAGTTTACGCTTTACAGTCTTGATGGTACATATTATTGCTTGTTTACTGTATGATATTGAACTGTTCACGCATCACTTGTTTTAAAGAAAAGCATGAAAATGAACTTCCGCACAGAGTTTTAAAGATAACGTAAAGCATAGCACTGGCCGAAAGGCGTATTGAGCATAGCATTGGCCGAAAGGCTTATTGGCCGAAAGGCGTATTGGCCGAAAGGCGTATTGGTCACGCGAGGTGTGGCTCAGGCACGGTTGTACGTGTTGTAAGCGTGCACCCCCCGCCTCTAGCTGGAAAGAGTAGTCCGCCCGCTGGATGAGCTCTCTCTGGTTAGAGGGATAGGATCTCGGTGACACCTATTGAGCATTGCATAGTAAGATAAAATAAAGCATGGTTTATCGAACTCATACGCACAACATGCATTGCATTTACGTAGAGCTTACTGAGATTTCATCTCATAGTGTATTGTATGGTGTAGGTGATCTAGATATCGAGGAACCAGGTGAGGATGGGATTCCTCCTCCTGAGGCTTAAGTCCAGTTGACGGAGGATGGCCGTGGTGGTGTGCTGGCGCAGTCGAGGCTTATTTGACCCGTGGGGACAGTATGTATAGATTTTGAGGGTTTTAAGCTATTTTGGATAGAATAGGAGAATTGTATAGACATTATAGAGTGTTTGGTTCTGGTAGTTGATAGGTTTACATTTTAATGTTTTTAAACGTTTTGTAATTGTTCAGCGATTTGAAAATAGGAGGATATGTTCGGTTTTTAGATATATCCACGCAGTTGGATTTCGCAAAGTCCGCTGCAAGTTGTTTTAGTTAGGGTTTAAGTCATAAGTTGATTATTGAATAAATGGTGGAAAGTTATAAGTTATTTTGCTCTCTGGAATCGGATTCCAGAGAGCGTATTGAAGTGTTTGCTCTCTGGAATTCCAGAGAGCACTTGTTAAATAAAAACAGAGAAGAAGAGAAAGCAGAAGAAGTGGCGAATGATCGCATGCGAGGAGCGATCGCTGCACGGTGTGCAGCGACTGGTCACTGCCCCCTTTTTGTCACGGGCTGACAGTTTTGCCCTCCCATTTAATTAAAGTTTTGTTTAATTGTTTTATAGTTTTAATTGTTTTATTAAATAGTTTTATGTTGTTTTAAATGGTTTTAAACCTAGATTTCAATTCCGATTTCGATTCTGGTTTCAATTTCGGTTTAGGTTCCGCCTAGAGTTTAGTTAAAGATATTAGGATAAAATATATATATATATGGTACGGATATTGGGTACAGTATTAGGGTCTCTACAATTATGGTATCAGAGCTCCCGAGTTTTAAAATCGGTTCTGTAGACTGCTCGACTGCACAGCCACTACGCGGACATTCTTCATTCACTGTAAGTATGTTTATAGCTTTATCTGATTTCTAGTTTTCTTAGAATATTTGTTTACCTTTTATAGGAATTTTATAATTATGGTGCGTCCACGAAACGACCGAGACAACCGCGATGATACGATTGATACTCTTAAAGACTTTATTGCCCAGCAGTGTCAGCATATGGAGAGACAGGCTCAACAGATGGAGAGGCAGTCTCAACAGCTGGGTACTTTGATTGACCGAGAGGGCACTAGAGCTCGGGAGGCTGCTATTCCGGGTAACCGGGGGATGGAGAGATTTCAAAAGCTCCAGCCTCCGATATTCAACGGGCAATCTACGGATCCCACTTCAGCCGAGGAGTGGATTCGTACTATGGAGGACATGCTGGCGTATGCTAGCATAGAGGATGGAGAGAAGGTTGCACTGGTGACCTATCATTTGGCCTTAGATGCCCGATTCTGGTGGGACACTGTGAAGACGACCATCGATGTGACTATTATGGGCTGGGAGCGATTCAGAGAGTTATTCTACGACAAATATTTCAGCCATACCGTACGAGAGGCGAAGATGGTTGAATTTATGCAGTTGCGGCAGACTGCTTCTATTGCTGAATACGTTAGGAGATTTGAGGCGCTGTCTCGATTTGCACCACGGCAAGTCAGCGTCAACGAGGATAAGGTGCGTCGGTTTTTACAGGGACTTGTCCAGGAGTTCCGGATGCGCCTTACGATATCAGGGGTACGTAATGTATCCTACGACGAGATAGTGGCCAGAGCCCTCGACATTGAGGCTGTTGAGCAGAGTTCTATCAGACCGAGGGAGCCGTCTAAGGGCTTCTTTCGAGAGATTCGACCTCAGTCACTGAACTGAGGTTGGCAGCCGAGAGCACAGCCTCAGCAGCAGCAGAGGGGTGCGAAGAGACCTCTTGAGGGAGGTAATGACCGGGGAAAGGCGAAGCAAGTACATGGTGCTTCTCAGGTACCTGTTTGCCCGAAATGTCAGAAGGAACACACTGGCCAGTGCAGGATGGGCACGAATGTATGTTATTGGTGTGGAGAGCCAGGCCATTTTGCTAAAGACTGCCCGAAGCGTGGTCGAGATCAGTCGGGCAGTGATCAGAGGAGAGTTATGCCCAGGATCTTCGCTTTTATTAAGCCTGGCGACGTTGATGATGAGGCTCAGCCTGCCATGATAGCAGGTACTATATTGCTTATTGGCATTCCTGTATTTTCTTTATTAGACACGGGGGCTACGCATTCTTTTGTTTCCACCGCTTATGTGTCGAGATTGAGGCTTGCGCCTGAGTTAGCAGAATGCGAGTATAGTGTGATGCTACCTTCAGGAGAGCGTATGCAGTCTGGTCGTGTAGTCCAGGGCAACATTGTCTCGATTGGGGACCGTACTCTCTATGCTCGCCTTATTGTTATGGGCATAGAGCATTATGATCTTATTTTAGGAATGGATTGGCTATCGCAGCACTTCGCCACCATCGACTGTCGATCCGGGATTGTCACCTTTCGACCTCCGGGTAAAGCTGAGTTTTCTTATCAGGCGATGAGCAGATTGAGTAGCTCGCCTATTTCTTATTCCATGATGGTCAACGAGCAGTTGAAAGGTGCGTGCTCTATTTATTTGGCCTCTGTCTTTGATTGTCAGTTGCTCAGCGGATTGAAGCCGAGCGACATCCCTATCGTCAGAGAGTTCTCTGATATATTTCTTGATGATCTTCCCGGATTACCGCCGGACCGGGAGATTGAGTTCACTATTGACGTATATCCTAACTCCGTGCCGAGGTTTAAAAACTCGTATCGATTGGCACCAGCTGAGTTGAGAGAGTTGAGGACTCAGCTTGATGAGTTACTAGAGAAGGGCTTTATTCGACCCAGTATTTCACCCTGGGGTGCGCCTGTTCTATTCGTCAAGAAGAAAGACGGGACCCTCAGGATGTGCATTGATTACAGAGAGTTGAACAAATTGACGGTGAAGAATAAGTATCCACTGCCGCGAATTGATGACCTATTTGATCAGCTACAGGGTGCCCGAGTGTTTTCCAGGATTGACCTACACTCGGGTTATTATCAGCTGAAGGTCCGGAAGGAAGATATTCAGAAGATGGCATTCCGAACGAGGTATGGGCATTACGAGTTCCTTGTCATGTCTTTTGGACTTACTAATGCCCCTGCAGCGTTTATGGATCTGATGAACCGTGTCTTCAAGGAGTATCTGGACAAGTTCGTGGTGGTTTTCATTGACGACATCCTGATCTACTCTAAGACGAAGGAAGAGCACGAGGAGCATCTGAGGATCGTTTTACAGATTCTGAGTCAACGCCAACTGTATCCAAAGTTTTCGAAGTGCGAGTTCTGGCTTGACAGTGTGAGCTTCCTTGGCCATATCATATCACAAGACGGAGTTTCTATGGATCCGAGCAAGATTCAGGTGGTCAGAGATTGGCCACAGCCGAAGAACGTACGTGAGGTACGTGGATTTCTTGGATTGGCCGGTTATTATCGGAAGTTTATAGAAGAATTCTCGAAGATCGCACTTCCTCTTTCACGATTGACTCGGAAGGACGAGAGGTTTATTTGGTCGCCTGCTTGTGATGATAGTTTTATGGAGTTGAAGCAGAGATTGACCACCGCTCCAGTACTGGCGTTACCTGTTGAAGGTGTCAGATACAGTGTTTATTGTGATGCATCGGGAGTAGGACTCGGTTGTGTATTGATGCAGGAGGGGAGAGTTATCTCTTATGCTTCTCGACAGTTGAAGCCGTACGAGCAGAATTACCCTACGCACGACCTTGAGTTAGCAGCTGTGGTCTTCGCACTGAAGATATGGAGACATTATTTGTATGGGCAGCAGTGCGAGATATTTTCCGACCACAAGAGCCTGAAGTACTTATTTACGCAGAAGGAGCTGAACATGCGACAGAGACGATGGCTTGAGTTTGTCAAAGACTATGATTTTGATATCAAGTACCATCCAGGAAAGGCGAACAAGGTTGCTGATGCCTTGAGTAGAGTGCCTTCTGCGGGACAGCCTTCATTAGCAGCGATGTCAGTTACGCTGCGGTCCGAGATTGAGAGATTCGATGTGGAGGTAGTGGCAGAGTTGTCCAGTATGCTTGCCAACATTTCTCTCAGGCCGACTATTCTGGATCGTTTACGTGAGGCTCAGCAGAATGATCCGGAATGTATGGAGCTTCGATCCAGCATGACATTGGGAGACTCGTCCGATTTTCATTTATCAGAGGATGGTATTCTGAAGTTCAGGCATAGGTGGTACGTGCCTAGCGACGAGGATCTGAAGAAGGAGATATTGGCCGAGGCACATTCTTCGGCATATTCTGTGCACCCGGGAAGTACCAAGATGTACCGGGATTTGAAACAACACTTCTGGTGGCCGAACATGAAGAGGGAGGTTGCCAAGTACGTTGAGACCTGCCTAGTATGTCAACAGGTGAAGGTAGAGCACTAGAGACCGGCCGGAACGTTATTGCCACTGCCGATTCCGAAGTGGAAGTGGGAGCAGATCTCCATGGATTTTATTGTGGGGCTCCCGAGGACGACGAAGGGCCATGACGGCATATGGGTTATTGTGGACCGATTGACAAAGTCGGCCCACTTCTTATATGTGAGGATGGCATCTTCTATGGATCAGCTCGCCGAGTTTTATGTGCAGGAGATTGTCAGACTACATGGCGTGCCAGTTTCCATTGTCTCAGACAGAGATCCAAGATTCACATCGAAGTTCTGGAAGAGTTTACACGGAGCTATGGGGACTCAGCTTAATTTCAGCACGGCATTCCATCCTCAGACTGATGGTCAGACAGAGAGGACGAACCAGATACTTGAGGATATGCTCAGGGCTTGTGTGCTAGAGTTTCAGGGCTCGTGGAGCCGATATTTGCCCCTAGTTGAGTTCTCGTACAACAACAGCTTCCAGGCTACTATTGGCATGGCTCCGTATGAGGCGTTGTATGGTTGGAAATGTAGGTCTCTGTTATATTGGGACGAGGTTGGCGAGGCTAGCATCGTTGGTCCTGAGATTCTGCAGCAGACGGCAGAGAAGATTGCCATTATCCGACAGCGTATCGAGGTAGCTCAGAGCCAACAGAAGAGTTATGCTGACACTAGACGGAGAGAGCTAGAGTTCGAAGAAGGTGATGAGGTGTATCTCAAAGTTTCTCTGCTCAAGGGCATTGCGAGATTTGGAAGGAGGGGTAAGCTAAACCCTCGTTATGTGGGGCCCTTTCCTATTCTGAAGAGGATCGGGAAGTTGGCGTACAGATTACAGCTTCCGGCTTCTATGGAGGGTATCCACGACGTATTTCATGTATCTATGCTTCGGAAATGTTTACGCGACCCGTCGCATATTGTGGAGGCAACCGAGGTTGAGGTACAGCCTACCCTGAGCTACGAGGAGAGACCAGTACGCATTTTGGAGTCTTCTATCAAAGTCTTACGCAACAAGGAGATTCCATTGGTCAAAGTTTTGTGGCGTAACCACGAGGTGGAAGAAGCTACGTGGGAGCGACAGCAGGATATGATGACTAGATATCCTGAGTTATTTGTATAGTTTAATTTTGTGGACAAAATTCTAAATAAGAAGGGTAGAATGTAATATCCGGCTCGTACGGATTTTTAGAATATTATTATTATATTATTGGATGACATTTTTGCAAATGTGTCAAATCAGATCCGTTTCACGAAAAGGAAGTGTCATTACGATCCTAACGACTAATTGGAATTTTAAGAAATTTACGAGAATTTCCGGAATAATATAGCTATATTCCGAGTAATTACCTCCATCGTAATATAAAGGATGTTTTAGTAAAAATAGTAAATGAGGTCCAAATTGAGAATGGACAGTTTTATTAAATCTCAAATAATAAGTTGGATATATTGGTGAAATAAGGAGATTTGGTGAAACCGAATAGCTAGACGATTAACTAACCGAGTGATGAAACTTATATAAAAATCAAAGAATGGCATTTTAGTAATTTTTCAAATCAAAATTATAAAACTAACCTAAATCTATTTTCTTTCTTCATTCGTCCCTGCCTTCTTCGATTTCCAGAGAGCATTTCATTTTCCTCCTTCGCGACTTCTCCTCTGGCCGCGACTAATCTCTCCGATCCGACCTCCGTTCGCTTCGTTTTCTTCGTGATTTCTCATTCAATCGACGCTCTAGGTATGAACCTACAATCTTAGAGCTTTTATTTCGATGATTTCGGAGTTTTAAACAATTAGGTTCGTTTAGGGTTTCGATTTAAAACGCGAATTAGGGTTCGTAATTAATAGGTTAGCCGTGATTAAGTATATATTGCACGTATTCGACGTTATTGGACGAAGTTAAATTAATTTGTGAAAATGTTAAAATTAGGGATTTTCGAGATTTTAGGAATAACTCGTAAATTGGAATTTGAGGTGCCGAGCGTAAATTGCTCGATAGAATAGTGCAACGAATCGAATTAGAGCTTTAGGAAATTCTTTAGTTAAGGTTTTGACAATTTGGACGTTTATTAACTCAAACTCGTTTTAACGTAAATCCTTGTGTTTTGCTTCAGTCAAACAACGCTCGTGGACGGATCTTGAGCTGCTTTGGACACGAGGTAAGTTCTCGTGATCTTCTTGGCCGATTGGCCTACACCGTACGTCGAATGTCGTCTCGAGGAGTTTTAGAGATGCGTTTGTTTAATTGTATTTGGCTTGGGTAGTTAGGTTTTAGGAGTTTATAGTTTACGCTTTACAGTCTTGATGGTACATATTATTGCTTGTTTACTGTATGATATTGAACTGTTCACGCATCACTTGTTTTAAAGAAAAGCATGAAAATGAACTTCCGCACAGAGTTTTAAAGATAACGTAAAGCATAGCACTGGCCGAAAGGCGTATTGAGCATAGCATTGGCCGAAAGGCTTATTGGCCGAAAGGCGTATTGGTCACCCGAGGTGGAGCTCAGGCACGGCTGTACGTGTTGTAAGCGTGTACCCCCCGCCTCTAGTTGGAAAGAGTAGTCCGCCCGCTGGATGAGCTCTCTCTGGTTAGAGGGATAGGATCTCGGTGACACCTATTGAGCATTGCATAGTAAGATAAAATAAAGCATGGTTTATCGAACTCATACGCACAGCATGCATTGCATTTACGTAGAGCTTACTGGGATTTCATCTCATAGTGTATTGTATGGTGTAGGTGATCTAGATATCGAGGAACCAGGTGAGGATGGGATTCCTCCTCCTGAGGCTTGAGTCCAGTTGACGGAGGATGGCTGTGGTGGTGTGCTGGCGCAGTCGAGGCTTATTTGACCCGTGGGGACAGTATGTATAGATTTTGAGGGTTTTAAGCTATTTTGGATAGAATAGGAGAATTGTATAGACATTATAGGGTGCTTGGTTCTAGTAGTTGATAGGTTTACATTTTAATGTTTTTAAACGTTTTGTAATTGTTCAGCGATTTCAAAATAGGAGGATATGTTCGATTTTTAGATATATCCACGCAGTTGGATTTCGCAAAGTCCGCTGCAAGTTGTTTTAGTTAGGGTTTAAGTCATAAGTTGATTATTGAATAAATGGTGGAAAGTTATAAGTTATTTTGCTCTCTGGAATCGGATTCCAGAGAGCGTATTGAAGTGTTTGCTCTCTGGAATTCCAAAGAGCACTTGTTAAATAAAAACAGAGAAGAAGAGAAAGCAGAAGAAGTGGCAAATGATCGCATGCAAGGAGCGATCGCTGCACGGTGTGCAGCGATCAGTCGCTGCATGTAGCAGCGACTGGTCGCTGCCCCCTTTTTGTCACGGGCTGACAGTTTTGCCCTCCCATTTTAATTAAAGTTTTGTTTAATTGTTTTATAGTTTTAATTGTTTTATTAAATAGTTTTATGTTGTTTTAAATGGTTTTAAACCTAGATTTCAATTCCGATTTCGATTCTGGTTTCGATTTCGGTTTAGGTTCCGCCTAGAGTTTAGTTAAAGATATTAGGATAAAAATATATATATATATATATATGGTACGGATATTGGGTACAGTATTAGGGTAGCTACTCTCTCTCTCTCTCTCTCTCTCTCTCTCTCTCTCTCTCTCTCTCTCTCTCTCTCTCTCTCTCTCTCTCTCTCTCTCTCTCTCTCTCTCTCTCTGGCTTTTTGGATATGAGTATTGTTTCTGAATCTATTCTGTTGAATGTATTCTGATTGATTGAGTATTGTTTCTGAATGTATTCCGATTGATTAAGTATTGTTTCTGAATATATTACTCTGGCTTACACTGGGTGCAATGTCCAGTATGTTAGTCCAATGCAAGTCAAAATTTCAATAGTCAATTCAACAATGTCCTTGACTGGGCAAAGAGACCACTTAACAAGGACATTGTTGAATTGACTATTGAAATATTGTCTTGCATTGGACTAATATACTGGACATCGCACCCGGAGTAAGCCAGAAAATTGACCGGGCAACGGCTAGAAATGTAGCCGTTGGTGCGTTCTGCAGAAACTGCGGTCTGGTTCACGGGTGAATGCTCTCCAGGCCGGTTCAGCTTGATTCTCCTTTGGTCTAGCTTGGTTCAGCCTTGGTTTCTCTTGGTTTGGCCGGTTCAGGCTTAGTTCCACTTGGTTCGGCTAGTTCAAAAATAATTACAAAAATATACATTCTAAAAAATTAAAGTTTGCCAATTAACGAGTTTTAAACAAAACTAAAGTTTCCTAAAATATACAAATTAAATACAAGGCTTGTTTACATAATTTGAATTAAAGGAAAACAAATTCCTTCTTCATTAATTTTTTTCCAAGCCTTAAGAAGCCAATTTCCTACAAAATTCTATAAGTCCATTAGATAGATAAAATAAATAAATAAATACATACCTTGACTTGTTCTCGATGGATCGAGACCGTGGGCATATCATCCCCTCCCGGTTCTTGAGGATTTGACCTCAAATCTAATGGTGAATATCATGGAAGATGCTACAACACTTAGGATAAAAATTCTTCGAAAAAAGATTTAAGCACAATTCATAGTAGGCATAAAACATAGTTATCCTAAAGTTGAAAAATTATTTTTATCATCCACAATGGTCTCAAATAAATTTCAAGATTAAATTGTTCATTTCAACAATTTAGCAAACAAGCATTCAAGATAAAAGCAAGTTTGATACAAGCATAATCGAACAATTTCATTTCTCATACTAAACCAACAAGAAAATATTGAACCAAATGATAATCATCATTTCAAAGAAAACAACACTTGACTTCAAGCAATTCAAATCCACCTAAAAGAATAAGAGTTTAAAATCAAACTTAGCATAAGTTCAACTTAAACCAAAAACTCAAAGAAATAAATTTTCCACTAAAATTTTAAGTTAGGATCCAACAATTAAAAATAGGCAACATTTTGCAACAAAAACTCTTTCTTCCTAGTTCTAGCCATCAAGATATGCATAGGCAAAATATGTAATCAAGATATTCTAAATAGTAATAAGAACTATCAAATAAGAGTTTTTCCACAAGCAATTCAAATCATCCAATGAACATAATATTCAATCAATCTAAAATAATCAATAGGAGGCATTGAAACATACCTTGTTGCCGAATGACCTTTCTAACTCCATGGTTCATCCATAGCCAATGCTCTTGGAGTAGAAAGCTTAACAATCCTCAAAAGATAAAAACAATATGCATATATTTTGATTTTACCTTTACCTTGGCCAACAACAATTAAACTAATTGACCAAGTACTAGACTCTAAAGTGAGACTCTAATTTAAGTCATAAATAGAGACAAACAAACACACAACACAAACAAAGTGGTTTGGTTGGGTACCAATCACTAATTAGATCAAAGATTAGTCATGCATACCTCATGCTACTAACCAAAGACTTAATCCACAATTAGCACAACAACTAAGTCACAAGACTCAATCTAAAAGTCTTAAACATTTAATCAAACAGCACAACAAATCAAGCAAGTTAATCAAAGAAAATAAACTTACAACTAATATCAATGATAAGCTATTGGGTCTAGACAACCCTCTAGAATTTTTGTGGAAATCGTCACACTATCCCGCACCCTTTAAAGGCGACTACCTCACACGGCGATCTGTCGGGCCCAATGGCCAGCGGTAAGCCTTGGACAATACCAACGGCCCACAGAGGAAAAGCTCTTGGCCACAAACACAGATCACTCGACTTTACAAGTGAATCCTAGTGACTAACAAGATAGTATATAACATGCTTTTGTTAAAAGGGAGGACCTCAAGTTAACATAGTCCTAAACAAAACAAAAGACACTCAATTTAATGCAATCAACAAGAGTTCAAAACAGAATTACAAAACATGGTGAAATAGAATTTTCCAAGCTCTATTTAACATGCAATTTAGTTCATGCTTTTCATTCCAAATTTAACTTAACATCAAGGACTCAAAGATTTGACACTAAACATCAATTAAACACATGTTACAAGCATCATAATATGAATAAAAAACAGATCCAAGACCATAGCAAAACAGAATTTTAAATCTAATTTTACAAGTAATTGGACTCAATTTTAATCAACCTAGCTATTCTAAATTAAGCGTCAACTAAAGACGGGATTAAAACAAAGTTTAAAACACAAATAAGCATGGTAAAACATTTACATAATATTTTAGATGCTTTAAAGACATAAAACAGAAATTGAACATTCAAAATAGTGCATAAAACACATAAAACAACATAATTTTCCTAAACAGAAAAACTAACACAAATCTACATCCAAATTTCTTGAAAATTTAACAGGGATTAGCAAATAAGATGATTAACATGCTGTCAAAATTTCAAATCCAGATTCAACATGAGCAGAAAGTTATGCAAGCTCAAAGTTCAAGAAATTCAAACTCAAAAACCAGAAAAAATTTCTAAACAACCTAAAGTATCCTAAACAGAAACTAGCACAATTCAACTCCAAATAACTTGAAATTTTAATAGAGGTTAGTTCATAATATGATGAACATGCTGTAAAAATTTCAAATCTAAATTCACAACAAGCAGAAAATTGTGCAAGTTTAAAGTAGAAACAAAAGCTAAAAAAACTAGAAATTCTAAACCAGAATTTTAACTAAACATCCTAGAAAAAATCCTAAACAAAATATGTCAATTTAGACACCAAATTAGCACAATAAACTCTCCTAAACATAAGACATCTAAAAGATTGGACAAACAAATGCACAAACTAAAAACACATTTGGAAAATACCAAAACAACACAATAATTTCAGCAAAATGTAAACTAACATGAGAATTTAATTTTAGCATTTCATTTTCTAATTCATTCTCTATGTAAATTAATTTTACCAACACAACCTAAACAACTAAACATGATTCTAAAAATAGAATCAAACATCCAAAAACAACTACAAAAATCATGACTCAAAATACAAAATATTAGAACGTGCTTTTATTCAAGAATAACATCTTGAAATTAAACAGACATAGGTCATGATTAATTCATGCTAGCTAATCAGTAACATGAGGTTAAGATGGAAAAATCATATCAGATAATTGTCACAACAATGTACTTCAAAAAACAACAAGTTCAATCACTTACAAACATAAAACATAAGTTGCTCTCGGTCAGCAATTCTGAAGAGTCTCCCAACAGAAAATAAACACTAAACAAAATTTG
This sequence comes from Begonia masoniana, assembly GCA_022432975.1. NCBI lineage: Eukaryota > Viridiplantae > Streptophyta > Magnoliopsida > Cucurbitales > Begoniaceae > Begonia > Begonia masoniana. The sequence goes on from CM039507.1 coordinate 36,084,295, forward strand.
CTCTCGGTCAACAATTCCGAAGAGTCTCCCAACAAACCTAAACTAAAAGTGGACAGGAGAGTACCTTTTAAGAAAAGCATTTAACAGCTCCAAAATCGTCAATTAAGAAGGTCTCTTGCCTTGGGAGGTGGGTACACAAACTGCACAACAATTGTTACGAAAAACACATACAAACAGAGTCTAAAATATGCAAAAACAACAATCTAGAACTAAACAATAAAGTAGGGTTCAAATGCTAAACCTCTTAGCAATTTGAACAACAAACAAAACACCTAAACGATTCTAAACAGAAAGGGGCTAATTTAAAACATCAAATTAACACTGAAATAGTTCTAAACAAGAAACAAAAACAGGTTATACATATTTTCAATTTCGGACTAGAAACAGAAACAAAAATCAGCAAGATCAGCAACAAAAATAACAACATGCTGACTCCAATTCAGCACAGAAAATCATCGCCAAATTCACAGCAAACTGGGCCATTAATTAGGTGAAAACTAGATGCAGATGATTCCTAAAACAGCAACAGAAAAACTCAAAAACAGCAGCTAATCAACTTGCATTTAACCCTAAACACATGCTGCAAAACATAACAAGAAAATCAACAAGAAAACAGCAAATTAAACCAACTAAACATGCTGGACAACAATCAAACAGCAATGCATGATAGAACAGAAACAGGACACAAAATAAAAACTGAACAGACTCAACAAGTTGCTGAAAAGCTCAGCAAACCAGAACAGGAGAAAAAATGCAAAAATTTTCTGAAAAACCGCAAAGTATTTGAGACTCAAAAACAACTCCTAAACAAATCATGCTTTCACAACAAAAAAAGAAAACAAATACCTAAACATGATAAAAATAGAAAGACAAAACAGACACATGCTAAACAGGACATTAGAGAAAGGAACTCAAACAAAACATGCTGATCATAAAACATACTATAATCATTCAAGTGAGGCTCATTATAGTTAATCTAAACAGCATGTTCCAATGAAAAAAATCACCTAGAAACAACAATCCAAACAGAGGAAACAAAAACAGCCAAATGCTAAAACAGTGAACAAGTCCGAGATCCTGCGAAGAAAAACAGGACATAAACTAGTAAATGATTAACATCCTAATAAACTAATCAGGAAAATTAAACAGGCTCACATGCTGGCACAAACACAAACAATTCAGCAACTAAAATGACCAAAACAGAAACACAATAGCTAGACATAATATTACCATCGGGTAAAACAGAAATGCAAACAAAACAGAAATAGAAACAAGCCGAAAAGAACACTCAACAGAAAACAGAACAGCAAAACAGGGGACTGAAAAAAAAAAAAACAGAACCCGAATTACAAACAAAGAGCACTTGTGCTCTGATACCAAATGATGGGCTACTGGGGTTCTAAATGGGATGAGATGGCATGCGGAAGACAGAAAATAAACAAGAGGATCGGTGTTCTAAGGAACACCCTAAAACAGAACAAAACAACGATAAACAGAGCAACAGAAAATGAAAATGGCGAGAGGGAGAGAAGAGATACCTAGCTTTCCAGGAAGTGGGTGTCGCTCAGAATGGTGCGGAAATGATGGAGGGGAAATGAAGGCTCTAAGCCGACCCAGAAACGACTCGGCGTTTTGGGTGATAGAATTCCTTCGTTGCCGGCGAAGGAGCTCTCGGCGGAGGGAGCAATGGTGTTCGCCCTTTCTTCTTGATTCCATTGCTTGGAAGAAGAAGAGGACTAAGAACACCCTCTAGCAGCCACAAGCTCAGGGTGCAATCGGGTGGCTTTATCCAGGCGCTGCGCGCCGATGAAACACCGAGAGAAACTCTTTCTATCGCTCGCGGAGAACGCTCCGAACAAGAAGAAAATTCTTCTGCAAATTTCCAAATATTCAACTGATTGACTAACGTTTTACAGAGGTAGAAGAGGAGCTAAATACAGGAGAAAATGGTGAGGAAGAAGGCGAAGAACGCGTCTAGAAAATTGACCGGGCAACGGCTAGAAATGTAGCCGGTTCACGGGTGAATGCTCTCCAGGCCGGTTCAACTTGATTCTTCTTTGGTCCAGCTTGGTTCAGTCCGTTTCAGCCTTGGTTTCTCTTGGTTTGGCCGGTTCAGCCTTGGTTCCACTTGGTTCGGCTGGTTCAACCCTTGGTTCAGCATTCTTTTGAAGACTATTACAAAAATATACATTCTAAAAGACTAAAGTTTGTCAATTAACGAGTTTTAAACAAAACTAAAGTTTCTTAAAATATACAAATTAAATACAAGGCTTGTTTACATAATTTGAATTAAAGGAAAACAAATTCCTTCTTCATTAATTTCTTTCCAAGCCTTGAGAAGCCAATTTCCTACAAAATTCTACAAGTCCATTAGATAGATAAAATAAATAAATAAATAAATACATACCTTGACTTGTGCTCAATGGATCGGGACCGTGGGCATATCATGATGTTGTGGAGGATGATGATGTGGAGCGGATAGATGGTAATGTCAACAGTTATGAAGAAGGAAGTGAAGGTAGCTTGGATAATGTTGTTGATTCAAGAGATGGTAAGATACCTTTGGAGCTTAGAATGACTTTTAGTTCATTGGCAAAAATCAAAGACACTGTTAAGAAATACGCTGTGAAGCATGATTATGGGATTAGATTTGTGAAAAGTGAGAAGATGAGAATAAGAGCAGTATGTACGAATAGTTGTAAGTGGGTGCTGCATGCATCCAAATTAAACAACAAACAAAGTTTCCAAATAAGGACGCTCAAACATGATCACAATTGTGCACGGATCGTGCGGAATAGAATGGCTTCATCGAAGTGGATTGCTCAGGAGTACTTAAAGAGGTTTAAAAGCCAACCAGATTGGAACATTTCTTCCATTATTGAAATTGTGCAGAGGGAATTAGGCGTAACCATTACACCGATCTTAGCTTACAGAGCCCGACTGATGAATGATGGTAATGCAGAGGAGCAATACAAACTTTTATGGTGTTATTCAGCTGAGATTCGCAGGTCCAATCTTGGGAGCACATTCGTCGTTGAATTACAGGAGGTGCCTCAGTCAAAATCGCGTAGATTCCGGAGGGCCTACATGTCTTTACGTGCATGTAGAGACGGATTGGTAACTGCTGGAAGATAGGTGATATGTCTAGATGAGTGTCATTTGAAAGGACACTATACAGGACAACTACTTACAGCAGTATCGCTCGACAGGAATGATGGATTATATCCAGTAGCATTTGCGGTAGTGGAGAGCGAATACAAAGACTCGTGGAAATGGTTTCTAGAACAATTAATGAATGATATACAAAGGGCTAACGATTTAACATGGACTTTCATTTGTGACCAACAAAATGTATTACAAAAATTTCACTTTACATTTGTATTTTATTTGCAACAGTACGTAAATTTGTTATTTATGGCCATTCCCTTTTCATTTTGTAGGGGTTGGTTCTTGCTCTTGAGGAGATAGTGCCCCATCATGAGCATCGATTTTGCTTGAGACACTTATACAGTAATTTCAAGAACAAGTTTCCTGGGAAGATGTATAAGGAAGTCATATGGAAAGCTTCAATGGCGACGACGAAAGATGCATTCAAGCGGAAAATGAACAAATTAGTAGCAATGGACAAGGCAGCCTACACAGTTTGGTAAAAAACATATCCAAAGTATTAGTCGAAGCATGCCTTTACCTTGTACTATACACTTTGGATCTGTTTTACACCAAGCTATGTAGGCTGCCTTGTCCATTGCTGCTAATTTGTTCATTTCCCGCTTGAATGCATTTTCCGTCGTCGTCATTGAAGCTTTCCATATGTAACGACCTCTATTCCCAGCAAGATATTGTCCGCTCTGGGGATTGGGCCGCAGCCCAATATCCTCTCCTCACGGCTTTGTTTGGCGAGAACTTCCCGGAAGGTCACCTAACCTGGTACTATTCTCAACGAAGCACTTTTAACTTCGGAGTTCTTATGGGATCCGTTGTCAATTGTGCTTCAAAACGCGTCTTGCTATGGATCTCCTTACATATGTTTCATTTTCACATACTTCCCCAAGCGATGTGGGATTGTGATGACCCCCCCTTTCCACGATCGAACCCTCCGGCCCAACCCTCTGGGATCCGCGGAGTTTTAACCCACCTCCGGCCCCAACCGGGCCCTCGAGCCTCTGAGGATCCGCGGAGGATGGGTGGTTCCACCACATACGTGTCAAGTCGGGTCATCACACCATATGACTTCCTTATACATCTTCCTAGGAAACTTGTTCTTGAAGTTACTGTATAAGTGCCTCAAGTAAAATTGATGCTCATGATGGGCACTTACTCCTCGAGAGCAGGAACCAACATCTGCAAAATGAAAAGGGAATAGTCATAAATAACAAATTTACATACTATTGCAAATAAAATACAAATGTAAAATGAAATTTTTGTAATACCTTTTGTTGGTCACAAATGAAAGTCCATGTTAAATCGTTAGCCCTTCGTATATCATTCATTAATTGTTCTAGAAACCATTTTCACGAGTCTTTGCATTCGCTCTCCACTACTGCAAATGATATTGGATATAATCTATCATTCCTGTCGAGTGATACTGCTGTAAGTAGTTGTCCTGTACAGTGTCATTTCAAATGACACCCATCCAGACATATCACCCGTCTTCCAGCAGTTACCAATCCATCTCTACATGCGCGTAAACACATGTAGGCTCTCCGTAATCTACGCGATTTTGACTGAGGTATTGTTGTGCCCCAAGGCCCATTACATCTCCGAGGCCCATTACCCGATCATAAACTAATGCCCAAGCTTTGGTTAATCTTTTTGCTGACAAGTTCTTTTCTTTTGTAGGTGATGACTTCTTTGATGATTTGGAGTGGAAGCCTAGCTTAATTGACATGGATCAACCCATGCACGTCATTACTTGGGATGCACGGATGGAAGCTACTCAAATTCAAGAGGGAATTGTCTTCCCGGAACTTAACCATGTAACCGAGTAAGTTTATGATTTCTTTGGCAAACGTTGAACCTTTATTGTAATTTGGGCAAACACTTGATCTTTATTATATGACATGCATTTAAGCATTTAACAATAAATGTATGTTAGGGCTAGTGGTGGCTTGGGCTAATAATACATGAACACAAGTGGTGCATAGAGCAAAGAGGAAGTCCATCACTACATGGGCTGCGGCAATGCATAAGGAGTCAAAGACCGAGGCCTTTCATCATTTGGTCATTTCAAATTTGAATTCCCTCTTCAGCAAATTCAAATTGGCACCAGCTTATATTAACTAAAAAGGACTGAAGATCATTTTCCGTGCAAGGCTGAACTTACCTTACAAAAAGAACATCACATCGGTTGATGAAGAGGAGTCGAGCGCACACCAACGGCCAAGATGAAGATCTAGCCTTTGGACGTCCTTCCTTTATTATTTGCCTTAGCCATCTCAGGATACTTATTCATGGCTATTGGTGATTGTCATTCTCAACTTTTGATCAATGAAAAATCGACAGTTTCTCTCAAAAGTTAGATTGGTTTGAAGTCAAGGTAAGTGTCTTGGGTTGGATAATCAACCGAGTGGAGTGAGTGCCTCCATCGCCTCCAAGTTTAAGAATACTTGAAGGTTCTTATCTCCATCTTTCTCTTCTTCTAATCTAATAGAAGAAATAGGGTAATTCTTCCCAAACGCAGCTGGTTCTCTCCTTGGAAGAATCATTTTCCGAAAAGTATCAACTTTGCTTTATCGGACTAGCTAAGGGTTTGCATTTTCATTGGCGTTTTCAAAATTAGTTTTTCTTCCAAATCTTCAGATTTTGAAACCTTATTCATAAATTATTATTCACGCCAAGTTTCAATAATATTAGAGATTGCTTGTTTAATTTTCCGCATCGTTATTCTGAGTATTCTTGGCTACACCAAGCCCCGAGTATATTTTTTTGTTTGTGGGTTTAATCCAGATCGTTTACAGGTCGATCTTGCGTCAGACATCTCCTGTAATTCAACGACGAATGTGCTCCCAGGATTGGACTGGCGAATCTCAGCTAAATAATGCCATAAAAGTTTGTATTGCTCCTTTGCATTATCATCATTCATCAGTCGTGCTTCGCATCGGGCTCTGTAAGCTAAGATCGGTGTGAAGGTTATGCCTAATTCCTTCTGCACAGTTTCAATAATCGAAGAAATGTTCCAATCTGGTTGGCTTTTAAACCTTTTTAAGTACTCCTGCTCAATCCACTTCGATGAAGTCATCCTATTCTGCACGATCCGTGCACAGTTGTGATCATGTTTGAGCGTCCTTATTTGGAAATTTTGTTCGTTGTTTCATTTGGATGCATACAGCACCCACTTGCAATCATCCGTACATAGTGCTCTTATTTTCATCTTCTCACTTTTCACAAATGTAATCTCATAACCGTACTTCACAGCGTATTTCTTAACAATATCTTTGATTTTTGCCAATAAACTAAAAGTCATTCCAAGGTCCAAAGGTATCTTACCATCTCTTGAATCAGCAACATTGTCCAATCTACCTTCACTTCCTTCTTCCTTCATAACTGTTGACATTACCATCTATCTGCTTCACATAATTCTTGGTTACCTAATTTAAAATAAGATCATAAGTCTTTGGGCTAAAATTTATCCATTAAATCCCCAATTGTTCTCCTTAAAATAATCCAATTTTAATTGGGCAACTTTTATTCATTAAAATTTCCAATTTTTCATTCTTAAAAAATAACCCATGATTTAATTGGTGTAGAAACATAAATTTGGGACAAAACAAATCCAAAATCGGCTGCCCAAGAGATATTGGGTGGCAGCCCATAATCAGGCCCACGAGGGTTAAATTGCAACCCAACCCAATGTGATAAATCGCGGCCCAAGGGATTTCCTGGGCCGCTGCTTGCCGTCTCGCAAGCAAATTAGCGAGACAGCCTTCGCTGCCTCGCTAACGGAACAGCGAGACAACCCTCGCTGTCCGACACCCCGGACTCCGTTCACGATTCCGACACTTCCATGGTTCTAATTCAAGCATTTACCCATTCGGAACTCAACATCAATTACTGAGAGCAACAAAGTAGAAATCAAAATACTATTAAAGCGTTGAATAGCGATCAACTTACTAGTCTCCGATCGATTCGATTAAGCTCTGGCAGCTCCTCCGAACCCTCACCGAAGGAGGGCCACTTTCCTATTCTAACAGAGAAGGGAGAGTAAGCACGAAGGATTTTCCGAAGAAACGTAGGCATGGTAAGGAAGAAATGGCTTACTTCAACCCGGAATCATTAAACTCAATCTAAATATCTAATCATTAATTTTTGTTGTTTGAATTAATTTTGAAATATTAAAAAATCAATTCTCGTGGCTCTTAAATATCTCTCAAATTAACCAATCAAAAAATATTATTTTAAAATTATAATTAACTAATCTTAATCCAAGCTTATATCAAATATAATTTTAAATACAGTACTTGGCAGATCACTCAACAAGGAAATCAAACCGACTTTATGTAACTCTTCAACACACCTGCGAGCATGGCACCTCCGTTGATTGGGTCCCGAATTTTCTCCTTCTTTGGAACCATGTCATCGTTTGCCGTGTTCTATTCCTCCATCGACTCTCTCGTCGCATTTTCGACCGCTCTAGATGCATTGAGGACATATTTGTCAGAAAAAATTAAAGGTAAAATTGTCATTTAAAAATAAATTTGATATGCAACTTTTGGGAAATTACCGCTTCGGATCTCAAAGTATACGTTTTTTTCAATTCAAACCTTAAAGTATTAATAACCTAACAAAATGAACTTGGCGAACGTCCTATGACCGTCTTCTCTCGAATTTTGTCGTAGAACGGACGGACTCTTAAAAATAGAATCTGTCCGTTCTAGAGAACGGACGCACCTTGGGACGGTGGTGATCGTCCTCTCTTAAATTTTGTCGTATAAAGGACAGATCCTTAAAAATAGAGTCTGTTCGTTCTAGAGAACGGACGCACCTTGGGACGGTGGTGACTGTCCTCTCTTAAAATTAGAACGAGAGAGGACGATCACCACCGTCCCAAGGTGCGTCCTTTCTTTAAAATCTGGAGAGAGGACAGTCATCACTCTCCAAGAGTGCGTCCTATCTCCGCACACCACCATTAACCACATTTTATAAATTAATTTTAAAAAAATATCAAACAATATTAAATTTAATCAAAAATTTTATCACATGTTCATTATATTATGGTAAAATAATAGAAAAATTTTCATGATTTTATAACATTTGTATGATTTATTATAATTATTTTACGTATATTTTAAAAAATAATTTACTAAAATTACAATAATTCGTACAAGTGTTAGAAAATCACGAATCTTTTCAGATTATCTTCTCATGATGTGATTAATATGTGGTAAAAATTTTAAGTAAATGCAAGATCTTTTACGGAACGATACTAAACGATATTGGATTTATTAAACAAATATTTTAAAATGGTAAACAATATTAAATTTATTTAAAACTTTTATCAGATATTTACAACATTATGAGAAGATAATGTGAAAAGGTTCTTGATTTTCTAACATTTGTACGAATTATTGTAATTTTAGTAAATTATTTTTTAAAATATATGTAAAATAATTATAATAAATCATACAAAAGTTATAAAATCATGAAAATTTTCCAATTATTTTACCACAATATAATGAACATGTGATAAAATTTTGCGATTAAATCCAATATTATTTGATATTTTTTTAAAATTAATTTATAAAATGAGGTTAATGGTGGTGTGCGGAGATAAGACGCACTCTTGGAGAGTGATGACCGTCCTCTCTCCAAATTTTAAAAAAAGGACGCACCTTGGGACGGTGGTGACCATCATTTCTTGTTCTAATTTTAAGAGAAGACGGTCACCACCGTCCCAAGGTGCGTCCGTTCTCTAGAACAGACAGACTCTATTTTTAAGAGTCTGTCCATTCTACGACAAAATTCGAGAGAGGACGGTCACCACCGTCCCAAGGTGCGTTCGTTCTCTAGAACGGACAGACTCTATTTTTAAGAGTCCGTCCGTTCTACGACAAAATTCGAGAGAGGACGGTCATAGGACGTCCGTCAAGGTTCATTTTGTTAGGTTATTAATACTTTAAGGTTTGAATCGTCAAATTTGATACTTTAAGGTTTGAATTGAAAAAAAACGTATATTTTGAGGTCCAAAGCGGTAATTTACTTTTTTTTGGAGCAAACAGTTACAAATTTCAAGGGATATTCTCTCTATTTAATTTCGATATTGGTAATATATAGGAGTGATCGTGGTCCGATTCGGTCCGATTTTTGGAGAAATTAGGATCAGACCACTAAATTCGGTTTTTAAATTTTTACACTAATAAGTACAAAAAATTTTCCGGAATCGGACCAAAATTTTGGTCTCGATTCTGGTCCAGTTTTAACCCTCCCAAGTTTTTTTTTTTTTTTTGCTGCACTAAAAAAATTTCTAATACATACCCACAACAAAAAAGCAAAAAAAAAATAACCGGACCAATCCAAATATTATTACAGCATAAGCAATGAAATCAATTAGTCTGCAAAAAATAAGAAAAAAGATTGAACAGGAAGGGAAACAAACTAGAATAAATCACCCATCCTATACAAACAGAATCGAAATCTAACAAACAGAACAGGAAAATACACGCTAAAAAGAACCAAAATCTAACAAACAGATGAAGTGCGAGTTGCGAAAAATAGCGAGACCCGACGAGATGCGGCAAGGGAGACTGGCACACTGGGCGAGACTCGAGAGATGGCGAGACCCGACGAGATACGGCGAGGGCGACTGGCGCGAGAGACACTACGAGGCAAGCGATAGGAGCGAAGGAGAAAGAAGAAATAAGGAGAGCGAGCGTCGAGGTCGAGCGAACTGCGAAGCGTTCGACGACTCAAACGTTTCTTTTAAGGTTTTAGGGTTACTATCGGTCCGGGTCGGTTTCATGGATTTTGGTCATCAAAACCGAGAACCGAACTAGCAATTTTGGTTCTCCTTTAAAAGAACCAAAATCTGCTATTTTTTTCAGCAGAATTGACCAGAACATGACCAAATAGCTCAGTTCTGGTCCGGTTCTCGGTTCTGATTGGTTCTTACTCACCCCTAGTAATATACCCATTCAATCAAAGGGAAGTCATATGTATAAGGTGTAAGAAAGATAATATCCTTATACAATAATATCTTTTTATGCCTTGCATAATCTAACAAGCTTAGTGTATGTTAGTTTTATCTAAAAGTAATGTTATATTTATTGTCTTATTATATTATTTTAAAATACTCGTTGGTTTCAAACAATGATTGCTGTAACTCACTGACGTATCAAACAATGATTGGTACAATCAATATAATAAATTAAATGTTTCCACAGCATTAGGGAACAAACGTATTGATAAACCGAATAAAAAAATGTATTCAATTAGAAGACAATTTATATCGAACTAATAAAGGGGGTAGCATCATTTACTTTAAGAATTAGTTGAAAGGTTTTTCAATTTTTATTCTCTATTTTTAGTTTTTGACATGACACTTCTTAATCATTAGTTAATATAATAACTAAAATAATTATAATTATTAAAATATAACATCAATTACATAAATAAATTAGCATAGAATAGAGTCAAATATAATGAAGTTGATATATTACATATTTACTTTGAAATCAATCAGTTGGGAATTCAAATCGGACATAAGTTGCTTGAAGCCACTTTTAAACACACGTGTTATGAACACGTGCGAGCACCACACCTGCGTTGCACGTGATCCCATCAGAATTTCTTCCAAGCAAATCACGCAGGTTTTCTCCTTGATCGGCTGACGGCGAGTTCTCTCTCTCAGACAGCCGTCGTAGCGATAATTTCCCCGCAATTTTTCTTCTCCGGTAACTATAGTACTCTTCAGCATCGTCATTTTTGCTTCGTCGCTCGTCGGAACCATTCCGTTGTTCGCCTCTTCGTATTCCTGCATTGACTCCCTCAACGCGGTTTCAACTGCCAGTGATACGTCGGAAGTCGTAACCACATTGGCGATCATGATGTTAATCTTCAAAAACAGTTCTCTGACATGAGGGTTCTAAAAGCTTGCCGATACTTTAATCTCACAGGCAGATTCTACAATGGAAGTAGCCAAGTCTTCATTTGGCGTCCCTATTCTCTCCAGCACCTCATAAACATAGCGACAAAATTCGTGGTTACCTTTGTCGACTTCCACCGCATCAAAACAGGTGTCTAAGAGCTGCATTGACGGATCTTCTGGGTCTGCGAAGACTCTGGCAAAGGAACCTTGAGAATCCCTGATTAATTTGAATGTTTCTCGAACGAAAAGAAATGAGATTTTGGTCGGCGACGGACAAGTAGACGGCGATAAAGTGTGGAAGAGAGAGCAAGGTTCGAGAGAGGCGCGGTAGTAGAGGAAGGTTTCTTGGTTCTGGACTGCCATGGCTTTTAGGATTAGACGCCCTAATCCACCTGAAACGAACGATAAGAAAATACTGAAAAAGAAAAGTGAGAAAATAATGGACACTGAATTTTATGTCGAAACCCTAGAAAGGGAAAAAACCACGGGCAGAGGAGAGAATCACTAATATCAATTCGGTACAATGAGTTTTGCGACTCAAGCATCAATACATAGAGAAAACATAAAACCCTAATATTGATATACGGGCCCGACCCGGCCCACTAGAATTCGGGTCACACCAAATTCTACAAACTCCACCTTGACACGAATTCCACGTGAGAGATACAACGTGTAATACCCGGCTTTACGGAATATTAATATTATATTATATGATGGTATTTTTGTAAATATGTCAAATCAAGTCCGTTTTGCGAAAAGAGAGCGTCATTAGAATCCTAACGATTAATGGAAATTTTAAGAAATTTACGAGAATTTTTGGAGTATTAACGCTATACTTCGAGTAATTAAGTTTCTCATAAAATAAAGGACGTTTTAGTAAAAATAGTAAACGGGGTCCGATTTGCGAACGGACAGTTTTAATAAATCTCGAATAATAAGAATGACTTATTGGTGAAATAAGGAAATTTGGAGAAGCCGAATCGTTAGAAAATTAACGAAACAAAGGACGAAACAAAATAGAAATAAGAGCTAAGGGCATTTTGGTAATTTGTCAAACCAAATTATATTAAATCAAGGTTTTTCTTCTTCTCCCTCACTTCTTCTTCTTCTTTGTTTTCACGAAAACGCCAGAGGCGATTTCTCCCTCGGCCGTTGGCAATTCTCAACATTCTGACGTCCGATTCGTCCTCCGATCGTCTCGTTTTCTTCGCGTTTTCTTCTTCTCTCGCTACCCTAGGTATGAATCTATGATTCTAGAGCGTTAGTTTTCAATTTGCGGCCCGATTTAACGTTAGGGTTTCGTTAGGGTTTAGGTTAAAAATTCGATTTCGGGTTTAAAAATCAATAGGTTATCGTAGTTTATGAACGTATAGAACGTATTGGACGTTATTGGACGAAACTAGATTAATTTGTGGAAAATGTTAAAATTCGAGAAATTTCGAGATTTAGGGAAAAACTCATAAATTGAGAATTGAGTTGCCGAGCGTGTATTGCTCGATGAAATAGCTCAATGAATCGGATTAAAGCTTTAGGAAATTTCTTTAGTTGAGGTTTTGTCAATTTGGACGTTTAGAAGCTTAAACTCGTTTTAACGTTGATCATTCTAAATTGCTTTAGGTGAACGACTCTCGTGGATAGAGCTCGAAGTTCAGCGCGCTCAAGGTAAGTTCTCGTGACTTACTCTGGCCGATTGGCCTACACCGTACTTCGATGTTGCGTCGAGGATCTTAGTGGATTGCTCATTTTAAGTCGCTTTGGTTGGGTAGTTAGGTTTAAACGTTTTGTAGGTTATTTCCTTTACAGTCTTGATGGTACGCATGTTTGTTTGTTTACATTTATATTGAACTGTTCATGCATCACGTATTTTAACTAAGCATGAAAATGAATTTCTGCACGATGTTTTCATAAAACCTGTGTGGCCCAGAGATTGGGGGCTATCGATCTATCGTGCGGGCCGATTAAGGGTCTGGCCGATACCACATCTCATGTAATGTAATTAATGAACGTAATCTGTTATCTGGTCACGCGAGGTAGGGCTCAGGCACGACTGTACATGTTGTAAGCGTGTACCCCCCTCCTCTAACCGCACGGGGTAGTCCGACCGCTGGATGGGCCCCCTTCGGTTAGGGGGATGAGATCTCGGTGACATTGTGTCTGCGACGCTCTATATGTTATGCATGGTTTCTGAACTCCATATGCACTGCACGCATCTGCATTTACGTAGAATTTACTGAGCTTTTAGCTCATAGTGTGTCTGTTTGGTGTAGGTGACATTGAGCCAGGTGAGGACGACGTTCCTCCTCCTAATGTGTGAGGCAGTTGATGGAAGATGGATTGCGGTGGTGTGTTGCGCAGTCGATGCTTAACCGACCCGTGGGGATGTACATACGCATTTTGAGGGTATTGGCTTATTCTGGGTATATTTGCACAGATAAAACATATTAAGATGCTTGGTTCTAGTTAGGTGATAGACTGATGTTTTCCATGTTTTATAAACCGTATTTGTAAAATATTTTATTGAAGCTTTTAATTGCACGCTATGGAAATCGTTTGAAATGTTTTTAGGTTCGATATGGATATGCTCGATTTTTAGAGCTATCCACGCAGTTGGATTTCGCAAAGTCTGCTGCAAATTGGTTAAGTTTAAGTTACAAGGTCTATGTGTTTATTGATGAAGAATGTATAGAAGTGGTAAGAAAGAGGATGAGGAAATGATGTAAAAATATAGGAAGTTTTGCTCTCTGGAATCGGATTCCAGAGAGCGTATTGAAGTGTTTGCTTTCTGGAATTCCAGAGAGCAAATTGTATTGTAAAATGAAAGGCGACGGGGCGCCAGTGTGGGGGCGACTGATCGCCCCTCCCTTCTTCTTGGTTGGCGACCGGGCGCCGAGATGAGGGGCGATTGATCGCCCCTCCTGGTCTCAATACAGCGACGGATCGCTGCAATGTGCAGCGATCGATCGCTGAGACTGATCGCTGATGCAGCGATCGGTCGCTGCTTCTTTTTTCGGCAGAATGTCAATTCTGCCCTCTCTTTTGTTTTACTTGTAAATTGTTTTAAAATTATAGTTTTATTTAATAGTTTTAATTGTTTTAAATAGTTTTATCTTAATTGTTTTAAGTTGGTTTTAAACGGTTTACAAATAACGCTAACGATTTCAATTCCGATTTAAATTCCGCTTAGAGTTTAGTTAAGTATAAGGATAAAAAAAAAATATGTACGGGAAAATAGGTACAGTTTTAGGGATGTTAGACAACGGGCTACTAGGCCCAATCCAAAGCGAATCCAGAACACTGAACTCTGACAATCTCCACCTTCAACGAAATTCCGGTGCAAGGAAACAAATCTGTAAAACTCCATTAAAAAGCTCCTCTACCACAAAGGCCCCAAATGAGCCAACTCAGCATCCGATACCGTTCAAGTTTAAGTCGCGCTTAAACTTGAGAGACTTACCTGAGAAGAAATCGCATTTCCTCCTCTATGATATCACTGAACTATCAGGGTTGTCGCAACGAACTGCCTCTGAACATGTTGAAGACTCCACACAGGAATCGTTACCCTCGAACACATTCAATACATAACCCACAGTTTCATCATATCGTCCCGGAGTTCTAACCTTCCACTTGGTTCTGCCTTTGACGATACCATTCTGACGTGAAACTGAAACTGATGACTGAATATCTGTAATAGGCTGACTCACCAGCTCTGATGTACCCTCAGATCCCAACTTGAACTTCACCTGAGAACTTGACTTCTTCCAAGTCTTCTCAACCTTTCTCTTAGAAGGTGAATTCACAAACTTTGTAGCCTTATTATCCATCACATCGACTGTGGAACCCGCGATCTTCGCATGCATCACATATAATGAGGAGTATTTTTCTCCTCTCGCCACAATCAATGAACCTCTGGTAAGCTTCCATTTCCATCACGAAAGGTGTTGCCAAACCCATCGTTGTCGAGCTTGCCAGTCGAGACCAAATTCTTGCGGATATCCGGGATGTGCTTCACACCTCTCAAAACCAAGGTGTTGCCGATGTTGGTCTCTAAACGCACATCTCTCATACCAATGGCTTTTGCAACGTCACCATTTCTCATCCTCACACTTCCATAATCACCCGAAGTGTAGGATGTAAAGAAATCTCTCCGCGAAGTGGCATGTATTGAAGCGCCACTATCAATCACCCAACTTGTATCTTGGCAATCAGAATTTACAACATCCTCGTTGTACACACTAAAGGACTCCTCGGTGGCTGTATCTGCCTCCTCATTTGTGTCACCCTCTTCGAACATCTTTTCCTTTCATTTGGCATTCAGATTCTCCCGAAGAAACTTGTGACAAAATCTCTTTATGTGTGCTTTCTTGCCACAATGATAACACTCAAAGTTGGCGTGTTTTCCGGACTTCCTCTAACTTCGATTTCTATTGCCCAGACCTTTACTTTGACTTTTGCCCCTATTTTCAACATTCAGAGCTAAACCTGTCTATGTTTCACCAGAATCAATCTTACGAACCTCCTCGGCAAGAATACGATCCCTCACATCGGTGAATACCAGTTTAGCACTTCCAACTGAGTTACTAACTGCTGCTCTCATAGGCTCCCAACTATTCGGTAGAGACGCCAACAAAATTAGGACACGAACCTCATCCTCAAAATCAATTTCCACATATAGCAATTGATTCACAATAGTATTGAACTCATTCAGATGCGCTGCGACCAAAGCACCATCAATCATCTTCAGATTAAAAAGCTTCTTCATAAGAAATACCTTATTATTCGCAGACGGTTTCTCGTACATATCAGACAGAGCCTTCATCAGACTCGCGTTGGTCTTCTCCTTCACCACGGTGTGAGCAACGCTTTTTGGCCAGCGTCAATCTGACGACTCCCAAAACCTGTCTATCAAGGAGATTCCATTCACTGTCTTCCTACTTCTCTGGTTTCGCAGTCAAAGGAAGATGAAGTTTCATTCCGTACAAGTAGTCTTCAATTTGCATTCTCCAGAACGCAAAATCTGTCCCATTGAATTTTTCAATACTGTATCATGTGCTATCTCCGCCTGACATCGTTAGCAATAATCAATGCCCCAAAAACAGATAATTCCAGATCAATTATTCAACCCCAATAACCAATCTCAAATATTCAGAATAAATCCTCCAAAATATTCTGAACCAAAAAACGCCCAACAAACTGATACTTTACTGATTAATTATTCAACCCAATAATCAATCTAAGTCGGCCCAAAAATTTCACAAATTTTGATCTAATATCCACCGAAAAATTCTGAAATCCGTGAAACCTTAATCACCAAAATTTCACTTTGAATTTCTCCACTGTTCACCAAGAACAGATTTTATGCACGGCAAAAACAAAGAAAACACACCTTTCTTTGTATTTTCCTTCACACAGCTCAAAGCAAAGTCACAGCCAAACAAAACTCTTCTGTTCGCAGCAACGTTCAACAGGAACCCCAACGATCAACAACACACCTTTTCTTCTGTGTTTCCTCACTTAGGTCACAAAACCACAAAGCAGAAAAAGTCTGCTTCTTTTCTTCTTCACGCAGACCAAACCAAACATAAAGAGAAAATTTTTCTTCTCTCTATCAACCGAAGAAAAAAAAAACTCCTCTTCTCTCTGTCGAACGGCGATGTGCGACGGTGCAAGTGGGCTGTCGCCGCCGAGCACGGCGCGGCGGCGTTCTGTTCTGACGCTTCGAGTCGGGGCTCCGGCAGAACAGAACAAAGAAATTCTCTGTTCGCGCGAATCTGAGAAGACGCGGTGATGGTGGAACTGCTGCTGCGGTCGGCGGCGTCGACGGCCTCTGTTCGTCGCCGCGGCTCGGGCTGGCGCTCTCCTCTTTGTTTCTTCTTCGCGTGAAGAAGAACTTCTCTGTTTCTCTGCTTTCTTCACGCAGAGCAGATAGACTAGAAAAGAAATAAAATTTCTTTTCTTTTCTATTTTCTTTTTCCTTTTTTATTTCCAATTTCTTTTTCTCTCCTAACAATTGCAAATTTCCACCGAAATTGCAAACCAAAAATTTGTTCGATACCTTCGAAGAATCAAACCCTGATTTTCAGAAAACCACTTCAACCTGAAGCTCTGATACCAGTTGTTAGGATTAGACGCCCCAATCCACCTGTAACGAACGATAAGAAAATACCGAAAAAGAAAAGCGAGAAAATAATGGATACCGAATTTTACGTGGAAACCCTAGAAAGAGAAAAAACCACGGGCAGAGGACAGAATCACTAATATCAATTCGGTACAATGAGTTTTGCGACTCAAGCATCAATATATAGAGAAAACATAAAACCCTAATATTGATATACGGGCCCGACCCGGCCTACTAGAATTCGGGTCACAC
The DNA here is from genome assembly GCA_022432975.1 of Begonia masoniana. NCBI lineage: Eukaryota > Viridiplantae > Streptophyta > Magnoliopsida > Cucurbitales > Begoniaceae > Begonia > Begonia masoniana. The sequence goes on from CM039507.1 coordinate 36,101,742, forward strand.
TGAATTCTAACAATGGCGACACAAGGGTAGAAAGGTTTCCGCTGGGTTCGGTTTTAGTTAGGGTAAAAACCATTTTAAACGTAAAAATATGGATTTTTTTTAAAAAAATCACTGAATATATATACCCTTACAAAATAAACTTCATACTATAAAAAATCTAACAAATTAAACTCTGGTGGACGGCCGATAGTTCCTCGTTCCATATTTTACCAAGAGAATGGGGGGTCGTTCTCTGAGCGTGGCCCTTCATTCTCCACGGAGGTAGACGCGGGGGGTAGAACCTCCTGCGCACGTGTGTTGCACGTAGAAAAACACGGAGGGCCAAACTAAAATAAACGGCCCCCCATTCTATTCGGTGGTCGACGTAGGGGGTAGAAACCCCCGTGCACGCTGATACCAAATCTTTGAAAAATCTTCATAAATAAAAGATTGTATAGCAATGACTTGGATACATTGCAGACAACTTGAAGCATCCGATTTAAAACAATGTATCCAACATGAAATGGTTCACCTTTGAATAGCTGTCCAAGCAAGAATAGATCCATTCCACTGACATGGTCTCTATGACCATCTACTGGCAAGATGTTGTAGTGGATCATCTGGTGGAAGATTCTAGCCCTAAGGTTCAAATCATTGCTCTTCAACTTAAGGGGAGAGTTGTTAGGATCCTTGGCAATCAATTTGACTAACTCCTTGCCTGCTGGCTTCTCAAGAAAAGACGGATTATTTGCTGTCTCAAAGAATCTCCGTGAACCATTCATAAACTCGTAATGGAGGATTTCATGGATAGCTTCCTAGGTGTCAGTTCAATATGTCGTCCATAAACATAACTCCTAAGGAATTGACAAGTTCCACTCGTGCTTTTCCTATCTACTAGACTCCCAGCATAATCGGAGTCAGAATATCCTATGAGATCAAAGGATGTACCCTTCGGGTACCATAAACCTAAATCATATGTCCCACTTAAATATTTAAAAATTATTTTAACAGCAGTTAAGTGAGATTCCTTAGGGAAAGCTTGAAATCTAGCACACAAGCACAACTAAATAGAATATCTGGCCTGCTAGCCGTTAGGTATAATAAAGAACCAATCATACCTCTATATTTCTTAATATCCACACTTATCTCATTTTCATCTTTGTCCAATTTTGTAGTGGTGCTCATGGGAGTTCTAGATGACTCAGAAGAATCTAATCCAAATTTCTTTAAGAGCTCCTTAATGTATTTTTCTTGACAAAAGAAAATGCCATCTGGAGTTTGACTAATCTGAAATCCTAAGAAGAATTTTAACTCCCCCATCATACTAATTTCAAACTCACTTTGCATAACAGTGGCAAACTCATCACAAAGTGAAACATTTGTACAACTAAATATGATGTCATCAACATAGATTTGAACTATAAGAATGTCATTGTCCTTTTGCATGGTAAAAGAGGGTTGAATCGGTATTACCCTTTTTGAACTTCATTTTCTTAAGGAAATTGTTCAACCTATCATACCAAGCTCTAGGAGCTTGCTTAAGTCCGTATAGAGCCTTCTTGAGCTTATAGACATGATCAGGTTTGTCATAGACTTCAAATCCTAAGGGTTGCTCTACATAAACTTCTTCCAAGATATAACCATTTAAAAATGCACTCTTAACGTCCATTTGAAAGAGTGTGAAGTTTTTGTAGCAAGCATAGGCTAAGAGCATCCTAATAGATTCTAGTCTAGCTACGGGTGTAAAGGTTTCTTCAAAGTCTATTCCTTCTTCTTGGTTGTAACATTTGGCAACTAATCTAGCTTTGTTCCTAACAACAACATCATTTTCATCCAGCTTATTCTTAAACACCCATTTTGTTCCTATAATGGGATGATTATTGGGTTTTAGAACAAGTTCCCAAACAATGTTCCTTTCGAATTGATTTAATTCATCTTGCATAGCATTATCCAATTTTCATCCAATTCGGCTTCTTCAAACTTCTTAGGCTTTATTTGAGAGATAAAGACTACATTTGCACAGAGATTTCTAAAGGAAGCTCTAGTTTTGACTCCTAATGTTGGATCACCTAGAACTTCATCTAAAACATGATCTTTTACATATCTCCAATCTCTAGGATGAGCAGCAAATTCATCATTGACTGGGACAATGTCTAGAGAATTTGAAGAAGGTTCTAGGGAATTTTCTCCTTGAATGGTTTCAGCAGGTTTTTCTAAGGAGAGAGAATCCAGTTGCTTTTCTAAAATATCATCCTCATCCACATTGATTGTGGGTTGAGGGGTCTCACCAAAATTGACAAGCACGGATTCTTTTACAACTAGTGTTCTTTTGTTGAAGACTCTATAAGCCTTACTAGATAGGGAATAACCAAGAAAAATTCTAAGGTCAGATTTAGAATCGAATTTTCCCAAGTTTTCCTTGGTGTTTAGAACGAAACACTTACAACCAAAGGCTCTAAAGTATTTGACAATAGGGATTTTTTTCATTCCATAGCTCATAAGGGGTTTTTTCTAGAATAGGTCTTATGGAGACTCGGTTTAGCACATAGCAAGCTGTGAAAACAGCTTCTGCCCAGAAATACTTTGGAAGGGAGTTCTCATTGAGTATGGTCCGAGCCAGCTCTTGAAGAGACCTATTTTTCCTCTCAACAACTCCATTTTGTTGAGGGGTTCTAGGGAAGGAGAAATTGTGCTCAATTCCATATTTGAGACACAAGAGTTCAAATTTTTCATTCTCAAATTCTCCACCATGATCACTACGAATAGCAATAATGATGAGCTCCTTTTCATTTTGAACTCTCTTCCTAAAGCTAGAGAAGGTGTCAAAAGTTTCATCCTTTGACTTTATAAAGAATACCCAAGTGAATCTAGAGAAATCATCTACAATGACAAAGGCATAATGTTTGCCTCCTAGACTAGCAATATTTGAAGGACCGAAAAGGTCCATGTAAAGCAGTTGTAGAGGTTTGGGCGATGTGACAGAATCCTTTGATGCAAAAGAACTTTTGGTTTGCTTGCCCATTTGACAAGTATCACAAACTTTATCCTTGTCAAAAGATAGTTTTGGAAGCCTTCTAACTAGATTATTCTTGGAGATTTTAGCTAAGGTATCCATACCTACATGCCCTAACCTTCTATGCCAAGACCAACTATCACCAGAGGAGTTCACAGCAAAACACTTCTTATTCAGTCAAAATCATCTAAGTTAATAATATATACATTCTCTTACCTATAACCTATGAATAATATCTTGCTATTCAGACTATCTTTAATCACACAAGCATCTGATTTAAATATAACTTTATACCCCTTATCACACAGTTGATTGATACTTAGCAAGTTGTGTTTCAACCCTTCAACTAACAATACATTTTCAATGATGGGGTTAGAAGATTACCTATATTGCCGATGTCAACAATTTTGCCCTTTTGATTTCCACCGAATGTGACATTCCCTTTCTTCTTGTTGACAACGGCAAACTTTGAGGAGTCTCCCATCATTTGTCTTGAGCACCCGCTATCTAGGTACCACTGGTTCTTCATGAGAGAATCCTCAACCTACAAAACAAAAGATCAAGTTGTCTTCTTTGGTACCCAAACCTTTTGGGTCCTAACGTTAGGTGTGGTTCCCTTAGGAACCCATTGCAATTTAGAAGCTACTCTTGATTTGCTAAATTTTAAGGGACATACAAAAGATTTATGTCCTATTAAGTTACATGTATGACATGTGGATGGTTTAACAAAGAAATTTTTATACACTTTCTTTTTGTTAGATCTTTCATACCCTATTCTTACCTTATCAAATATAACTCTCTGACTTCCTATCAGCATGTTTAAGTTCTTGCTACCGTTAGTAAATTTAAAAACAATGTTATTCAAGTTCTTATTTCTACTCTTTAGATCATTTATCTCCTTTCCATGCAAATTACACTCCTTAGCATGCTTTTAAACCAAGTTTACATTTTTCTTCTTTTATGAGTTGTATTTAGATTTAAGCATGCTGTATTGTTTGACTAAATCATTGAATGCATCAATTAAATCACCCTCATCATTTTCACTATCACTAGAGGACTGACTAACCTCATCTTCGTGTGCCATGAAGCAAAAGTTGGCGACTTCCTCATCTTCTGAAGAAGTGTCTCTTTCACTGTCATCCCATGTAGCTTTCATGACCCTCTTCTTGAATCGCTTGGAACCCTTCTTGGTTTGAGAACATTCGGCCTTGCCTTATCAAATATAACTCTCTTACTTCCTAACAGCATGTTTAAGTTCTTGCTACCGTTAGTAAATTTAAGAACAATGTTATTCAAGTTCTCATTTCTACTCTTTAGATCATTTATTTGCTTTCCATGCAAATTACACTCCTTAGCATGCTTTTAAACCAAGTTTGCATTTTCCTTCTTTAGAGAGTTGTATTTAGATTTAAGCATGTTGTATTGTTTGACTAAATCATTGAATGCATCAATTAAATCACCCTCGTCATTTTCACTATCACTAGAGGACTGACTAACCTCATCTTCGTGTGCCATGAGGCAAAGGTTGGCAACTTTCTCATCTTCTGAAGAAGTGTCTCTCTCACTGTCATCCCATGTAGCTTTCATGGCCCTCTTCTTGAATCACTTGGGACCCTTCTTGGTTTGAGGACATTCGGCCTTGATGTGTCCTGGTTTTCCGCATTCAAAACAAGTAATCTCCTTATGCTTTTGAGGCTTTTCTCCCTTTGAGAATTTCCTCCCATTCATTCTTTTCCGTTGGAGGAATTTGTTAAACCTCCTCGTGATGATAGCGATATCCTCATCATCAACTTATTCCTTGGATTCCTCTTGTTTGCTTGAAGAGTCTTTGAGTGCAATATCTCTTCTTTTGGAGGTTTCCTTTTCTTTGAGATCCTCCTTCTTGTTAGCTCTCATTGTGATCTCATGTGTCATGAGAGATCCGATTAGTTCTTCAAGCTTCATCACTTTGAGATCTCTTGCTTCTTGGATGACTGTCACCTTGGGTTGCCATCCTCTTGGTAAACATCTCAGAATCTTCCTAACTAACTCTTCATTTGAATAAACTTTACCAAGAACTTTTAAACTGTTAGTAACGTTAGTAAAGCAAGTAAACATAGAAGAAATAGATTCATCCTTTTCCATTGAAAATAATTCATATTCATGCACAAACATACTCAATTTACTTTCTTTCACTTGATTAGTTCCCTCATGTGTGATTTCAAGTCAATGCCATATTTATTTCTTGTTCATTCTCGCAACCTTGTACCCTATTAAATTCATCTCTATTCAGTGCACAATATAGTGGATTTATAGCTTTAGCATTCAAACTTAGATTCCTTTTATCAGATTCAGTTAGTTCACTAGGCAGTTTAGGAATGCTAATTTCTTGATCAGTTTTTGTAGCCTTGAAAGGGCCATTTTCTATTATGTTCCATATCTCATAATTCATGGCTTGAACGAATATTCTCATTCTTGCCTTCCAGTAAACATAATCACTGCCATAAAAAAATGGTGGCCTAGAGTTGAATTGACCCTCTATGTGTGTGGAGTTTGTGTTGAATGCGATTGCAAGAGTATCACAATATTTTCTAAATCACAACTTAGACAATATTAAACATTTATCTGATACCAATTATAGGATCGTGATTGTCTAATAGGGGGTGAATTATAAATTTCTTTAATCTAATCATTTTTAACAATGCAAATTTCTGTTTATTTTATCTACTCTCTTTGTATGTAATTACTAAATTTATGGCAAACAAGCAAGCAAGCTAAAGTAAGAGAGAGAGAGAGAGAGAGAGAGAGAAATTGACACCGAAGTTTTTTAACGTGGTTTGGTCAATGTTGCCTACTTCCAAGCTCCAAGGCTCCCCATTGAAGATTATTTCCTTCTCCTCATGAGAAATCTAGATCGAACTTCACGGGCGTAGATCTACTAACCTTTACACTTCTGGATTGAACTTCACGGGCGTCAATCCACTGCCTTACAGTTTTTACAAGATGAAGATATTAAGTACAAGGATACACTCTCTCAAAAGCTAAATCTCAAGTTTTGGAATAGAGAGATGTAGAGTGTAACGCCCCGAGTTATCTGAACCCGGTTCGCTACCCATAACATTATCATGACTAAGAAATTTTGATAATAAATTCAAAGCTTCACTCGACAGTCAAGATTAGACTTCTCAAAATATTTAAAACTTGCAGCGGAAATTCTTTTTGAACAACAATGAAGTTAAACAAAACTGTGAAAAACATTATTAAAATAGTCATTGGGAATGTTAAGAAATATTCAGCCGAAAGGAATGAGGGTTTAAGGCACGAAATACTCTTTCGGTTTCAGAAGACAACGCATCTGCCGACGACTAAGTCAACGGAAGAAGCAGGAATAGAAAACCGAAGACTCCTGCCGATGACGTCAGCCGGAAGGAAGGAAAACAAAAGACATCACTCGGTAGACTTCATCTACCGATGACGTGTACAAACAACGCAACACCCTCCGCCGATAATGCCAATACAACTCTTTCCGATAGAATTAAAATACACACTACATCTTCCGATCAATTAGACTACATCTGCCGACACGTGCTTCACGCGTGACTCCATAAGACATCTACCGGTAGACTTTCATCTTCCGATAGACTTACACACCGCATCTACCGACAGACTTTCATCTTCCGATAGACTTACACACCGCATCTACCGATAGACTTTCATCTTCCGATAGACACCAAACCACAACTCAATACCTGCCGATAGGCATCACCTACCGATAGAAACAGAGCGACATTCCGAATACTCTTAACTATACCTATACGACCCCATCTAAGAAGAGAACCTGTTTGCTCTACTGAAATCGCTTTATAAACAAATCAGACCAATGCATCACTCTACATCCATCAAATAATAAATTTCAAATTTCCAAAAAAATACCAACATCAGAAAGTAAAACTCAATTTGTCCAAAACGCTGAAATCACTACTGTTATGAAAACTCGATCCATCTAAAATAAAGCATTGATAATAAAACCTTCACTCCACAGACATCAATTAAACTGCCCCATCAGCTGCCAGAACATTGTGTGGATGCACTCCTCCAACCCAACTAGCCTTCTGTGAACTCAGTAAACACACCTGCTAAAACTTCTTCACCTACATCACAAAACTCATCTATTAGCCTAATGCTAAGCAAGTAAAGCAATAATGCATGAAAAGCTGAAGACATGTCATCCTAGCATGCAGTTTCTACTTTTCTCATCTCTGTTACATATTCATCGTTATAATCGGATTCCTCTCTAAATTGGGAGTTGAATCACTTCTCCCAAAGTATGAACATCCCTGTCTCATTAGGAGTTGGATTAATTCTCCTAACAGTGAATATATATATACTGATCAATGTTCAGATCCACTTCGAAATTGGGAGTTGGATCAGTTTTCCCAAAGTATGATCCCTGGCTCATTAAGGGTTGGATTAGTTCCCTTAACAGAAAATGTTTCACATAAATCACTTCAGAATGTTCACTTCCTCACTATATCAAAACATGTAAACTCATTTTCGTATATTTTCAAATATATGATGCATGAAACAGGAAAATATTCAAACACACAAAATCCTAATGTTCTGTGATGTAGGCCCGAAGGCACAAGCAAACTTTACTTACCTGGATTCCTAGCAAATGCTCGGTTAAGAGCTACTTCGGGGGTTTGTTCACCTATATTCATAAACAGAATGTTAAATCTTAATCTAAGCTATTCAGAAATCTAAGGAGTTAGTTTGGGAACACTACTCATAGAGAATTCCCGAATAAACTCCAAACCCGAACCGCTATTTCTCTCAACTTTTCCAAAATACTCACATTGTCCTAATTCGGTTATCTATTCATCAATACATGAAGAAAACTAAAGAACTTACCTAAGTTGAAGGATATCGGGAAGGGAAATCGTCTGGAGAGCTCTACTGGGTTGAGCTGAAAAATCGAGAGTGAAATGAGCATTGACGGCTATACCTCATTTACTCTTTCCTTAAATACGTTATCCACAATATAAATTGACAATTACCCTTATGCCCTCACTTAGTTACTCATTAACCTAATTGCTATTTCTCCCTATTTCATTCTATAAAATTCACACTTAGAAGATTAATTGGTTATTTTAATTCTAATAAACCGGGTGTTACATAGAGAGTCGCAGAGTATTACAGAACTTTTTGCTCGTGAGAGTTAAGAGATATTTGTAAAAATTGGCAAAAGTTCTTCTCCCGAGCTTCATTCTTCTTTTTATACTCTTGTCTGTAATCCACGTCTCATTCAAAAATATGACCGTTGGAGAGCATCCGTATGCAGAAAAATAGCCGTTGAGATCTGGAGTCGCTATCACTTGCGGTTTTTAATTCTACGTTGTTAAGACTCTGGACATTCCCCTTTTGGACGACTGAGTTTGGACGAATGCACCGCATCAATTCGTTGTTCTGTCTTTGAACACGTGCTCGTATATTTTGGACGCTTGCTCGTAGGACGAATACTTTGGACGATTGCTACTTGGACAAGTACTTTGGACGACTGTGTCTGTCTTATAAGTTTGGACGATTACCTTGGACGACTGCGTCTGTTTTATAAATTTGGACGATTACTTTGGACGACTGCGTCTAACTTATAACTTCGGACGATTGCGTCTGACTTATAACTTCGGACGACTGCGTCTGACTTATAACTTCGGACGATTGCGTCTGACTTGTAACTTCAGACAAGGACGTTGTTCTACATTTGGACGAATGCGTTTGTTTTTCAATGTGGACGAAAGACTTCGGACTACTAACACTTAACCAAAAATGTCATAAACATAATACCTTTTTCAAAGGGCATTTCCAGATAAATGTAATAAACACAATAATCCAATTATTCAGTTCATGTATTTCATATTAATCATAATCAGTTCATATATTTATATTAATCATAATCATCAAAAATATATTTAAACTTAAACTCTATTTAAGTCAACAAGTTCTAGTGAAGTAAGTTGGATATTTACTATTTTAGAGTAATCATGACAGTCGAAAACTCGTTCAACCTTATCTACCCAATCCAAAAAGGTATGACCGTCACACGTTCCATTGAAAGGGGGAATGATGATCTTGACATTTCAAAAGTCATCGTGGTCCTTATGACGATTTGGGTGATATTGCTCTTCTTAATCTAAAGTCCACTCCTCATTTTCCGAATCATAATATCGAGGCCTTCTTTTTTGGGGCTAAGCCCATTCATCTTCCTCTAAGGGTCTTTGGATAGGGGTTCTATGTCTAGGACGTTCAGGCCTAATTCTTGAGGAGGTCTCATGTGAAGGGTCTCTTTTATTTGATTCTCTACGGGGATTGTTTATCATGTGCTCTCTAAGTTGTGTCATTTCAAGGGAAACGTCCTTGAGTTGTTGTGTGAGGGTGCCAACCAATCCAGTTAAGGCATTGAGTTGACCTTGCATACCACCTTGCATGCTTGATTCGCCCTCTTGGCGTGTGTGCTCGGGAGGAGGTTTGTCCCTAGTTCGATTAGGTTCTTGATTGTGTGGTAGGTCACGTGAAAATCCGCTCCTATTTGTCATTGCTAAGCGTTAGACAAATAATTACGTCAAGTTTGTAAGTTTGGTCATTCCAAATTTTAAATCTTTTTAGGTGCCTTAGCTAAGATGAATGATGGTGATTATCTAATTAGTGCCTTAGGTAAGTTTTAGGAACTTAGAAATGATTTCTAACTAAGACAAAAATTAATGGGGAAACATACTAAACACTTAGCCATTTAAACTTGAAGTCATAAAAATTAGCTTAGGAATTATAACAAACACTTAGCAAACTTCTCTTAAAATAATTTTGTAATATACTTTTTTATTACCACAAATCAAACCCGAAACCACACAAATTTCACAACTTTAAGCAAGGTTCAATCAATATATTCTTAATATAAATTTTATAACTCAAAAACAGCAAGAACTAAGATTAAAAACACAAAATTACTCAAGTTAAACATGCTGAAATTTCAGATTTGATAAGCAGAATTTTCTGGTTTGTATATGTCCGATTCTAGCTTTCATTTTAACATCAAATTGCAAAACAATTTTGTATTAAGTTGCTAGCATATAATGGATGAATCAAATGATATATTTAGATGCAAAAAGTGGATTCAAACTTAACAAAATGCAGCTGTAAAACTGAGAAGAAACAAGCAATAAAAACCGAGAACAAGAGAAGGAAATGGTTGTTCACCTTGGCCGCTTTTTGTGCTATGTGTGCAACAACTAATACCGATTTTTACCATAGTGTTTCTCCTAGGATTAAAGGCTACAAAATGATAAGAAAACATATTGCAATATCATGATATACATAGCTAAAAATCAGCAACAAAACAGAACCATAAATCGCTAGAAAAGTGAGCGGCTAACCCGGTTTTTGTGCTCAGTTTTTGACTCGTTAAACCTAGTGCAATGTTTGAGTCAAATGCATCAAAACCGCTCGTGGGAAGCACCTTGTGCTCTGATACCACTTGACACGGTGGCCCTAGAGAAGGAACCGTGTATAAACGCACAAAAATAAACAATGTGCTTGGGTGATAGTGTGAAGCTCAAAACTGAAGGAAAATGTGAAGGAATGAAGATGAATATGCAACTATCAATGCAAGGTGATTAGTGTGTGAAGTGGCCGAGAATGATAAGGGATGAAATGCATAAAATGGTAAGAAAAAAAATGAAGCAAAGAAATTGGTGAAGTGGTGTGCTCAAGTCGTGGAGAAAATGAGGAAAATGTAGAAGATGTAGATCTCCTTTGTACTGGGACGAAGTTGGTGAAGCACAGTTGCTTGGTCCTGACATTGTGCAGCAGACTATTGAGAAGGTTGCTCTCATCCGTCAGAGGATCTTAACAGCTCAAAGCCGACAGAAGAGCTATGCTGACAGAAGACGCAGAGAATTAGAGTTTAAAGTAGGCGATGAGGTTTTTCTTAAGGTATCACCATTCAAAGGAGTTGTGAGATTTGAAAAGAGAGGCAAACTGAATCCTAGATTTGTTGGTCCTTTCTCAATTCTGAAAAGGATTGGGAAGGCAGCCTATCAGTTACAGCTACCAGCTTCTATGGGAGGGATACATGACGTGTTCCATGTCTCGATGTTAAAGAAGTGTATGCGGGATCCAACTCAAGTTGTTGAACAGCAGAGCATTGAAATTCAACCTACACTTACCTATGAAGAAAAGCCTGTGAAGATTCTAGATTTTGCAGTGAAGATGTTGCGCAACAAAGAAGTTCCATTGGTGAAAGTCTTATGGCACAATCAGAATACAGAGGAGGTAACTTGGGAACGCCAGCAAGACATGATGAACCAACATCCAGAACTGTTCAGGTACTGAATTTTGAGGACAAAATTCTTTTAAGGAGGGTAGATTGTAACACCCGACTTTAATTAAAAATTTAAAATAACAGATAAATCTATTAAGTATAATCGATGAATGAAATTTTAGTATAATGTAGGTTAGGTTGAAGAATGAGTAAGTAAGGGCATAAGGGTAATTGGCAAATTTGAAAGTGGATAAGGTATTTAAGGCAAAAAGTTTAGAGTAGCCGCCACCACTACTCATTTTCTTTCCCTTTCGGTCTTCAGCTCGAACGGCAGAAATCTCTAGGCGATTCTCCTGCCCGATTCTCCTTCAACCTAGGTAAGCCCTCCTTGTTTTCTTGCGATTTTAGTAGTTAGATAGCTGAGGGAGTACAATGTGAGGAGTTTCGAGGAATGTTGTGATTTAGAGTAGGTTCGGGCTGAGCGACTATTGAGAGTACCCGAGTTGTGGGGTTTCAAATTTGGTTTCCTCAAACTCCTGTATTGATTCTGTGAAGTTTAGTGAAAGTTTGATATATGTACTATTATGATTTTAGGTGAGCGAGCTTCTGAAGTAGCATTTAGCCGAGCGATTTCCAGGGAGCCAGGTAAGTAGAGTTTGTTTGTGCCTTCGGGCCTACATCACAAACAGTAGGATTTATGTATGTTTGTATGTTTATTTCCAGTTGTCATGCATCATGTTTTGAAAGATTACGAAAATGAATTTACATGAAACGCATGGTAAATGTGAGCAGGATGATCAGAACAACTGTTAAGGGGGATTAATCCGCCCCTTAATTGAGAACAGAGGATTAAGGTTTTGGGAAAAGTGATCCACTTCCCAATCCTACAGGGGGATCAGACCAGTTAACTGTTAAGGGAATTAATCCGCCCCTTAATTGAGATCAGAGGATGTATGCTTTGGGGGATGACTGATCCACTTTCCCATCGTACAGAGGGATCCACAGAGAACAAATTTGAATACAACTGAGATGAGAAAGTAGAGATTGCATGTTTAGGGAAATTTTGTTTCATTAATTCATTTCATTCATTGCTCTACTTGCTTAGCATTAGGCTAATAGATGAGTTTGTGATGTAGGTGAAGAAGTTACTGAAGGTGTGTTTACCGACCAATAAGAGGACCAGGCTGGTTGGAGGAGCATTTTCAGGCATCGGTTTGGCCATCTGTTGAGGCGGTTTAATCCATGGCTGCAGGTGTTGAGTTGGGAGTAACTAGTTCAGTATAGATGTTTCTTCTTCTGAAAATTTTATGATAGTAGTGTTTTAAAAACTTTGAATACATTCTGAGAATCTTTGATATTAGTGTTCTGTTGGGTTTTGAAAATACTGTTTTCTACTGGATTTGAGTGATGCAATGATTTGATCTGTCTCTGATTGGTCTTAGTAAAATGCTTAAATCCTTTTGATAGTCAGAGCTTTCTTGGAATACAGCAGAATTGTTGTTCTGAAGTCTATCGGCAGATATTGGATGAAGGAGTCATCCGACTGACGCATCGGTAGATGAAAGTGGTAAGTCTTGTCGTCCTAGCGATCGGCAGATGATTGGATGAAGGAGTCATCTGGCTGACGTCATCGGTAGATGAAAGTGTAAGTCTTGTCGTCTGCAGATGTTGGATGAAGGAGTCATCCGGCTGACGTCATCGGTAGATGAAAGTGGTAAGTTTTGTTGTCTAGCGATCGGCAGATGTTGGATGAAGGAGTCATCCGGCTGACGTCATCGGTAGATGAAAGTGGTAAGTTTTGTTGTCTAGCGATCGGCAGATGTTGGATGAAGGAGTCATCCGGCTGACGTCATCGGTAGATGAAAGTGGTAAGTTTTGTTGTCTAGCGATCGGCAGATGTTGGATGAAGGAGTCATCCGGCTGACGTCATCGGTAGATGAAAGTGGTAAGTTTTGTTGTCTAGCGATCGGCAGATGTTGGATGAAGGAGTCATCCGGCTGACGTCATCGGTAGATGAAAGTGGTAAGTTTTGTTGTCTAGCGATCGGCAGATGTTGGATGAAGGAGTCATCCGGCTGACGTCATCGGTAGATGAAAGTGGTAAGTTTTGTTGTCTAGCGATCGGCAGATGTTGGATGAAGGAGTCATCCGGCTGACGTCATGGCAGATGTTGTATGAAGGAGTCATCCGGCTGACGTATCGGTAGATATGAGTTGCAAGTTGTCGTCTAGCGATCGGCAGATGCTGGAGGAAGGAATTCCCCCGGCTGACGTCATCGGTAGATGTAAGTAGCAAGTTTTGTCGCCTAGTTTATCGGTAGATGCAGTCTACCAAGAGTTGTCTGTTTGTATATCTTCCGGCTGACGTATCGGAAGATGTAGGTAGTGTTTGTCGTTTTGTGACCGTTGATATAACCGAAGTTTTGTCGTTTGTCATCGGTAGGGGTCTCCTATTTTCTATTTCTGCTTCTTGTGTTGACTTGGTCGTCGGCAGATGTGTTTGACTTCTGCAATTTCAGGGGTATTCCACATTTTTAAAGCTTTATATTTTTGGCCCATTATTCTTAACACTCCCAACAATTATTTTAAAATGTTTTCACAGATTATTTAACTTCATTGATGTTCGATTGATTTCCGCTGCAAGTTTTAAAATACATCGAGTTTTAGAAAATGTCAAATTTTGACTGTCGAGTGAAATATTTTTAAATTTAGTATCAAGTCGTCATGGTTCGGTTCAGTGTGTTGAGTAGCAAACCGGGTTTAGATAATTCGGGGCGTTACAGTTCACCTAGCAACCCGAGGGCTAGGGGAACAATGGAGGGCTACTCCACTCGATTAGAAAACTGAGGAAACTCATAGGTCTTCTAACCCTTCGGTTAAGGAAATAGTAATTTCATAAAAAATGGCAAAAAGTTCCTACAATCACCAATGCTATGCTTTAAATAGAAAATTCTAGGGTGAATGATTAGGGTTTGGCAAATGGAAGAGTGAATTGGAGCCCTTGGATGAAGATGCAATCGGCGGCCATGAGGGGCAATCCGCACGCGCCAAGCTAGATGGTGGGATGCTGCCAAGCGCGCGCCATCAACTGTGCTAATGGCTATCCGTGTGCGTGCCTCTCGAGCAGACCAGATGCAGCGTAGGGAAGGCAATCAATGACGAGGAGCTCGAGCTGGTGCGCCAAGCAAAATCCGAGTGTGCCTAAATCTGATGGCCAGCGATGCAGCTTACACGCGCCTCATCCAACGGTGGTGCTGCTGCCCGCACGCACCCAATCCTTGCTACCCGATGCTGCCCGTGCCCAAGCTTAATCAATGGTTGATTTTTGGCCATGTCATTGATTCTTAATGCCACTAACAAATGTACCTGCAAATTTCATACCTGAAATTTGGACTCTCCTTTGGGCCAAGTCTTCATTTGGGTCCAATTTGTTGAAGTAGAAAATCCATAAGTGTTGAAAAGCTTTTCTTCCTTGTTGGCTAAGTCTTCAACCCATCATCCACCATCATACATCTAATCCTAACTAACAATCTAATGCATGATGCAATATAAATAGTTCATACAAGAAGGCTAGAGTTTACCACAAGTTTTAAACAAAAATTACATATTTTAGTGGTCGAGAAGACAAAATCTCATTAGGCCAATTGAGGAGTCCATCTTCATGTCCCAAGTGAGGCTGTGCACAAGATGATCCATATCTTCTGAGTTGGACTCCGAAGTGATGTCAACAATAGGATCCATTCCTGCAAGAAAAGCAAACTCATTAGTAAAAATGTTTAATAAGATTATGAGTCTTGGTTTGTGATCTTGTAATGGGCCTCTTGGGCATGTCAGTAAATTTCTGGCTTTTGGGTAAATATTTGTGATTTAAATTTGCAGAAATTGTGTGAAGATAGATATGGAGGAGTCATAAAACAAACGAAACTTTGAACATTTTTTCAATTTTATTTTTATTTTTTTAAATAAACTGAAACAAATAAATAATTGTAATTTGACCACATGTTCACCAAAACATGGGAAGATAATCTGTAAATTTTTGTGATTTTATAACACTTATACCACTTATTACCATTTTAGTGAATTGAATCATAAAATAGACGTAGATTACACATTAAAAAAAATTAATTTTAAAAAATATCAAACAATATTGGATTTACTTGAAAATTTGACCGTATGTTCACCAAATCATGGGAAGATAATTTAAAAGAGTGGAGTACTCAAACCTGCCTTGCAAACATTAAGCTTTGTGATGTCCTTCTGGTCTGAAGAAGACGATATAACAAATTACAGCCCGAAGATAGTCATACGTTTCTTCTTCCATAGCCGTGTGTAGAAGATTCCTGCACATAATGAAAACTATATTAACATAGATTTACAGTGTGTTTATGAGCAAAATGTGTTGGACTGTACCTGTCTCCCATCAAATGTGTTGAAACCCATAAACGTCTCTTGCGAAGCAGTGTCTGAAGTAGATCCCCAGTGAGAACAAATGCAACTATTATGCCCCTTCTGCCGACATATATCACAAGACATCTTTGAGTTCTTCTTTTTAATTGTCGAACTCGAGGGCTCATCGACATCTTGCACTTTTGTCTTCTTCAGCCTACCGGGTTGCCTTTATCTTCTTGGCAGGAGAAGCTCTTTCAGATTTGGTTTTTGCGGCCACATTTGGTGGCCGCTCACGGGTTGAACAAAATGTGAGTACATCTACAGGTAAGTTGCCTGGTAATAGCATTGATGCACGTAATTCTTCGGTGCTACTCTCAAGAAATACATGCATAGAATGGAATGGACACACGAGATTCCAGTAAGCTCTTACCTGTTATAGTTATACATACGTATTCATGTCGATAATGTATTGTTTGTTGTCATTGCTTACCTCAAATCGTGCACCTCCCGCAAGCACAACACTCCAATTTCGACCTGCACTTTCTAGCTACTTAAGCTTTTTTCTTATCTGGAGACACAGAAGGTCTATTGATTGGGCCAACTTCTCAAATCTTTTCACAATACGAGTCATCAAGCCCTGTTTGATCATCTCGAACATGGTCAAGATCGATTTGTCCCTAGCCGGCAATAGAACTGTATTGAATGACTCACACAAATTATTCAAGCCCATTTCGCACTTGAGGATCGAAGAGAATGCATGGCTGGCCCAATATCTAGGCTCTTGTTCTCAAAGCCATGCGTGGGCATCCAGGTTAAGCTGATGCAGTTTCCTCATTTCTATCTCAAAATGATAACTTGTGGTTGTCCTGGATGCATTCCACATCGCATCTTTGTACGCTCTGCACCGAAATAGGTTTTTGAAATTGGCATACATATGATAGAGGCAGTAGTGGTGTTCGGCGTGTTCTAATTCATCTGTCACAGCGTTTAGCAAACCCTAATATTTGAAAGAAAAACATAGTCAACATAAAACAATATAATGTAGAGAGTACTGATCAGATAATTTCTAGGAAATACTGTACTTGACAATCTCCTAAACATAATTACCTTTCTGAGTAAGTTCCCATGAAAGACTTGAGGGATCACAAATGGTCGTACTTAAAATTCAGTCTCCTAAACAGAACTTCCTTAGGAGACTGAATTTTATAAGTTATTTCTGTAGCAAAGTGTTCCAATAGATG
This sequence comes from Begonia masoniana, assembly GCA_022432975.1. Taxonomy (NCBI): domain Eukaryota; kingdom Viridiplantae; phylum Streptophyta; class Magnoliopsida; order Cucurbitales; family Begoniaceae; genus Begonia; species Begonia masoniana. The sequence goes on from CM039507.1 coordinate 36,118,655, forward strand.
GTTTTTAGCATAAATGTTTTCAAGCTGAGACGAATTACCTAAAATCTTGACTAAGATTGCTTTGCCTTATAATGTTATGCATTTTAATTGCGATTAGACTTGTTTATATTCTAGTGTTGTTTAATTTTGTTAGCTTGAGGACAAGTTTTCGTCCAAGTTTGGAGGTGTGATAAATGTGTATTTTACACACTTATTTGTACTCGTTTATGCTTGATTCGATAACTTTTTTCTCAAGTGTTTGAAGGAATTTGACATCTTTTGTGTAAGTGTGCAGACAATTTGCATAAAACAGGTTAGAGCTAGAATACAACGAATGGAAGAAGCTCAAGAGGAAGAAAAGAAGAAAAAGTGAAGTTGGAGAAAACAGAGAAGTCGCCAATCGATCGACCATTTTGGGCGATCTATCGGCTGAAAAGAAACAGAAGAATTGAGAGCAAGAAAATAGAGAAGTCGCCGATCGATCGGCCATTTTGAGCGATCAATCGGCTGAAGAGAAGATATGTTGCACGAGATAGAGAAGTCGCCGATCGATCAACTAAATGTGGCGATCGATCGGCTGAAGCTAAGGAATTTCAAGAAGTGAGGCGAAGCAGAAAAGTAGCCGATCGATCGGCTGAAGATTTTACAGGAAGCAGAAAAGTAGCCGATCGATCGGCTATCTTCAGCGATTGATCGGCTACTGCTAGAAAACTTATGTGTTTTAATCTGAGTCGTTGATCTGAATTAGGAAATAAGAGGATAGAGGCAACCCTAAGAAAAAAGGAGGATTATTCAGAAATTATTATGGAGAGAGGAGATTCAGACGAGAAGAGAGAGACTATCACGAAAGAGGAGGCGACGAAGAAGAATTTTATTGAGAATCAACCCTAGCGCACGGAAATGGTGGAACAAGGCGAGAGTTTTGAAATTGGACACCAGCATAGTTTTTTTCTCCTCTTCTTCTACTATTTACTTATGAACATCTTTATTATTGATGTTTCTTTTTCTTCTAGTATGAACTAACTTTTCTCTCTAGGGCTACGATGTAACCAGACAATATTTATTTTATGTTTCTTTATTTAATTAAATTCAATAAGTATTTCTTCCAATATTGTTAACGCATTGAATTCTTATACTTAAAGCTTGTAATTTTCTGGCCAATCATTACTTGATTTCTGAGGTGTTTTGAAATTGAGAGGTGATGAACACTCGAGCAATGAAATTAATGTCATAAATATGCGTAGGCTAGAGATATTTACGATATTGATGTGATCATTGTGATTTCTCAATTTAATTGTATTTTATTAATGCTAAGATTTGAGACTGAGAAGTGATAACTATTAATCAGATAAACTAAGCAATGCTCGAGAGAGCTTGTATTAGAATTTAGCGAAATCGATCGTCAACATAGGAAGAATACTGATGAATATGATTAGAAATAAATGAAATAAATGTTGTCTTGGTGAAATCGTATTACCTAGGCTTTTATTAATCAAATTTAATCTCATTTTATCTGTTTTATTATTTTACATTAGTTTACTTTACTTGTTTTGGTCATTCAATTTAATTTCAATTCTTGAAACCATAAAATGTGTTCAATTTAGAATTAAGATTAATAAATTCGATTATTAATTAACAAGTCATTGTGGGTTCGACACTCTAATTATCACTTTATTACTTGTTGCGACTCGTACACTTGCGAACTATTTTTCACAACAAATTTTTGGCGCCGTTGACGGGGACTTCATTATTAATATCGAATTAATTAATTTTAATTTTATTTTGAATTCTATTTATTTTATTTCTTTATTTTCTTGTTATTTTCAGGTGCATGCGTAAAGAAGAAAACGCTAATCTTCTCCCGCTTAATCTTGAGATCGACCGTACGTGTCGACAACATCGTAAAGTGAGAAGAGAAATTATTCAACCAGCGCGTGCCATCATGGGAGATAACTGGGAAGACAATAGTGAAAACCGGACCTTGCTGGATTATGTTATGCCTACTGTATCCGGAGTGCATTCAGATATTCGCAAACTTGCCATCGCTGCTAATTTTGAAATTAAGCCGGGCACCTTGCACATGATTCAACAATCTCAGTTTAGTGGATTAGCTTTTGAAGACCCCAAAGATCATATTACAAATTTTTTAGAAGTATGCCATACTTTCAGATTTCACAATGTGGGGGATGATGCAGTGAGATTACGCTTATTTCCATTCTCATTACAGGATCGTGCAAAGAACTAGCTTAACTTTCTGCCAGCTAATTCTATTAATACTTGGGAAGAGTTATGCCTGAAATTTTTTTCCAAGTTCTTTCTTTTTGAGAAGACCGCGAAGCTTCGCAACGATATTATCAACTTCAATCAATTCGTTGGGGAAACATTATATGAGGCATGGGCACGTTTCAAGGATATGTTAAGAAAGTGTCCAAACTATTACCTCTGAAGTGGATGCATATTTAAACTTTTTATGTGGGATTGTCGGCATCTACTAAAACTCTGGTCAATGCAGCTGCAGGTGGTGCTTTAATGAGAAAAACTGAAGAAGTCGCTTATGAGTTATTAGAGGAATTAGCACTTAACAATGACCAATGTCCAGTGGAGCGATCAATTATGAAGCGCACAACGGGTACTCCAGAACTCGAGGCTGTGAAAGCTTTAACCCTACAAGTTGCCTCATTAACTAAGAAACTACATGAGTCTCATATGGCAGCAAGTGTAGGGAAAACAGCGAAAGTTAACTGTCAATGGTGTCAAGGGCAGCATTTGAGTGAAGAATGTCAAGAGGGAAATCTCATGTCGAATGAACCCGCAGAGCAAGATAACTATATGGGTAACTTTAATCGTCAAGGTAATCCCAACTCCAACACTTATAATCCAGGATGGCAACAACACCCAAATTTTTCTTAGCGAAATTCTCAAAATGCTATGCAGCCACTTCAAGCAGCTCAACCCGGTCCATCTCAACAAATGGAAAAGAAAAATGATCTTAAAACAGCCCTTATGCAGTTTATGACCGAAACTCGTACTGCAATGCAAAATCAATCAGCCCAAATTCAAAGTCTTGAAAATCAACTTGGTCAATTCGCCAGCGTCATTAATGGAAGACCTCAAGGCTCACTACCAAGTAACAAAGAGGTGAATCCAAAAGATCATTGTAATGCAATCACCACTCGAAGGGAACAGTAATGCAAAAAGAGAAAACGTGCCTAAAGTTGTTAATGAGGAGTCCAATGTAGATGAAGTTCCAAAGTCATCACCATCTCATCAAGCACCAATTCAAGCAAATTCACCTCCAGTGCCATTTCCACAAATATTAAAAAATGTGAAGCTTGATAAACAATTTTCTTAATTCCTTGATGTCTTCAAGAAGCTCCACATTAATATTCCATTTGCCGACGCGTTGGAACAAAAGCCGAGTTATGCCAAATTTATGAAAGATATTTTTTTCCAAAGGCGCAAAATAGAGGAGTGTGGTATTATAGCTCTTACAGAAGAATGCAGTGCCATTATTGAGGAGGAAGCTCCTTAAAAAATTAAAAGATCTGGGAAGTTTTACTGTGCCTTGCGAGATTGGAAATTCTGTATTTGCCAAGGCACTGTGTGACTTAGGGGCGAGCATCAATTTAATGCCTCTATCTATATTTCAGAAACTTGGTCTAGGCGAAGCAAAGCTGACAAGGGTTACATTATTGATGGCAGATCGATCTATTAAGCACCCGAGGGGAATCACTGAAGACGTGCTTGTCAAGGTTGATAAATTCATATTCCCTGCTGATTTTATTGTGCTTGATATGGAGGAAGATAGAGTGTGCCAATTATTTTGGGCAGAACATTTCTTGCTACAGGTCGTGCTCTTATTGATGTACAAAAAGGTGAGTTAAGCTTGAGAGTTCAGGATGAAGAAGTTACATTTAACGTATTCAAAGCCATGAAGTATCCGGGGGATAACAGTGATGTTTTTCGCGTTGAAGTTACCGAGTCCACGGCAGATGAAGTTGCACTTCAACCAGATGACCCTTTAGAAGCATGTATATTTGAGCAGAATTATTATCTAGAAGAGGACACGGAAGTATGAGGTTATGCTATATGGATGAACTCTTATGAGCCGAATAGAAGGAAATATTATGAAAATTTGGGGGAAGGCCTGTCACGCACGTTGCCATCCATTGAGCAACCACCTGTATTAGAATTGAAGACACTGCCATCACATTTAAAATATGCATATTTACAAGCCCCATCTTCGTTACCGGTAATTATTTCCTCTGACCTATCAATAGAAGATGAAGACAAATTACTCCAAGTTCTCCGAAAATTCAAATCGACAATTGGTTGGACTCTGGCTGATTTAAAGGGGATAAGCTCCTCATTTTGTATGCATAAAATCCTTATGGAGGAGGATCACAAACCATCAGTGGAACACCAACGACATCTCAACCCCACCATGAAAGAAGTAGTACGCAAAGAAATCTTAAAGTGGTTAGATGCGGGGGTGATATACCCAATTTCTGACAGTTCATGGGTTAGCCCTGTTCAAGTTGTACTAAAAAAAAGAGGAATGACAGTTGTGCAAAACGAAAATAATGAGCTCATTCCGACTCGCACTGTCACCGGTTGGCGCATATGTATAGATTACAAGAAATTAAACAATGCTACAAGAAAAGATCACTTCCCGCTTCCGTTCATTGATCAGATGCTTGACAGGCTCTCAGGGCACGGATTTTATTGTTTTCTTGATGGATACTTCGAGTACAATCAAATAGCCATAGCCCTCGAAGACCAAAAGAAAGCCACATTTACCTGCCCTTACGACACCTTTGTATTTGGACGGATGCCCTTTGGCCTTTGTAACGCTCCTGCCACTTTTCAATGTTGCATGATAGCAATATTTTCTGACATGGTCGAACGCATTATTGAGGTATTCATGGATGATTTTTCTGTTTTTGGATCTTCTTTTGATCGTTGTCTGGAGAATCTGAATACGGTGCTTCAACGTTGTGCCGAGACAAATTTGGTTCTAAATTGAGAAAAATATCATTTCATGGTACGTGAAGGTATTGTATTAGGCCATCGAGTCTCATCCAAGGGGATAGAAGTGGATCGTGCCAAGATTGATACGATTGAGAAGTTACTACCACCTATCTCAGTTAAGGGCGTGAGGAATTTTTTGGGACACGCAGGATTTTATCGTCGATTCATCCAAGACTTCAGCAAGATCACCAAGCCATTATGTAACCTACTGGAAAAAGGTGTGGAGTTTAAGTTTGACACTGAATATTTAAATGTGTTCAATTTATTGAAAGAAAAGCTCACTTCAGCAACCATTGTAGTAGCACCAGACTGGAACCATCCATTCAAAATTATGAGCGATGCTAGTGATTTTGCAATTAGAGCAGTGTTAGGGCAACACCAAGATAGGACATTTTGCACTATTTATTATGCGAATCGAGTACTTAATGAAGCTTAGTTGAATTATGCTACAACAGAAAAAGAACTGCTTGCAGTGGTATTCGCCTTCGACAAATTTCATCCTTATCTCATTGGCAATAAGGTAATTGTTTTTACTAATCATTCAGCCATTAAATATCTTATGGTTAAAAAAGATGCAAAATCGCGCCTCATTCGTTGGGTTTTACTACTCCAAGAGTTCGATTTAGAAATTAGAGATAAAAAGGGCACGAAAAATCTAGTGGTAGATCACCTGTCCAGACTACAACCTCAAGAACATGTGAAAGAGGATGGAGTACCAATTGTTGATACCTTTCTGGATGAACAACTTTTTAGCGTCAGCACTACACCATGGTACGCAAATATTGTCAATTTCCTTGCTAGCGGTGTTCTGCCCATAGTGCCTTCAGCCTATAAAAGAAAGAAATTTGTTACTGATGTTAAAAGATATTATTGGGATGATCCCTTTCTTTACAAGCACTATGCGGATTAGGTCATAAGGCGGTGTATTTCGGAAGGCGAGATGGAAAATATATTAAAGCATTGTCATTCACTAGAGTGTGGGGGCCATTTTGGTGGCAAGAGAACAACTCCAAAGGTATTATAATGTGGTTTTTTTTCCTACCCTTTTCAAAAATGCTCATTTATTTGTTATGTCATGTGACCGCTGCCAACATATCGGTAATATTTCGCACCGAGATGAGATGCCATTGACCAATATTCTGGAAATAGAATTATTTGATGTTTGGGGGATCGATTTCATGGGTCCGTTCCTTACTTCTTTCAATCATAAATATATTCTCCTGACAGTAGATTATGTGTCAAAATGGGTGGAGGCATCTGCTACCCCAACTAATGACGGTAAAGTGGTGCTAAATTTTCTTCGTAAAAATATTTTCACACGATTCGGTACTCCTCGGGCTATTATCAGTGATGAAGGTACGCATTTTTGTAATAAGCAATTTGAAGGCTTATTGTTGAAATATGGTGTAAAGCATCGCAATTCTCTCGGATATCATCCGCAATCTAATGGTCAAAATCGAGGTTTCGAATAAAGAGATCAAGCAAATTCTGGAAAAGACAGTAAGCTCATCTCGCAAAGATTGGTCACGAAGGCTAGATGATTCTCTTTGGGCATATCGAACAGCATTCAAAACACCATTAGGAATGTCACCATACTGTTTGGTCTTTGGTAAAGCATATCATCTTCCAATGAAATTAAAGCATCGAGCTTTATAGGCCATTAAAAAAATAAATATGGAGTCACAAGCAGCAGGCGAAGCAAGAATATTACAATTGAACGAGCTGGATGAATTTAGAAGAGAAGCTTAAGAAAATTCCAGAATTTATAAAAAAAAGACGAAGGCGTGGCATAATAAACATATTGTACCGTAGGAATTTGCACCAGTACAGCAAGTCATATTATTTAATTCACGACTTCGGTTATTTCCCAAAAAACTCAAGTCAGGATGGTTAGGTCCGTTCACGGTAATTAAAGTGTTTCCTCATGGGGCAGTTGAAATTCAAGGTGAACATCAATCTACAATCAAGGTTAACAGTCAAAGATTGAAACCGTATTGGGGCGATACATTCGACATTGCAAAATCTGTTCTCCTTTTAAACAAAATGTGAAGCAGCACAGCGTCAGGCTGATGACGTTAAAACACGCACTTGGTGGGAGGTAACCCATTTATCATTATTTTTTTTTTAATTTTTTTAATTTATTTTTATTATTTTTGTTTTCAGTTCTAATTTAGTGATTTCATTTTGATATGATTAGTTTTATTATTATGTAGGTAGTTTCATAGTTTTCAGTGTTTTAAGTTTCAGTTGAAAAAAAAAAATTTGACTTCTCTGAAACAGAGAAGTTGCCGATCGATAGGCTCATTTGGCGAACAATCGGCGACTCACATTATTTTTGGAACAGAGAAGTCGCCGATCGATCGGCTAAATGTGGCGATCGATCGGCAAAGCACAGCAATTTTGTTTAAAAACAGAAGAGTCACCGATCGATTGGCTAAATGTGGCGATCGATCGGCGCTTCTAATTTTAATACCAGGCGATCGATCGCGTCTCTCATTTACCCCTTCTAGCTGTTTCAACCCTACCCTTTTCTCCCTTTCTCACCTACGATCGATCGGCGCCCTTATACCTTATTTTCTATCACCTTCTTCAGCGACACAACACTGAGCTCTCCCACAACAAAAGGTAATCCTCTCCTACTCAGCACTTTTCTTTCTCGCACTTGGACATTTTCAAATTTTTGAACTTTCTCTTCAATGCTCTAGTTTTGGTTATACTTTGAAATTCTTTCGAATATGTTCACTCTTTTCATGATGTGATCGTCCAGTGGCCATTGATTGTTAATTTTGAGGGTGGTTAGGGTCGTAGTCTAATTGTGGTTCACCGTTTATTATGCATGCCCACCAGGTGTTTGATTAAATGTTTGAGTCAAATGAACCCTCCAATTATGCATTTTTTTACTCCAAATTTATTACTTACTTCTCTCACGTGCTTAACTGTCATGCGTGTGTATGCTAGGTTGGATGTGTTTGCTTCGTGTGTGAAGTAACAGGTTATATATACCGTGTGACATTCCAAGATGCTGCCTAAACGATCCAGAGCCAAGACCAGTTTAGTATCATTCAGCCCCATCCAGCACTCATTCCTCAGCCCTACAGCGGCCAACTATTTTAAGGAGTTTATGACCAAAGACAAAGCAATTATCTGTGAAGTTCAATTCCAGCCTGCAGTGACTAATGGCAACATCTTGGCCATGCTTCGACAACGACGGTGGGAGACTATTGCAGTGCTCAGTGGTGATGCGAACGTCACTGTCGTTCGCAAATTTTATGCAAACCTCATGGCCGCAAATAATGATGGGCCTATCAAAGTTAGGAACAAATTCATCGACTTCTCTGCTGCAGCTATCAACACTCACCTCGACCTCGACAGTTTAGTGGTGTTGTGAAAAATATTGATCGCAAGTGTACGAGTCGCAACAAGTAATATAGTGATAAAATAGAGTGTCGAACCCACGAGGACTTGTAATTAATAATCGAAATAATTAATCTTAATTCTAAATTGAACACATGTTTGATGATTTTCAATAATTAATTGCAATTAAAATAAATGACTAAAACAATTAAAATAAACTAAATTAAAATAGCAAAATAAATAAACTGAGATTAAATCAAATTAATAAAAGCCTAGGTACTACGATTTCACCAAGACAATATTTATTTCAATCCTTCGCAATTATATTCATAAATATTCTTCCTATGTTGATGATCGATTTCACTAAATTCTATCACAATCTCTCTCGAGCATTGCGTAGTTTATTTGATTAATGGGTTATCACTTCTCAGTCTCAAATCCTACATTAATCAAATACAAATAAATCAAGAAATCACAGTGATCACACAAATACTGTAACTATCTCTAGCCTACGTATATTTATGACATTAATTTCAATGCTCGGGTATTTATCACCTCTCAGTCTCAAAACACCCCAAAAATCAAGTAAAGATTGGCCAGAAATTTACAGGCTTTAAGAACAGAAATTAAATGCGCCAACAATATTGGAAGAAATACGTATAGAATATAATTAAACGAAGAACATAAAATAATTATCGTCCGGCTACATCGTAGCCCCTAGTAAAAAGGTTAGTTCATGCTAATATAAAAATAAACAACAAAAATATTAGAATATTGCATAATTAAATAATGGAAATAAAAGAAAAGAAAACAAAGCTGTAGAAATTGTTTCAATCGCCTCCAGCGCCCTCTGCTTCGCTGCGAAAATCGCCGACTCCAATCGCCGAAATCAGAATCTTGCTCGCCAGAATCCGCCGACCACGCTCGCCGGAATCTCGCCGAATATCAGAATGTCTCCTTTTTCCGTCGCTGAAAATTTGCAGAATCGATCTCTGCTCTGTGTAAATCGCCGACAGAGAATGCTCTCCAAATCCGAATCGTCGCTGCCGCGCTCTCGCTCCCAATCGTCGGATCTTTTCTGCCCAAATCGCCGAAGTCTTGCCTCTCGGCCGAAGCTCTCAAATCGCCACGCAGAATCGCTCAAGGCTCTGCCTCAATCGCAGAATGCTTTCCCCCTCTGCCGCAACTCTCTAAATCGCCAGGTCGCTCTTTAGGTTATATCTCTTCTCTTTTTATCGATCCGTAGTTGAGATTCTCTGATTTCTTACCTTAACGGATCAGATCAGATGCAGCACCATTTCCAAAATTGCTCAAAACCGAATTGCTGTTTCTTTCCAAAATCGCTCAAAACCGAATCGTTGCTCCAGGTTTTTATTTCTTTTTCCTTTAATCAATCAATGGATGAGATGCAAGGATTTCTAGGATTAACGGTTTAGATCATAATAGGATTACTTTCCAAAAGTGCTGGCTATCGATCACTGAATTTGAGTGCTCATTCGCTGCTTCTTTGTTTTCCTTCAGCCAGTTATCGCGCCGATCGTTTAATTTGCATCAGATTTTTATTCTTTTGAGCTGAACAATCGCCTTAGATGTGCAATCATTTGGCATGTGTTCTGTTTCTCTGGTTGAGTTTAGCTTCTTTCATTCCTCTTTCAGCATTTGTTTGTTTTCTTTTCTTTCTCCCACCTGTTCGGGATGATTTGTCTGCACACTTACAAAATACATCAAATACTTTCGTATACTTGATAAAAACTTAACCATTCAAGTGTAAAAAAATAATAATAAGTGTGTAAAATACAGACTTATCACACCCCCAAACTGGAATGAAAGCTTGTCCTCAAGCGAACAAAATACCAGTCAGTTAACACAAATATATAATCTCAATTTAAAATTTGCTCGATAAAATATAACAATGGTAAAACAATCTTAATCATGATTTTCGGTAATTCGTCTCTGCTTGAAATACTCATACTAAACCACCAAGCTAAATACTTTGCAAGAGAAATAATTCATATTAGCACATTGAAAATAATTTACATAGAAATCTTCATGTGTGTGTGCGTTTATTCTTATCTTCCTCTAATTGTCGGTTCAACTAATGTAGCTACAGGTAAGGGATACATTCTCATTTCACTCGGGATCGCTCCAGTCACTCTAATCATTCATCAGCTTTGCCCACTATCCAACTAATAGCAAATATCCATAAATCAAAACAAAAGTCAATAGGTCTTCACAAACTTGTAATGAAAGGTTGGGTTAAGGGGTAGGAATTTTATGGATTCAAGCGAATACTTAGAGCACCACTCATTCCCCCTTATTTCATCCAATCAAAAATTTCTCTGGTTCACTTACTCACTTGTTGAACTCACTCAAATTTTCTTCTAATCGCTCACCCCCAAACTTACTCCACTCAATATCACTCACTTTAACTCCTTTGTCATTGTTACAACACAATATCAATACAAACCTAATAATTGCATAAAATAAAATAAGATTGAAAGCTGAATTGTTCAGACTTGCTTTTTCTTTTTTTTTCTTTTTTTTTTTTTTTTGACACATAACATAAATACAACGAATTAATGCTGCAAAAAGAAACAAATGACAAAGGAGTTGCTATTGAATTTCACCAGCATTTTTTTTTTTTTTTCAACTCTCCCCTAATTATATCAATATCCCTGTGCTCATTTAATAGGGCAGGAAAATGTCAATTCACATTCGAGGATAATGAGCAAAACCAAGAAAGATTTGTCTTCACAGTATTCTCGTTCTCACACATTTGACTGGAGTTACACTCCCTTACCCTGTTTATTCTCGTTCACTCCCTCACTGTGTTTGGGTTTCACTCTTAGTAGACTACACAAATATTACCAACAAATAGAATCAAACAAGAATAAAACGTGCTCAGATTTTTGAAGATAACTCTGTAAGCTCTAATCAATGCAAACTAAAACAAATCAAATCTTCTACTCAGTATTTTCCAAGGAGTCAAAGTATGAATCAATCATTTAAATCATCATCGATACCTCAACCAAGATTTCAGATTGCATAACCATATAATCTATCAAAGTGCTAAGATACGCTAAAATCACCCCCAAACTTAAAATAGACATTGTCCTCAATGTATCAAAAATATAGGGTAAAAGTCGCGTACCTCATAATGTCTTGAGCTGGTCGTGGAGTTTCGGTCGAAGGAGTACTCGAGCAGAAGTGTTTTTTTTTTTTTTATATATATATTTATAATTAACTAAATAAAATAAAATAAAATGATAAAACGATAAAAAGAATTTAAGATAACTAATTCGGACCCTATTTAAAAGAAGAAAAATAAATGAAATAAAAGAAGAAAAATAAATAAAAATAAAATAAAATAAGAAACTAAATAAAACTAAAAATAACAGTAAGAGAATAAAATAAAATAAAATAAAAACAAAATAAAAATAAATAAAGAAATTATTATTATTATTATTTTAACCTGAAATAAATAAAATGATAAAACGGAAATAAAATGACTTAATAGAAACCTATTTTAAAAAAGAAAAATAAAAATAAAAGAAGTGAAATAAAGTAAAAAGAGAAGATAAAATGAAATAAGAAATTAAAACATAAAAACAAATGAAAATATAATGAAAACGAAAATGAAATAAAAAAAAAGAAAACGAAACTACAACTAAGTAACACGAAAATGAAAATAACAAAAACAAAAATAAACAGAAATAAAAATAAAGAAAAATGAATAAAGGAAAATAAATAACTAATGGGTTACCTCCCACCGAGTGCGTGTTTTAACGTCGTCAGCTTGACGATATGCTGCATCATAGTTAATTGAGAATAAGAACGGACTTAGCGCTATCAAAGGTGCCTCCCCAATATGGTTTTAATCGTTGCCCGTTGACCTTGAATGTTGATTGATCCTCACCTTGAATTTCCACAGCACCATGAGGGAATACTTGAATAACCGTAAATGGACCTGACCATCGTGATTTGAGTTTTCCAGGAAATAACCGAAGTCGAGAATTGAATAATAACACTTGCTGGCCTGGGATGAATTCTTTCAATACAATATGTTTATCGTGCCACGCCTTAGTCTTTTCTTTATAAATTCTTGAATTTTCGTAAGCTTCTCGTCGAAATTCATCAAGCTCGTTTAACTGCAATAGTCTAGCTTCGCCAGCTGCTGGGAACTCCATATTTATCTTTTTAATAGCCCATAAAGCTCGATGCTCCAATTCCACCGGAAGATGACAGGCTTTACCAAAAACCAAACGGTATGGCGACATACCTAATGGTGTTTTAAAAGCTGTTCGATAAGCCAAAAGAGAATCATCTAACTTACGGGACCAATCTTTGCAAGAAGAGCTGACCGTCTTTTCTAAAATTTTCTTGATTTCTCGATTTGAAACCTCGGTTTGGCCATTAGATTGCGGATGATAACTGAGGGCCTTGCGATGCTTGACACCATATTTCAACAATAATGCCTCAAATTGTTTATTACAAAAGTGCGTACCTTCATCACTGATAATAGCCTGAGGAGTACCGAACCTTGTAAAAATGTTTTTACGAAGAAAATTTAGCACCACTTTTCCGTCATTAGTAGGAGTAGCTATGGCCTCCACCCATTTCGAGACATAATCGACAGCTAAGAGAATATACTTATGATTGAAGGAGGTAGGAAACGGACCCATGAAATCGATTCCCCAAACATCAAATAATTCAACCTCTAGAATATTAGTCAATGGCATCTCATCGCGGCGTGAAATATTACCGGTACGTTGACAACGGTCACATGATAGAGCAAATAAGTGCGCATCTCTGAAAAGTGTAGGCCAAAAGAAACCACATTGTAATACTTTCGCTGCTGTTCTCTTACCGCCGAAATGACCCCCACACTCTAGTGAATGACAATGCAGTAATATATCTTGCACTTCGTCTTCCGGAATACATCGCCGTATAACCTGATCCGCACAATGCTTGTAAAGGAATGGATCCTCCCAATAGTATCGCTTAGCATCAGCAAAAAATTTCTTTCGTTTGTGAGCGGACGGCTCTATGGGTAGCACACCACTAGCCAGGAAACTAACAATATCTGCATACCATGGTGTATTGTCAATACTAAATAGTTGCTCATCCGGAAAAGTATCGACTATAGGGACTCCATCTTCTTTTACGTGTTCTCGAGGTTCAAGTCTTGACAAGTGATCTGCCACTAGATTTTCTGTACCTTTTTTATCTCTGATTTCCAAATCGAACTCTTGGAGTAGTAGAACCCACCGAATGAGGCGAGGCTTTGCATCTTTCTTAACCATAAGGTATTTAATGGCAGAATGATCAGTGAAAACAATTACCTTGTTGCCAATAAGATAAGGACAAAATTTATCGAAGGAGAATACAACTGCAAGTAGTTCCTTTTCGGTGGTAGCATAATTCAACTGGGCGTCATTAAGGACTCGGCTTGCATAGTAAATCGTGCGAAATGTCTTATCCTTGCGTTGCCCTAATACCGCGCCAATTGCAAAATCGCTAGCATCACTCATAACTTCAAATGGGAGATCCCAATCCGGTGCTACAACAATAGGTGCAGAGGTGAGCTTCTCTTTTAATAAATTGAAGGCGACTAAACATGCGTCATCAAAGTGGAACTCCACCCGTTTTTCCAGCAAATTACATAATGGCTTGGTGATCTTGCTGAAATCTTGGATGAAGCGTCGATAAAAGCCGGCATGTCCCAAGAAACTCCTTACTCCCTTAACTGTTATAGGTGGCGGTAACTTCTCAATCGTATCAATCATGGCGCGATCCACTTCTATCCCCTTGGATGATACCCGATGTCCTAATACAATACCTTCACGTACCATGAAATGACATTTTTCCCAATTCAATACCAAATTTGTCTCGACACATCGTTGAAGCACCATATTCAGATTCTCCAAACAACTATCAAAAGAAGATCCAAAAACAGAGAAATCATCCATGAATACTTCAATAATGCGTTCGACCATATCAGAAAATATTGCTATCATGCATCGTTGAAAGGTGGCCGGAGCGTTACAAAGACCGAATGGCATTCTTCGAAAGGCAAAGGTGCCGTAAGGGCAAGTAAATGTAGTCTTCTCTTGGTCTTCAGGAGCTATGGCAATTTGATTGTACCCGGAATAACCATCAAGAAAACAATAAAAATCATGCCCTGCGAGCCGGTCAAGCATCTGATCAATAAACGGAAGCGGGAAGTGATCTTTCCTAGTCGCCTTGTTTAATTTCCTGTAATCCATGCATATGCGCCACCCGGTAACAGTGCGAGTAGGAATGAGCTCATTATTTTCATTTTTCACAACTGTCATACCTCCTTTCTTTGGTACAACTTGAACAGGGCTAACCCATGAACTGTCAGAAATAGGGTATATCACACCAGCATCTAACCACTTTAATATTTCTTTGCGCACTACTTCTTTCATGGTAGGGTTAAGACGTCGTTGGTGTTCCACGGATGGTTTGTGATCTTCCTCCATAAGAATTCTGTGCATACAAAAAGATGAGCTTATTCCCTTTAAATCTGCTAAGGTCCATCCAATTGCTGATTTGAACTTTCGGAGTACTCGAAGTAATTTCTCTTCTTCTTCTTTAGATAAATCGGCGGCAATGATTACTGGTAGTGAAGATGGGGCCTGTAAATATGCATATTTTAAGTGGGCCGGTAGTGTTTTGAGCTCTAACACCGGTGGTTGCTCAATGGATGGTAAAGTGCGTAATGGGTCTTCTCCTAAATTTTCATAATATTTTCTCTTATTCGGCTCATAAGAGTTCATCCACATAGCATAATCAAGTGCTTCCTTGTCCGCTTCCAGAGAATCATTCTACTCAAAAATACATGCGGCTAACGGATCTGCTGGTTGACATGCAATTTCATCTATTATGGACCCGGTAGCTTCAACACGAAAAACATCATTGCTATCATCTGGAAATTTCATAGCTTTGAAGACGTTAAATTTTACTTCTTCATCTTGCACCCTCAGACTTAATTCACCCTTTTGCACGTCAATAAGGGCACGACCCGTAGCAAGGAATGGTCGACCCAAAATAATAGGCACATCTCGATCTTCTTCCATATCAAGCACAATAAAATCAGCTGGGAATATAAATTTATCAACTTTGACGAGTACATCTTCAATGATTCCCCTCGGGTGTTTAAGAGAGCGATCAGCCATTAACAATGTAACCCCTGTTGGCTTTGCTTCACCCAGATTGAGTTTCCTGAAAATAGACAAAGGCATCAAATTAATGCTCACCCCTAGATCGCATAGAGCCCTAGTAAAAACAGAATTGCCAATCTCGCAAGGCACAGTAAAACTTCCCGGATCTTTTAATTTCTGAGGGAGTTTCTTCTGAATGATTGCACTGCACTCTTCTGAAAGAGCAATAATACCACACTCCTCAATTTTTCACTTGTGGGAAAGAATATCCTTCATAAATTTAGCATAGCTCGGCATTTGTTCCAGCACCTCGGCAAACGGAATATTAATGTGGAGCTTCTTAAAGACATCAAGGAATTGAGAAAATTGTTTGTCGAGCTTCACGTTTTTCAATCGTTGTGGAAACGGCACTGGAAGTGATGGCTGAACTGGTGATGACTTTTGAACTGTTTCTGCACTGGACTTCTCACTGACCACTGTAGGCATATTTTTCTCCTTGTGCACTGGTTCGATAACTGTTCCCTTTCGAGTGGTGATGGCATGACAATGATCTTTTGGATTCACCTCTGTGCTACTTGGTAATGAGCCTTGAGGTCTCCCATTATTGAGGCTTGCAAATTGACTAAGTTGATTTTCAATACTGCGAATTTGGGCTGATTGATTTTGCATCGCAGTACGAGTCTCATTCATAAACTGCATAAGGACTGATTCAAGATCATTTTTCTTTTCAATTTGTTGAGATGGACCGGGTTGAGATGCATGAGGTGGCTGCATAGCATTTTGAGAATTCCTCCATGAAAAATTTGGGTGTTGACGCCAACCTGGATTGTAAGTATTAGAATTTGAATTTCCTTGACGATTGTAGTTGCCCATATAGTTGGCTTGCTCTGCTGTTGCATTCGACATAAGATTACCCTCTTGACATTCTTCACTCAAATGCGGCCCATGACACCACTGACAAGTAACCTTCATCGATTTCCCAACACTTGCTGCCATATGAGATTCTTGTAGTTGCTTGGTTAATGAGGCCACTTGTAGAGTCAGAGCTTTCATAGCTTCGAGTTCTGGAGTACCCGATGTGCGTCTCATAATCGATCGCTCCACTGGACACTGGTCATTGTTAAGTGCTAATTCCTCTAATAATTCATAAGCGGCGTCTTCCGTTTTTCTCATTAAAGCTCCACCTGCTGCTGCATTAACCAGAGTCTTTGTAGAAGCTGATAATCCCATATAAAAAGTCTGAATATGCATCCATATTGGTAGACCATGATTGGGACACTTTCTCAACATCTCCTTAAAACGAGCCCATGCCTCATATAATGTCTCCCCATCGAACTGAGTAAAATTAATTATATCATTGCGAAGTCTAGCTGTCTTCTCGAATGGAAAGAATTTGGAAAGAAATTTCTGACATAAATCTTCCCAAGTAGTAATAGAATTAGCGGGCAAAGAGTTAAGCCAGTTCTTCGCACGATCTCGTAATGAAAATGGAAATAGCCGCAGTCTCAATGCATCATCCCCCACATTATGAAATTTGAAAGTGTCGCATACCTCTAAGAAATTTGCAATATGATCCTTGGGGTCTTCTGAAGGTAATCCACTGAATTGAGATTGTTGAATCATGTGCAGGGTGCCCGGCTTAATTTCAAAATTAGCATTGATGGCCGGTCTACGAATAGCGAAATGCACTCCGGATACAGTCGGTATAATATAATCCAGTAAGGTCCGGGTCTCAACATGCACAAGTGGATGATTGTCATTAACGAGTGGAGGATTTTCAATATTGGATTCTCTGTTATCTCCCATAATGACACGCGCTGGTTGAATAAGTTCTCTTCTCTCTTTACGATTGCGTCGACGCGTACGTTCGATCTCAAGATTCAGCGGGAGAAGATTATCGTTTCCGTCTTTACGCATGCACCTGAAAAGAACACGAAAATAAACAAATAAAATAAATAGAATTCAAAATAAAACTAAAAATAATTAATTCGATATCAATAATTAAATCCTCGGCAACGGCGCCAAAAACTTGTTGTGAAAAATATTGATCGCAAGTGTACGAGTCGCAACAAGTAATATAGTGATAAAATAGAGTGTCGAACCCACGAGGACTTGTAATTAATAATCGAAATAATTAATCTTAATTCTAAATTGAACACATGTTTGATGATTTTCAATAATTAATTGCAATTAAAATAAATGACTAAAACAATTAAAATAAACTAAATTAAAATAGCAAAATAAATAAACTGAGATTAAATCAAATTAATAAAAGCCTAGGTACTACGATTTCACCAAGACAATATTTATTTCAATCCTTCGCAATTATATTCATAAATATTCTTCCTATGTTGATGATCGATTTCATTAAATTCTATCACAATCTCTCTCGAGCATTGTGTAGTTTATTTGATTAATGGGTTATCACTTCTCAGTCTCAAATCCTACATTAATCAAATACAAATAAATCAAGAAATCACAGTGATCACACAAATACTGTAACTATCTCTAGCCTACGTATATTTATGACATTAATTTCAATGCTCGGGTATTTATCACCTCTCAGTCTCAAAACACCCCAAAAATCAAGTAAAGATTGGCCAGAAATTTACAGGCTTTAAGAACAGAAATTAAATGCGCCAACAATATTGGAAGAAATACGTATAGAATATAATTAAACGAAGAACATAAAATAATTATCGTCCGGCTACATCGTAGCCCCTAGTAAAAAGGTTAGTTCATGCTAATATAAAAATAAACAACAAAAATATTAGAATATTGCATAATTAAATAATGGAAATAAAAGAAAAGAAAACAAAGCTGTAGAAATTGTTTCAATCGCCTCCAGCGCCCTCTGCTTCGCTGCGAAAATCGCCGACTCCAATCGCCGAAATCAGAATCTTGCTCGCCAGAATCCGCCGACCACGCTCGCCGGAATCTCGCCGAATATCAGAATGTCTCCTTTTTCCGTCGCTGAAAATTTGCAGAATCGATCTCTGCTCTGTGTAAATCGCCGACAGAGAATGCTCTCCAAATCCGAATCGTCGCTGCCGCGCTCTCGCTCCCAATCGCCGGATCTTTTCTGCCCAAATCGCCGAAGTCTTGCCTCTCGGCCGAAGCTCTCAAATCGCCGCGCAGAATCGCTCAAGGCTCTGCCTCAATCGCAGAATGCTTTCCCCCTCTGCCGCAACTCTCTAAATCGCCAGGTCGCTCTTTAGGTTATATCTCTTCTCTTTTTATCGATCCGTAGTTGAGATTCTCTGATTTCTTACCTTAACGGATCAGATCAGATGCAGCACCATTTCCAAAATTGCTCAAAACCGAATCGCTGTTTCTTTCCAAAATCGCTCAAAACCGAATCGCTGCTCCAGGTTTTTATTTCTTTTTCCTTTAATCAATCAATGGATGAGATGCAAGGATTTCTGGGATTAACGGTTTAGATCATAATAGGATTACTTTCCAAAAGTGCTGGCTATCGATCACTGAATTTGAGTGCTCATTCGCTGCTTCTTTGTTTTCCCCGATCGTTTAATTTGCATCAGATTTTTATTCTTTTGAGCTGAACAATCGCCTTAGATGTGCAATCATTTGGCATGTGTTCTGTTTCTCTGGTTGAGTTTAGCTTCTTTCATTCCTCTTTCAACATTTGTTTGTTTTCTTTTCTTTCTCCCACCTGTTCGGGATGATTTGTCTGCACACTTACAAAATACATCAAATACTTTCGTATACTTGATAAAAACTTAACCATTCAATTGTAAAAAAATAATAATAAGTGTGTAAAATACAGACTTATCAAGTGGCTAATGAATATCAAACCATGATGGACCCCGGGCCGGATTACAACATGATTTTGGGGGAGCTGGGCCACCGGGGTTCAACATGGATTTATTCTTCAGTCAACCCCGCCCAATCGTTACACCTCATCTCAAGCTGCCTCAATAGTGTGGTGCAAATTCATTCGAGGTAATTTGATGCCCACATCTCAAAAATCTGAGCTGACCAAGGAGCGAGCGGTGTTGCTCTACTGCATTCTCACAGGGCACTCTATAAATGTCGAATAGATTATCCACCAAAATATTCTCGCCTATCGGCAAGGGTCCACAGCCGGCCACATCCATCCCGTGCTAATCACCCACCTATGTGCTGCCGCCAATGTCCCTATGAGCTCCACAGATGAGCCATGGATCCAGTAGAGGGTGTACAGCTCGCCGAATATTGAAAGAATAGCGAATTAGCCTTATGAGATTGTAACGACCAATTTTCCTAGCAAGATATTGTCCGCTCTGGGGATTGGGCCGTAGCCCAATATCCTCCCCTTACGGCTTTGTTTGGCGAGGACTTCCCAGTCGGTCACTCAACCTGGTACTACTCTCGCCGAAGCACTTTTAACTTTGAAGTTCTTATGGGATCCGTTGTCAATTGTGCTTCAAAACGCGTCTTGCTATCTTGGGAGGGTCTCTTTACTTATGTTTCATTTCCACATACTTCCCTAAGCGATGTAGGATTGTTACGACCCCCCTTTTTACGACCCGTTACCTTCCAGTTCGCCCGCGCAGACGTACCGCCATCTGGGTTCCAGTTCGTGCAGCCATCGTACACATACTTACACATCCGGGTCATCACAATCACCCCCCCTCGGGGGCCCAACGTCCTTGTTGACCACATTTCCGGTTGTGGTACAGGCTCTGATACCATTTGTAACGACCCATTTTCCCAGCAAGATATTGTCTGCTCTGGGGATTGGGTCGTAGCCCAATATTCTCCCCTCACGGCTTTGTTTGGCGAGGACTTCCCAGTCGGTCACCCAACCTGGTACTACTCTCACCGAAGCACTTTTAACTTCGGAGTTCTTATGGGATCCGTTGTCAATTGTGCTCTAAAACGCATCTTGCTATCTTGGGAGGGTCTCTTTACATATGTTTCATTTCCACATACTTTCCCAAACGATGTGAGATTGTTACGACCCCCTTTTTACGACCCATCACCTTCCAGTTTGCCCTCGTGGACGTACCGCCATCCGGGTTCCGGTTCGTGCAGCCATCGTACATATACTTAGCTCGAGATAATGGATTAGGGTTCGATGAACATGATATAAATGCGCAAATTCCTTCTCAGCCAGTGCCTCTGCCTCGCGTACGGCGTATTCATAATTCTCGATACTTCACATCTGCACAAGCTGCCGTGGCACAAGAACGAGAAGCTCACAGAGAGGCTCGCCTTAAGCAGCATTATGAAAGTCAGTCGGCAGCACCACCCACTCTAGGCGCTTCTTCTTCCTCCATGCCCCCTAGCTCTTATTCCATTGATGAAGTAGGACATATGGTTGCACATCTGACTATTCAACAAGAGAAGATAAACACTCGACAAGCCCGTATGGAACAGAGATTGATGGAACATTCACAATTTATGGAGAAGCTTTCAATGCCCACCACGGTTACTCGACCCAATCTGCCCCCTTTTTCCTACCTATCCAGAGCATCTATTGCGGCCATTTGAATATCCATGCGACAATGAGGATGTCGATATGCCGGGCTCCATGTGAGGTACGCTATTCCCTTTCACGTTTTTCTTGTTTGCTTTGTTTACATTGAGGACACTGCTTTTATTTCAAGTTTGGGGGTGGATAAATTTCAGCTTACTTTATATCTGCATAAATGTTGTTTGGTTATGCAATCTTAATTCTTGATTAAGGTGTCTATGACTGAATTGTTGACCACAATTATACTTTGCACCTCTAGAAAAACTCTAAGCTAAAGATGATTTGTAGTATTTCACATTGACTTGAGCTTATGAAGTTAAACTCACAATTCTATACACGTTTCATTTTTGTTTGAATTCAGCTGTTGGTTTCATACATTTGTAGTCTACATTTAGTGAGAGCCAAACACTGTAAGGGAGTGCAACTCCAGTCCAATATAACAATAATGAGTGTTAGTAAGGTAAAAAAAATCATTCTCGATTTTTCCCAACATCCTCGAATGCATATTGAGATTTTTCAAATAAGAGAATGACTTAAGCCATTATTGGACCGATTGAACTTTCTTAGCTTACCTTGTTATGTCATTTAATGATAACCTTTAGTCACGCTTTTGAGCCTACAATTTGCCACTCAATTGTCACCTATTTCATGCTAGCCTCATATAATTTTCCTACCTTATTGATTGAGCATGGGGGTTTATTGATATTCATAGAGGAGATTAGGAGAAGGTGTTAAGGTGAATGATTAGAAACTCCTTTGTCATATTTTTCTTTTGTTGCATTCAGTATATTTTTATTTATGTTAGTCTATTCAACTAGGCACAAAAGTGACGATTGTAAAAAAAAAAAATTATTATTATTATTTTACTATGTTTGTACTGCTTATTTGTTGACAAAGGAGACAAAGTTAGATGCTATTGAACGATATAAGTTTTGGGGGACGAGAGATTAAAAGGAAGTGTGAATTAGTTTAATGAGTGAGTCAATAGTTCGAAGGATATTTTGAGTGGGTGAAATAAGCTAGAACAAGTGGTGCTCTGAATATTCGTTTGATTCCAAAAATCCTTACCATTTAGCTCAACCTTCCATTACAAACTTTTAAAGACCTGTCGACTTTTATTTTGATTTATTGATATTTGTTATTAGTTGGATGATGGGCAAAAACTATAAAACAATGAGAGTGAACAGAGTGATCCCAAGTGAGTTTTGCGTACATCCTTTCCCAGTAGCTACAACAGTTGAGCCAACAGTTAGAGAAAAATGAAAATGAGTTCACACACACAAGGATTTCCAAATAAGCGATGGTTGATGCACTATTATAAGTTATTTATGTGGCAAAGTGTTCCAATAGATGGTTTTTAGCATAAATGTTTTCAAGCTGAGACGAATTACCTAAAATCTTGACTAAGATTGCTTTGCCTTATAATGTTATGCATTTTAATTGGGATTGGACTTGTTTATATTCTAGTGTTGTTTAATTTTGTTAGCTTGAGGACAAGCTTTCGCCCAAGTTTGGAGGTGTGATAAGTGTGTATTTTACACACTTATTTGTACTCGTTTATACTTGATTCGATAACTTTTTCTCAAGTGTTTGAAGGAATTTGATGTCTTTTATGTAAGTGTGCAGACAATTTGCATAAAACAGGTTAGAGCTAGAATGCAACGAATGGAAGAAGCTCAAGAGGAAGAAAAGAAAAAAAAAAGCAAAGTTGGAGAAAACAGAGAAGTCGCCGATCGATCAGCCATTTTGGGTGATCGATCGGCTGAAAAGAAATAGAAGAACTGAGAGCAAGGAAACAGAGAAGTCGCCGATCGATCGGCCATTTTGGGCGATCGATCTGCTGAAGAGAAGATATGATGCACGAGATATAGAAGTTGCCGATCGATCGACTAAATGTGGCGATCGATCGGCTAAAGCTAAGGAATTTCGAGAAGTGAGGTGAAGCAGAAAAGTAGCCAATCGATCGGCTGAAGAATTTACAGGAAGCAGAAAAGTAGCCGATCGATCGGCTATCTTCAGCAATTGATCGGCTACTGCTAGAAAACTTATGTGTTTTAATCTGAGCCGTTGATCTGAATTAGGAAATAAGAGGATAGAGGCAACCCTAAGAAAAAGGAGGATTATTCAGAAATTATTATTCAAAGAAGGGAACGAAAAAGGCAGTTTTGGAGAGAGGAGATTCAGACGAGAAGAGAGAGACTATCACGAAAGAGGAGGCGACGAAGAAGAATTTTATTGAGAATCAACCCTAGCGCACAGAAACGGGGGAACAAGGCGAGAGTTTTGAAATTGGACACCAGCATAGTTTTTTTCTCCTCTTCTTCTACTATTTACTTATGAACATCTTTATTATTGTTGTTTCTTTTTCTTCTAATATGAATTAACTTTTTTCTCTAGGGCTACGATGTAACCAGACAATATTTATTTTATGTTTCTTTATTTAATTAAATTCAATAAGTATTTCTTCCAATATTGTTGACGCATTGAATTTTTATACTTAAAGCTTGTAATTTTTTGGCCAATCTTTACTTGATTTTTGGGGTGTTTTGAGATTGAGAGGTGATGAACACTCGAGCAATGGAATTAATGTCATAAATATGCGTAGGCTAGAGATATTTACGATATTGATGTGATCATTGTGATTTCTCAATTTAATTGTATTTTATTAATGCTAAGATTTGAGACTGAGAAGTGATAACTATTAATCAGATAAACTAAGCAATGCTCGAGAGAGCTTGTATTAGAATTTAGCGAAATCGATCTTCAACATAGGAAGAATACTGATGAATATGATTAGAAATAAATGAAATAAATGTTGTCTTGGTGAAATCGTATTACCTATGCTTTTATTAATCAAATTTAATCTCATTTTATCTGTTTTATTATTTTACATTAGTTTACTTTACTTGTTTTGGTCATTCAATTTAATTTCAATTCTTGAAACCATAAAACGTGTGTTCAATTTAGAATTAAGATTAATAAATTCGATTATTAATTAACAAGTCATTGTGGGTTCGACACTCTAATTATCATTTTATTACTTGTTGCGACTCGTACACTTGCGAACTATTTTTCACAACAATAACAAAGCGACCGTACTGCAGCAAACCTGCTTTGCAAGCAGCAATGCACATATACATTCTTTGGCATACCAATAAATTATCCCTCATCTCAGAAATATGTATTTTTAATGTGCTACCCGAATTTGATCTACATATTTCTACTGCGTACGACCAGATTAGCTTGTACTGTTCATCCTCATTGCCTTCATTAAGTGTTCGAGCTACGCTTCTTGCTCTTTTGGCAAGACTGAGTGTAACACCCAAGTTTTTCGAGTTTTCGCTCCAAGGGTGTGATGACCCGAATGTGCACGTAAGGTACGATGGCTGCACGAACCGGAACCCGGATGGCGGTACGTCCGCGAGGGCGAACCGGAAGGTGACAGGTCGTAAAAAGGAGGTCGTCACAATCCCACATCGCTTGGGGAAGTTTGTGGAAATGAAACATATGTAAAGAGACCCTCCCAACATAGCAAGACGCGTTTTGGAGCACAATTGGCAACGGATCCCATAAGAACTCTGAAGTTAAAAGTGCTTCGGCGAGAGCAATTCCAGGTTGGGTGACCATCTGGGAAGTTCTCGCCAAACAAAGCCGTGAGGGGAGGATATTGTGCTACGGCCCAATCCCCAGAGCGGACAATATCTTGCTGGGAATAGGGGTCGTTACAAATGGTATCAAAGCCTGTACCCAACCAGAAATATGGCCAACGAGGACGTTGGGCCCCCGAGGGGGGGTGATTGTGATGACCCGAATGTGCACGTAAGGTACGATGGCTGCACGAATCGGAACCCGGATGGCGGTACGTCCGCGTGGGCGAACCGGAAGGTGACAGGTCGTAAAAAGGGAGTCGTCACAATCCCACATCGCTTGGGGAAGTTTGTGGAAATGAAACATATGTAAAGAGACCCTCCCAACATAGCAAGACGCGTTTTGGAGCACAATTGGCAACAGATCCCATAAGAACTCCGAAGTTAAAAGTGTTTCGGCGAGAGCAATTTCAGGTTGGGTGACCTTCTGGGAAGTTCTCGCCAAACAAAGCCGTGAGGGGAGGATATTGTGCTACATCCCAATCCCCAGAGCGGACAATATCTTGCTAGGATATGGGGTCGTTACAAAGGGTATTTTCGTAAATAAGAAATATAGGTCCGTTTTCTGAGCGGACAATTTTATTAGAGCCCTAGGAATTTATGAAGATTTTTAGAGGAATAAGTAAATTTTTAGAAATCCAAATTGATAGTGTAACGCTATGTTCCGTTTTCAGCCCTATAGTGTTTTAACTCGTAAAAATAGTAAATTAAGTCTGTTTTGCAAACGGAGAGTTTCGTTTGAACCCTGGGAATAAGTGATAATATTTGGAGAAATAAGAGAATTTTGAAGGAACTAAATCAATAAACGAAATAATGAATTAAGCGAATAATTGGATGTAAGGGGTAAAAGGGTAATTTGTGAGGTTTGATTTATTAAAACACAAATCTCTCTCTTTTCTCTTCTCCATTTTCACGCAAGTCTCCAGAGAGCAATTTGCTCTCCATTTTTGGCGACATTTTTCTCCCCCACGGCCGTTTCCTTTAACGCCGATCAACGCTCTCCTTCCGACGATTTCCTCTTCGACTTTCTTCCCCAAGTCGATACTCTAGGTAAGTTCTAAGCTCTAGACTCCTTTGGATGTTGTTTTAAGGATTTTATTTTATTAGGGTTAATGGGGTTTTAGTTAGAAATCGATGGTATTGTGCTTTTATGCTTATTAGTGATACATTTGTCGTTATTTAGGTAGATTAAATGAATTAATGGTTATTGGTGGATTTAGGTTAAAGTTTGGATATTAGAGATTATTAGAAAACCATTAATGGAGGTTAAGTAAATGGTGAGTACAACGTGCTCGATGAAATGCCCGAATGGAGAAAATGAAGTTTTAGGAAAGAATTTCTTTAGTTAGGAGCTTGGTTTAAGTTTGGGATTCGTTTATTTAGGATCGATTTTAATGCCCTTATTTGTGAAATGCTCTAGGTGGAGACGACTTTTCGGACGGTGCACGGCTTACTACGGACGCCAGGTAAGTGGGTGCTAGGTTTCCGGCCCTTAAGGCCCTACATCGTGTCAACGTTAGGTTTTTGTTGTTTTGATGATGATTTTCTGATTGTGGAGTTTAATGAGTCGGGTAGCCTAGGATGTTAGCCATTAGTTATTTGTAAAGTTCTTTAAAAGTAGTGTATGTCCATGTACGTTGTGAATTGCTTGGTGATATGTTTTGATGATATGTTATACGTAGGTTCCTCATGCATCATGTTTTCTCAACGACATATGAAATGTTTTACATGCATGAAAATGAAATGTATGAAATGATTAAGTAAGATGGGGTGGTATGGCCATGAACAACAAAACCGTCCAACTCGAGGGACCATGAATCACTGTCCATATTGGACCATGAATACGACCGAAAGGACTATGTACACGCACTGCCTACCTCCCCAACACGATTCATGTTATGAAAAAGAATAAGAACGAGAAAAAGAATAAGTTTTATGAATTCATGCATTCATGTACATGTAAAGTATAGTGCATCCCCTTACTAAGCATTAGGCTTAATGTTTATGTTGTATGATGTAGGTGACAGGTGTGAAGGTGAGAGTCTCTCTCGATGACAAGGAATGGGTGATCGACGAATGGTGCTAGTGGCGACGGGGTGTGTTTTGGCAAGGTTCAATGACCGTAGGTGTGCTCCGAGCTATTTTGGGTAATTAATGTGAAATTGTTTTGATGTTAGAAATGTGAGGGATTTTAAGATATGTGGTGAAGTTTGATATTTTGGGATTTGTATAGTGAATGTAGGCTCGAAGTTGCGTCGTTTCGAATGATTTGGTGTCATGTTTGTTTTGGAGATGTTTTTAAGGAAATTCCATTTATTTTGTTGACGTTGTCTTAAGGTTTTAGTTGAGTAATATTTGATGATTTTAAGCATTTAGACATGTAAGGATTGGCTCGGTTTTAGAGCGATCCACGCGTTTAGTTTTTGTAAAAATTTGACTAAGAATAACCTACATTTTGTGTCATATGTTTTAGGTAAATGGTGAAGTTGTGTTATGTTTATATAAAAGTGATAAAGTGATTTTGTTGAGTGTTGTGAAGGTGAAGTAACGAAGAAGTGTTTGCAGGTAGGTGGAGAAGGGAAGAAGCAAGGCTCTGGAATTTGGATTCCAGAGCCGTTGCCGATCGATCGCCAGGAGAGGCGATCGATCGGCTACGTAGAGGGCGGCTCTCTGGATTTTCCAGAGAGCCTGGCGATCGATCTCCTATAAAAGGGGCGATCGATTGCCCTTCATGTTTTTGGTGGCGGCGATCGATCGCCCAAATAATGGCGATCGATCGCCCCTTGCGTTTCTTTTATGGCGACTGTTCGCCCTTCCCTCCTATGCTGGGCACTTTGACGATTTTGCCCTTTTAATTGTTTATTAGTTTAATTTATTGATTATTTGAATGATTTTAAGGGATTTCAACAATCCGAGACTTCGATTTAGTAATTTAGAAGTCGAAACGTTACGAGTGATATAAAAAGAAAAATTTTACGTGATTACGAGGGCTTAAAGTCAAGGTTACGTCATGGTTAGTCCGTGGCGGCCCTGATCGGGTTGGGGTTGTTACACTGAGTGTAATGTTGACGGTCAAATTCTTCCTCACTCTCTCGATAATGGAAGAGATTTTCTACCTAAGTTGACTTTTGAATCTATCAAGATAATGATTTGCCACTTATTTCGCTCTAGCGTGTCGATTCTCAATTTTCCTTGAACAGTTGTGAGAATCGATCAAACTATTTATTTAAAACGTATGCTCGTCTTGCATCTTAGAAGCATGCAATCATCACTCACACCGTTCTTCACACTCAGCTGTCAGTCGCCAATTTTCACTTTTGGTGAATTTTATCCTATAGCCATTTTTCAAAGAATATTCGACTATTTCCACTCTAATTTTCTTTAAATAACTATGTTTTTTCTAAAAAAAAAAAAAATCATTGACCTTTCTTCTCTTACCGGTATGCTTTCCACCTCATCATCCCCAGAACTAACCGGTGTTCGAAGCTTATCGTCTAGAGTTCTAGAGGTCGAATGCATATATATTTCTTCATTTCCATGCAAGTAATCAAATGCTAGAAGATCATCATATGTAGGAGTGTCGTACGAATACCAATTCATATCAATATCACAAGTTGTTGTCTCGTCTAAATCAACTGATCGACTTGAATCAGAATTCATCTTTGTCGCTAATACAGAGAAAATTTGTCAGAGCAAGAAAATATTTGTGAGGTTTTAGAGGTTTAGGAAGGTGTGGAGTGAGAGTGGAGGGTTGATCCCCTTAAATAACCAAGGAGATCGGCCCCCCGTTCTCCCGTCCGTGATTAATAATTGGTCACGGGTCGAGAACGGGTGGCCGTTCTCCAGACTCGAACCCCCGCGTCCTCCGACTTGTGATCACGAGCCAGAGCACGGGAGGCCGTGTGTCAAACTCGACCCCCCGCGTAATCTGGTGCGTGATCAATAATTGATCACGGGTTGGAGAGCGTGTGTTACGCATGTTACACGGGGTCCTGAGCTAAATATAACGACCCCCTGTTCTCTACAGAGGTTGACGCGCGCGCGGGGGCTGTGTTTTTTCATTTGCAACACACGTGCGCGGGGGGGCTGTGTTTTTTCATTTGCAACACACGTGCGCGGGGGATTCTACCCCCCACGTCAACCTCTGTGGAAAATGGGGAGCCACGCTTGGAGAACGGTCTTCCATTCTCTTTGTAAAATACAGAATGAGGTGCTATCGGCCTTTCGTCAGGATTTAATTTGTTAGGTTTTTTATAGTTTGAGGTTTATTTTATTAGGGTTATTATTTTAAGAGATTTTTTAAAAAAAAAATAAATACTTTATGGTTTAAAATGATTTTTACCTTTTAGTTATACCAGACAATTCTTTTATTCTTCTAGAAGCTAAAATCAATTAATTATTTTAAATTAATTTATAGAAACTACAAGATCGCTTTTTATAATTTTGTGACTTTTAAATCTGTTTGAATTTAATTAAATTCACGTAAGATCTTAGTCACAATATTTAGTTGAAGACTACAACTAACTAAACTTAATCTACTAGCGTTAAATGACTTAATTTAATTATTTATAATTTATTATAACAATTGTACTAATCAATATTTATCACGTTAGGATAACAGGTTAATTTTAATTATTATACCAATAAAGTAAAAATTTGATTATAAATTTAAACGAAAACAAGTAAAATTAATTAAACACCACTTTTTAGACATGTTTCAAAAAGATTAAAGACAGGCACATGAATTCACACTGATGGTCCAATTACACGCTTGATTGATATGCTTAGCCATATTCAACAATTACCCGTTTTTCATATCGAATGGGCGATTTTTGAATTGAAGCGAGATTCCTCTGTTGATCGACCTGAGAAACTCTGGTTGTGTTTTTCGGGGCTTCGAGCTCTTCTATCGCAGCCAAAACATCCAACATTCGAGGCCTGCTCTTCGCCTCATTGTTAAGACACTGCAAAGCTACAGCTGCGGCTCTGTATGCTCCCTTGTGCGGATATTGGCCTTCCAATTTTGTGTCCATAATCCTAAATAATTTTCTCTTATCGTGTAGATATGGTGTAGCCCACTCTACCAAATTTTGCTCGATTCCAACTTTGTTTTTGTCCACGGCCCGTCGTCCCGACAATAGTTCTAGCAGCACGACCCCGAAACTATAGACGTCGCTTTTGGTAGTTAATCGACCTGATCCACTACTGAAAATTTAGTACAAGATTTATCCTTATGTGATGAAATCGAGAAAGAGACGAGTGAAGAATTTCACCTGTCGCAATATATTCTGGAGCGGCATAGCCATGAGTGCCCATGACTTGTGTAGAGACGTGTGTTCGATCGCCCGTCGGACCCTCTTTAGCCAGACCAAAATCAGAAAGCTTCGCATTGAAATCCTACAAATGCGATTCGATTAGTCCTATGCAAGCATGGGGACGAGATATTTAAATAATATTATCGAGATATAGCCTACCGGATCTAATAGAATGTTAGAAGCCTTAAAATCCCGATATATGACTTGTGATTTGTCGTCGTGGAGAAAGCAAAGCCCCCTTGCGGCACCTAAAGCCACTTTGATCCGCACCGCCCATGGAAGTGGCTGCAGCCCCCCTGCACACCCAAGAACCACACATAAAATCAGAAAAATATCATTTGGCCTGTTATAATTTGTCGTTCAGTCCAAAAGGGTATGTAGAAACATTAATTTGGCACGATAAAGACATCGCATAGATCGATCATGGGAATATATGTTACTTGAAACCAGTTGGTGACGAGGAAAAGATTCCGAAAATAGATAATAATCTTATGTGAAATCATAGTGGATGAGCTTAAAGAAGAGCAAAATGAAGAAACTTCTACTTCTGAAAAGATGATTCTCCAAGCTTCCTTTAGCCATGAATTCATAGACCAAAAGCCGATTCTCTCCCTCTAAGCAATATCCGATGAGCTTAACCAGATTCGGATGATGAAGTTGGCCGAGATATTTAACCTCCGTCTAGAGTCATTACGAGTCGCAAAAAATCATACAAAAGCCAAAAAAAGAGGGCCAAAGACGGGAAGATTGAAAAGTCGACATTTACCAACCACTCCTTGTGGCCTTGCATACCCTCCGGTTTGAGCTTCTTCACGGCCACGACCATTCCAGATCCGGGCTTTGCAGCCGTAAATGTGTGTTCGTCAATCCATCCCTTGAAGACATACCCGAATCCTCCTTCTCCGATCAGGCTATCGGGCCGGAAGTTTCTAGTTGCGTTCTTCAGCTCGTTCAGTGAAAAGGCTTTCAAATTTGAGTATGACAGTATTTCGCCTTCCGATTTCGGTGTATTAAGACTTGAAAAAGCAGTAGAAACATTGAACGATGGGATGGTCGAGCCGGGACGATCCGATGAATGACTAGTAGTGCTTGAACTTTTCGAGATCCCTAATCCAAATAAGGAGATTGGTCATATCTAAAGATGTATTATAATTTGGATCAATTGCTCAAAATTAGAGTGATATACATAAATTAAGAACAAGAATTTTGTTGTGTTTCTAACACAACAAAAGCTCATTTCCAGAAGAAAAAACACATCGACATCTACTCATGAAGGTTCAGGACACAGATTGACAACTCCAAGACTAAGTAAATCCAATCAAAGCTAGAGAATAACCAAAAACACCAATCATTTTATCAAAAATCTTTTCGATCTACCATTCTTTCCATTAATAATAAAGGGTAAAAACAGCTATTCTAATTCCAATCAAGAGTACCGAGATTACCCATTAAACATAAGAAAAACAAGAGACTGAATATCTAATGAAACACAAGAACAGAAAAATGGAGAGAGAAAGTGAGAGGTATACCAGAAGAAGGATTAGAACTGGGGTTGATATCTATTTTAGCAGAAGAATACATGCAGTTACCCATTTAGAGAGAGAAACCAGCGAGCACTCAAAATTAGAGTAATCCGTCCGAGCAGAAACAGAATCACAAAGTTGAGACAAAATTCAGGTATCGGTTTAAAAAGTTAGATCTTGGGTCCAACGAAAATGGCAGAGAAGAACAGAACGGCGAGGACAGAGCAATGGAGAATGGAGAGAGAGAGAGAGAGAGAGAGAGAGAGAGAGAGAATCAGTATCATAATGAAGAAGAAGTAAACAAGAAGGAGAGACAATAGCACCTGCCAGCTTACGCGTGTGTGGGTGGCACCCCATCACTCACCCACAAACAGTTTTGATTTTTATTAACTTCTTTCTTAATTACTTAATTACCCCCTCCTATATGTTTTTTATTTTTAGTTATTATTTGATAAATTCTTTAGGACAATTCTAATAAAATCAAATGAAAATCATTGCCGGAATCCAAGAAAATCATCTAAATCCGGCGAGTCTAACCTGAAGTCCACTGAAATATGGCAGAGGTCTGTGAGCCGATTGTCTAGGTTGAGGTAAAATATAATTTAAATATTAAAATTTGAGTCATTTATAAATTATACTTTAAACTATTTTTTTTTATAAATTGAACATCTATTTTTCAACCAGTTCAAAAATTTGCCAAAAAAAAAAAAAATTTAATTATAATTTGTAAATGAGTTCACACTTGAGATCTAAATTTAGTTGACACAAATTTCAAATATCATATATTTCAAAGGGCAACATTAATTTAATAAAAGAATAAAGAATAGTTTGCAAATTATTCAACTTCTCAATAAATAGCATACCTCTAAACTTTCTATTTAAATTGAAGTGAAAATTCAAATATCATGTTATTTCAAAGGGGAGGGTATAATGGGTATAAGAAGTTAACGTCCTGTTTGGCGTCGGAGAAGAATCAAACAAACTTGGGGCAGCATCTGCCCCACTCACCAAACAGAACCTAATGCCATTCCTGCTGACCAAAACATTTTTGTTATTCTTCCAAAATGCTTTCACACTAAGCTTTGATTATCAAATTACTAATGAAAATATTACATTTTTTAATGTTTTTTGAGAATATAATCTCAATTTTTAAACCATTTATATTTTTTTTTTGTTTTATAGTTTGCTATTTGTGCTAGTCTAAATTTATAATATTCATTTTAGATTCATTATTCTAGATTTAATTAATAAAAAAAATAATGTTACATTTACTCTAATTCTACACACTGACGTGATAAAAATAAATTGATTGCTACGTTAACTCTCTAATCCTATTATTTAATCTTACACATTGACATGACAAACATTGATTGATGCAAGCTATTAATTACATCAATCAATGTTTGACATTACGAGAGAATAAGATTAGAAAGTATACATAGTATTTGTCATAAAAAAATCTAGTTGACTTAAATTAATGAATTTAAAATTGCTATATTAAAAATTAATAACATAAATTTAGAATAATAGAAAAAGCAACAAGTCTTAGAACTAATGGAAGACTTATTTTGTATGAACGTATTAAATGTGTTTTTTTTTATTTATTTGAAGGACATTGAAAAGTCATCTTAAAACTTATCGAGTTCCGTTTTGTCAAGCAACGCACACTCGAGCATGCATGGTTTAAACTTCTTCAACCCTAAATCTAACTCGGTATCAAAACTATGACCTCCTCTGGACTCGGCCTGAGCCAGTTTCAACTCGGAATAACTTTCACCCGCTGCCATTCTCTTCTCAAAATCCAAATTTCATGGCAAAAGCTTGTATCCCTAACTACCTTATTTGGAAGAACCATGTGTTAAAAGTCATCATTGTGAATGAGCTTGAGTGCTTCCTCGATGGTACATTTTCCATACCTTAGTTTCTTAGTTTCTCGACAATATCACATACCAAATTATAGTTTTTACAAAGTAGAATATACGAAATTTGTTGGAATTAGAATTAAAATCATAAGAAAATTATACAAAATGTTTAACAGATTAAATAATGTCTATTTTTATTCAAAAAATGAGGTATGTGCTATAAATTATATCTAAAATCTAAATTGTAATTAGTTTTTAATTATTTATAATTTTATGCACAAAAAATAAAAAGCAATAATGGATTACTCAATATTTTCCAATTATTGGAGAATGGTAAAAGAAAACTCTACAATAATTTTAGATTTACCCCAAAGTTTTCAATGTGGCAACCAATGGAGAGCGTGAAGCTGAGTCATTGATCCAATTATCACGTTCCACGTGGCTCTTCCTTAAAGCCACGTCGCAGTCAATCCCGTCTCCGTATTTATAGTTGGCCTTTATTTCTTTGTTTAACCTTCTGTCAACGGTCAACTTCTGCGGAAAGGTACAGTGAGAAAAGTGATAATCGCGCCGGATCTATCGTTCCGGGCGGAAATAAGGGGCTTTAATGGAAGCTCACGGCAGCGGACTCCGCCGTGTGTTGGCGTTGGCCTTTTGTGTCGCTGGAATTTGGTCCTCTTATATTTATCAAGGAGTTCTTCAGGAAACGTTGTATGTCTCTCTTTCTATAATTTTTCTGGTGTAATTTGTATGGTTGTTGAATCCATTGCTCTGTCCGGAAATATAAAAGTTCTAGGATATTTAGGGTTGAAAGTTGTAAAGATCGCTGCAATTTAGCTTTTTTTTTTTTTTTTTGTTAGAATAGCTTGATTTTGTGGAAAAAAATTGGGATCTGTTTTTACAAAATGTGAATATCTTGTTGCGTTTTGTGTTACTCTGGTGTAGATGATCTTGTAATTCGTTGAATCGGAGACTAAATTTCATTTTGATAATTTTTTTGGTGCTGAAGTTTCGCATTTGATTGCTTCATCATGTTGCTTGAGATTTGGGAATTCGTATGAGCTATTTTCTTATTAGGATTGAATTCAAATTGCTTGCATGATGCCATCCTACATATTTTTCAGATCCACTAAGCGGTTCGGCCCTGATGGGAAGAGATTTGAACACCTTGCATTTCTCAACTTGGCGCAAAATGTAGTTTGTTTAGTGTGGTCCTACATAAGTAAGTCTTTGATGAATATCTAAAGCTTTGCAATTTTGGTTCTTATTCTTTGACTGGTATTGTTCTAAGATTCCTAAACATAGACAAGGGTATAATTTTTGTATTGTTGTTTTTGAAAGTGATAAAGCTCTGGTGTAGCAGTAGTAGAGCAGGTGCTCCTTGGTGGACATTCTGGAGTGCTGGTATCACAAATACAATTGGACCTGCTATGGGAATCGAAGCTTTAAAGTATATCAGTTATCCTGCACAAGTAAGTTGTGTCCTGTCGGTTAAACACAGTAAATTATTTTTGGATTAGTTGTGGAATTTCCAAATTTCATTCTTTTTATATTTACTAAGTTATGAATTGATAATTGTGAGGTTTTTTTCTGGACTGATTTTCCAATAAAGGCATTGCATTTGGGAATATATACATCTTTAAATTTATAATTAATATAAGGAATTATTAATTGAATTATTTGGCGTAAGAAAATTCTTCTATTTGCTTTCCTTTACACCCCTTGTTCTTGGTGTATTGTAGTCCTGAGTTAGTATTCTGATGTCTTATTTCATTTCTTTGATGCTTCACGTTATTTATGATCTGAATGAAATCATTTGTGTTGAAGTGGTTTTTTATTTCTTGTTACATGCAGGTCCTGGCAAAGTCGTCCAAGATGATTCCAGGTGATCTAGCTTTAGGAATAGCATTTTTTTTTATTTGATGCGACTTTTTTTTTTCTATGATTAACTAAGTTAACAGTCTTTAGGGTACAACATTTTGAAAATCACATGTTTCGCTCAGCTTCATTATTTGTTAAATCTTATATATTTTTGATTTGCAGTGATGTTAATGGGGGCTCTAGTTTATGGTATAAAATACTCTATTCCTGAGTATCTTTGCACTTTCCTTGTTGCTGGAGGAGTATCTTCTTTTGCGCTCTTGAAGGTGAAATTTTTATTTGTGTGGACTTAGATTTAAATTTTTTACCTTCCATTTTCTTAAAAGTTTTCTATTGATGCCTTATAGATGACCAAGTGAATGAATCAATTAGATTTGATCTCTTATCTATTTTTCTCCATGTCTACATTGGTTGATTTTAGACTAGCTCAAAGACAATAAGCAAGCTGGCGCACCCAAATGCACCCCTTGGATATGGACTATGTTTCCTCAACCTTGCATTTGATGGATTCACGAATGCTACTCAGGATTCTATATCTGTAAGGTAAAGATTAATCCCATCAAATCTAAGTTTTGTAGTAATGTCTCAATTAAAAATGTAAGTTGGTAAATGATTACAGAAGAAGTTTGCTTTAACACTAATGCTACATTTACTTTCAAATTTTACATTCTAATCGTACTTTCTGGAACGTCAATCATTAATTAATTGGTGTTATTAATGTCTTGTTTTAATAATTTATAATCGATATTAATTATTACAATAATTAATTAGTGAAATGTAAACACCAGATTAGGAGGTTAGATAAATATAGAATGAAAGTACAAACCTAACATTACCCTTTGCTTAAAGACAGCCTCTAGGGTTATCAATGATGATCTCCATGTGGACAAGTGATAAATATATGTCTTTAGTCAGTTCCCTATTACTCAACTCATTACGAGTTTTGATGGATTTGCCTCAGATACCCGAAGACGAGTGCATGGGACATAATGTTGGGCATGAATTTATGGGGTACATTATACAACGTGATCTTTATGTTTGGCTTGCCCCATGGCAGAGGATTCGAGGCAGTCCAGTTCTGCAAGCAGCATCCCGAGGCAGCGTGGGACATTCTTCTCTACTGCCTCTGCGGTGCAGTTGGTCAGAATTTCATTTTCCTAACTATTAGCCGATTTGGATCCCTTGCTAATACCACCATCACTACCATGAGAAAGTTCGTCAGCATAGTGGTGTCCTCAGTGCTGAGTGGCAATCCCCTCTCGCCTAAGCAATGGGGCTGCGTTGTAATGGTTTTTTCTGGTTTGTCTTATCAGATCTACCTCAAGTGGAGGAAGTTGCAGAAGTTTCAGAAAAAGAGGAAGACCATTTAAAGAGGTATTCAAAAATTTTGAATTTAAGAGTTATCTTTTTTTATTTTACTTTTTTAATTTATCATGTTACAGTTGGAGGATGTCGAAACTAGATCATACCCATCATATTAGTGAATGTAAGTTAAATAGAATCATCTTTACTTCTTAAAAAAAAAAAAGAGAAGTTTTGATGTGCTGCTTACTAGTGTGCATAATGGTCTAACACATGAAAAAATTGTGTAACAACATTGTCGCGGCCACAATTAAACTATATTATAAAGAAAAATGTTAGATTAATTTTCTATTTCTACACTTTAATATTACTTTCTAATGTGTAACTTAAGGGTTATAATTAAGATAAATTATAAATATTTAACATGAGACATTAATTATACTATTTAATTAGTAACACGTGACTAGGGTAAATCTAGCATTTCACTCTTTTATGAATGAGAGTATTAAAATGGTCCAAGTTTGGTAATTCGTACCTTAATTGTTTGAGTTGGAACTAAAATCTTGTGGTTCGACCAAAAAAGTGAAATAAAATTATAACTTTTTCTTACTGTTTCTAATAAGAACGAAAGAATCGGATCGATAGGTCAATCACACGCAAGCTCAATATAGTGATTTTGGTTTTTTTCTCGAACGTTGATGTTCGTTTTTTATTTTTATTTTTCACATCAGCGTTCAAATTCTAAAAATCAACAATAACATGGAAAACTTAGACAAATTTATATTAGTTACTCATAATAAAGGGTTATAATTATTAACCTTTGGCTCCCTAGAAAAATCTGGTTATTTATTATTATTGATATGAATAGAGACCAAAACCGAGATTAAAACTCACTAAAAACAAACCCATAATATTATTCAAGTTGAATTGATTGAATTCAAGCAGTTGGTTTAAAATGAATGAAGGTTCTTCATCCATTTAAGATTAAATCATCAATAATGGAAGAACAAATCAAAGGGCCAAAATGGAATTTTCTTCACAGCAATTTGTGGATTGCTCTATTTTGGAGAGAGATCCCTCCACCAAAACCCTTTTTTGCCACATTCATCATTAAACTTCCAATTCTGACCCACTCCCCACTCCCCACTACCAGCCAGGCAGGCAGCCACCAAATTACTCAGAATTACCAGCCACCTTCTTCATCATTTGCCATTTTTCAGCCAAACCCAAGATAATAAAAAAAAAGGCATTGAAGGAGCTGGAGAAGGCCCTGCTCAGAGCAACAAAACCAGGTTTTTATCACCTATGTTACCTTTTCTTCTTTTATACTCCTTTCTGTTGGTCCCTTTGGGCTAGGCGGTTGAATTCTCTTTGAAGGTCGGATCGTTCATACGACATTTCTGACTTGACCCATCTCTGGGACGTGACACGTAATCCTATTCCCAGTGCCAAAAAGGTTGAAAATACAAAATTCAGGCCTTCTTTCAAGACTTTTCTCTGTTTTTACCTCTGGAAATTACATTCATAAGCTTTTTGAGCTTTCACATCCTGTTCTTGAATCTACCTTCCAGGAGTATGACAGCAACAAAGTAGGAAAAGTAGGCTGTGAGATAGAAATACAATGCACACCAACACCAAATCCATTTCCACTCAATTACATAATGTTTTATACAACGGAATCAGAAGGTAGGAGATAAAAATAGAGCTTATTCTATAGTTCTTCACACCAGAAAAAAAGGGGAAAAGAAACGAATAGGAATTCACTTAAATTGGTTAACCTTGTTACTTCCTTTCTTGGAAAGTTTCTTCTCTGCTCCTTCAAGCTTGTGTTGAAGGACAACATATAGGCGAGCTGCCCATGCATAGTCACACTCTGAATTCTTAGAGATTATATGCAGATTATGTACACATGACAAATAAATCTTGAAAATTAGAACTCCGGAGTTCACTCCGGAGTTCATCCAAATTTGTTCTTGAATGAAACGAGAAACTTAGACTGTAAGACAAAATGACGACACACCAAACACACTTTTGGGAAAAGAGTATAAGGCTAACTTTGCTAGATAAAAAGAATGAGGAACACTCTCCTGGTTGTGTTCGATAATGGCAGAATTCGCCATTACATTCTAGATCTTGGATCTTGGGATGCAGATCTAAACATGCCTCAATGAAAAACTTAGGGGCCGGAGTGGCTGCAATCCAAAGAAACGGGTTCAAAGAAAACAAAAAAAGAAAAAAACTCAATTTTGAATCTCGATAAGGTATAATATCTGTAGATAAGAAATGGGATGATGGCTATAGACTGTGAAGGAGAACTCTTTTGCATGCAGGTGGTTGCGAAGTATTGGAAGTTGGGTATGGAGAAGGGGACTCCAATCCAAGAGTTTTAAGTAAGAAGTTTCTCTCCTGAAACAAAAACCAAACAATGTCATCGATCAACGTTTAATTATAATGTAAGATGAACTTACAAATGCTCAGTTCGGGCATCGATTTAACTGTAAAATAACATCATATAATTCAAATTATGCAAGGAAGGAAATAGCCTACATAAATAATTGGATAGTAAAATTGTTATGTTCTCGTGTATATAAACTTGAATAATTCTAATGTCTTCAAAATTTTCTTAGTAAATAAAATAGTAAAAAATAAAGAATGAAAATTTATGGAGCTGCTATTCTATTCTACTCTTAAGGCTTTGATTACGAGAGATTTTTTATTTGAAAATAAATAAGATTTAAGAAAAACTTACACTTTCAGAGAACACTGGACTGGGGATTCCTGCCGCCAATGATCTAAAGAGCGGAGTTACTTGTATAGGGGAACTAAACTCCGTGCTCGGGGAGGAAGTAACTGTATCTTTATTTGTTTGCTCATCACAGCACTGCAAAACCTCCACTACATGAAAATAAGCTTTCAGATTATATAGTTCAGTAGGAAACCAAGTATAAAATAAATAAAATGCCATAAGATGATCTTTGAAATTCACTTCAAAGTTTATCAACTACCTTGTTTTGCATTTGCACCAGAAAAAGTTCCTTTTTCACACCCATCAACACTACTATATTCTCCAATTTTAGTAGATTCGGATCCGGTATTAATATCCTGATAGAGTGCATCTTCCTCAGTTTGAGTTGATTCTATTTTTATTTGTTCTTCAGCTGTTTGGGAGAAGAGATTTGATCCTGTACTGCATTCTGAACTGCCCGGAGACTGATGTAGATCAGGTTGTCTATCAACGCATTGACAAAATTAAAGAATGAATACAATAAATAAAAGAACCTTCACTGAATGTTAATAAACAGTCTTTATTACCTCCAATGATTTTCACCATTACTGCTTCTTAAGTCCTTTACGAAATCTTTAATGTCTTCAAGTCGAAGATCAAAATATGGAACCTTATGTCTGAGGATTTCATTATTTTTGCTATTGATCAGACATTCTTTGAGAGCCTGAGTGTCATATGAAATATATTTTTAGAAGATGAGAGAATTCTAGCACTACAAACATTTAAATTCTGCTGCAATGAAGATACAAGATACTTAAGTCTTAAGGTCATTGCAAGTTTCCCACGAAATTCAAATGGAGGTCATAAAACATTAAAAAAAAAAACGGAGTATGCTAGCAACTTAATCACAACAATCATGTAGGTTAAACATCAACTAATAAACAGATTTTTTTTTTTTTTTTAATAAAATGGAGGTCAAAATCATATCAGTAATTATTGGATGGTTAGGAAGTGAAAAGAAGGATTTGAACTCATCCAATACATCCAATGTCAATGGTGATATGC
The DNA here is from genome assembly GCA_022432975.1 of Begonia masoniana. Classification (NCBI taxonomy): domain Eukaryota; kingdom Viridiplantae; phylum Streptophyta; class Magnoliopsida; order Cucurbitales; family Begoniaceae; genus Begonia; species Begonia masoniana. Next base: position 36,159,002 of record CM039507.1, read on the forward strand.
AGATGTTAAAACGAAAACAAGATTCAAACCTCACCTTCCATGCATTCTCAATGCTTTGATTTGAATTCCCAGTTTGAACCTTTAGCGCAAGTGAGGATAGTAACTCTGCTTGTTGTATGAAAGCACTTATCTCCAGATCATTCTTATTGACACATGCTTCTTTTATTTTGTTGCTTTGATCTGCTAATCATCAATTTGATCAGAAATTTCAAACTTACTCCCCAATAGTAGAAACAGTTAACAGTTTTGTGATAGATGCATAAATAGAGAAAAAGAAATTGTTACTTTTCTATCTTTCAAGCTTGTAATGGGAATTTAATTCAATCTACAGCAGGAAGTCTTTCTTAAGGTGAATTACCATCGTTGAGAATCTTCTCAGCATTGATGAGAGTATTTTGGGTTGGCAAACCATTTACACTGTGGATGTTCTCAATCAATACTGCAAATGGAGCTTTTAGCTGCTGATCCGTTGTTGTCTCATCTTCCTTATGTAATCCATCACCGACATTACAGTTTTCCTTGATATCTGACTTGTGTGTCCGCCTTAATTAAAGCTAGGAGTAAGTTCTAAACTACAAAGCGTTAAACATAAGGAAACTTATGAATAATCCAATATTCCTTTACCTTATCTTATTGATTGAAAAACTAGTCTCTGAAGATCCATCAGCAATAAACTCAGTCGGGGTCGGGACTCTTTTATTGTTGGAATTGATGCTGGAAATGTTATTCTCTTTTGCCACCAAAGCTTCGTATTTGGCTTTCTTCTTACACAGGGTGGAGAATCTGTTTTTCACAGCATTGTCCGTTCTGGGAAAGCAGCACCAAATGATAAAGATTAATCATATGCAAATTTTCTTTCAATATCTCACCATAGATTAGAGGAGCACGGAGCTTATTACCTGCCCGAAACCACCTTTGCTATCTCTGTCCATCGATTACCAAATATTTTCTGAGCCTGCAGGCCAGCGTAAGTAAATTACATAAGAAAAGAGTAAAAGGTAAATAACTAAGAACATTGTAAAAGCTGTATTTGCCAATACTAATCAACGTTTTCTATTGAATGTTTGGGACACAGAAGTAGATGCTTTATGGATCAACTCATGTGCTACTTTGACATTGTCTTGAAGAAAACAATTAAATCATTACAGTTGACCTCAGTATTTGAGGGTGAATATCCTCACGCAAGAGCAAGTCTCATATTCAATGCATAGGTAATATAAGAATAATTTAGTAAGGGAGGATGAATGACCTCACACAAGAGCAAATCTTCCTCAGGCGACCAACCCCCTTTCTTGAAATCAGAGTTCAAGTATGTGTACCATCTGAAACATTGTTGCAACAGCCAAATCAAGTAAAACTAATTCACAAAAAAGAAGAAGAAATACTTGCTTAAATTTTCACCTTCTTCTACACTGTCTTGTTGTTTTGTCCTCGAATTTAGATGCGATAATAGACCAACTGCATTATAGGTTACAAACGAACCTTCTCAAATTTCCACATATCCAGAAATATATGTTCGAATAAAAAGGAAAATTTGAAAGAAAATTAATACTTTTCTGTTCCATGAAGCTTAATCTGCTGGCGTAGTATATCATCCTCCTAAAAACTCAAAGAAACCGTGTCAGGAAAACAAAAAGGATAAGAGATCCAGGAGCTTGTATAAACAGAATAAACAATAGAAACAAGGAAAAAGTAGACCTCTTGACTCCAAGTAACTATATGGCGCTCCTTCTTCAACTCTTGGCAGTGGCTACCAGGCTTCTTTTTCACCTCCTGCATTGGTTTTCAGCTACTATTCGATCTCTTTCTCGAACTCAACCTACTTTTATCGACCTTATCTCGCATGCTAAATATATCCCCTTTGTGGTGTAGAAATTAAGAAAATGCAAAGTTCCCAAAAGGCAACTCTCCCTCTCTTTTCCACAATCTTTACGTCGACAGTAGGGTCCAAACGGAATCGTGAACGCTGCTCCCACAACAGTATAGTCTGACCTCCGATCCTCACGTTCCTCGCTATTTGATTCCTTCGAAGTTCAGACAGACCTAAATCATCATTAAATCAACGGATAAAGAAATGGACAGAATCACCTAAACAAAAAAAAAAATCTGACGATGACATCTAAATCAGGAACCCGATGCTCATGCCTTGATTTGAACGGAACAGTAAAAGCAAAGCAGTCATCAGAATATCTCATTTTAATGATGAAATATACAACGATTAACAGCAGAATGTAGATCTACGGCCTCGAAAGTAAGAGGAAACGGAAACGGAAACGGAAACGGAAACGAAGAGTAAATTTACGGATATTGGATTGAGCTTCTGGAACCTGTTACTCGAGCACTGAGACTGTACAAACCGAATAAAGACGGAAGAATGTCCGAAACGAAGAAGAGAAGCAGAACTTATCAGATTACTCTGTACTTGAGATAACCAAAAATATGTATAGAACACATAGTAATCACTATATTTGTCCCAACTCTCTCTCTCTCTCTCTCTCTCTCTCTCTCTCTCTCTACAGCTTCTGAACCTCCATAGCCTCTCTCTGCAGCTCTCTGGTATCGCTCAGCAGTCTGGATTTCCTGCTCTGCACATGAAGAAAAGGGAAAAGAAATTCAATACCTGCATTAGTGCGCGGCTGCAGAGGCGAGTTTGAATAATAAAAACGCTGAGTTTCAGCAATTTTTCTCTTAATTTATAATTTCTTGTATATTATTTATGACGTCATTATTATATTTTTAATTATAATGAATCTCCAATTTAAGATTAATTCACAATTATTATTTTACATATCTGGCATTGATCAAATCTCATAATTACAAAATCCGTTAAACCTATCGCATGACCGACACGTTATGGTCTTGTTTTTTATCTCCATATTCGGACGAAGAACCTAATATGTGTATATAAAATGAGCAATGATATATTTATTCTCTATTTTTATCTCATGACGTGTCATTTATTAAATGATGTGTGATAAATTGCAAATATTTAAAATGTCACTAGTTGCTCAAATCAACGTGTCGCGTCATAATATAAAAATTAAATTATAAGAATAGATGGTAAATGTAGTATTATTCATGTAAAATTAACCCTTGTAACTTATATGTAATGCTAGATTTACGTTGTAATTTTACTTCTTGATACGACATTTGTGCGTAGATCATTAATTGATGTAATAGTTAATATAATTATAAATAATAAAAATATCTAACTTAGAAGCTAAAATTACCAAGGTAATAATAAGAATCTAAACTCTAGTTACTTTTAAATGCAATAGAAATGGGTAATAAAATAAGAATAATACTATATTTACTTATTAATTTTACCTCTTAATTCTTACATCCTTACACGTAGAACTCGGTAGAACTGACCCACTGTCTTGGTTCGGACCTGACCCGTGTGGTTAGGTTCGATCCGAGTTAGTTTTGTGAATCATAGAAACCGGGCACGGTTCTCAGATCCTAAAATTGCATACCACGATTTTAGAGGCCAGTAACTTGTCAAACCATGGGTTAACTTAGAGAATTCAGTTTAATCTGACCTGAAACTAGCATAATCTGGCCCGGAACATGCATAACCCGACTCATTCCAAAGCCTAACTCACCTCTGATCAATTTTTTAATCAAATGTTATAGTTCGACTCTGGTTCCATAAAATACAATTCAATTCTAGTTATAGTTATAATTCCATGAAACCGTGGTTCACTATTCCAGTTCCAGAGTGAAATCAGACCGTGTCCACCCCTACTGACATAGCAATTAAAAATTTATTTTAGTTATTTGTGATTTATCATATTAATTTCATCAATTAATGATTGATACATAATGTGATCATAATTAAGAAGTAAAAATAGAGAGTAAATATAATATTAACGTGTATGTCACACATTTAAGAATGTTTTATTCTTATGATTTTTTATAACTTTATGGTTTCAACTAATTAATCTTTTATTTAACACAAAGGGTCCAAGATTTATTGAAATATATCATAGCGAGAATTATTTAATTAATCAAATTAAAAGGAAATAAATTATAATTTCTGAAGCATTATTTATGTAATTCAATATATTTTATATTTTGTGGCACTAAATTTCAGTGGGTATCACCATGCTCCTGACGTCACAACTTCAGTTTCAAAGTTTCAGATTTTAATGCCTTTTAAAAAAAAAAAGTTAATTTTATTTTATTTCTCTTCATTATTTTCTTCCTACAATGCTAGGCTGGCACCACGCGCAATTTAAATCGCGTGCCTAGAACGATCTCAAATTGTCACAACCTAGTTGGCTCTAAAATTTGATGAATGACTGAAAAAAACTCAAATATGAATGTTCATTGTTTAATTATTAAAAAATCAACCAACTCACACGATTCTCCACTCGATCGTTTGACCGTCGAGAGTTACATGAGTTGCAAAAATTTATGTTTGAGATTTCAGTTATAGGAAGAAAATACAAGAAAATTTATCAGTAAGTCATCAAGAGTTACACGAATTGAAAAAATTTATGTTTGAAATTTCAATTATTGAAATAAAATTTATTAGTGAGTCATCAAGATTTTGAGAAGCACATGGACAAATGAGTTAAAACGCCTAAGAATTATATGATTTATATAACATATAATTTGTTTAAAGTTATGATATACGATACAAGTAAAGAGTTTTCTACTATATCTTATAGAGGAATCGACTACATCATTCTCAACATTTTACAACTTGAACGTAATGATAAAATTTTAGACAGCTTGATGATTGTTATTATTATCGTAACGTTAGAATATAAGATGTAATAAGATTTTTGAAGGTCATGGGTACATATTTTTTTTCTCGATAGTTCTACACTATTGTCTTCTCCAACTAACTTAGGAGCAACGATTCGCTGCTCCCATTTTTTCTCTTCTCTTCATTCTCCTCTTTTCATATCAGGCATCCATTATGATCAAACGGTGCATGTTTTGACATCACATTGGGAGGTTCATTAGAGTTAAAAATATATATAGTTGTGATTAAAAGGACAATAATAAACCATTGAGCAATGTATTTATAGGGGTTTTTTTTTTTTAATAACATACTCCAACAAATGGTTGTGGTTACAAGATGAAGCTTTAATGCGGTGCCATACCGTGAGCCGTTAGATTTTGGAGATAAAATAAACGCTCATGATTAAAAGAAGTATTTTAATGTAGTGCGAGCCGTTGAATTAAAACAAAATGTACTATCTGAATTAAACTTGCATTTTTAATGTATTATCAAAATATACACTGTTACATCAAAATCCAACTGCTAAAAATTAAAAGGGGAGGATGGACAGAGAGAAAAAGATGAGTTTCTCTCGTTGAGGTTCTTGGTAATATTGGTATTCATAACCTAAAGTTCATGGCAATCAATCTAGCATTTAATTTTGTAGGTGTAGTTCAATCAAAATTTTGAATTTTAGGATGAAAAGTTGAGTCCCCTTGGGCCAATTATTAAGACTAACTTAATAATTTATAAAAATAATTATTGATTTTTTTTACTAAAATTCATAATGACCAATGAAATTTCTCTTTTTTAAAATCTGACAATAATTAAATTTATATTAAAAATTAAAAAAAATACAATAAAAGTTATATTAATAATGACCTATTATGAATTTGTTTTGTAATAAAACAATATGCATATTTATATTTAAAACGTTACAAGAAGGTGATAAAAGCCTAACAATGATTATAATACAATAAATGTCGGCAATTTTAATTAATTGACATTAAATCTTTTGGTGGGCTCAACAATTAATTAGTTTTCCTAATTATTTTGATTAATTAAGCAAATAAAACGATTATTATTTTCCTAATTATTTTGATTAATTAAGTAAATAAAACGATTATTATCATAATAACAAGCTGTTTATTTAAATCAACAAGTCAAGTCATGTACGAAAAATAGGACTACACATAAGACTATTTTCCAACCAATAAGATCAAATCACAAGAGTTATACCTTAAAATACGCTAACTATGACGTGATAATACCAAAATATAAGAGTCTTGACAGTCCACCTAGCAGTTCTGACGTGACATTGATGCCACGTGGACTGCAAAACAAAAAAAAAAAGGAAAACAAAGAAGAAGAGGGAAATGAGATTAGCTCAAAGGGTGGAGCCCTGGTTGAAGTGAAATAGCACTGTCGCTACTGTCTCTTTCTTGTTGATAGCGAACTCTCCCGCCAAAATGCAGTGATTAATTCTATTAACAAAGACTTTAAAAGCTTGTACTTATTTAAATCAATTTGATTAATAAACAAACGGATGTTACGTTAAATAATAAGCGTGGTGAATGAAATGCGATTGAAAAGCACTGGATTTTAATTTATTTCCTATGAAATTAAAGTTATAAAGTTTGAAATTCAAAATATTGTCCAATCGAGTGAGAAACCATCCTCTAAATATCAAATGAATGACAAACCATTATATAACAATGTTTTAGTGGACTCCATTTCCTGCAATACATTCAAGGATATAGAGACAAAAACAAAATCGCGAGGGATGTGTAGATTTCAGGTCAATAAGACAATATAGTACTAATACGGAGAGAATTTTCATTGCATAGTTCTAACTGGTCGACATGTTTTGAAAAAATCGTGCAAGATTGAGCTCAAATCAAATAGTATCATACTACTCGGATGAGTTTGTCCTCGACCCAACCTAGGATCGTGAGAAGAATATGATCTATCAAAAAGTATAATATATGAGTTTATACAGCATTCCAAAGTAGGTTGACAACCACCAATCCAGAATTAATCGATTAAGCAAGAGGTGATAGTTGATGAAAGCCATAATTAGAGGGAATGTAAATGTTTTTAGTGGAGATGAACAAAGTTAAAGGAGAGAAGCCCAAGTTCCAAAAGAGATCTATAGTTGATAAGGAGGTGGGGCATCTTCACAGTGCATTGTATACAAAAAGGAAACCCTCTTATTTCTTATTATATCAAAAGCTGATAGGCCATGGCCACCCCCCCCATCAAATCACAGCTTCCTAAGTTGAGACTCCGCTCTCACCCATCTTTACACATAAACGCATTAAACTCTAAATAATGATGAACAAGATCATCATAAACCCTAGTTTAAACAACCTCTAATCTATGCAATTAACATTTTTTCAATAAAAAAAATCATGGGATTTTTTTTTTCAAGTTATCCCCACTATATCAAAATTCTGATGGCTGCATAAAATATTCTTAGTGCATTTGTTGTATATATGTGGAGTCTTTCGATGTTCCAAATATAATATTATTCGCTTTGGGACAAAGTCTGCACAAATTTATTCTCGAGATTAGTCTAAAATGCATTTTACTATATAGAGATGAAAACTCTATGTGAGATTGTGCATTTTTCACTAGTATGAGTTAGATCCTCACAATCATCAGAATCTTATGTCGTCCTTATCTTCACCGGATAGACTGCCACAATGGATAATAATCTTTTTATAAGAGTCTTAGATTGGTTTGGGGTTTAATCTAATCTTTTAAAGTTTGAGAAGGAGTAAATATTTATGGAAGGAAATAGATGGAAAAAGAAAGGAAAACAAAGGGTATCTTTCAAATATACTTATAAATTAATCGGGAGGAAATAATATTTTCTCCTTGATTATAAATTTTGGTTAATTATTTTAACAATTATCAGAAAACACAATCATTTCCCTTCTGCAATTGTTCTCTGCAAAGAAATTTTGAAAATTTGTCTGGATTAAAATAGTGCACAAGAATGATGAATTAATATAAAATAATATATTTATATAAAGACAAAAATACATAATTAAAATATTACTATTAAATATAAAATGATCCTTGAAAGCGATGCAGTCAAATTACTATTTATTTTTCCCCACTATTTTTCAGCTCTTTCGGAAAGTGAAGTGATGACTAAACACATACAACACTTTATTACTCAAAATTAGCTTTTTCTATAGAATTCAATGCAAAGTGCAAGCCCTTGTTTAATTTTTTAATTATTTTATCTTATAATAATAATCCAATTAACCCACGAAAATCATTTAAATAAATATTTTACTTTATTTTTTCTTTATTTTCACAGCTCAATTTGTGATTTGTTGTAGCTATACGCTCCCTAATTATTACTTTTTCCCCCCTAAATCAAGTAGGACTTATCAAAAAGAGGACGAGAAAGTCGAAAAAAGAAGACTGAAAAGATGAAGTTTTTTGGCCTACTTAAAAAAAAAAAAAAAAAAAAGCTATCAATGGAGAATATTTATGGCAGATAAAAGGAAAAAGTATATTATTTATACCCTTAGGATTATAAGACTAACTCTTATTGCTACTACAATTAATTATGAAATTGCCTAATAAATTAAATAAAAATCATCTTTATAAATAATAAATTAAAAAAAAGGGAAAATCAAGCTTCTTGAGAAAAGAATAAATTGATTATTACTCTTTTAGTTTTAAAAAAAAATCTTAAGCAATTAAGACTAAGATCCTATCTACTAATCGATGAAACTTCCAGAATCCTCAAATCTAGATTAAATAAACTCAAACACGACAAAACGACGTGTTTAAAAAACACGGAAGTGAGTTGTGAAATGCATAATCTAAAACAATCTGCCCAAACAACTTCATTCGATGTGATTAAAAAATCCAAAAATGAGATGCGAAATGTACAATATAAACGAAATTACCTTTATTTCTTCTTTATTTATTGGGACCTTCTTTTTGTTTTCTTATTTATTGTGGTGGTTTGGATTGATCAAGTCTTTTTCTATCATGGATGGCAAAATATTCGTTAGATGGGTCACACAGGAGAAAATAAAATAAAGGAGGGAGAAAGAGGAAACCCACGTGTGGAACAAAAAAAAAAGAGCTGATGTAACTCTATTTTTTACAACTATTATAATGTGTTACTGTTATGTTGTCTGGCTTGGGATTCCTATATATTACTCCATTTTTGATATTAGAGCCACCTTTTCTCTCTCTAAACTCTCTCTCTCTGTCTCTCTATCTCTATCTCTATCTCTCTCTCTCATGCAGCATAGGCACGCTCTTGTTAAAGATGAATGTTTTAGAGAATCCTATGCTATGCCCCTTGCCCTCACATTCCAACATCTCTATTCTTGCTTCTTCTTGTTATATTTTGTGTCCCTTTTGGGATTTCTAGATTCCCTTGTATTGCTTTTACCTGCTCCCATTTTTACTACAGAAAATATGGCCCAGGTTGAACATTGGTTGTTGTTCTTTTTCTTTGCCAAAGGCTCAACATACGGATCTCTATCTCTATCTCTATCTCTATCTCTATCTCTATCTCTATCTCTATCTCTATCTCTATCTCTATCTCTATCTCTATCTCTATCTCTATCTCTATCTCTATCTCTATCTCTATCTCTATCTCTATCTCTATCTCTATCTCTATCTCTATCTCTATCTCTATCTCTATCTCTATCTCTATCTCTATCTCTATCTCTATCTCTATCTCTATCTCTATCTCTATCTCTATCTCTATCTCTATCTCTATCTCTATCTCTATCTCTATCTCTATCTCTATCTCTATCTCTATCTCTATCTCTATCTCTATCTCTATCTCTATCTCTATCTCTATCTCTATCTCTATCTCTATCTCTATCTCTATCTCTATCTCTATCTCTATCTCTATCTCTATCTCTATCTCTATCTCTATCTCTATCTCTATCTCTATCTCTATCTCTATCTCTATCTCTATCTCTATCTCTATCTCTATCTCTATCTCTATCTCTATCTCTATCTCTATTTTGGCCCTTAACATGCATATATTTATTTTTGGAGTTAGTGCATAATGCGTTGCATTAGATATGAATGATAATTCTACTTATAAACCATTCACTTTTCACTCTCTCAAGCGATGTGAGATTGTGCATGTGGAGTCTCATAGTGCTCTAAGTACAATATTGTCCACTTTGAGCCGAAGCCGCACATATTTGTTCTTGGAATTATCCCAAAATGCATTGTCTAGGTAGAGAAGAAAACTCTACTTATAAATCACTTAATTTCCACTCTCTCAAGTGATGTGAGATTGTGCACCCCACTGATATGAGTTGTACCCTCACTATCAACAAAATCTTGAGTCGTCCTTGCTTTCTTACGGCTACCTACCATAATCTCTCCTCTTTGGGAACCTGACGCCCCTGTCAGCCACACTTCCAACTGTGATTTGGCTCTGATAACATTTATGGAGTCCCTTGGTGCCCTTACTACAATATTGTCCACATTGGACTAGAGCTTGCACAGTTTTGTTATTGGGGTTAGGTCAAAACGCGTTGTACTAGGAATGAAGGTGAACTTTACTTATAAACTACTCAATTTCTACTCTCCCAAGTGATGTGGAATTGCGCACCCCCACTAGTATGAGTTGGGTCCTCACAATCAACATAATCTTGGGTTGACTTTGCCTTAACAAGGCCGACTGCCATAGCGGACCCATATTGACACGAGCTTGACCTTTACAATCAACATAATCTTAGATTGTTCTTGTATTCACAGAATGAGCCGTCAAAAATTAATTGATTTATTCATCATAGTTTTCTTTGATCATAATGAACAATTCAGTAAGTAGAACGATGATTATTAGATTGCATCACGATCCAGAAGGAAAAACACGACAGAAATACCAAGAGGAACTATTTGATTGTCAAAGTGATTTCACTACTAGATCAATGTATTCGAGTGGTCCACAACGAAAGACTTGTTAGACAATATGTGCTGCACCATTTCCACATCGTTTGAGTGCAATTAAGGCGATTGATTCATAAGTAAGATCTCATCTTCATCTATTACAAGACCTTTCAGGGTGAAAGCTAAGAACAAAATTTTGTCAAGTTAGGCACAAAATAGTACAAAATAGATAACATTGTACTCTTTTGTGGAGATTTAGTTATTACAATGACATTATAAATGAGACGTAACTCGAAGTAACTCGAAGTATGGTTGACAGGAACGTGGGACCCTTAGAAGGTGATTGTGGTGTCTTGTCTTATTTTGAGTCAGAATGACCCAAGATGAGTATAAATGTGAAAGCCTAGCCTAGAGTAGGAGAATACACAATCCAATATCACTTGATTGTGATTAAGGTGAGTGGTTTATTAATAGTATCTTATCTTCAACAAGTACAAGAATTTTTACGATAAAATTCAAAAACAATGTCGTGCAAACATATTCTCAAAGTGTATAACACTATACTACTTGGTGAATATTGAGTTTTTACAAACTGAGAATGAACTTCTCGTGTCGCATTTTACTATTTTATTTTTTTGCCATAATTTTATCATTTTTGGTAAACCAAATGAAAGTTCAATTTCTTATGGTGGGGTGACAAGAACTTAATATGATACATTTGGTAAAATTCATCTTCTAGCTTATTTTCGATTGCTATATTCAATGTTTACGACAATTTAGAATCCCTAGCTTAGAGAAATTGTATCATGATTAGTCAAGAAAAAGGAGAGACTTTAATCATGTTCATGAAATGGGACACAACTCCACTACTTGAACTTATCTATGCAGGTATTTTCTTCTCCCTTAGCCTTTCTTTCTTATGAAGTACATCCATTAGCAATGCATTTGATTAAACAACTACTACTTTCCTAAATAGTGATTTATGTTTAATTATTTTTAGTTAAAGGATGTTTGATTCTTGTGCATAGGAAAACACTACTAATAAGTTTCTATGAAGTACTTCTAATAACCCTCAAAACTATTCTCTTACTGTCTCTTCCCGTTAATCAACTGCTTAATTGACACCCTTATTAACAATCTCTATGCCAATCTTGAAAGTTATATTGTCATCCATTTCTAAAATTTTAAAAATAGTTTACTATTGTGAAAACCTACCTATTAAGGTTAGTACGATCTAAGATTTTGTTGATTGTGAAGGTCAAACTATATTAGTGGGGGTGCACAATCTGACATTGGTTGAGTGAAAATTGAATGATTTATATAAAAATTTTATTATCTACTTAGTAAAATGTGTTTTGATTTAATCCCAAGAACATAGCGGCCTAAGTTTAAAGTGAATGTTATTGTACTGAGATGACTGGGAACTCCCAACTATCATCCATGTTTCCACTCATTTATTGCTTTATTTATAAAAAAATAATCAATAATGGATGATTTTACTTATATTATCATATAGTGCCTTGAAAGGAAGCAAAACCTGCACTGCAATTGAGGAGAAGGGGCCTTGTATCAGAGCCCAGCGCCTGCAAAGTAAACAAAGGAGAACTATGGCAATTGAGTTGCTCTTGGCAATAACCAAATGGGACCTTAGCCTTTAGCATCACCCTCTGTCTTTAACGATAAAATAATATATCAGTCTAGCTATGAGTAGAGTTTTTTATTTTTTATTTAAAAAAAATAAAAGAGAAATTATTTAGTATAAATACATATTTGAAATACTTACACCATATATATATATATATATATATATATATATATATATATATATATATATATATATATAAGATTTTGGTTTGGCCCGAATTCTATCTGGGTCATACCGGTTACGCCCACGTTGATAATCTCATTAAAGTTTTGTTTTTTCTATAAATTCATGTAAACTAGAATTGAATAACTCACGACTGTATTTTGATCTTCGTAATATATGTATACAATGGTTTCATTAGAGTTTTTAATATTTGAAATAGGGTTGTCAACCACTCAAAATCTAAGTTTCCTGCTTAGAATATTAAAAACATTAGGTCAAAGATATGGTCTTACTACCTTGATATTAAAGGTAAATGTTATAAAAAAAGATATGATATATACATATATATGTTAGATTTTGGTGTGACACAAATTATATATGAGATGGTCTGCTTAGGCTCATATTCAGAATTTATGTAAGATAGAATCACAAAATTTACAGTTATATACACAAAGGTTTCTTGTGTTAAATATGACCCTATGCAAGACTTATAAGTTATAAGAACATAAGTAATTATATCATGGTATTTTTTTAATATTTTGATTACAATAATGATTTGGAGTGATTAATAAGTAATTCATCTGCCTCCTGGCCCGATACCCAACAATACTTTATCATATTCTTCAGTCTGATCAGTCTATCACGCTCTCTGAAACCCAAATATTTGAAGATCATTCTTACATCTTTATTTATATTTTCAATCTGAACAAACCCAGACGAGAAAATGACAGAAAAGAAAGAGGAATAATGGTCAAAAGTTGCGATGGAAAACAGCAAAACGCAGTTTGCAGTGCCTCAAATTTTATAGCTTTTCAGCAAACCCTACTTCCTTTTCCTTTTCTTTATCATCAGCTCTCTGTTCTTTCCATTTACACTCAATCTAGCCCTCCACATGTTTTCATTTCAACACCATAATTCTTGTCAGGCCTACCCAAAGCCCACACCTGCCATCATGTGTTGCTCGTGGTGATAAAAATTATGTAAATTTTTGCCTTAAATGTTTGCCTTTTGATGTCTATGCAACGAGAGATTAATGATAATTGCAATACGGTGATATCACATTAGTTGAGAAAGAAATAAGTAGAGAAATTCTCCATGGTTGAAATAAAGTTGAGAGAAAATGGAAAAGGAAGTAGGAGCGATGAAGAAGGTTTTTAATTTTCGTTCAAGAATAAAATTTTTATTGTCGTGATCAAGATTTCTCACCGCTTTCATGACCAAAATAGGGACTGATTGCCTCGGAGAGATCAAACCATACCCTCTGTAATTGACTCGTCGTGGAAGATTTAAAATAGAAAGGTCTAACAATAACATCAGTTGGTGTAATAATAAAATTAAAAAACGTAAAGTCTGTGCAACCACCATGACATGAAGTATAAAACTGAAAAGAAAAGAAACTAAACATGCATTGCTACAGTGTCTCACAAAATATAATGCTAAGAAGAAGAAATAAACTAAGAAGATAAACCGATCTCAGTTCCTAGTTAGGGGCTCCAAATCTTCATAAAGGAAGAAGTCATTTGTGGTGAGTTGTATAAACTCAATAAAGATTTCATATGCTATATTCAGTGAACAAAAAAAATTTGTGTGAAAGTAATAGGGAGAAAACATATAAGAAAATAGGCCCCAGGAACCATTAGTATCGCTGAGTGAAAGCACTTCATTGTACTATAGTAAGTAATAAAAATAATATCACTCTTGTATCAGTGTAAAAACGACAGTGAAAAAGTGCCACGACCCGAAGGAAGGCTGATAAATGCATGAAAATATAATTAATTTATACTTAATTGTGTATATTTATTAAAACTATTTAAATTCTAAATGAATATTTTTATAATTTTGATTGATTATTATTTGGAGTGGAAATAGTTTATTTAGTTTTAATAAAATATTACTTTTTTGTTTTCTTTCAAGGCTTTTGGAAAAGAATGAGGTTTGTATTTAATTGATTTCATCTCTATGTCACACAGTTCACGACAATCATAACTCAAAAGGGAACCAAACCGCATGCCACGTGTCAAAACACGTGTGAATAGAATTTCAAATTACAATAACACGTGGCAAAGTTTTCTTTCTCTCGGCGCAAATGATATGAAGCCACATGTCTCTAATGACTGAGACTGAAGTAAATTTTTCTCCAAGCTTGCTCCAGATTGTACACCGGATTTTATTCTGAAAATCTCCACAAATTAGGGCTCAAATCTCCAAAAATTAGCTCGAGAATCCAATTAAGAATATTTTCTTTCTTTATTTTGGGATATATTATGCACTATAAATAGGTCTAAATAGGGCCCCAAGAAGAATTCAATTTCCTTAGTTTTCACTTATTATCATATTTTCTCTATAGAACTTGTGATGATAATGTGTGTTTTAGGCTAAAAACATTGGCGAGGTTAAAGATGAAATTATTTGTTTAGCAATTCAATGAAGGTTTGATTATTTTGTTCTTCAATATTTAAATATTAGAGTGGTTTTTATTATTTCATGTTCATCTTTGTGTGTTAATTTTATATAATTTCAGTCATGCTTTGTTTATGTAATTTTGTACACAAATCTATCATATTATTTTATTAGTAATCTTTTACTGCATTATATGCTCACGAGCATAGTGTCGATTTTGGATTTCTAGTAATAATAATCGTAGTGTTCTTCAAGTTAAATTTAAATAACTCGAATACATATTTTATCTAAAAAAAAAAAGAAAAATCAAACCTGAAATTGATGTGCTTAAACAACTAATGGATTTTCGAACTCTCACTACATATTGGTTCGTGGGAGGAGATGACAACAACATTCTTCAACAAATACTTCCCATACCATAAAACTAATGGTCTCAAACGACAGATTTCCACTTTCTCTCAAAAGGAAAGTGAAACCTTAACCCAAGCTTGGGATAGGTTTAAAGATCTGTTGAATTCTTGTCCCCATCATAGTTATGAAAGTTGGTGTCTCGTTATCTATTTCTATGACAGATTTACAGTACGAGAACGCCAATTTGTCGAGATGATGTGCAATGGAGAATTCCTTCACAAGGACCCTGACGAAGCAATTGAGTACTTGAACGATCTAGCTGAAAAATCTCACACTTGGAGTGGACCAAGTGCTATCGAAAGTACCAGTAGGTCCCGACCAGTTTAAGGAAAAAGACAATCTAAAAGCGCAAATCGAAGCTTTGATCAAACAGTTTGGAGTTCTTAAGTCCCAAAGTGGTAGGGCAATCCATACGGTCGCCAAGACAGAGGTTAACGATGTCTACTTTGTCTGTGGGGGAATGGATCATCAAGCTCAGGACTGTGCCACTTACGGAGAGATAAGGGGGATTTATGAGGAACAATGTAACGCCCTAGGGAATTACACGAACCCTTATTCACCCTACTCTAGTTCCTACAATCCTGGCTGGCGGAACCACCCAAACTTTAGCTGGAGAAACTCCAATCAACAAGCACAATCATCTGGGAGCCAATGGAAACCTTACCAACAAGTTAATCCACCACGAGCACACTCAGCACCACAATATAGTGCCTAACCATCGAGGAGCTCACTCAAGGATACTTTGAAGAAATTCATGGTTGTGCAATTCACAACAAACAACAAGTTTGAATCTGTCCTCAACCAATTGGTGGAAGAGAATAAGAACATCAAGAGTCAAATCACTAAGTTGATCGGTTCATTAGCCATTCATGAGCGCGAAAGTTTCCATCTCAGGCTCAACCAAACCTAAAGGGACTCCACATGGTCAAAACCTCAGACAAGTCTTTTAAGAATGTCAAAGAAGTTAATGCCATAACCACTAGCAGCACAAAGCAACTCGATCCATCCACTTCGAGTAACAAAGAAGACGCTCCAACACCTGAAGGCCCAACAGTTCCAGTACGAGTGCCATTCCCACAAGCTCTCCGATCTGGGAAGGTATCGGAAAATCAAAGTAAGATCCTTGAACACTTGCAACAAATGAAGGTTAACCTACCTTTGTTACATGTGATCAAACAAGTACCGGCTTATGGCAAAGTAATCAAGGATCTATGCACCATGAAAAGGTTCCACCACGTCAAGAAAGCTGCATTCTTGATAGAGCAGGTCAATGCGGTGATTGAGTAGAAAACAACACCAAAGTACAAGGATCCTGGTTGTCCCACAATTTCCTGCTACATTGGGACACAACTTTTCAGCCAAGCACTGCTGGACTTAGGAGCGAGTGTAAATCTCATGCCATATTCCATCTACTTGCAACTAGGGCTCGAAGAGATTAAACCCACTTCAGTAGTGTTGCAGTTGGCTGATCGGTCCATAAAAAGGTCACGAGGTATCGTTGAGGATGTACTTCTACAAATCGATAAATTTTATTACCACGTGGACTTCATCATACTGGACACCCAATCAGTGGTTGACATAGAGTCCAAGATCCCCATCATTTTAGATAGACCTTTCCTTGCTACAGCAAATGTCCTCGTCAATTGTAGGACTGGTCTAATGAAGATCTCTTTCGGAAACATGACTCTGGAGGTGAATGTTTTCAACATTATCAAGCAACCACAAGAGGATGATGAGTGTGTCCAATCTTACATGATTGATACACTTGTCAAAGAGGAAGTCACCCTTTGGAAGAATCCCGATCCCATTGACTACCTCCTCGAAGATCCTCCAAGTTCTAATCTTGTGGAGAATGTTTTTGCCATTTTCCATGATCCACAAGATGGAAGAACATAGTTTTGGCAACTGCGCTTTGAAGAACTACCACAAGATAGGGCAAAGCCAAAACCATCTTCTGAAGAGACCCCGAACATCACAATAGTTCAACTCCCCAAGGGTCTCAAACAGGTTTTTCTAAGCGACGGCGATACCTTTTCAGTGATCATCTCATCCAAACTTGATGCATCACAGGAGCAACGATTGGTCGATATTCTGCATGAGTATAAAAGCACGTTAGGTTGGACGATTGCCGATATAAAAGGTATTAGTCCCTTAATTTGCTCCCACCATATTCATCTCGAAGAAGGAGCTGCTTGTAACACCCGGTTTCAATATAAATCAAAGTAAGTTATTAAACGGAGGTATATAATCTTATGGTTTAAAATTGAGTGAAATGTTGATTAGGTTATTAAGTGACTAGGCAGGGGCAAGATGGTAATTGCGAATTTATATTGTGGATAACGTATTTAAGGAAAGGTTTAGTGAGGTTTAGCCGCCACTATTTTATTACTCTTACCTCTCAGCTCGGCGGACATCCTCTAGGCGATTCCCCTCCGATTTTCCCCAACCAAGGTGAGTTTTGATTAAATTACTTGCTGTTCTAGTGCTTAGGTAGCTGAAGGATTGCAATGTATGTGTTTTCGAAAGGCTGCGAGTGAGAGATTTGGGTTTGGGGTTTATTGATGTATCGGGAATATTTAATTAGTAGAGCCCCAAACCAGCTTCCTTAGGCTTCAGGGTAGTTAGATAAAGTCTAGTGGAGATCTAATCTATAATCTGTCGATGGTTCTAGGTGAGCAGATTTCTGGAGTAGCCTATAGCCGAGCGATTTCCAGGAGACCAGGTAAGTAAAGTATTGTGTGTGCCCTCGGGCCTACATCACAAAACAGTAGGTTTTTGCATGTTTGAGTATTTTCTGTATGTCATGCATCATAAATTTGAAAGAAAACGAAAATGAATTTTCATGTATCATGTGGAGAGGCAAGTTCAGATTGACGGGCAATGGCGGTTAAGGGAACTAATCCACCCCTTAACTGATGAAGAGGATTTATAACATTGGGAGAACTGATCCCACTCCCAAGGGAATTGAGGGATCTGAACAGTTATTAAGGGACCTCATCCGCCCCTTAATTAATGAAGAGGATGTAGACATTGGGAGAACTGATCCCACTCCCAAGGGAATCATGGGATCTGATCAGTAAACAAACGAAGTACAACCGAGATGAGAAAGTAGAGACTGCATATTTAGGATTTTGTTTCAGCATATCATTTCATTATTGCTTTACTTACTTAGCATTAGGCTAATAGATGAGTTTTGTGATGTAGGTGTTGAGGATACCACAGGTAAATTTCCTGAGTACACAGACGATTAGGTGTGGTTGGAGGAGCACATCCATGTCTCGGCTTGGTAAACTGATGAGGCGGGCTAACTGGTGTCAGCATGTGTTGAGGTTTAGTTGATAATGATCTAGTCTGAGTAGGTCGAGTTTTCATGACAGTAGAGATTTTAGCATTTCGAATACAATTTGAATATTATTGATTCTAGTAACCTGTTGAGTTTTAAGTGTTGGTTTTACTGGATTTGATTAATGAAATGGTTTGAATCGTTTTTGAAAGGTCTTGGAGAGGCAAGAAAATTTCTTTCTGTAGTTAGAGTTGTGTCTGTCTTCTATCGGAATGTGATTTAATAAAGCTATCAAATGATGTCGAGTGTTTTATTCGTCCGGTGATGTCGAGCTTTTGCTCGTCAGATGATAAGGGTTAAGTCATTCGGATGAGGAGATCATCCGGCTGACGTCACGGTAGATATAGAGAAAAGTCGTTCGGATGAGGAGATCATCCGGCTGACGTCACGGTGGATGTCCCTGTTAGACTGACCGGATGACCAAATTTTATGTTTTGTCGTTTAGTGACCGGTGGATGTCCCTGTTAGACTGACCGGATGACCAAATTTATGTTTTGTCGTTTAGTGACCGGTGGATGTCCCTGTTAGACTGACCGGATGACCAAATTTTATGTTTTGTCGTTTAGTGACCGGTGGATGTCCCTGTTAGACTGACCGGATGATCAAATTTTATGTTTTGTCGTTTAGTGACCGGTGGATGTCCCTGTTAGACTGACCGGATGACCAAATTTTATGTTTTGTCGTTTAGTGACCGGTGGATGTCCCTGTTAGACTGACCGGATGACCAAATTTTATGTTTTGTCGTTTAGTGACCGGTGGATGTCCCTGTTAGACTGACCGGATGACCAAATTTTATGTTTTGTCGTTTAGTGACCGGTGGATGTCCCTGTTAGACTGACCGGATGACCAAATTTTATGTTTTGTCGTTTAGTGACCGGTGGATGTCCCTGTTAGACTGACCGGATGACCAAATTTTATGTTTTGTCGTTTAGTGACCGGTGGATGTCCCTGTTAGACTGACCGGATGACCAAATTTTATGTTTTGTCGTTTAGTGACCGGTGGATGTCCCTGTTAGACTGACCGGATGACCAAATTTTATGTTTTGTCGTTTAGTGACCGGTGGATGTCCCTGTTAGACTGACCGGATGACCAAATTTTATGTTTTGTCGTTTAGTGACCGGTGGATGTCCCTGTTAGACTGACCGGATGACCAAATTTTATGTTTTGTCGTTTAGTGACCGGTGGATGTCCCTGTTAGACTGACCGGATGACCAAATTTTATGTTTTGTCGTTTAGTGACCGGTGGATGTCCCTGTTAGACTGACCGGATGACCAAATTTTATGTTTTGTCGTTTAGTGACCGGTGGATGTCCCTGTTAGACTGACCGGATGACCAAATTTTATGTTTTGTCGTTTAGTGACCGGTGGATGTCCCTGTTAGACTGACCGGATGACCAAATTTTATGTTTTGTCGTTTAGTGACCGGTGGATGTCCCTGTTAGACTGACCGGATGACCAAATTTTATGTTTTGTCGTTTAGTGACCGGTGGATGTCCCTGTTAGACTGACCGGATGACCAAATTTTATGTTTTGTCGTTTAGTGACCGGTGGATGTCCCTGTTAGACTGACCGGATGACCAAATTTTATGTTTTGTCGTTTAGTGACCGGTGGATGTCCCTGTTAGACTGACCGGATGACCAAATTTTATGTTTTGTCGTTTAGTGACCGGTGGATGTCCCTGTTAGACTGACCGGATGACCAAATTTTATGTTTTGTCGTTTAGTGACCGGTGGATGTCCCTGTTAGACTGACCGGATGACCAAATTTTATGTTTTGTCGTTTAGTGACCGGTGGATGTCCCTGTTAGACTGACCGGATGACCAAATTTTATGTTTTGTCGTTTAGTGACCGGTGGATGTCCCTGTTAGACTGACCGGATGACCAAATTTTATGTTTTGTCGTTTAGTGACCGGTGGATGTCCCTGTTAGACTGACCGGATGACCAAATTTTATGTTTTGTCGTTTAGTGACCGGTGGATGTCCCTGTTAGACTGACCGGATGACCAAATTTTATGTTTTGTCGTTTAGTGACCGGTGGATGTCCCTGTTAGACTGACCGGATGACCAAATTTTATGTTTTGTCGTTTAGTGACCGGTGGATGTCCCTGTTAGACTGACCGGATGACCAAATTTTATGTTTTGTCGTTTAGTGACCGGTGGATGTCCCTGTTAGACTGACCGGATGACCAAATTTTATGTTTTGTCGTTTAGTGACCGGTGGATGTCCCTGTTAGACTGACCGGATGACCAAATTTTATGTTTTGTCGTTTAGTGACCGGTGGATGTCCCTGTTAGACTGACCGGATGACCAAATTTTATGTTTTGTCGTTTAGTGACCGGTGGATGTCCCTGTTAGACTGACCGGATGACCAAATTTTATGTTTTGTCGTTTAGTGACCGGTGGATGTCCCTGTTAGACTGACCGGATGACCAAATTTTATGTTTTGTCGTTTAGTGACCGGTGGATGTCCCTGTTAGACTGACCGGATGACCAAATTTTATGTTTTGTCGTTTAGTGACCGGTGGATGTCCCTGTTAGACTGACCGGATGACCAAATTTTATGTTTTGTCGTTTAGTGACCGGTGGATGTCCCTGTTAGACTGACCGGATGACCAAATTTTATGTTTTGTCGTTTAGTGACCGGTGGATGTCCCTGTTAGACTGACCGGATGACCAAATTTTATGTTTTGTCGTTTAGTGACCGGTGGATGTCCCTGTTAGACTGACCGGATGACCAAATTTTATGTTTTGTCGTTTAGTGACCGGTGGATGTCCCTGTTAGACTGACCGGATGACCAAATTTTATGTTTTGTCGTTTAGTGACCGGTGGATGTCCCTGTTAGACTGACCGGATGACCAAATTTTATGTTTTGTCGTTTAGTGACCGGTGGATGTCCCTGTTAGACTGACCGGATGACCAAATTTTATGTTTTGTCGTTTAGTGACCGGTGGATGTCCCTGTTAGACTGACCGGATGACCAAATTTTATGTTTTGTCGTTTAGTGACCGGTGGATGTCCCTGTTAGACTGACCGGATGACCAAATTTTATGTTTTGTCGTTTAGTGACCGGTGGATGTCCCTGTTAGACTGACCGGATGACCAAAGTTTTCTTAGTAATATTCGGGTTATGAGTAACAAACCGGGTTCAGTAACTCGGGGTGTACAGTTTGGTATCAGAGACATTCAGTTAAACCGTTCAAAAGATTACTCATCAGTGCCAATCGTTGCATGGAAGTACTCCAACGACTGTAAGTGTTTATGTTAGCCTTAGTAATTAGATGTTTATGAAGTAATATTCTTACACAGGAATCCAGTATAATGGCTAGACGCCCAGGAAGACCTAGAGTGCCTAGAGAAATGCCAAATGTAAGAGGTGAAGAGGAGCCTAGTGTGATTAGGCAGCTGACAGATTTGGTGCGTCAGCAGACTGACATAGTGCGACAACAGTCCGACCAATTAGGAGTGTTATGAACCGAGAAGCACAAGGAAGTGCCAACTCGGGCCATGGCAATGAGCATTCAGGGGACCGATTTCGCAGGCTTCAACCACCCACATTTGATGGAAGATCATCTAACCCGATTGTTGCCGAAGAATGGTTGAGGAAGATTGAAAGCATGCTTCGATGTGCAAACGTTGGAGAAGGAGATAAGGTCACCCTGGCAACGTTTCATTTTGCTGGAGACGCCCAGCTTTGGTGGGAGACAATTGAGACCACCATTGATATTTTGGCTATGACTTGGTCTCAGTTTAAGGACACCTTCTTTGAGAAATATTTTAACAGCACGGTTCAGACCGCGAAGAAGGTGGAGTTCATGAACTTGAAGCAGACAGGGTCTGTGGCTGAGTATGTTAGACAATTTGAGTCTCTTTCCAGATTCGCTGGACACTTTATTCACAGAAACGGGGATAAGGTGTTTCAATTTATGAATGGACTGAAGCCAGAGGTGTACAGAGGGGTCAAGTATTCAGGTTTTAGAGGTTTACCTTTTAGTGAAGTTGTGTCCACAGCCTTGGAGGTGGAGGAGGCCGAGATGAAATGTTCAGGGCCGAAGGAAGCCCCACGAAAGTTTGTTCAACCCCAACAACAGAGAGGAGTGAAGAGGCCAAGTGAGGGCCAGTATAGTCAAGGAATGGGAAAGAAAGTACCAGACACTAAGATGTTTCCTCAATGCCCAAAGTGTTCGAAGAACCACCTGGGCGAGTGCAGATTTGGAACAAATAAGTGTTTTAACTGTGAAGAGGTTGGACACTCGTTCAGGGATTGCCCAAAGCCTAGAATCACCCGTTGCTTCAACTGCAATAAAGTCGGCCATATCATCAGAGACTGCCCAGCCCTGAAGGGCGGACCTGCCAAGGTTAAGCCAAGAATATTCTCCATGATGGAGTCAGGTGATGAGGACCAGCCTGCTGTGGTATCAGGTACTGTATTGGTTAACTCTATCCCTGCTTTTACTTTGATAGATTCAGGTGCAACACATTCTTTTTTAGCCTCTACTTTTGCTGATAAGTTAGATGTACGGTTCACTTCCTCTGGGCATGTGTTTAATGTAGCATTACCCTCTGGTGAACGCATGCACTCTAACCAAGTGATGCTTGATAGCATTGTATTAGTAGGAAACATGAATTTGCCTGCTGATCTCATCATTATGGACATAACGGGATTTGATGTAATCTTAGGGATGGATTGGTTGTTTAAGCATTTTGCCACAATAGATTGTAGGACTGGAATTGTTAGTTTTCAACCCCCTGGAGGTTTAAACCATACTTTCCAAGCTCTGAAGAAGAGTAAGGAAATGATTGTAATGACTTCTGTCAATTGTAAACCCTCCCCATGCAGAGAGTATCTGTGCTTTTTGGCCAGTGTTTTAGACACACAACTAGTAGAAAAATCAAGCCCCAAAATGTCTTAGTTGTCCAAGACTTCCCTGAAGTATTCCTAGATGACCTTCCCGGCTTGCCACCAGATAGGGAAATTGAATTTGTGGTAGATGTTTACCCCGGTGCCGAGCCTGTGTCCAAAAATCCATATAGACTAGCACCAACAGAACTTAAAGAATTGAAGAAACAGTTGGAGGATTTGTTGGAGAAGGGGTTCATACGCCCTAGCTTTTCACAATGGGGAGCACCTGTTCTTTTTGTCAAAAAGAAAGATGGATCAATGCGTATGTGCATTGATTATAGAGAATTGAATAAGTTAACTGTCAAAAACAAATACCCTTTGCCGAGGATTGATGACTTATTTGACCAACTTAGGGGTGCAAGGGTTTTCTCTAAGATTGACCTTAGGTCCGGTTATTACCAGTTGAAGGTTAAATCTGAAGATATCCCAAAGACTTCCTTTCACACAAGATATGGACATTATGAGTTTTTGGTTATGTCTTTTGGTTTGACAAACGCACCAGCAGCCTTCATGGATCTCATGAATAGGGTGTTTCACGAGTATTTGGACAAGTTTGTTATTGTATTCATAGATGAAATCCTAATCTATTCTAGCACTAAGGATGAACATGCAAAACATTTGAGTTTAGTGTTAGAAGTATTGAGAAGGCACCAACTTTATGCCAAATTTTCCAAGTGTGAATTTTGGTTGGACCAGGTTCACTTTTTAGGACATGTCATCTCTGGAGATGGTATATCTGTGGATCCAGCTAAGGTTCAAGCAGTTAAGGGATGGCCCCAACCGAAGAATGCTACGGATATCAGAAGTTTCCTTGGACTTGCAGGGTATTACAGAAAGTTCATTGAAGGATTTTCAAAGATCGCTACGCCCCTTACTAAGTTAACCAGGAAGAATGTGAAGTATATATGGACTGATGAATGTGAACATAGTTTTATGACCTTGAAACAGAAACTAACCAATGCTCCAATTTTAACCCTTCCAGCTGAAGATGGTAAATTTAGTATTTACTGTGATGCTTCCAAAATTGGTCTTAGTGGTGTGTTAATGCAGGGTGGTAAAGTAATAGCTTATGCCTCTAGACAGTTGAAAACGCATGAGAAGAACTACCCTACCCATGACTTAGAATTAGCTGCAGTTGTATTTGCACTTAAGATTTGGAGGCATTACTTGTATGGACAATCCTGTGAGATATTTTCAGATCATAAGAGCCTGAAGTACATCTTCACGCAAAAAGAACTGAATATGAGGCAACGTAGGTGGTTAGAGTTTGTCAAAGATTATGATTTTGAGATCAAGTACCACCCTGGCAAGGCGAATGTAGTGGCAGACGCTTTGAGTAGAGTGACTCCTTTAGTTTCTACTTTGACTCTAGACATACCGATAGCTTTAGAGACAGAATTCCAAAGATTTAACCTGGAAGCTGTGCCAAGTGTGTCAGCCATGCTTTCGGCCATGTCTTTGAGGCCAACTATTTTGGAGAAAATAAAGGAGGTCCAAATGAATGACACTGAGAGTAATAAGTATAGGTTGTGCATAGATTCCACTGATAAGTCAGATTTCAACTGCTCAGCTGATGGAATTCTCAAGTTTCGAAATAGATGGTTTGTTCCGGGTGATACTGAGCTTAGGAAGGAGATCATATCTGAGGCACATTCCTCCAGATTTTCAGTTCATCCTGGAAGTACGAAAATGTACAGAGATCTCAAGCAGCATTATTGGTGGCCAGGTATGAAGAGAAGTGTGGCGGAGTATGTGGAATCATGTCTGGTCTGCCAGCAAGTCAAGGCTGAACATCAGAGACCCTCAGGGACATTGCAACCCTTACCAGTTCCTGAATGGAAATAGGAACAAATAACAATGGATTTTGTCGTTGGACTACCTAGGACAGCAAAGGGGCATGATGCAATCTGGGTTATAGTTGACCGTCTAACCAAATCTGCTCATTTTCTGCCAATTAAGATAACTTACTCAATGGATCAGCTTGTTGAATTGTACATGCAAGAGATTGTCAGATTGCATGGAGTTCCAAGTTCAATAGTTTCAGACCGAGACTCCAGATTTACATCTAAGTTTTGGAAAAGTCTTCACAAGGCTATGGGAACACAGCTTAATTTTAGCACAGCCTTCCATCCTCAAACGGATGGACAATCCGAGAGGACTATTCAGACCTTAGAAGATATGCTCCGAGCATGCGTATTGGATTTTCAAGGATCTTGGAGTAGATATTTACCATTGGTCGAGTTCTCTTACAATAACAGTTTTCAAGCAACAATAGGAATGGCACCGTATGAAGCCTTATATGGACGAAAA
This sequence comes from Begonia masoniana, assembly GCA_022432975.1. Lineage (NCBI taxonomy): Eukaryota > Viridiplantae > Streptophyta > Magnoliopsida > Cucurbitales > Begoniaceae > Begonia > Begonia masoniana. The sequence goes on from CM039507.1 coordinate 36,184,807, forward strand.
TGCAGATCTCCTTTGTACTGGGATGAAGTTGGTGAAGCACAATTGCTTGGTCCTAATATTGTGCAACAAACTGTGGAGAAGGTTGCCTTCATCCGACAGAGAATTTTGACAGCTCAAAGCCGCCAGAAGAGTTATGCTGATAAAAGACGAAGAGAATTAGAGTTTGAAGTAGGTGATGAAGTTTTCCTTAGAGTATCACCATTTAAAGGAGTTGTCAGATTCGGGAAGAAAGGCAAGTTGAACCCCAGATTTATTGGACCGTTCACTATTCTGAAAAGAGTTGGGAGAGCAGCCTATCTGTTGCAGCTACCAGCTTCTATGGAAGGAATACATGACGTATTCCATGATTCTATGTTGAAAAAGTGCATAAGGGATCCCAACCAAATCATGGAACAGCAAGACCTCGAAATTTGTCCTACCCTTGCCTATGAAGAGAAACCATCAAAGATCTTGGATTACGCAGTGAAGGTATTACGCAACAAAGAGGTTCCACTAGTGAAAGTTTTATGGCACAACCAGAATGTAGAGGAGACAACCTGGGAGCTCCAGTAGGACATGATGGACCAACATCCAGAATTATTCAGGTATTGAATTTTGAGGACAAAATTCTTTTAAGGAGGGTAGATTGTAACACCCGGTTTCAATATAAATCAAAGTAAGTTATTAAACGGAGGTATATAATCTTATGGTTTAAAATTGAGTGAAATGTTGATTAGGTTATTAAGTGACTAGGCAGGGGCAAGATGGTAATTGCGAATTTATATTGTGGATAACGTATTTAAGGAAAGGTTTAGTGAGGTTTAGCCGCCACTATTTTATTACTCTTACCTCTCAACTCGGCGGACATCCTCTAGGCGATTCCCCTCCGATTTTCCCCAACCAAGGTGAGTTTTGATTAAATTACTTGCTGTTCTAGTGCTTAGGTAGCTGAAGGATTGCAATGTATGTGTTTTCGAAAGGCTGCGAGTGAGAGATTTGGGTTTGGGGTTTATTGATGTATCGGGAATGTTTAATCAGTAGAGCCCCAAACCGACTTCCTTAGACTTCAGGGTAGTTAGATAAAGTCTAGTGGAGATCTAATCTATAATCTGTCGATGGTTCTAGGTGAGCAGATTTCTGGAGTAGCCTATAGCCGAGCGATTTCCAGGAGACCAGGTAAGTAAAGTATTGTGTGTGCCCTCGGGCCTACATCACAAAACAGTAGGTTTTTGCATGTTTGAGTATTTTCTGTATGTCATGCATCATAAATTTGAAAGAAAACGAAAATGAATTTTCATGTATCATGTGGAGAGGCAAGTTCAGATTGACGGGCAATGGCGGTTAAGGGAACTAATCCACCCCTTAACTGATGAAGAGGATTTATAACATTGGGAGAACTGATCCCACTCCCAAGGGAATTGAGGGATCTGAACAGTTATTAAGGGACCTCATCCGCCCCTTAATTAATGAAGAGGATGTAGACATTGGGAGAACTGATCCCACTCCCAAGGGAATCATGGGATCTGATCAGTAAACAAACGAAGTACAACCGAGATGAGAAAGTAGAGATTGCATATTTAGGATTTTGTTTCAGCATATCATTTCATTATTGCTTTACTTACTTAGCATTAGGCTAATAGATGAGTTTTGTGATGTAGGTGTTGAGGATACCACAGGTGAATTTCCTGAGTACACAGACGATTAGGTGTGGTTGGAGGAGCACATCCATGTCTCGGCTTGGTAAACTGATGAGGCGAGCTAACTGGTGTCAGCAGGTGTTGAGGTTTAGTTGATAATGATCTAGTCTGAGTAGGTCGAGTTTTCATAACAGTAGAGATTTTAGCATTTCGAATACAATTTGAATATTATTGATTCTAGTAACCTGTTGAGTTTTAAGTGTTGGTTTTACTGGATTTGATTAATGAAATGGTTTGAATCGTTTTTGAAAGGTCTTGGAGAGGCAAGAAAATTTCTTTCTGTAGTTAGAGTTGTGTCTGTCTTCTATCAGAATGTGATTTTAATAAAGCTATCAGATGATGTCGAGTGTTTTAGTCGTCCGGTGATGTCGAGCTTTTGCTCGTCAGATGATAAGGGTTAAGTCATTCGGATGAGGAGATCATCCGGCTGACGTCACCGGTAGATATAGAGAAAAGTCGTTCGGATGAGGAGATCATCCGGCTGACGTCACCGGTGGATGTCCCTGTTAGACTGACCGGATGACCAAATTTTATGTTTTGTCGTTTAGTGACCGGTGGATGTCCCTGTTAGACTGACCGGATGACCAAATTTTATGTTTTGTCGTTTAGTGACCGGTGGATGTCCCTGTTAGACTGACCGGATGACCAAATTTTATGTTTTGTCGTTTAGTGACCGGTGGATGTCCCTGTTAGACTGACCGGATGACCAAATTTTATATTTTGTCGTTTAGCGACAGGATGAAGTCTTCAAATAGCCTTCCCCCTTCGTTGACCTTGTTCAGCGGACGACGAGTTTCACTTTTCCAACCTTCAAAGTATTTTCACGGGTTAAACCTTTGCTTCTTAATCGATTGTTTCTCAACATTTCCAACGTTTTTTTTTATATGGTTTTTGGTTAGTTTTATTTTTGTTTAAACGATTTCCGCTGTAAGCTTACATGTTTTATCAAATGTCCAATTTTTGAATTTTTGTACGAAGTTTTAAATTTGGTCCAAGTTTTCTTAGTAATATTCGGGTTATGAGTAACAAACCGGGTTCAGTAAACTCGGGGTGTTACACTGCTCCACGTTGAGACCCACAACGCAAACTTAATCCAACAATGAAGGAGGTTGTAAAGAATGAAGTATTGAAGTTGTTGGATGCAGGCATCATCTATTTGGTCTTAGATAGCAAGTGGGTTAGTCCGACTCAAGTAGTTCCCAAGAAATCGGGAGTCATGGTGGTTGAGAATGTAAAAGGAGATCTCGTCCCCACAAAGTTCGTGACAAGTTGGCACATGTGCATTGATTATCACAAGCTTAACACCGCCACCCGCAAATACCATTTTCCACTTTTATTCATTGACCAAATCCTAGAACGGGTCGCTAGTCATCCATTCTATTGCTTTCGCGATGGGTATTCGGGATACTATCAGATAGAGATTGCTTTAGAAGATCAGGATAAGACCACATTCACATTTCCTTTTGGCACTTATGCTTTCCGACGTATGCCATTTGGATTATGTAATGCCCTGGCCACGTTTCAGAGGTGCATGATGAGCATATTTAGTGATATGGTGGAGAAATGTATGGAAGTTTTCATGGATGACCTGACCGTCTTTGGAGACTCGTTCGACTCATGCTTACTTAATCTCCAATCCGTTCTCCGAAGATGCATTGAAAATGGTCTTGTGCTTAACTGGGAGAAATGTCATTTCATGGTGTCATTCAGTATTGTTTTGGGGAACATTGTTTCTGAGAAAGGCATTGAGGTTGATCAGTCCAAGATCAAACTCATCTCTAAGTTACCCACTCCGAAAAGCGTAAAGGATATTTGCTCATTCCTTGGTCACGCCAGATTCTATAGGAGGTTCATACAAAACTTTTCTACCATATCTAGACCATTATGTAACCTCCTCGCAAAAGATGTCATATTCGAACGGACAAAGGAGTGTGAGGAAGCCTTCTAAACACTTGTTTCCAAACTAACTTCTGCCCCTATCATTCAGCCACCAAATTGGTCTCTTCCATTCGAGACCATGTGTGATGCAAGCAATTATGCTCTAGGGGCCGTCCTTGGTCAACGAAGAGAAGGGAAGCCCTCTATCATTTACTACGCAAGCAGGACTCTTAACAGCGCTCAAATGAACCATACCACCATTGAGAAGGAGTTGCTTGCTGTAGTATTTGCTCTTGACAAGTTCTGTTCTTACTTGATTGGTTCACCCATTGTGGTTTTCACAGACCATTCCGCCCTTAAACACCTCCTTTCCAAAACAGATGCTAAGGCGCGACTCATCAGGTGGATCCTTCTATTGCAAGAATTTGACTTGACAATCAAGGATAAGAAGGGAGTTGAGAATGTTGTAGCGAGCCATCTGTACCGACTTGAGTTCAGTGATCCTGCTGATGGTCCAGCTATTCGAGATGATTTCCCGGATGCGCACCTCTTCGCCGTCACTATCATGCATTGGTACGCTCACATTGTTAATTACTTGGTGACTAGCGAAACTCCCTCTGCTTGGCGTGCACAAGATAAACAGAAATTTTTGGTCGAGGTTCGTAACTTCTATTGGGACAATCCTTATCTTTACAAGTACTGCTCCGACCAAATCATGAGACGATGCATTCTAGAAGATGAAGTTATGAGTGTCCTGAACTTTTGTCACAATGATGCATGTGGAGGTCATTTTTCTATGAAGAAGACCGCCGCAAAGATCCTCTAGTGTGGCCTCTACTGGCCCACATTGTTCAAGGACACCAATAACTTCTGTCGTTCCTGTGACTGGTGCCAGAAGCTAGGAGCTCTTACTCGTTGTCACATAATGCCCTTGAACCCAATCATTGTAATAGAATTATTCGATTGTTGGGGGATATACTTCATGGGGCCATTCCTACATTCTTTTGGCTACCTTTACATTCTCCTCGCCGTTGACTACGTTTCCAAGTGGGTGGAAGCCATATCATGTTGTTCTAACAATAACACAATTGTTGTTAAGTTCTTGAAAGAAAATGTATTATCTAGGTTCGGTACCCCTCGTGTCATCATTAGTGATCAAGGAACTCATTTCTGTAACTCTACTTTTGAGGCACTAATGGAAAAGTATGGTGTGATACACAAGGTGTCGACTGCCTATCACCCGCAAACAAATGGGCAAGCTGAGCTAGCGAATAGAGAGATCAAACAGATCTTGGAAAAGACGGTTAATCCCAACCGTAAGGATTGGTCTTTACATCTTTCCGATGCACTTTGGGCATACCGAACTGCTTATAAATCCCCTCTTGGGATGTCTCTCTATAGGCTTGTTTTTGGCAAGACCTGTCACTTACCTGTCGACCTCAAACACAAAGCCTACTGGGCTACCAAAGCCCTAAATTTTGATCTTAGTGCGACAGGTATCAATTGGAAGCTTCAGTTGACTGAGCTTGATGAGTTGAGGAACGATGCATATGACAACTCAAGGATCTATAAGGAAAAGATGAAAGTGGCTCATGACAAGTAGATCCTGAGGAAGAATTTCGAGTCAAATCAACGAGTTCATCTTTATGACTCCCGTCTACATCTCCATCTGGGAAAGTTGAGGTCCCGGTGGACTGGTCCATATGTGATCTTAGGAGTCTTTCCCAACGATGCTGTAAAAGTTAAAGATCCTTCAAATGAGATAGTATTCAAAGTAAATGGCCAGCGATTGAAACAATACGTTGAGCGAGTGCCTGAGCCTGAAGAGATCACTCTAATGGCTCCTGTTTATTCATCGGAGTAGTTGCTTCCCACCTCATTGTATTCTTTTTTTTTATTTTATTATTATTATTACTACTATTATTATTATTTTTTTCTCATTTCTTTAGCTTTGGTTTTTGGAGATTCATCACTGTTGCAGGTATCTCCAGCATTGTCGCCATCTAGGTGTCTTCTGTTCCCTTATTGTGAGACATTAAGGACACTATTTGATTTTGATTGGGGGTGGTGAGCATATTCATGTGTGAGAATAGTTTTTGTCTTGAGATTGTTGTGATTTTGCCAAAGTATGATTTCAAGTTGTTTAGTTTGAATCAATTTTTGCTATCATTATCATTAAAGAAGTAATTTTTTGAGTTTTCTCTGTGCACGTACTAAACCTTGTGGTAAGATGGTTGCTAACGCTTTTGGCCTAGAGAAATTTCCAAGTTTAAGTGTAACTTTTTCATGGATATGTATATGTGAGATTGAGAAAACAACTTTTGAACTTTTATTGATCCTTAGAATTGGTAAAATCGCTACTTAGGATATCATTACATGGTTTGTGGTTTGTTAGACATTTTGCTTGAAAGATGATTCGATATTAAATGAGGAACTCTTTTCTTTTCATGAGCCTTATATTATATTTATTAATATTTTTCTTATTATCATATTTATTATAAATAGTATTATAGTATTGCTACGTCATAGTCCAAAAAAAAAGAAAAAAAAAGAAAAAAAAAATGAAGAAAAAAAAGAAGAAAAAAAAAGAAAAAAAATCATTTAGTATTTTATTATTATCGTATTATTATTAGTGTCATTATTATTATAGTTGCAATATTATTATTAGTATTATCATTATGGCTTTTATTCCACTTGTACTAGTGCCTTATTAATGAAATCCTGATAGCTGAGTTTGTGGTATGAATGGCGGATTGTTCTATGTAGTTGAATTGCCTATCTTTGGATCAATATTTGTCTAACTGCTTGTCCTAAATATTCGTCTTCTCATGTGAGTGTTAACTGTGCAAAATTTTTTCGACTTCATGAGTGAACACCCTAAAACCTTCATAAACTGAAATTCTCTTACGTCCGTGAGGAAATAGAGTCAAGAATTTTACTTGGTGGATTTTTCGAAACCAAATGTGTTATGGGTCTGTGGTAAGAAGGTTACAGTTTAGAGCGCACGCACACAAACTTGGCGGTTATGACTTAAATAATTTTGATAGCATTTCTTGATTCTTACTAAGCCTCTTGATTAAAATGCGAAGGTGACGTTGCATTGATTTTAATGACATGATTATTTTTTTCGCCTGAATTGCTAGAGACCAGCATTAAGCTGGTTGGAGGATGTGATAAATGCATGAAAATTTAATTAATTTATGCCTAATTGTGTATATTTATTAAAATTATTTAAATTCTAAATGAATATTTTCATAATTTTGATTGATTATTATTTGGAGGGGAAATAGTTTATTTTAGTTTATTTAGTTTTAATAAAATATTATTTTTTTGTTTTCTTTCAAGGCTTTTGGAAAAGAATGAGACTTGTATATAATTGATTTCCTCTCTATGTCACACAGCTCACGTCAATCATAACTCAAGAGGGAACCAAACCGCATGCCACGTGTCGAAACCAGTGTGTGAATAGAATTTCAAATTACAATGACACGTGGCAAAATTTTCTTTCTCTGGGCGCAAGTGATATGAAGCCACGTGTCTCTTATGATTGAGTCTGAAGTGAATTGTTCTCCAAGCTTGCTCCAGATGCTACACCAGATTTTATTCCGAAAATCTCCACATTAGGGCTAAAATCTCCAAAAATTAGCTCGAGAATCCAATTAAGAATATTTTCTTTCTTTATTTTGAGATATTTTATGCACTATAAATATGTCTAAATAGGGCCCCAAGAAGAATTCAATTTCCTAAGTTTTCACTTATTATCATATTTTCTCTATAGAACTTGTGATGATAATGTGTGTTTTAGGCTAAAAATATTGGCGAGGTTAGAAATGAAATTATTTGTTTAGCAATTCAATGAAGGTTTGGTTATTTTGTTCTTCAATGTTTAAATATTAGAGTGATTTTTATTATTTCATATTCATCTTTGTGTATTAATATTATATAATTTCATTCATGCTTTCTTTATGTAATTTTGCACACAAATTGTGACGACTCCTCTTTCAACGACCACTGTGAGGACCACCCATTCTCCGCGGATCCTGGGGCTGACCTGGGTCGGAGGTGGGTAAAGCTCCGCGGATCCTAGGGCTGACCTGGGCCGGAGGGTTCTATCGTTGAAGGAGGGGCCGTTACGAACCCACATCGCTTGGGGAAGTACATGGAAATGAAACATATGTAAGAGATCCCTCCCAAGACTCCTCTTTCAACGACCACTGTGAGGACCAACCCATTCTCCGCGGATCCTGGGGCTGACCTGGGTCGGAGGTGGTGTAAAGCTCCGCGGATCCTAGGGCTGACCTGGCCGGAGGGTTCTATCGTTGAAGGAGGGGCCGTTACGAACCCACATCGCTTGGGGAAGTACATGGAAATGAAACATATGTAAGAGATCCCTCCCAGATAGCAAGGACGCGTTTTGGAGCTCATTGACAACGGATCCCATAAGAACTCCGAAGTTAAGTGGGCTTCGGCGAGAGTAATTCCAGGTTGGGTGACCTTCCGGAAGTGCTCTCGCCAACAAAGCCGTGAGGGGACGATATTGGGCTGCGGCCCAATCCCCAGAGCGGACAATGTCTTGCTGGGAAACGGGGTCGTTACAAATGGTATCAGAGCCTGTACTCACCTGAAATGTGGCCAACGGGACGTTGGGCCCCCAAGGGGGGGTGATTGTGACGACTCCTCTTTCACGACCACTGTGAGGACCACCCATTCTCCGCGGATCCTGGGGCTGACATGGGCCGGAGGTGGGTAAAGCTCGCGGATCCTAGGCTGACCTGGGCCGGAGGGTTCTAGTCGTTGAAGGAGGGGCCGTTACGAACCCACATCGCTTGGGGAAGTAACATGGAAATGAAACATCCCATAAGAACTCCGAAGTTAAGTGGGCTTCGGCGAGAGTAATTCCAGGTTGGGTGACCTTCCGGGAAGTGCTCTCGCCAAACAAAGCCGTGAGGGGACGATATTGGGCTGCGGCCCAATCCCCAGAGCGGACAATGTCTTGCTGGGAAACGGGGTCGTTACAAATGGTATCAGAGCCTGTACTCAACCTGAAATGTGGCCAACGAGGACGTTGGGCCCCCAAGGGGGGGTGATTGTGACGACTCCTCTTTCAACGACCACTGTGAGGACCACCCATTCTCCGCGGATCCTGGGGCTGACATGGGCCGGAGGTGGGTAAAGCTCCGCGGATCCTAGGGCTGACCTGGGCCGGAGGGTTCTATCGTTGAAGGAGGGGCCGTTACGAACCCACATCGCTTGGGGAAGTACATGGAAATGAAACATATGTAAAGGGACCCCCCCAAGATAGCAAGACGCGTTTTGGAGCTCAATTGACAACGGATCCCATAAGAACTCCGAAGTTAAGTGGGCTTCGGCGAGAGTAATTCCAGGTTGGGTGACCTTCCAGGAAGTGCTCTCGCCAAACAAAGCCGTGAGGGGACGATATTGGGCTGCGGCCCAATCCCCAGAGCGGACAATATCTTGCTGGGAAACGGGGTCGTTACACAAATCTATCATATTATTTTATTAGTAATCTTTTACTGCATTATATGCTCACGAGCATAGTGTCGACTTTGAATTTCTAGTAATAATAATCGTATTGTTTTTCAAGTTAAATTTAAATCACTCGAATATATATTTTATCTAAAAAAAAAAAAAATCAAACTGAAGTTAATGTGCTTAAACAACTAATGGATTCTCGAACCTCGCTACGTTTTTTGTTATTGATTTCTCCACACAAAAATAATATCTTTTAAATTGCCTCCTTTTAATCACAAAATTCACTTTTTATTTATTTTTGCTTTAACATATCTCTTGCTTTATTTTGGTTTATCGTTCTTGATTAAGCTTTTAACTACCTCCTCGTGGAATCGACCGCTCGAAATTGTGCAGCAACCGACCGTTTAGTAGTGCACAATTTGGGCGTAATAACGGTCCTAGACAAAAACACCAAGTCGAGTGACCCGATTCTCAGAGATGCTCGATCACTCAGCCTAAGGCTAGGTTTACAACAGAAGACTTAAACATAAATTGAGTCCTAGCGCACACGAGATGGGTTGATGTCCACATAGCGACCACAAAATTATAAGATAGTATAATCAATATAATTCAAATAGTACTGTGCAAGGAAATAAAATATGCAATGCCCATATATAAAATTACAAACCAATATCAGAGAAGAAGATAAACAGAATGGACCTCACCAAGAAGAGAAATAAACCACTCATAATGGAAGAAAGAATGACTACCTCCAGCCCATACGAATCTTACCTGAAAAAAAAAAAGACTTTTGGGGTGAGTGGCTAACTCAGTAGGGATAAAGTTTTATATTCAACAATGAATTTAGGAAAATATTGGACCATGCCAAGTATAAAATATTTTCATAAAAATTATTTTGATAAACAAACAATAGGGCAAAAATTAAAACCTTCCAATATAGTGTGGTAGATAAGTAAAATATGCTCTACTGTATATCGTGAAAAAATCGGAGCCACTCACGGACGCCGAGCACACAATGAAATAAACATATGGATTTATAATGGCAATACTCGACGATCACTAAATCAACAAAAATAAAGACCATGATCAGGTTTAGTGTGACGCTTCCCAGACCCGATCGGGGTCGAGGAGCCTCGCCATAACTCCGGACATTTTAAAACGTGACATATATTTTTTTTTGAACTTTTAGAACTCTACACAGAGAAAACTCTCACTAGAATTGAAGACTAGGAGACTACAGTGAATAACAGAAGAAAACAGGAAGTCATAAAAAAAAAATGAGAAACTTAAACTGGAAAACATACAGTGGAAGGCTACAGTGGATGACAGAAGCTGTGGACGACAGAAGTGCAGTGGCTGTGGACGACAGAAGTGCAGTGGCTGTGGACGACAGAAGTGCAGTGGCTGTGGACGACAGAAGTGCAGTGGCTGTGGACGACAGAAGTGCAGTGGCTGTGGACGACAGAAGTGCAGTGGCTGTGGACGACAGAAGTGCAGTGGCTGTGGACGACAGAAGTGCAGTGGCTGTGGACGACAGAAGTGCAGTGGCTGTGGACGACAGAAGTGCAGTGGCTGTGGACGACAGAAGTGCAGTGGCTGTGGACGACAGAAGTGCAGTGGCTGTGGACGACAGAAGTGCAGTGGCTGTGGACGACAGAAGTGCAGTGGCTGTGGACGACAGAAGTGCAGTGGCTGTGGACGACAGAAGTGCAGTGGCTGTGGACGACAGAAGTGCAGTGGCTGTGGACGACAGAAGTGCAGTGGCTGTGGACGACAGAAGTGCAGTGGCTGTGGACGACAGAAGTGCAGTGGCTGTGGACGACAGAAGTGCAGTGGCTGTGGACGACAGAAGTGCAGTGGCTGTGGACAACAAAAATGCAGTAGCTGTAGACGTTTAAAAAATAACAGAGGCAAAACCGTGGACACAGGAGTCCGTGGACGTTTACACTAAAAGACTAAAATAGTGGCCGTAGGAGTCCATGGACGTTTGCACTAAAAGACAAAAACAGTAGACACAGGAGTCCGTGGACGTTTACAGTAAAAGACTAAAATAATGGACGCAGGAGTCCGTGGACGTTTGCACTAAAAGACAAAAACAATGGACACAGGAGTCCGTGGACGTTTACAATAAAAGACTAAAATAATGGACGCAGGAGTCCGTGGACGTTTGCACTAAAAGACAAAAACAGTGGACACAGGAGTCCGTAGACGTTTAAAATCAGAGACAGACTTTGGACTTTTAAAATAATAGGCCGACTCTCGGTGACGTTATCTTGGACGATAACTTTGGACAATGATACCTAGCCGATTAAAAGAACAGAAACCGAAGGCAAAATAGACTACTATTTTGAAGGCAGAATGGACGTGGACGATGGTTTTACAGAAGAGAATGACAACTGTTTTACTGAAGGCGTGGACGACTAACACGTAGCCAAATACTTGAAAACTCGAAAGACAAAAACTGAAATGCAGAATAGACAACATTTAACAGAAGAACTTATAAACAGAAGGCACAAGGACAAAGACATAAAAACTTCAAACCCTCAAAACCCGATTCAAAACACAGTTTTAAAACATGCACGAAAACATGACAGAAGTTAGAAAACATGACAGAGGTTCAAGAAAACAAACTGCATGGGTAGCTCTAAAACTCAAGACCATCCATGCACGACCTAAAAGGGAAGATTTCCAACAATTCCAGAATACACCAACACAGAGTTTATGTATTGTTTTAAAATCTCAGAAGTTAAACAGAACTTGACATACATTTCTAGAATTCACAAAACAGAAGTTTTGAAAAACATGAACACACAGTTTTCATATCGGTTTTAAAATTTCAAAAGCTATACAGGACTTGACATAACTTTCAAAAAATACAATTCTCACAGGGATAACATTTGTCTGGCTGCAGCAACCAATCACCATGAGGTCGATCCGCCAACCTCCACTACTCATTGGCTTGAGGCACAAAGTCCTCATCCGGAGGATCCATACCTACACTAGGGAGTTCAACTATAAGCCTAGAGCTCAGTAAGAACATATAATAATGCAGTGATGCATATGCTATACATGAACATTTTCAAATTCATGAACATTACATTACATTATATTTCACTGGACAGGAAGGTATAAGTGGGGCTTATAGAGGAACTGGCGCACATCAATACTTGACATAACAGGACATGACACTGGTTAGTAATTTTGCCGGGTCCTAGGGAAGGACAAGGTGCAGGGTATCCTTGGCAGGGATAATTTTACATGAGTCCCAGAGAAGGACAAGAACAGGATGCCAGTCCCCGTCCCACACTTAACCGTACTTTACATATACATTTTAACTTTCTTAACTTCAAATCATGTGCACAGAAAACTTTTGCATGTCTTTCGGGAAAATCGTGTATGCATGAGCATTTACAGTGCTTAAACTTAAAACGGCAGACAATAGGAATAAAACATCAGAACATAAGGAAAAAGCAGATAACTCAGAACGTAACTCTAACTTTTCTACCCGAAACAACCCGACAGAAATAAAAAAAAAACCTAGTACCTCCGTGATGTAGGGCCTTAAGGGCCAACCTACGGATATGAACTTACCTGTGGTCCGTGTGTTGCAGCTTTGTTCGTGTTACCTCTGTAAGCCCCGAACCTTGATCGAAGAAAATGGAAGAAATGGAGGAAATGAGTTCTGTCGCCTGGAGAAGAAACTAAAAGCAGAGAGAAAGAGAACCATGAATGGAGGGTTTCACGTAGGAGGAAGAGAAAGAAAGGAGGGATGGCTTCTTTAACAAGTTGAACACTTGTCAATCATCCATTGACTTTCTCCCACCTACCTTAATTCTTACCTAAATTGCCCCTCCACTGGTTTTTAACTAAATGATTTGTTTTGGTTACTCCTTAGTTTAGTTTTCCACTAAACATTCCAACAAATTTCACCAAAACATTCATTATATTAATATAAACCTAATCCCGTTCGATAATTCAAGGGATAATTTTTTGACAAAAAATGCCGGGTGTTACATTTAGGGTTTTGCACCCAATATCACGACACAATCAGCGAGTCCATTACTTTAGTTAACACAAACAAACACATCCTCTAACAAATGTGCATGAAGAAAACAAGACCCCTTCATGGGTCGATCAAACTTGGTTCACACGACCAAAATGATCAATAATGTAACATGTATGCTCAGAATAAACAGATCCAGTGAAAAATAATAAATAATATAACAAAATAGAGAAACTATAAAATGAATACATCATTTCATATGAGAATATATCTCAAAATAAAGTTTGTGAAAATAATAATGCTGGACATATAAATAAGCCCCTATGATAGGGATATCACTTATTGATATTTTAATTATGTTATTTATTTTAGTTTTTATTATATTTTATAATTGAGCTAAAACTCCTTAAAGACCCATTAATTTCTAATTAGGTCATTAGTTTCTAATTTTTCTATATAAACTCCACTTGTGGAGGATTAGGGAGGTGATAAAAGTTCTCTCTTTGCTAAGCCCTTTTCTTAATCTCCTCCTTTTTCTATCTTTTGATTCCTTATTTCTTCCCTTTTAATTCTTCTATTTCTTTCTCAATATTTTTTGAATAATCGTGATTAGTTACGAGGTGTCCTAGTGTGTCGTGGAACTCTACGTGAGACACCGATAATAAGTGTAATAATGAACAATAATAAAATGCAGAAAATAAGGAGATAGGAGGTTGGTAACGCAATTCGGCAATTGCCTACGTCTGCGGGGCCACGCCCAGAATTAAAAACAATTTATAAGTTCACGAAGTTACTAGACACCCTATCTAACACAAAGTAAGACTCGTTTTTTTTTTTGTCGCCGCCTTTATCTAACTTCCCAGTAAATCTATTTTTGGGAGCTCCCCTCGTCTTGAGATCGATCTCTCTCGGAATCTGAACGTAACAAGATCTCCTTGTTGATGATGACTACTCCGGAATCCAAATGTGACAAGCTCCCCTTGTCGATGATGACTCCTCTCGGAATCCGTGTATGGAAAGATTCCCTTGCCCACGATCAGAACTCCTCCTGAGTTCCAGACAGCCTCCTCCCGAGACTGAGCTTCAATGAAGAATATCAAGGAATGCACCTGTGACACCGTCTGTAACACCAGTCGTTCTCTTCGGATGTAACCAATCAACACACTCAGAATATCACAAGATCCAGCCACGAACAGAGTGTGTAAACGTTCAATCAATGAACGAATGAAAAATGAAAAATCCAGACGCAGAAATGTTGGGAGAAAGAATAACTCGCGACACACGTAATTGTAAGGGTGGACACAGTCCGGGTTGATTCGGTTTCGAAGCCCGGACCGAAACTGAACCGAGATTTCGTGAAAAATATTTCAAGGACCAAAACCGATCATTTTGAAACAGGGGACCGGATCGGGACATGACCAAAAATTTCAGTTCGGGCCTAGTCCGGTCCTGGTTCTCCCACCAAAAAGAAATGAAATCCAAATGAAACCCAAATTCAAATGAAACTAAAATCCAAATGAAATTTAAATCCAAGTGAAACCTAAATCCAAATGAAATTCAAATCCATCTGAAACCTAAACGAAATCTAAAATCCAAACGAGGATTATCTCTCAATTCACAGTTGCTACTGATGGAAAGTAAAACCCAACAGCTACACCATTCACGTTCAAACCAAACGAAATCCTTCGACAACAAACAATAAACACACCTCTTCACTCTTACCGTCAAGCGTTCAACAATGGCCATTTTTGGGGATAATTTCGTAGCTGAGACAGAGGGTGGTTGGATTTGTAGCAGAGATAAGGAAGAAAGTGGGAGTGGTCGCCTCGTAGGGAGTTGGCTAAGGGTTCGCTTGCAGTCGCTCAAGATTTCGATCTCTGGAAGTGGAAGTAAAACTGAAGGTTCAGCCTTCAGTTTTAATTTTTTACATTCGGTCGATCTGGTCCCGGTTTTTTGGGATTTCAGGCTGTAGACCAAGGACCAGACAGAAAATCAATGAGAAAAAAAGTTATGGACCGAGGACCGGACCATGGTCCATGGATTTGGGACCGAAACGGGTGGTCTGGTTTGGTTCTCGGTCTCTGGGCTGGTTCTGCCCACCCCTACGTAATTGTGAAACAAAGAATAATCCGTGCACTCTTTCTTGCAAGAAAAGAAAGCTTAAATAACAACCTTATCTGTGAATTAATTCAAACAGCAGATCAAATCAGAATCGCACATAATAAGGAAACCGAATTCATTGGTTGGCTAAATGTGGCTCTATTTGAAATATTCATAGATACATTTGTATTATTTTATATGAATTGATTGATTTGGGTTGGATAGAAAGTAGAAGGAGAGTTATGATTAGAGTTTGATTGTTTAGATTTTAGAGTGAGAATTTGGCGATAATTATTGAAGAGAAAATATTCCTAACATCTTAAAATATGTGGCCATATAATAAATTGGACAACCAATGGAGCGTTTTCATGTGTCACTCAAGGATTAGTGACTAATCATGTCATTAAGATGTAATTAAGGGGTAGTTAAGATTTACTAATCATGGTTAATTAAGTTAATATTGGCAATTATCTGAGAACTAATTTAAACTAATTAGTTTAAGCTAAGTATGACTAAAGAATAATATATCATGGTATTTCTTTAAAAATCCATGAAATGAAGGGTTAAATTGTACATTTTAATGGATAAATTGGACAAAAATATAATTTTACGCTAAGAATTCTCTAGAAAATGGTTTAAGGGCTGAGGATTCAGCTATTTTTGTGCAAGACTAGAGAAGAAAAACAAAGGAGAGAAAAATAAGAGAAAAGAGAAGGAGGAGAATTGATCCTCCATTATTCAAGTAAAGTTGTTCTCCTCATCAAGAGAAACCTATTGAACCCAAAAGCAATAGGTGAAAGTGAAGAACTAAAGGTCTTTAAAGAGGTAAGAAATCTAACCTAAGTGTTTATTAAACTATGTCGAATATTGCAAAGTTTAGGTGAAGAAATGGTGATTTTGGGAACATAATTTAAGTTTATGAAATCATATACGAATAATCTTTGATGACGTGAGTGTGCTTTTGTTAAATTGATAGAAAGAAATATTAGAATTGGAGTACAATATTGAAGTAAAAATGGTTTTGAAAGAGAATATGTTGAAATTTCAAAAAATATTATTATCATATTATATGTTGGTGGTTAGTGTTGATATGGATTGGTTATGAGTTGAAGTTGATGTTAATGGTTGACTATAAGCATGAAATGCACATGCTTTTATGGTTAAAGATTCAATGCATGGAACTATTAAACTAATTAAAATAATCAAATTCTTAATATGAGAAGCATGAAACTAACATGTTTGTGATAGTTGAAAAGATTGGTGAAAAGGTTGTATAAATTGAATTAAACAATTATATCTAATGTTATTTTGGGTCATATGGTATTGGAATTGAGGTTTTCGAAGGTTGATTTAAGACACAAAATCACATAATTTGATTAATAGAATATCAATTTTGATGGTTTGAAATAGAACAAAATGTCTATGTGAGGATTATAACTCATGATTAATAATTTAGATGGGAGATGTTTAGTAAGTGTCTAGACAAATATAAGGACATCATTCATGCATCATATTTATTGTCATTTAATAAAGATTTACATGCTCATACTTCTTGCATTTCTAGTATGTATCATGTATTCAATGTATGCAAAGTCGGGTATGATTGGTCACATTCGAAACCTAATATATATCTCACGGCTATGTATTGTGTGATGTATGTAAAATCAGAAAATAGAAGGGGAATGATTGTGAATCCACCTTGGATTGCAAATCCTTAACTCTCTAGATATATATTGTGACGTGTAGACTCTACTATGAAATAGTCAGTAGGATGTCGGGATGGGAAGGATCGGACCGAGTCTCGAGAACCGTCTCAGACCGTCGGTTTCTGTCCCAAATCCACTCTTCTCAGTCCGATTTCGATCCTTCCACAAAATCTCCCACCGATTTTGGTCCAGTCCATTGTTCATAACCCAAAATCCTGAAAAACTGGGACTAGACTAATACTTTAAAAAAAACAACAATCAACAATTCGTAAATCAGCAATTCACTTCAGCAATCAGCAATTCGTAGATCCCTCCTCAGCGGCCAGTGCTCTACTCCACTGCTCCCAGACGGCCGTTAGCTAGACCTTAGTCTGGCGGTCCCTCCTCAGTGCTCGCCTACTCGCCTCACTTTTCCTCGGTGCTCGACTCTGTCCTTGCGCTCACCTGTTCTTGCACTCGCCTGTCCTCGGTGCTCGCCTGTCCTTGGTGCTTGGCTCACTGTATGTGTAATTTTTATGCTAGTAAATGAATTTGTTGCTGCTCATTGTTGGTTGATAGTTTTTTGCCTGTTGGTTGATTTTATATTTGCCTGTTTTGACTGTTTATGTTGGCTGTTGTTGTGCTGCTCATTGTAGGAAGTTTATCTGTTTATAAATTTAGGCTGATTAATGTGTTTATATGTTTATTATTTTTTGCTCCACGGTAGAATGGAGGATACTCCTGATAGTGAAAATTTGCATGTAGAATCGAAAAGAATGAAGTTTATAGCTTGGGTTCACTTCAGCAGGGTACCAAACACAGATCAAGCAAAATGTAATTATTGTGGGCAAATTTATGTAGCACACTCGACGAAAAATGAGACTTGTTTACGCAAAAAGTTTTCACGAAATGTAGATAGTAGGCAACCAACCTTGAACTTTAAACCTATTGAGGGCAAGAGTGCTAGTATAATCTTATTTACTATGATGGTTGCTAGAAATTTCTCGCAAAGATGATTGTCTTCGATGAATTGCCATTGAAATTTGTAGAAGGAATTGGTTTTAGGACATTTTGTCTATATCTCAATCCAAGTTTATTATGTCATCTAGAAGAACAGTAGCAACAGATATTCACGGCATATTTCAGAAAGAAAGAACAAAGTTGAAGGAGTATTTTTTTTACAACATCAGAAAGGGTATGTTTGACCATTGACACGTGGACCTCTATTCAAAATTTGAATTACATGGTGCTGACATGTCATTATATTGATCAAGAGTGGCATGTGCAAAATAAAATATTGAATTTTTGTTTGATTCCGAACCATAAGGGTGAATCTATTGTTAAGGAAGTTGAAAAATATTTGCTTAGTTGGGAGATTGAAATTGTTGCAACCATAACCGTTAATAATGCGTCTTCCAACGACGTCCCTATTTCTTATTTAACAAAAATAATTTGAAATTGGAAGGGGTTAATTTTAAATGGCGATTATATGCACATGCGTTGTTTTGTACATGTCCTCAATTTGATCGTTTCTGATGGTTTGAAAGAACATCAAGAGTCCATAGCGAGGGTAAGAAAAGTTGTTAAGTACGTAAGGTCTTCTCCGGGAAGATTGCAATAGTTCAAAAAATGCGTTGATGTAGTCACAATTACTTGTAAAAGTAATTTGTCGCTCGACGTTCATATTCGTTAAAACTCGACCTATTTGATGTTGGCAAATGCTGAGAAGTATGAAGCGGCTTTTGAAAAACTATCAAAGAATGATAGTTATTTCTTGCATGAAATGAGAGTGGAAAATGCACCTACATTTGAAGATTGGTCATGCATTCGATAATATATTAAATTCTTAGAGACATTTCATACTACGACACTTCATGTTTCTGCTTCTCTATATATTACATCGAATATGTACGTAGGTGAAGTCTGCAATTTGAAGATTGCTATTGAGAAATATGATAACGGCGATAATATAATGCTAAGAAGAATGACCCAACATAGTATTGCTCTCACCGGAGCACTTTTAACTTCAGAGTGTTTATGGGATCCGTTGCCAATTGTGCTCCAAAACGCGTCTTACTATCTTGGGAGGGTTTCCTTACATATGTTTCATTTCCATATACCTCCCCAAGCAATGTAGGATTGTGACGACCCCCTTTTTACGACCTGGGATTTGCCTATACTTGAGTCTGGGATTTGCCTTTGCACAAACTCTTCAAGTGCAGTGTACTCTATGTTTTATGGTCCTGGCAATTCTTCCGAGAGAAGTGATGAATCTAATATATCAATGGGATTGCCTACACTCAGCTTAGGTCCCGAGGTTTGCCCCGCAGTGGTGCTCATACGTACACATTCGGGTCATCACATGCACAATACTTAAAGCAGGTAGATGATGTAATTCAAAAGTTGTATACCGAATATAAAGGTGATATAACCAATGAAGACTAGAGTCAAAGTAGCAGCAATAGTCGACAAAAGTCTCCAAAATTAATGAGTTCTTTGGCACAAACTCGTTCAAGTGCAGTGTACTCTATGTTTTATGGTCCTGGCAATTCTTCCGAGAGAAGTGATGAATCTAATATATCAGAGATTAATCTATATTGGTTGAGAAGCTAGAGATTTTTTCAGATAGTTCTGACATATTATTTTGGTGGAAGAGGAACTCCGAGAAGTATAAAATTTTGAGTGCAATTGAGAAAGATATATTGATCATTTCAATTTCTACGGTGGCGTCAGAATCTGCTTTTAGTTGTAGTTGTCGTTTCTCTAAGCCCCCAAAGTGTTGAAGTTCTTATATGCTCATAAAGTTGGCTCAAAACATTCAATTCTTTCAAAATTTCTGCAAACATTGATGATCATTTCAAAGATAGTACTATCACAACTTGTAACACCCCGAGTTTACTGAACCCGGTTTGTTACTCATAACCCGAATATTACTAAGAAAACTTAGACCAAATTTAAAACTTCGTACAAAAATTCAAAATTTGGACATTTGATAAAACATGTAAACTTGCAGCGGAAATCATTTAAACAAAAATAAAATTAACCAAAAACCATATAAAAAAAAAACGTTGGAAATGTTGAGAAACAATCGATTAAGAAGCAAAGGTTTAACCCGTGAAAATACTTTGAAGGTTGGAAAAGTCAAACTCGTCGTCCGCTGAACAAGGTCAACGAAGGGGGAAGGCTATTTGAAGACTTCATCCGGTCGCTAAACGACAAAACATAAAATTTGGTCATCCGGTCAGTCTAACAGGGACATCCACCGGTCACTAAACGACAAAATATAAATCTGGTCATCCGGTCAGTCTAACAGGGACATCCACCAGTCACTAAACGACAAAATATAAATCTGGTCATCCGGTCAGTCTAACAGGGACATCCACCGGTGACGTCAGCCGGATGATCTCCTCATCCGAACGACTTTTCTCTATATCTACCGGTGACGTCAGCCGGATGATCTCCTCATCCGAATGACTTAACCCTTATCATCTGACGAGCAAAAGCTCGACATCACCGGACGACTAAAACACTCGACATCATCTGATAGCTTTATTAAAATCACATTCCGATAGAAGACAGACACAACTCTACTACAGAAAGAAATTTTCTTGCCTCTCCAAGACCTTTCAAAAACGATTCAAACCATTTCATTAATCAAATCCAGTAAAACCAACACTTAAAACTCAACAGGTTACTAGAATCAATAATATTCAAATTGTATTCGAAATGCTAAAATCTCTACTGTCATGACAACTCGACCTACTCAGACTAGATCATTATCAACTAAACCTCAACACCTGCTGACACCAGTTAGCTCGCCTTATCAGTTTACCAAGCCGAGACATGGATGTACTCCTCCAACCACACCTAATCGTCTGTGTACTCAGGAAATTCACCTGTGGTATCCTCAACACCTATATCACAAAACTCATCTATTAGCCTAATGCCAAGTAAGTAAAGCAATAATGAAATGATATGCTGAAACAAAATCCTAAATATGCAGTTTCTACTTTCTCATCTCGGTTGTACTTCGTTTGTTTACTGATCAGATCCCATGATTCCCTTGGGAGTGGGATCAGTTCTCCCAATGTCTACATCCTCTTCATTAATTAAGGGGCGGATGAGGTCCCTTAATAACTGTTCAGATCCCTCAATTCCCTTGGGAGTGAGATCAGTTCTCCCAATATTATAAATCCTCTTCATCAGTTAAGGGGTGGATTAGTTCCCTTAACCGCCAATGCCTGTCAATCTGAACTTGCCTCTCCACATGATACATGAAAATTCATTTTCGTTTTCTTTCAAATTTATGATGCATGACATACAGAAAATACTCAAACATGCAAAAACCTACTGTTTTGTGATGTAGGCCCGAGGGCACACACAATACTTTACTTACCTGGTCTCCTGGAAATCGCTCGGCTATAGGCTACTCCAGAAATCTGCTCACCTAGAACCATCGACAGATTATAGATTAGATCTCCACTAGACTTTATCTAACTACCCTGAAGTCTAAGGAAGTCGGTTTGGGGCTCTACTGATTAAACATTCCCGATACATCAATAAACCCCAAACCCAAATCTCTCACTTGCAGCCTTTCGAAAACACATACATTGCAATCCTTCAGCTACCTAAGCACTAGAACAGCAAGTAATTTAATCAAAACTCACCTTGGTTGGGGAAAATCGGAGGGGAATCGCCTAGAGGATGTCTGCCGAGCTGAGAGGTAAGAGAAATAAAATAGTGGCGGCTAAACCTCACTAAACCTTTCCTTAAATACGTTATCCACAATATAAATTCACAATTACCATCTTGCCCCTGCCTAGTCACTTAATAACCTAATCAACATTTCACTCAATTTTAAACCATAAGATTATATACCTCCGTTTAATAACTTATTTTGATTTATATTGAAACCGGGTGTTACACAACTATAGAAGAAGGTTTGAACATTCTAATATTTATTTATTTTACATGTTTATCTCTAAATTAAGGATTAACTAATGTCTTCAATATTTTCATTTTGTAGATTCCATTGACCCTACCGATGAAAATTATCTCGAAGATGACACATCTTTCATTTGATATGGTTGCAATTATTGACTAATAACTTCATCTTAATGTTTATCTCTAATGGTTTGGAATTTATTTCTTACATTTCATTTTAATGTTTGATAGTTGAATTTAATTTGTATGTTGCATACTTTGATTTATTTTGGATGTTGAATTTAGTTTCTTACATTTCATTTTAATGTTTGATAGTTGAATTTATTTTGTATGTTGCATAGTTGAAGAGCTTTTCTAAGTCACTTCATTTTCAAGGAATTAAGATCTCTTAGGGACTTATGGTTTTATATCGTGTAGATGGCCCATTCCAAAAAGGCTTGTATAGTATTTTTTTTGTTGAAGTTGATGCCATTGAAGGTGCACGTTTTGATGTGTGGGTGGAGACAATGAGGTTCAGCGAACAATGCTTGAAATTGTCAATCAACTTGATGAGTTTGATGCTAGAGGAAACATAAAAGTTTTGATGGCGACAAACAGGTTTACTAACTACGCTGTCAATGTTATATATGAGATTCCATTTTACTTTTGGCCTTTGTGAGCTGTACCTGAGATTCGATTTGTAGTGGTCCTTTGGACGCAGATTGCCTAGGATTTTCCCTCTCAAGGTGCATCTTATGTTCTGCAGGTTACTTTTATATCAGTTTTTTTTAACCTTTTTAGCTCTTTACCTTCAGTCCTGATACTCTAGATCCAACTCTATTACGACCTGAGCGACTGGACCGTAAGGTTGAGTTTGGCATTCCTAATTTGGAGAGTAGGACACAGATTTTTAAGATCCATACTCAAGTAATGAACTGCGAAAGGGACATTTGATTTGAACTCTTGGCTTGGCTTTGCCCAAACTCTACTGATATGGAACATCTTTTAGCCGCCACATTAATATTTGTTATACATCATTCAACCTTAGGATTTTTAAGTTTGCAATTTGCTTATTTGGGATTTGAGCTTAGTTTTCTTACTCTCGTTACATTCCTTATTTGGTAACATTATGTGAAAAAATTTAATGTTTAAAAAAAAAAAGTGTTGGTGGGAGGAACCAGGACTGAATCGGTACCAGACCGAAATTCGGTCCGGTCCTGGTCCCTCCCAGGGCAGGTTCTAAGATTCGAGAAAAAATTCTCGAAACATCGGTCCGGACTCTGAACCGGACCGACCCGGACTGCGCCCACCCTTAGTAAGATGTACGTATGTGTGTGGCTTTACGTATTTAGATTATGGATCATGCATATCAGCATTCAAATTACATGTTGATATGATTTATACATATTGACATTCACATAACATGTTAATATGGTTCTTGATAAATATGAGATCGATTAAATAATATGGTGCACACACTTTTATTGATTCACTTACACTTATCATGACACAAGTGGTGTGTGAGAGTTGCATTTCATACTCATTACATATAGTTGAGTATAAGAATGAGAAATGAGTGAGTAAGGATATCTATGCAACGATCTATATATCATTTGTTTAGGCATGTTCACTTTTATGTATTAAATAATTCATAATATAGAGGAATGTGATAAATGTAAATTAAATTAGACATTAATTAGATATATCTAGTGAGTCATGTAAAAGACATGAGGTTAGACATTCATTATGTTATGTTTAGTAAGTTTCGTGGATAAAAGTATAATAGTAGACAATCATTGAGTATGTCTAGTGAGTTGCATAAAGATTATGTAATTGAGTTTAGACATTAATAAAATATGTCTAAATAGTTTTAATGACATTAGTATTGGTTGAATATAAACCATGAAACTAAGATGGTGAATTGTAAATAAAGTTCTTATTATTTATAATTATGAATGTGTCGAGAATAAAGTGCATACAAGGGAGTTGCACATGAGAAAATGGTTATTGAGAAATAATGACACTTAACTGTTGTGAATTGGAATTTAGATGCAAAGATATATGTTACACATGAAGTTAAGTTGTGCATAAAGATTAATTGCACAAGAAAATAAGGAAAGACTTTTGTTACTCTCGTTACATTCCTTATTTTTATCATTATGTGAAAAAATTTAATGTTAAAAAAAAAAAGTGTTGGTGGGAGGAACCAGGACTGAATTGGTACTAGACCGAAATTCGGTCCGGTCCTGGTCCCTCCCAGGGCAGGTTCTAAGATTCGAGAAAAAATTCTCGAAACATCGGTCCGGACTCGGAACCGGACCGACCCGGACCGCGCCCACCCTTAGTAAGATGTACGTATGTGTGCGGTTTTACGTATTTAGATTATGGATCATGCATATCAGCATTCAAATTACATGTTGATATGATTTATACATATTGACATTCACATAACATGTTAATATGGTACTTGATAAATATGAGATCGATTAAATAATATGGTGCACACACTTTCATTGATTCACTTACACTTATCATGACACAAGTGGTGTGTGAGAGTTGCATTTCATACTCATTACATATAGTTGAGTATAAGAATGAGAAATGAGTGAGTAAGGATATCTATGCAACGATCTATATATCATTTGTTTAGGCATGTTCACTTTTATGTATTAAATAATTCATAATATAGAGGAATGTGATAAATGTAAATTAAATTAGACATTAATTAGATATATCTAGTGAGTCATGTAAAAGACATGAGGTTAGACATTCATTATGTTATGTTTAGTAAGTTTCGTGGATAAAAGTATAATAGTAGACAATCATTGAGTATGTCTAGTGAGTTGCATAAAGATTATGTAATTGAGTTTAGACATTAATAAAATATGTCTAAATAGTTTTAATGACATTAGTATTGGTTGAATATAAACCATGAAACTAAGATGGTGAATTGTAAATAAAGTTCTTATTATTTATAATTATGAATGTGTCGAGAATAAAGTGCATACAAGGGAGTTGCACATGAGAAAATGTTATTGAGAAATAATGACACTTAACTGTTGTGAATTGGAATTTAGATGCAAAGATATATGTTACACATGAAGTTAAGTTGTGCATAAAGATTAATTGCACAAGAAAATAAGGAAAGACTTTTGTTAGACTGCGATTATCTAAATCATATGTTTAAGCATTCACATAAATACTTAATACACTTCTTACATAAAGAGCTCCGACACGAAATAAAACATTAATAAGATGATAGTTGTGATCATGAGTGTTGATCAATGTTGATAAATGGAAGTAATGGTTGTGAGGACTAATCATGTAGGGAAATTAGTCAATGATTAGAGTGATTTCAGTTTAATTTGGTGAATCATTATATTAGTATTCTTATTGAGTTTTATAAAGCTCACTCCGTTGTTTCCTCTAATTTTTTAGGAACAGGTGGTGGCAGCTCACGAGATAAAAGTAAAGACATAATGGATTGATGAGTTTAGCACAACTTAGATCCAATAGTTTGAGTTTAGTTTTTATCTTTTCTTGTATTTTATTTTAGTTGGCTCATGTCTCTATAAATAAATTTTGGATAAAGTCTTATAGATAATAAGACAGGTATATTGAACTGTGGGTTGGTTTTACTATTTATCGCGGCCCAGTCATCTATATTTTAATTATTCTTTTGCATTAGTGGTTTATTTAGTATTCTCCGGGTGGAGAATCCATGTTGCTATTTCAGTCTTCGAGGACGTCGAGATCGGGGTTATGACAATATCATTATGAAGATCGAAATACAACTGCAAGTTTTGCGCCTTTAGCTTACATGAATTTACAAAGAAAACAAAATCCAAATAAGATTGTCAACGTAGGCCTAACTGATTGACTCAGATAGAATTTGAATCATACCGAAATTTCACAGTTGATTATAAAAATGATATATATTTTTTGTGTGTTTTGGGATAATGTCGAAAGTGTGTGTTAGGTGTTTTGAGATTTTTGAAAGATGTTAGAGGACCAATGTCTTCTTTGTACGTGGATATGGATATGTAAAGTTTTATGTCATAATAGACTAATTAGTAGAACACGAGGTGTGATTAGAGGCGTATACATCGTGACATAGCTAATGACTTGCATTGTATGATAAAGACATAACATATGTTTTTGATTGTATGTGTGACATTTTGATAAGATGTTTGAGTTGTACTTTGATGCTTTGTGAGTTATTAATTAGTATGGTATTATATGCATAGACATGATAGGATTGATTAGTTTGAATTTCATCTCAAGAATGTGAATCTAATGAATATAGAGATGCTTAGACATGATAAGATTGATTAGTTTGAGTTCCATTATTCTTGTTAGGCTGACAAAAGCTTGATGTGGGTTTAGGAGCTTGTTCATTTTCCACATGGAAGAAAGACCATTGGCAACAAATGGATCTATAAAATTACGCGAGATGTCAATGATCAAGCGGAGCATCGTGCAAGATTATTGGTACTATGATATGCTCCTAAGAAGATGTTGACTTGAACAAATCTTTATGGTCTCAAAAGGCGTTATGAGGCT
Source organism: Begonia masoniana (assembly GCA_022432975.1). NCBI lineage: Eukaryota > Viridiplantae > Streptophyta > Magnoliopsida > Cucurbitales > Begoniaceae > Begonia > Begonia masoniana. The sequence continues at coordinate 36,211,128 of CM039507.1, forward strand.
GGTTTCAGAGATTTGATTCCTTCGTCGTATGACTTTGATACAAAAACTTAGTTTAGATCCATGTTCTCGTTGCCAAACATTAGTGATAATGATTTCATTATTTTCCAGTTATATGTAGATGACATGTCGGTAGAATTGAGGGAACAATTGGCTAGTAATGCAACACCAATATGAAATGAATGATAACTTCAAAGGAAAATCCAAAATTCTAGGGAAAATTCGGGTGCTGACTTTAGGAAACGATATCTCTGTCAATTAAACTCTTTTTTGAATAAAATTTTAACACAAGCACTAACTAGGTGTTGATTAATCCAGAAATCACGTTCTCATTCGTTGTGACGGGGGAGTTATAACCAAAACAATTTTGGTCGACGGAGATGGAATCACCCCGTTTGGCAGAGATTCTGACCTGACTTGAGAAAATGATATCTCAATCAATTCAAAGTTTTTTAACGTGAAATTTGGACAGGATCTTTCTCTAAAAAGGAAGTTAGATGCCTCCAAATTTTGTGGCCAAAATCATTCAGATCGAAGAGATATGCACAAATGTCTGTCATAGACTCAAAGTAATCTCCACTTCAAATCTTACGATGAAAACTCTTACCCATTCTTCAATTGTCTTGCAATCCACGAGCTTTAGCACAACACTTCATGTTACCTACCTCTAGAAAGAAGGAGGACATGGCTGCATAATAAGAGAAATTACTTTGGTAAATTTGTCAACAATGTGTACACGAGTGACAATGATTAGAAAACAGTTAGGGTTGTTTAACATTATTGCTGCCAAATCTTCTACAAAAGAACTAATTACTGAATACATATATATACATACACCTAGAGAAATATGGAAACTTAAATTGCAACACAATATTTGGCTTTTAAAGTCAAATGTGTTTTCAAAATTCAAATATAATAGAATAGTGTCAAGTTGCCCTAGAGTCTCATCGACATTTACTTTCATATTTGAACTACCCGGGCGAGAAGCGCGAGGCTAGCGGCTCAAGACGACATTAACTTTATTTAGGTACTGGAGATTCATTGTGAGGTTGTGGATGAAAGCAAGTGTGCAGTTTTATTTCTGGAAATATTGTCATTGAATCGATGGACAGGAAAGAAGGTCGAAACTTCAAAAATTAAAGGGAGTTTATATTTATAGAAGAAAAAAGTAAGCAAATGACAAAACCGATGTGGTCCCACGTAGAGCAATTTGAATAACATAGAAAAAAAGGAAAATTATTGTTGAGAAAATAAAAGTTACAAAGATTAAAAGTAGACACATTAATTCAGAAAACTATTAGAAAATTTATTTTAAGAAAAAAAAAAAGGTAGGAGAGAGAGAGATAGAACAATCCTCAATAGTCTACAGTGATCCTCCATCCAATAATGTTAAACTCACAAAGCAATTTCAATGTGGTATCACACCACAAATCTTCGGATAAACACACCAAAGTTGAAAAGGAAATCACTCCTTATTCTATTGTTGGAAAACAAAGTTCTCTATCTTCTCAAAACCAAGCTATCTGCCTTTTACAATAGAGCCCTTAGAAAAAAAAAAGATTAAAATAGCCCCAAGAATGAGCAAATAAAAAAACACTCACTCGGCCACCTAGGTTAAACCAAGTGAGGCTTACAACAAAGTAGTCCAACTAACCATTAAATCCAATATTGAAATAACAAACAATAATAAAGATCGAAGAAGAGTTCAAAAGAAAAGTCTTCAAGTCTCCAACGACATGGAAGTTTGACCAACAATGGTTAGATGGCTGCTGTTTTAAGTGCTTTGGTCTTTTCCTCATTTGGTGCCCAAACTAGCAAAAACTTAGGTTTCTCTATGTCACAAGATGAGAGCGTCTCTTCCAAGTCTTTTTTGTAAGCCACTTTTCTTTTGTGGCTCATCTCCATGTAAACTTAACGTCAAATCTGAGTGGAGAGAAATGACCTCATTCTCCATCTATGTTTTATCAAGAAAGTAACCACAAAATATTTGATGGTTTACTTGATGACTTTAGCATATGATCTTCTATGGAAACCTACAAAAAAAAAATACTTAGAAATTGGTTAGAAAATATCTATAGAATTTTGAGGAGTGATGAATATGTGGCATATCAGCTAGGGAGGTTGAAATGGAAGACTTGGGACCAACAAACAAGATTCTTATGATGCAAGTTTATCGACTCATAAATAATATGAAAATTTGGGTTTCACGAAAGAAGTATTTGAAGAAAGTCTTCCGGCGCTTCAACATGAAAGATTGAAGTGAATTCCTACACCACTTCCTATTAATTTAAAGTTATTCTGACGTATGAATCTTATCAATTAAGTTGAGAGAGAGAAAATGTCTCAATTACCGTATGCATCAGTAGTGAGTAGTTAAATGGTTATTATGGTTTGCACAAATCCAAAATTACACACGTAGTGCGAGAAGTTACTTGACACATGACAAATCCTATTAAAGAGCATTTGACTACAATAAAGAAGATCTCGAGACATAGCACCTAAAATGTCGCATTATGATATGTAGGATCATATTCAGTCTATAGAGGTGATCTTTGCAAAAGTAGTGATTATGTATTTACTTTTGCTGTAGGAGCTATAAGCTGGAGTTTGAAATTGCATTCTATTGTAGCTACTTTGAAGACAGAAAATAATGGCATAGCTATAAAAGTAGCAATGAGTCAATTTAGTTGTAAATGCTAATGGAGCAGTTTGTAAATGGAGTCGATCCTCTGTTGGTCTAGTAGAAGTTTATTTTTTATTTTTTAGCTACAAAGTTTGCTTAGTCGTGAAGATTCGAATGACAAATCACTTAGTCAAGCACTAAATTTTCTTATCCGTGAAGTGAACTAGAGAACTCATCGGTTCTCTATATATAGAAGTAAAAGCTAGAGAATTCTATTATGAGTGAGCAACTAACTAAAAAGAGAGTTTTAGAGGAAAAAACTGAAGAGTTCTCTAAATAAATTCAGTCTTTCCATTCGTTAAGAGGTGCGTTTCTCGTATTATACAAAGAGATCGACTGTTTTTGTACTCATTAAATAGCGAGAAGTTATAATTCTACTTTTGAAATAATGAATTTCTTCTCCAATTTATCTTTCATTTACCTCCTGTTCATCAAATATTTATTAATTTTCTCATTTTTACTTCGTACCACAATTTCCTAACATATTAACAGAAAACTTCGACAAAGTTTGGTGGTGGAATTATCATACTTGCAACATCGTGAGAAAAGAAAACATATATTCAAAGAGCAAAATTGATCTTTTCTTGAAGTGAAAATCTCTTATACAGATCCACAGAGGAATGTCAGTTATCATCAACAATTTTTTTGATAAATTTTAAGGTAATTATCGATTTGAACTCTGTACTATACACGTTTTTTCAATTCACCCCTGTACTAAAAAAACCGTCAAATCGAACACTGTACTTTGATTTTGTTATCAATTTAGACCTTCTATCAATAATTTCATTAAACCCTTATTTAAAAAATTACCAAATGATCTTGAATTCAGTTGAAATTTTTACCACATGTTCACTACTTAATGAGAAGATAATCTGAAAATTTTCGTGATTTTTTAACACATGTATGAGTTATTGTAATTTTATTTTAGTATTTTATAAAAATATTATAATAAATTATACAACTTTTAAAAACTTACGACAATTTTTCTATTATCTACCCATAACGTGATGAACATGTGAAAACAATTTCAAAAAAATTCAATATCTTTTGGTATTTTTTTAAATTAATCTCAATTTCTTTTTTACTTTATAAATTAATTTTTAAAAAAATAACAAACGATATTTGATTTATTTGAAACATTTTCCACGTGTTCCACATATTATGGGTAGATAATAGAAAATGTTTCATGATTTTCTAAAATTTGTATGATTTATTATAATATTTTTATAAAATACTAAAATAAAATTATAATAAATCGTACATGTATTAAAAAATTATAAAATTTTTCAGATTATCTTCTCATTAAGTATTAAATATGTGGTAAAAATGTCAACTGAATCCAAGATCATTTGGTAATTTTTTAAATGAGTGTTTAATAAAATTGTTGATAGAAGGTCTAAACTGATAACAAAATCAAAGTACAGGGTTCGATTTGACGGTTTTTTTAGTACAGGGGGCGAATTGAAAAAACGTGTATAGTACAGGGTTCAAATCGATAATTACCTTAAATTTCACCTACTTAGAGTATTAGTCGTGACACATTGGATGTGGATAATCTGAATATCTGTTCTTCAAAGATTTCATTTTGATTTTTAACGTCACTTTTCCGTTCCGCAAGAAAAAGATTTCTTAGTTGGGTTTGCTTAATGCAAAAGAAGATCTTAATATTTATGGGCCTGGCCAGGAAGAAAAAGATTTCTTAGTTGGGTTTGTTTAATGCCCATTGAGCAAAACTTTTTCAAGATTAACTCAACTTGGTCGACTCATTTGTCATCTATAATTGTAAATTATTAACAATTAAATAGATACCAATCTAATTAGTATGTATATAATTTAGGACAAAATCTAAAAAATAGATCCAACTATCGATTAGGTTCAAAAAATAGATCAAACTAATTTTTCGTCCAAAAAATAGTTCATAGTATGAAAAATGGACAAAAAATGAATTTGCGTCAAACCGTTATACCCCCGCGGGAAGTTTTCTGAAGAAGAACGGTTTGTCACGTACGGAGAACGGCAAACCGTTCACTGTGGGGGCATTTCTGAGGGTGAAGATCTCCCGAGTGCACGTGCGGGGGGATCTCCACCCTCATAAATGCCCCCTCGTTAGGACGGTTTGCCGTGTGAGGCGGCAAACCATCCTATGAATGTTGTTAACATGGTTTGCCGCATATAGATAACGGCAAACTGTTCTCACGCACGCGAGGGATGTTCACCCTCACATGGTAAACAGTTTTGCGTTAGTATAACATCGGCCGACCCTCATTTTGATGATTTTTCATCCAAAATTCGATTTTCTCTTGGCCAAACCTCCGGATCTCACCGTTGTGTCGCCGAAATCACAAGATCCGACCCTCATTTGCCGAAATCTTCAAAAGCCGGCTGTTTTCTTTGAGAAAATCTCAAAACTGAGCCAACTCCGAAAAGATCGCCAGATTTTTTGAATTTGGCTCGGTTTTGAAAAATTTCGACGAATGAGGGTCGGATCTAGTGATTTCGGCAGCATAACGGTGAGATATAGAGGTTTGGCCGAGAGAAAATTGGATGAAAAATTGTCAAAATGAGAGTCGGCCGACATTATACTAACGCAAAATGATTTGCTGTGTGAGGGTGAACATCCCCCGCGTGGTTTGATAACAGTTTGACGTTCTCCGTATGCAGCAAACCGTGTTAACAATATTCATAGAACAGCAAACTGTTGTCACGAGGGGCATTTCTGATGGTGAAAATCCCCTGCGCACGTGCACGCGGGGATCTTCACCCTTAGAAATGCCTCATCATGAGAATAGTTTGCCGCGTTCGGAGAATGGCAAACCGTTCTCATGAGAGGCATTTCTGATGGTGAAGATCTCCCCTGCCCCGCGCACATGAGGGGCCACATGCACGCAGGGGATCTTCACCCTCAGAAAAGCCCCTGCAGTGAACGGGTTGTCGTTCTCCAAACGCGGCAAACCGTTCTCCTTCAGAAAACTCCCCGCGAGGGCATAACGGTTTGCCGTAAATCCATTTTTTGAACCTAATCAATAGTTGGATCCATTTTTTAGATTTTTCCCTATAATTTATAACTATATAACTATCAAATATTTGTAATGATATTTGTATGATATTTTTTTATTAGGTCATCTCAAATAATTTTTTTTTCAATGTCTGTCATTTTATATATTAATAAAATATTTTTGTTTACTAAACATTGACTATTAGATTTCAACAATATAATGAAAAATAATCATTATAATTTAATAGCTAAATTTTTCAAAAAAATATACATTATATTGATATAAATTGAAAACATTTATATATATTTAGTTCGTTAGTCTCGACTTGTTAAGCTCGTTTAGTAAGCTTAGCTCGGCTAGTTTAACTTTACTTCGTGAACAAGTTCGGGTTGAAATTTTATTTTTTGTTTTGGCTCGTTAGGCTCTGTAGAATTAATAGTCCAAAATATCAATTCTTCTCTACCGTGAGCAAGAAACATAAATTAACAAGATAACACAACATATTAATGTAATTCGGATATTAAGTCCTACATCCACAGATGCAATCTATTCACTTTATTATTGATCGTAGAAGAAACATCAAGAACAAAGAAATCGAACAACCAAAACAATACAAAATAACTCTATCTCCTAAACCCTGCTAAACACCTACCATCACAAACGCCTTACCGACCAAAAATACCTCGTGAACTGTAGCACCCGGCTCTATTAAACCAAATTTAATTGCCAATTATAATGTGTTAATTTTATGGAAGAATTGAGGGAGAAAGTGATTAGGTTAGTTAATAACTATGTAAGGACAAAAGGTTAATTAGCAATTTTATAAATGGATAACGTATTTAATGGAGGGTTTAGTGAGGTTTAGCCGCCACTGTTTTCCTCATTTCCCTTCTCGGTATTCAGCTCAAGCACAGCAGAGCTCCAGGCGATTTCCCTCTCCGATCTTCATTCCTCAAACTAGGTAAGTTTTCTCTTCGTTTTCTGAAGATTTTAGTGGCTAGATAGCAGAGAGAGTGCAATGTGTGTATTTTTGATAATGTTGTGAGTAAGTGGAGTTCGAGTTTAGTGTTGAATCGGAGAATGCACGAAGAACATGATTCCTAACTAGCTTCCTTAGATTTCTGAATGAATATTGGTTGGTGCTTGGAGATTTAGAATCGGACAAATGTTAGAATGATGATATTATTGAGTTTTCTGATTTATGGCATTGGTGATAGGATTCTAGGTGTTGTTAATGCTAGGATTGAGAATCTGACATTAGTATGAGTCTGGTAGCTTTAGTACACTAATGCCATCAGGGCCGGTGAGGGTTAAGCTACGCACACTAGGTGCTTGACTATATGACTCAGAGGCTTGAACTAATATCCATGAATGATTTCTTTAGTTAGGATTTTACCAGCTTTGGGTTTAGGTTATTCTGGGTGCATTTAACATTGAATTATGAAATGTCTAGGTGAGGAAGGATTCAAGTGAAGACACGGGATTTGCAAAGGAGCCCATGTAAGTAGAGTTTGCATGTGCCTTCGGGCCTACATCACAAAACAGTAAGATTTGTATGTGCATGAATGTATGTTTCATTTCAGTTGCCATGCATCATATTTTGAAAGAAAACGAAAATGAATTTACATGAAGTAGCATGGTGAGATGCGAACAGACTGTGACAGTATACTTTTAAGGGAATTAATCCGCCCCTTAAATCGTACATACGGATTCATACCCTGGGAAAACTGATCCACCTCCCATTGTATCAGGGATCGATTCAGTTGTTAAGGGAATTAATCCGCCCCTTAATTGAGTATTTGGATTCATACCCTGGGAAAACTGATCCACCTCCCATTGTATCAGGGATCATCAGACCAGTGAACGAACGCAACATAACTGAGGAATGAAAGTAGAAACTGCATGTTAGGATTTACATCTCAGTACACATTTCATTTCTTGCTTTACTTACTTAGCATTAGGCTAATAGATGAGTTTTGTGATGTAGGTGAAGAAGTGACAGCAGGTGAATCCTCTGAGTTCATTGAGGGATAGACTGGTTGGGGGAGTACGCTCATGCCACGGACCTGGTGAACTGATGAGGCGATTTAACTGATGTCTGTTGGTGAGAAGGTTTAGTCGACAGTGTTTAAATTTGGAAATGTTAAGTTCCCATAACAGTAGTGGTTTCAGTACTTTGAACACGTTTTGAGATTTTTCTGATAACGGTGACCTGTTGAGTTTTAAATGTTATTTTTACTGGATTTGATTAATGTAGGGGTTTGAGTTGTTTCTGAATGGTCTTGGAAAAGTAAGCAAATTCCGTTCTGTAATTAGTAATTTGTATGTATAATGAGGAGTAGATGAAATGTACTCTGTTTTCTACCGGTAGATGATGTCTATCGGTAAGTGTTGAGTTATGCTGTCTATCGGATGATGCTTTCAGAAAAGCCATCGGATGATGTAGGTTTAAGTCCATCGGAAGATGTCTTCAGAAAATCCATCGAATGATGTAGGTTTAAGTCCATTGGAAGATGTCTTCAGAAAAGCCATCGGATGATGTAGGTTTAAGTCCATCGGAAGATGTCTTCAGAAAAGCCATCGGATGATGTATGTTTAATTCTATCGGAAGATGTAGAATAGGTTTTGTCGTTTAGTCATCGGTGGTTGTAGAGTAAAGTCGACTGGATGAAGGGAATCAACCGGCTGACGTCATCGGAAGATGTAGAAAATATTTTGTCGTCTAGCGTTCGGTGGATGAAGTGCATTCCTCCACCGGATGATGTAAATGGTGATTTGTCGTTTAGTGACCGGTGGATGTCGTATATTTGATCCACCGGATGACTTAGAAAGTCTTTTGTCGTTTAGTCTCCGGAGGAGGTTTTGTGTTAATTCCACCGGATGACGTAGCCGAAGTGCTGTCATTTTGGTTATCGGATGAATATTTTGTTTCTGCTTCATCCGTTGACTCTATTCATCGGCAGATGCATTTGACTTTTACAACTCTTAAAGTATTTTGCCATCTAAACTCTATTTTCTTTTATCCGATTACTTTTAACATTCCAACTGACTATCCAAATATCATTTTCATGGTTTTGTTTTACTTATATGATTTTTCACTGCAAGTTTTTTTAAAAAAAAAATAAGGTAGAAGTTTTCGTCATGTACGAGTATGAAGTAGCGAACCGGGTTTAGATAATTCGGGGCGTTACAGTGTGGTATCAGAGACACTCAGTTAAACCGTTCAAAAGATCACTCATCAGCGCCAATCGTTGCATGGGAGTACTCCAACAACTGTAAGTGTTTATGTTAGCCTTAGTAGTTAGATGTTTATAAAAATAGTTAACCCTGCGCAGGAATATAGCAAAATGTCTCGACGACCAGGAAGGCCAAGAGTGCAGAGAGAGACACCAACTCCGGGAAGCGCAGAAGATTCTAGTGTAATCGGACAGTTGACAGATCTAGTGCGACAGCAGGCAGAATTAATGCGTCAGCAATCCGATCAACTAGGAGTACTGCTGAACCGAGAGGTGCAAGGAAGTGCCAACTCGGGTTCTAGCAATGAGCATTCCGGGGATAGATTCCGGAGACTAAGACCACCCACGTTTGATGGTCAGTCATCTGATCCTGTTGTGGCTGAAGGGTGGCTTAGGAAGATAGAGAGCATGTTTAGGTGCGCCAGCATAGGAGAAGGAGATAAGGTCACGTTAGCAACATTTCACTTGGCTGGCGAAGCTCAACTCTGGTGGGAAACAGTTGAAACCACCACTGACATTCTGACTATGACTTGGTCACAGTTTAAGGACATCTTCTATTTTAACAGCACGGTCCAGACCGCAAAGAAGTTGGAGTTTCTGAATTTGAAGCAGACAGGGTCGGTGGCAGAGTACAGTAGGCAATTTGAGTCCTTGTCCAGGTTTGCTGGACATTTTGCTCATAAGGACGAGGATAAGGTGTTCAAATTTGTGCATGGACTGAAACCGGAGATTTATCGAGGAGTCAAATTCTGTGGCATTAAAGGTTTAACGTTCAGCGAAGTTGTGTCCACTGCTCTGGAAGTGGAAGAGGCTGAAAGGAAGTGTGCTGGACCAAAGGAGGCCCCACAAAGGTTTAACCAGCCACACCAGCAAAGGGGAACGAAGAGGCCAAGTGAAGGCCAAAGTAGTCAAGGAGCAGGAAGGAAAGTGCAGAATGTCAAGAATTTTCCCCAATGTCCAACATGTTTGAAGAATCACCCGGGGGAATGTAGGTGGACTGCCAGAAGGTGTTTCAACTGTGAGAAGGTTGGACACTCATTCAAAGATTGCACTAAGCCCAGAGTCCTTCGATGCTTCAACTGTAACAAGCCAGGACACACTGTTAGAGACTGCCCAACGTCGAAGAGTGGCCCTGCTAGGATAAAGCCGAGAATATTTTCCATGACAGAGTCAGGAGAAGAGGACCAGCCTGCTGTGGTGTCAGGTACTATATTGATCAACTCTGTACCTGCTTTTACTTTGATAGATTCGGGTGCAACACACTCTTTCATAGCCTCTGCTTTTGCTGATAAGCTAGATGTACGGTTTGCTCCTTCTGAACATATGTTTAGTGTAGCATTACCTTCTGGTGAACGCATGCACTCTAACCAAGTGATGCTTGATAGTGAAGTGTTAGTAGGGAATGTAAGTCTACCTGCTGATCTTATAATCATGGATATAATAGGATTTGATGTAATCCTAGGAATGGACTGGTTGTTTAAGCATCACGCCACAATTGATTGTAGAACTGGAATGGTTAGTTTTCAACCCCCTGGTAAGTTGAAACATACCTTTCAAGCTTGAAAGAAGAGTAAGGAAATGTCTGTGATGACTACTATTAGCACTAGACTTTCCCTGTGTGGAGAATATTTGTGCTTCTTAGCTAGCGTTTTAGACACACAGCTTGTGGAAAAAGCAAATCCTCAGAATGTCCCAATCGTCCAAGACTTCCCCGAAGTGTTTTTAGATGACCTTCCCGGTTTACCACCAGATAGAGAAATTGAATTTGTCGTGAATGTTTACCCCGGAGCCGAGCCTGTGTCTAAGAATCCATATAGGTTAGCTCCAACTGAACTTAAGGAATTAAAGAAACAATTGGAGGATCTATTGGAGAAAGGGTTCATACGCCCAAGCTTTTCACCGTGGGGTGCGCCGGTCCTTTTTGTCAAAAAGAAAGATGGATCAATGCGTATGTGCATTGATTATAGGGAATTGAACAAGTTAACTGTAAAAAAAAAATACCCTTTGCCGAGAATTGATGACTTATTTGACCAACTTAGGGGTGCAAGAGTTTTCTCTAAGATTGACCTTAGGTCCGGTTATTACCAGTTGAAGGTTAAATCTGAAGATATCCCAAAGACTGCCTTTCGCATAAGGTATGGACATTATGAGTTTTTGGTTATGTCTTTTGGCTTGACAAATGCACCAGCAGCCTTCATGGATCTCATGAATAGGGTGTTTCACGAGTATTTGGACAAGTTTGTCATAGTATTCATAGAAGACATTCTGATCTATTCTAGAACTAAGGATGAGCATGCAAGGCATTTGAGTTTGGTGTTAGGAGTACTTAGACAGCACCAACTTTATGCCAAGTTTTCTAAGTGTGAGTTCTGGTTGGACCAAGTTCACTTTTTAGGACATGTCATCTCTGGGGACGGCATATCTGTTGATCCAGCAAAAGTTCAAGCAGTTAAGGAGTGGCCCCAACCGAAGAGTGCTACTGATATTCGAAGTTTTCTTGGACTAGCAGGATATTACAGAAAGTTCATTGAAGGATTTTCAAAGATTGCTACACCCCTTACTAAGTTAACAAGGAAAAATGTGGAGTATATATGGACGGAGGAATGTCAACATAGTTTCATGACCTTGAAACAGAAATTAACCAATGCTCCGATTCTGACCCTTCCTGTTGATAATGGAAAGTTTAGCATTTACTGTGATGCTTCCAAGATTGGTCTTGGATGTGTGTTAATGCAAGATGGAAAGGTTATAGCTTATGCCTCTAGACAGTTGAAAACCCATGAGAAGAATTACCCTACGCATGACTTAGAATTAGCTGCCGTGGTTTTTGCTTTGAAGATTTGGAGGCACTACCTGTATGGACAAACTTGTGAGATATTTTCAGACCATAAAAGTCTGAAGTATATTTTCACACAGAAGGAACTAAACATGAGGCAACGACGATGGTTGGAATTTGTTAAAGACTATGATTTCGAGATTAAGTATCATCCCGACAAGGCAAATGTAGTGGCTGATGCCTTGAGTAGAGTAACAACATCAACCCCAACTATGAATTTCAGTATGCCATTAGCTTTAGAGTCAGAATTCCAAAAGTTTAATCTTGAAGCAGTATCCAGTGTATCAGCTATACTTTCAGCCATAACCTTAAAGCCTACCATTCTAGAGAAAATAAGGGAAGCTCAGGCGAATGATGATGAGTGTAACAAGTACAAGTCAAGCATGGATTCTATGGACCAATCAGATTTTAACTATTCTGCTAATGGGATCCTTAAGTTTAGAAATAGATGGTTTGTCCCTGCCATTAAAGAACTTCGGGATGAGATCCTTTCCGAAGCACATTCCTCCAAACTTTCAGTTCATCCTGGAAGTACGAAAATGTACAGAGATCTCAAGCAACATTATTGGTGGCCAGGTATGAAGAGATGTCCGGCGGAGTACGTGGAGTCATGTTTAGTCTTCCAGCAAGTCAAAGCTGAACATCAGAGACCTGCCGGAACATTACAACCCTTACCAGTTCCCGAATGAAAATGGGAACAAATAACTATGGATTTTGTTATAGGATTACCTAGAACAATAAAAGGTCACGATGCAATTTGGGTTATAGTTGACCGTCTAACCAAATCTGCTCATTTTCTGCCAATTAAGATAACTTACTCAATGGATCAGCTTGCTGAATTGCACATGCAAGAGATTGTCAGGTTGCATGGAGTTCCAAGTTCTATAATTTCAGACCGAGACGCCAGATTTACATCTAAGTTTTGGAAAAGTTTGCACAAGGCTATGGGGACACAGCTTAGTTTTAGCACAGCCTTTCATCCTCAAACTGATGGACAATCCGAGAGAACTATCCAAACGATGGAGGATATGCTTCGTGCATGCATATTGGATTTTCAAGGTTCTTGGAGCAAGTACCTACCCTTAGTAGAATTCTCTTATAATAACAGTTTCCAGGCAACAATAGGTATGGCGCCATATGAAGTATTGTATGGACGAAAGTGCAGATCACCTTTGTACTGGGACGAAGTTGGAGAGGCACGGTTGCTTGGTCCTGACATGGTGCAACAAACTGCTGAGAAGGTTGCCCTCATCTGACAGAGAATTTTGACAGCTCAGAGTCGACAGAAGAGTTATACGGATTGCAGGCGTAGAGAATTGAAATTTGTGATGGGTGATGAAGTTTTTCTCAAGGTGTCACCGTTCAAAGGAGTTGTGAGATTTGGAAAGAGAGGAAAGTTGAACCCCAGATACATTGGACCATTCTCGATCTTAAAAAGGGTTGGGAAAACAGCCTACCAGTTACAGCTACCAACCTCTATGGAAGGGATCCATGATATGTTTCATATTTCCATGCTTAAGAAATGTGTACGAGACCCTTCTCAGATTGTGGAACAGCAGAGTATCAAAGTTCTCCTTACTCTTGCATATGAGGAGAAACCTGTAAGGATCTTGGACTATGCAGTGAAGGTATTGCGCAACAAGGAAGTCCCACTTGTGAAAGTCTTATGGCACAATCAGAACGTAGAGGAGACAACTTGGGAGCGCCAGCAAGAAATGATGGACCAATATCCGGAACTATTCAGGTACTAAATTTTGAGGACAAAATTCTTTTAAGGAGGGTAGATTGTAGCACCCAGCTCTATTAAACCAAATTTAATTGCCAATTATAATGTGCTAATTTTATGGAAGAATTGAGGGAGAAAGTGATTAGGTTAGTTAATAATTATGTAAGGACAAAAGGGTAATTAGCAATTTTATAAATGGATAACGTATTTAATGGAGGGTTTAGTGAGGTTTAGCCGCCACTGTTTTCCTCATTTCCCTTCTCGGTATTCAGCTCAAGCACAGCAGAGCTTCAGGCGATTTCCCTCTCCGATCTTCATTCCTCAAACTAGGTAAGTTTTCTCTTCGTTTTCTGAAGATTTTAGTGGCTAGATAGCAAAGAGAGTGCAATGTGTGTATTTTTGATAATGTTATGAGTGAGTGGAGTTCGAGTTTAGTGTTGAATCGGAGAATGCACGAAGAACAGGATTCCTAACTAGCTTCCTTAGATTTCTGAATGAATATTGGTTGGTGCTTGGAGATTTAGAATCGGACAAATGTTAGAATGATGATATTATTGAGTTTTCTGATTTATGGCATTGGTGATAGGATTCTAGGTGTTGTTAATGTTAGGATTGAGAATCTGACATTAGTATGAGTCTGGTAGCTTTAGTACACTAATGCCATCAGGGCCGGTGAGGGTTAAGCTACGCACACTAGGTGCTTGACTATATGACTCAGAGGCTTGAACTAATATCCATGAATGATTTCTTTAGTTAGGATTTTACCAGCTTTGGGTTTAGGTTATTCTGGGTGCATTTAACATTGAATTATGAAATGTCTAGGTGAGGAAGGATTCAAGTGAAGACACGGGATTTACAAAGGAGCCCAGGTAAGTAGAGTTTGCATGTGCCTTCGGGCCTACATCACAAAACAATAGGATTTGTATGTACATGAATGTATGTTTCATTTCAGTTGCCATGCATCATATTTTGAAAGAAAACGAAAATGAATTTACATGAAGTAGCATGGTGAGATGCGAACAGACTGTGACAGTATACTTTTAAGGGAATTAATCCGCCCCTTAAATCATACATACGGATTCATACCCTGGGAAAACTGATCCACCTCCCATTGTATCAGGGATCGATTCAGTTGTTAAGGGAATTAATCCGCCCCTTAATTGAGTATTTGGATTCATACCCTGGGAAAACTTATCCACCTCCCATTGTATCAGGGATCATCAGACCAGTGAACGAACGCAACATAACTAAGGAATGAAAGTAGAAACTGCATGTTAGGATTTACATCTCAGTACACATTTCATTTCTTGCTTTACTTACTTAGCATTAGGCTAATAGATGAGTTTTGTGATGTAGGTGAAGAAGTGATAGCAAGTGAATCCTCTGAGTTCATTGAGGGATAGACTGGTTGGGGGAGCACGCTCATGCCACGGACCTGGTGAACTGATAAGGCGATTTAACTGATGTCTGTTGGTGAGAAGGTTTAGTCGACAGTGTTTAATTTCCCATAACAGTAGTGGTTTCAGTACTTTGAACACGTTTTGAGATTTTTCTGATAACGGTGACCTGTTGAGTTTTAAATGTTATTTTTACTGGATTTGATTAATGTAGGGGTTTGAGTTGTTTCTGAATGGTCTTGGAAAAGTAAGCAAATTCCGTTCTGTAATTAGTAATTTGTATGTATAATGAGGAGTAGATGAAATGTACTCTGTTTTTCTACCGGTAGAATGATGTCTATCGGTAAGTGTTGAGTTATGCTGTCTATCGGATGATGCTTTCAGAAAAGCCATCGGATGATGTAGGTTTTAAGTCCATCGGAAGATGTCTTCAGAAAAGCCATCGATGATGTAGGGTTTAAGTCCGATCGGAAGATGTCTTCAGAAAAGCCATCGGATGATGTAGGTTTAAGTACAGTCGACTGGATGAAGGGAATCAACCGGCTGACGTCATCGGAAGATGTCTTCAGAAAAGCCATCGGATGATGTAGGTTTAAGTCCATCGAAGATGTCTTCAGAAAAGCCATCGGATGATGTAGGTTTAAGTCCATCGGAAGATGTCTTCAGAAAAGCCATCGGATGATGTAGGTTTAAGTCCATCGGAAGATGTCTTCAGAAAAGCCATCGGATGATGTAGGTTTAAGTCCATCGGAAGATGTCTTCAGAAAAGCCATCGGATGATGTAGGTTTAAGTCCATCGGAAGATGTAGAATAGGTTTTGTCATTTAGTCATCGGTGGTTGTAGAGTAAAGTCGACTGGATGAAGGGAATCAACCGGCTGACGTCATCGGAAGATGTCTTCAGAAAAGCCATCGGATGATGTAGGTTTAAGTCCATCGAAGATGTCTTCAGAAAAGCCATCGGATGATGTAGGTTTAAGTCCATCGAAGATGTCTTCAGAAAAGCCATCGGATGATGTAGGTTTAAGTCCATCGAAGATGTCTTCAGAAAAGCCATCGGATGATGTAGGTTTAAGTCCATCGAAGATGTCTTCAGAAAAGCCATCGGATGATGTAGGTTTAAGTCCATCGGAAGATGTCTTCAGAAAAGCCATCGGATGATGTAGGTTTAAGTCCATCGAAGATGTCTTCAGAAAAGCCATCGGATGATGTAGGTTTAAGTCCATCGAAGATGTCTTCAGAAAAGCCATCGGATGATGTAGGTTTAAGTCCATCGGAAGATGTCTTCAGAAAAGCCATCGGATGATGTAGGTTTAAGTCCATCGGAAGATGTCTTCAGAAAAGCCATCGGATGATGTAGGTTTAAGTCCATCGAAGATGTCTTCAGAAAAGCCATCGGATGATGTAGGTTTAAGTCCATCGGAAGATGTCTTCAGAAAAGCCATCGGATGATGTAGGTTTAAGTCCATCGAAGATGTCTTCAGAAAAGCCATCGGATGATGTAGGTTTAAGTCCATCGAAGATGTCTTCAGAAAAGCCATCGGATGATGTAGGTTTAAGTCCATCGAAGATGTCTTCAGAAAAGCCATCGGATGATGTAGGTTTAAGTCCATCGAAGATGTCTTCAGAAAAGCCATCGGATGATGTAGGTTTAAGTCCATCGAAGATGTCTTCAGAAAAGCCATCGGATGATGTAGGTTTAAGTCCATCGAAGATGTCTTCAGAAAAGCCATCGGATGATGTAGGTTTAAGTCCATCGAAGATGTCTTCAGAAAAGCCATCGGATGATGTAGGTTTAAGTCCATCGAAGATGTCTTCAGAAAAGCCATCGGATGATGTAGGTTTAAGTCCATCGAAGATGTCTTCAGAAAAGCCATCGGATGATGTAGGTTTAAGTCCATCGAAGATGTCTTCAGAAAAGCCATCGGATGATGTAGGTTTAAGTCCATCGAAGATGTCTTCAGAAAAGCCATCGGATGATGTAGGTTTAAGTCCATCGAAGATGTCTTCAGAAAAGCCTCTTTTAATTTTTACAGACTCTAATAAGTAATAACCCATCACTTATTTAACATGAACCAGACCAGATTCAAACCGAATTGACCAAACAAAAAAATCAGAACCAACTCTAACAGGTTCGTCATTGCCCTTGCTAATCTTGTTACGCTCGATTCATTTAACTTACTAGGCTCAGTGACCAGATTATTTTAGGCTCAGCTCATGTGGTTTGTTTGTCATCTCTAGTTTAAATGATATACAGATATGAGTGGTTAGTGTTTATACTTCGTACGTAAAGATAGTTTATACGAACATAGATATATAAAAAGATTTTATCACCTAGCTCAATTTTGATTTTGAATTGATTGATTCAAAACTCCCTCAATAAGTCCTGAAAAAAAAGGGAGTCATTTGGGGTGAGTCGACTTAACTCAATAGGCAAATAAAATTCAATTATTCACTGCTAGAGATTTAGAAATTTGATTTCCAAAGATAGTTTCGGAAAAAAAAAATTCAAATTGCCTAAACATTCACATAAGGAAAAAATTCAATTTTTCCTTGTACAAATTCTGTTTTTCGCCCTCTTGCAACTAGAATTTTTAACAAAATCCTCTGGCTTTGAAAAGAGAAAACAATGGAACAACAAATACCCTCCTTGACGATTAATGGAAGAGAAACGCCTGCCCGAGGAGGAGATAAAGTAGACAACGCACAAAAGTTATAGTGGTTTAACTTGAAGGTTGATACAACCTTGAAGCCTACATGCTATTTGAAAGTAGGCTATCCATTTTATTCAAATCACAATGTTGCAAACTAATCTCTCTATGCTAACATATAATAATCATTAAGTTGTGCCATTAGACCGTACCAAAGGGATAATGGTGATTTACGTAGCATGTTTATCTTAATAGGGCATGCTATTGGAATCTTAATGTTTATCTGCCCGGGGAGGAGATAAAGTAGACAACGCACAAAAGTTATAGTGGTTTAACTTGAAGGTTGATACAACCTTGAAGCCTACATGCTATTTGAAAGTAGGCTATCCATTTTATTCAAATCACAATGTTACAAACAAATCTCTCTATGCTAACATATAATAATCATTAAGTTGTGCCATTAGACCATACCAAAGGGATAATGGTGATTTACGTAGCATGTTTATCTTAATAGGGCATGCTATTGGAATCTCCAGTTCTCCAAAAATGATATTGTCCGCTTTGAATAGTATCCATCATAGATTTAGATTTGGGGTTAGTCTATAATACATTGTACTAAGTACGAAAAAGAACTCTTCTTATAAATCATTTATTTTTCAATCTCCCAAATATGTGAGATTGTGCATTTCCACTAATATGGGTCGTGCCCTCACAATCAACTAAATCTTAAGTCATTCTTGTCTTCAAATTATGAATTGTCACAATACTAATCCATAGGAGACATACAACTATAATAACTAAAAATAATTTTATTAAGAGAAACACAAAATAACATCCCAAGAGAAGGAAACAGATCTAGAAATCACAACATGGCTAAAAGATCAAAGACAATGAAATAACACAACCAATAAAATAGCTCAAGTAATAAAATCATAGCATAAAAACGTCACAAAATGCTACCAACAAAAGATGTAACAACATTAACAAAAATCAAATGAACACATCATTTGACTGCATGTAAAAATCAGAGAAAAAATGAACACAAGAAGTAAAGTGGCACGTAAGAACTTAAATGAGGTCATGTAGACATGTATTGGACGTGGCATAATTTCATTACACACTATAAACAACATGATTTATTCAAACAACATTTTATTTACTTTCACTAGATATTAACATCGCGACATTAGTATCTACAATTCGATTATCCAATTTATAATCATAAAATTAATATTTACGTCAATCATTAATGTGCCTCATTCTATTTCAAGTAATAATTTTCACAAAACACTCTTAGAACAAATTTTATTTGACGTTGCAAATAATTTCTTATCGCATACCGTTTCTGCAATTTCATGCAGCTATAATTAATCAATACACAAACTACAAGCTTGATTGTGCGATCTAGGAGTTAAGTGAATTATATTTGTATTAAGATAGGAAAAATAGGAAATGCATTATTTAGTAAATCCAATTAATTGAGGAAAATAATTACTCGAGCGAATTTGCTAGAATTTATTTTTTCAGAAAACTTATCTTCAAAAACAATATAAATATAAATATAATTTATTTTGAAGGAATAAAAAAATTGCATATTAATTAAATTAAGAGCACATGATCCAACCAATAAAATGAAATAAATATATATAATGGGAGGGTGTCAGCTTTGAGATTGTGCAGATCAAGAAGAGAGAATGGATTGACATGCACATGCTTGTGGGAGGGTCCGAGAGCCATTGGCCAATTTCATTTTCTATATTTAGCTGTTTCTTATTACAAGATCCTCCTCCTCTTTGTTTGTGTCTTTGATAATAATTATCTCTCATAATCTAATCCTGATTAATGTAATTGATCAGAGTAATTAGTGTTGTCAAATACTAATCCATGACCAGCTTTTCAATGTATAGACGTGTTTCTCTTAATTTTGAATTTTTGTTGGAATTTTAGTCAAATAAAAAAAGATAGAAGGTAAATAGTGTCTAAGATATTCACGAATTAAATTTTAATTTTTTTTTTTTGTTTTATGAAAGGAGTTTTCACCTTTCAACTTTAGTAATCTAGATTCTACTATTAATTTATCATTTAAATTCAACTCGTGTGTACTATGTTTTCTATCAATGAGGTGTTTTAATTCAATATATAATTCTTTCGACTATTTCTAACTTAATTTGAACTCGATCTCATCTCCGACAATTTTGAACTATGTCAATCGCTCGGTAGAGTTCCAAATCATTTTAGAACATTTCATTAAATAAAAGACGTGGTTTATACATACTGTATTTAACGAATAAATTGACGAAAATGTCTGAATTGATAACAGCTGAAATGTAAAGAATTTATTCTATTAGAAAAGAAAAATTTTAACCCTTAAGTTGCCCTTCACTGAATGAAAAGTTATCATAACTGTGCTGGGACATGCTCTTGAAATAATGTAAGCATATGTTTCAGAAATTACTACAATAACTGTTATTACTTACACAGTTTACCAGAGAGATAAGGAAAAAGACTGGAGAGAAAATGTACGAAAGTGGGAGGGGTGTTTGGATTCTAGGAAAATGGGCGAGAAAGTGGGCTCACATGAATTCTGTCAATGAAACACGCTGTTCTCTTAGTGCACTGTTTATAGTAAACTGAATTATTAAAAAGTATTTGGAAATTGTGAGTTGTTTGATAATATCCACAATAAATTGTTGTAGAAATTGTCTTAATTTATTTTTATAAAAAAGTACAATATTGTTCTATTTGTGCTGGAATCCGCATAGATTTGTTCTTGTAATTAGTCAAAAACGTGTTGTATTAGGTAAGAAGTATAGCTCTTCTTATAATATTTTTATATTCCAATTGTCCAAGTAATATGAGATTGTATATTATCATTGGTATGAGTTAAATTCTCACAATTGACAGAATCTCTTAGGTCGTTCCTGCTTTCACAGGGTGAGTTGACATATTTTCGAATTCACAATTCACATTCTTACCAACTTCTCAAATTTAAACAATTGAAAAACACTCCAACGATCAAAAAATCTATGAGATTGTAGGTATATATTTATATGTTTTATTGATCTTCATTTTGACGAAGCAAAGCACAATGATTTCTCTTGTGGGATACGTTTTATTGATCATATTTTTGTAAATAAAAATTAAGTAATCAATGGATGACTATCAAGTCAATTTGTTTTTTTTTTTTCTCGTGAGTATTTTATGTATATTTATTTATCAAAAATATTGAAGAATCCAAGTAAACTAAACGATAATTATTTAGTGAATATTTTTATAATAGTGGGGTATTTCATTTATATAAAAACAAAATAGAAAGATGATGGCCTACACACATCATAATTTATATCAACAGTAGAGAACTTGGTCCTCCTTGACGAAGAAATGAGAGTAAAAACCTCTCCTCACGAGAATCATCATTTTTAACCCTCTGTCTTCTGTTTGTCTTTTTTCATTCTTGGAATGTGTGCATGATTCTCTCTCTCTCTCTCTCTCTCTCTCTCTTCCATTGTCTTAAATGATGTCTTGAGTTTGGAGCAGAGATACTGTCGCAAATGGAACTGCACCATGATATGAAATCAGCATAAGCTCATTTTTCACAATAGATCCCTTTCTTATCTCTAATCATTAGAATTTGATGACTTAAAAAATTGGACTAAATTATAGATATTTTCAGGAATTTATAATTATAACGCTTCAATTTTTTTATTTTATTTTATAATTTTGGTTCGAGGGTTTCTTTATTTTTTAATTACTTTTTTAGGGTTTTAAGTAAAATCTTTTTACTATTGTTATTATAATTTGTGAGATCTCCTCTTTTGGCTGAGTAAGCACAGACTATTGGAGATAAGTATGGTAAATTCGTCTGGGTTTGTCAAGTCTAACATAATTATAAACAGCTACTTGATCAAACCGACAGTAGTTAACTGCTCAAACGAGATTGTTTTTATTTCTCGAATAATATTTCAGAATTATATAATATTATTATATTTTTATGGGAGTTTATACATACAGCAATCTAAAAGAACAAAAACCATCGACTTTAATTAAGAAAATCAAAAAGAAGAACTCATCAAACATGTCGGTCGATCGATCGATCATCTGCTCGGCGGAAATGATATCCCACTAAAATTCAATTAAAATGTTGATTCTCCAACCATGGCCACAGTCCACCGGATTGATCCTCGATCCCGCAAAACATGTTGCTCAGGCTTTCTTCTTTGCCCATTTGATCTACTTTATGGCAATGAAGTTCAGATCTCGATGGGTTCTGAAAGAGCTGAGCGACAGCGGGAGCTCTAATGGCGGCTGGAAATAAAGGTCTGCTTGTGGGTAAAGGACTATCAATGGCGGGTGTTCTGGAGATATCCAGTTTTATGTCGGAGCTGTTCTCGCTCCGATTGCTGCATGATCCTTCTGTTTCTTTGTTCAGATTGATTGATTCGGTTGGTTCTCTACTTTTCAGACCCATAATCTGTAATTTTACCCATTGAAGAAACGATCCGAACTAAACCCAGAAAATATATAAGAAAATTAAAGGGATTAATCTCTGATTAGGGTTCTGATTCTACTTTAAAGATTCATGATTACCTTCCAAAAGTTAGGAAACTCAATTATTGGTTTGGAGTGGTTAGGATCCAGAAGAAAAACTAATCAAAAGTTACAAAGTCAAAAAGCTGCAGCTTTTTTCGATCTTGCTTTTCAAGTTAAAAAATTTCCACTAATTAAACACGCAGAAAATGGAATCAATCAAGATCAACTGACCTCTGCCTGAAGTTTTTGATTCTGGGTTTGTAGAGCTTCGTTATCGGCTTTAATGGCTTCAAACTGTCGTTTGAGAAGATCATAATCTTTCTCCAACTGCTTCGTCTTCCACCTTGCTCTTCTGTTCTGAAACCAAATCGCAATCTGCCGTGGCTGCAGATTAAGAGCTCGAGCCAACTGCATTTTTCTCTCGGGCTCCAGCTTATTTCCCAGCTCGAAGTTCTTCTCAAGAGTTTTCACCTGCTCCATATTAAGCCTCCTCTTCTTCTCTCCTGCAAGTGATCCATCGTCCGACAAATCGTCCTCCCCATTGTTTGCTTCTTCCCCCATTTCAATTCCCGAAAACGACATGGATCTCTTTCCTAGAAACGATGCCACTCCTGCAACCACAAGTTGAAGGTTTAGAGAGAGAGAGAGAGAAATAATTATATATATATATAGAGAGAGAGAGAATACCATGAAGGTCTTGAGGAGTACATGGGTGAAGAATAGGGTTAAGAGTAGAGGGAGGCTGATGTTCATCTTCATGGGGAGCTTGTGGCATGAAATTTGCAGGGAAGAAAGCCATCCAATTGCTAGTCATCAACACTAACCAAAAGTAGAATTTTCTGCAAATTTCGATTGATGTTTTCTTGTTGATCTGATTTTCATCTCGGAGGAGAGATCAGAAGAAAAAAAAACTTATAAAGTAGGTGATCTAGGAGTAGAGCTAATGATTATACTTTCCTCGTATGAGATGAGATATGGATGAACTCATACGATGAGCCTTTCTACAGCTTTATCAGCTCCAAGAAAGTTCATATACTTTCTTCTAAAAATATCTAGAGAGAGAAAGAGAGGAGAGAAGAGAGCCAGAGACAGACTATTGATTAGAGGAGAGAGATAAGTTGTTTTATAGCCCCCTCTTCTTTGATATGAAAAAGAGAATTCTCTCTCCCTCCCTCTTTCTCTCTCCATCCCTCCCTCTCTCTCTCTCTCCCTCTCTCTCCTGCTATTTGTGATTTGAAATGTTGGGGAGAGATGATTTTGAATGCTTTTTGGGGAATATTTATATATAAATATGCAATTCTTGTGACAAAACTATATTTTCAAAGGAAAATGATTGATAGAAAATTAAAGCAAAAGGAGAGAGAGAGAGAGAGAGAGAGAGAGAGAGAGAGAGAGAGAGAGAGAGAGAGAGAGAGAGAGAGAGAGAGAGAGAGAGAGAGTAATTAGTCAATATGATTTCACTAATTAGACAAGCTTTTGGAAAGGCCATGAAGCGGATCATACTACTAAGTTCATGATTTCACTAAGTTCATGCAAGAGGCGTAAAGTATTTCAACAAACATCTTTTTTGCACTTTCTCAAAAGAACAAACTGTGGGTTTTTTTTTTTCTTCCTATGACAGGTGTATTGCAATATATATATTGAAGAACAGGCCATAGGTGCAACTCAAGTGGCCTGATTTTTAGTTAAAATACTAAAAACGTGACCTGTCAGGAGCCGACCCGACGAGCCCCGGCGATTAGGATTCCCGAGGTGAAAAATAATAACAAATTCTGAGTTTTCAATTTGCATTGATACGTTTGTATTTTTAATTAATCTCGTCTTTCTTGTACCTGAAATCTTAAAATAAGATATTTTCATATAATTCCAACAATATACATATTACATACTGGTCTTCCAAATATGTATGACATTTTTATATGTACATCATTATCAGAGTTTTTTAACGGAAGCTGACACGGGGTCCCTTAGAAAAAGGGGCCCGTGTACAACCAACAAATAATCAAGAGAGGTGCTCGCTTGTGTGTATGTGAAAGATATTGAAATAAAAGAAGGAAAAGACTAAAATAAAATGCAAGAAAATAACACTAAGCTACAATGATATGGCCGAATATAAGATGGTGATTAATAGTGAGAAAATATAAGAGAAATAAGAAGAAGAAGATGTTAGGGATGAATAGAAAATGAAATGCACTAAGAATAAGAAAATGACATAAAATAAAAGTGAGTGTGTGGATATTATGAAGCTGAAATTTAAAGGTGGATTTGTGTGCAAGGTGAAGACAATAAAAATAAAGAAATACCCTTGGAGGTTCCTTAGAGCGATCTTACGGGTTAGGCTCAAGGATAAACGTTTTTTGGGAGGAAAACGACTACCGTAGGCCGGGGATTTTCGTCCTCGATCCAACTCCCAATGGAGAAGGTGAGAGAATGAATAAGAGCTAACCTAGCAACCCAAGCTAGGCTAGCAATGGAGGCTAACTCCTCTTGGTTCAAAGAACCAAGGAAAAATCACCAAAGGAATTTGGGAGATTTAGGGAAATAGTAGTATATTGATTTGGCAAAAAGTTGTCTACAATCACTAATACCATGCATTTATAGAAGTCCTAGATGGATTAGGCCCTTGGATCAAAAAGGATGGATGGCCAAGATCAAGGCAAACAAGCACACATCCTAGGGAGGAGATGAATGCCATGCCTAAATGGATCAATGGAGGGAATCTTGCCACATCATCAATCCATGTTGCCACTAACTTTTGTACTTGTAAAATTATACCTTTTTTTGTGGCCTCTTCTTTGGGCCAAGGCTTCTAGTGGGCTCCATTTATTGTAGGGCCTTTTCTTTTGAATATTTTGTTGAACTTCCTCCAACCCAAATCCACCACCATACATCTAGTCCTAACCACACAATCTAATGCATGAAATGCAATTATAAAATCCTTACAATAAAGGCGAATGTATGCCAATGAGTTTTAAAAATTAAAAATTAAAAATTACAAATTAAGGCCCGGGAAGACAAATTCCCATGGGGCTATCAGCAAGCTCCGTGCGAATGCTCTAATGAATGACATGGCAAGGCTTCTCCACATCCTCTGATGTCGGCTCCCAAGTGAAGTCCATGATGTGTTCCAAACCTGCAAAAAGAGACAATTTATTAGAACATTGATTAAGTAAATTTTGTGCCTGAGTTTGTGATCTCGTGATGGGCCTCCGAGGCATGTCATCCCCTCCGGGTGGCTGAGGATTTGACCTCAAATC
The DNA here is from genome assembly GCA_022432975.1 of Begonia masoniana. Lineage (NCBI taxonomy): Eukaryota > Viridiplantae > Streptophyta > Magnoliopsida > Cucurbitales > Begoniaceae > Begonia > Begonia masoniana. The sequence continues at coordinate 36,236,436 of CM039507.1, forward strand.
CGTTAGCTCAGCCTCCTCTTCATGTCCCATTTCTCCAATATAAGGGGACAGATCTTGCACATTGAAGGTGGATGACACTCCATAATCGCCAGGTAACTCTACTTTGTATGCGTTATTATTTATGCGTTCCAAAATTTTGAAGGGGCCTTCAGCCCTAGGCAACAATTTGGAGCGTCTTTTGGCGGGAAATCGTTCCTTTCGAAGGTGTATCCACACCAAATCTCCAACACTAAAAATTATCTCTTTTCGTCCCTTGTTAGCATGCTTAACATAGTTGGCATTACTTTTCTCAATCGTTTGGTGAACTTTTTCATGCAACTTTTTCATTTGTTCTGCTTTACTTGCTCCCGAAGGGTTGATTAGGTCCTGGGTTGGAATATGAATAAGTGTCAAGGGTGTGTTCGGATTAAAACCATATACTACCTCAAATGGCGTTTGCTGGGTGGTGAAGTGAAGGCTTCGGTTATAACCGAATTCAACTTGGGGTAGTAATATGTCCCAATTGGTTAGATTCTTACCTATGACACTTCGGAGAAGGGTTCCCAAAGTCCTATTGACCACTTCTGTTTGGCCGTCCGTTTGGGGATGGAAAGATGTACTAAAACATAATGTGGTCCCCAATTTCTTCCATAAAGTCTTCCAAAAAGTACTCAAGAATTTGGTATCGCGATCGGACACAATAGATTGAGGTACTCCATGGAGTCGGACTATTTTTTTGAAGAATAGGTCGGCTATAGCAGCAGAGTCGTCGGTCTTGTTGCAGGCGATAAAATGCGCCATTTTGGAGAATCTATCAACAACCACGAGAATAGAATCTTTATTGCGTCCCGTTCGTGGTAACCCCAAAACAAAATCCATACTAATTTCTACCCAAGGGTGCGTAGGGATAGGTAAAGGCATGTAAAGTCCTTGGGGTAGAACTTTGCTTTTGGCTTTCTTACAAACAATACACTTCTCGACATAGTGGTGTACGTCTTTCATCATGTGAGGCCAATGAAACTTTTCTTTCAATAGCTCGAGGGTTTTCTTTTCCCAAAATGCCCAGACAATCCTCCTCCATGAGCTTCTTTAATGAGGCATTGTCTAAGACTGCAATGAGGAATACACAATTTCCCATTCTTTAATAGAAATTCATCGATAAGACTATATCCTCCTTCAGCCTTATTTTGGCAAACGTGATAAGGCAATCCAAAATCTTTATTGGAAGCATACAAAGTTTTGAACCATTCAAATCCGAAAAATCTAACACTCAATTCCGTAAAGAGGATACGTCTTCGAGATAAAGCATCGGCAATACTATTGTCAGAACCTTTCAAATATTTTAGAATGTAGGGAAATCTTTCCAAAAATTCCACCCATTTTGCGTGACATTTGTTGAGTTTGTGTTGGCTCTTAATGTGCTTGAGGGATTGATGGTCGGAATAAATCACAAACTCTTTGGAAAGTAGGTAATGTTGCCAATGTTCGAGAGCTCTAATCACGGCATAAAACTCTTTGTCATAAGTCGAATAATTCAAGGCAGCTCCTTTCAATTTTTCACTAAAATACGCAAGTGGCTTACCATCTTGCATCAATACAGCTCCAATGCCAATACCGGAGGCATCACTTTTGATCTCAAAAACCTTATTGAAATCGGGGAGTACCAAAACGGGGGATTGACAAAGTTTTTCTTTTATCATATCGAAGCTATTTTGGCATGCCGTTGTCCAATTAAAGTCAACTCCTTTCTTAGTGAGGTCCGTAATAGGAGCGACTAAAGAACTGAAGTCTTTAATGAACCTCCTATAAAAAGAGGCTAGTCCATGAAAACTACGGACTTCAGTGATGCTATTAGGAGTGGGCCACTCCTTGATGGCTTTAACCTTATCTTCGTCCGCTTCCAAGCCATCCTTAGAAATTATGAAGCCCAAAAAGTAAACCTTTTCTTGTCCAAAGGAGCATTTACTCAAATTCCCAAACAATTTGGTTCGACGTAGAGTTTGAAATAATAGCCCGAGATGGTTGACATGTTGTGGAAGGTCGCGACTATACACCAAAATGTCATCGAAATACACGACAACAAATTTTCCAAGGAACTCCTTAAGAACATGGTGCATTAACCGCATGAAGGTGCTCGGGGCATTTGTTAGACCGAATGGCATAACCATCCACTCAAACAATCCGTATTTTGTTTTGAAGGCGGTTTTCCATTCATCACCTTCTTTCATTCGTATTTGATGATATCCGCTCTTCAAGTCTACTTTGGAAAATATCGATGCTCCACTCAATTCGTCCAACATGTCTTCAAGTCGAGGAATAGGATACCTATACTTAATGGTTATTTGGTTGATAGCTCTACTATCAACACACATCCGCATAGAACCATCCTTTTTTGGTACCAATAAGGTAGGTACGGCGCATGGGCTCATTGATTCTCTTATGTATCCCTTTTCCAACAATTCTTGGACTTGCACTTGTAGTTCCTTTGCCTCTTCAGGCCTCATTCTATAGGCCGATCGATTTGGTAACATAGCTCCGGGTTGGAGGTCGATTTGATGTTCTATTCCTCTAATCGGGGTAGTCCAAGGGGTAGTTCTTCAGGAAAAACATCTTGATAAGTCTTAAGTAGGTTTTGAATCGGTAAGGGAATCTCTCCAAGCTCCATAATTCGGTCTCTAAATAAAACAAGAATCACCGTTTTTCCCTTAGTCACTGCAGCTCTTAATCCCTTTTTGGTCATCAAAAGATTTTCTTTAATCTTTTCTTCCTTCCTAACCGCATCGTCATAAGCAATTTGTTCAGGGGTCATAGGAAGTAACTTGATATTTCTACCTCCGAATTTTAAACTATAGTTATTGAGGTAACCATCCTATTGAATCCTACGGTCATAAAGCCAAGGTCGTCCTAATAGAAGATGACTAGCTTTCATAGGCACGACGTCACAAGTAACCGAGTCCTTATATTTTCCGATAGTAAAATTAATAGTCACTTGTTTGGTCACTTTGATGTCATCTCTATCATCCAACCATCTTAACTTGTATGGCTTAGGGTGACTAGTAGTCTCCAATCCAAGCTTGCTCACCATATCTTGGGAAGCTACATTAAAGCAACTTCCACTATCAATAATCACAGAACATACTTTATCTTTGACTGCACATCTACTTTGGAAAATGTTCTCGCGTTGGCAGTCCTCCTCAACATTTTTAGAAACAAGGGCTCTTCTAATCACCATTAACAGGGGCCCATCTTGAGCAGCACATTCATCCGAATCGTGCTCACTTCCGTCCTCTATCTTTTCGTCTTCTTCTTTGTCGAGGTATTGACCTTCGTCATTTTTGCTTTCCCATTCTCCAGTAGATTCTTTAATAACCATCACTCGACGGTTAGAGCATTCATTTGCGTAATGTCTTTTGCCTAAACACTTGTAGCATTGGACATCACGGGCTCTTTGTCCTTTAGATGTAGTCTCTTGATTTTTGTCCGTTGGAGGGGATTTGTTTTGATTGAAGGATGTCTTGGGTGGCCAATTACGGTTAACGGGCCTTTTCTCTTCGTTTTTCCATGGAGGTTTAGGTTTATCTTGATCCAAATGCCTAGGTGGAAATTTAGTTGGAAAATTGGTTTTACGCTTTCTTTTGAGTTATCTTTCCACCGTGAGGGCGAGTTGAATGACCATGTCCATGGTTTGCAATTGTTGTACTTCAACCGCGTCTCCAATATCGCGGTTAAGACCTTGAATGAATCTCGCAATGAGTAGTTCTTGGGGTTCATCAATAGCACAACGCATATTGAGAGTTTTGAATTCCGTGATATACTCATCGACAGAGAGCGAATTTTGTATAAGGTTGTGAAGTTGGTGGAAGAGTTCGAGCTTGTAGTGTCGGGGAACGAACCTTTTGTGCATTTCCTCTTTCATGGAATTCCACGTTGAGACGGGGTATCCTAGGGTACGCATCCTTTGGTTTTTAAGGTTGGACCACCATAATGCGGCGTGGCCCGTTAATTCAAGAGAGGCGAGTTGAATTTTAACTCGCTCGGAATAGTCGTGACACTCAAAGATTCTCTCTACCTTATCAATCCAATCAAGATACGTGTTTCCATCACATTTCCCATTGAAAGGGGGAATTGTCATCTTGACAATACGGAGGTCGTCGTTGTCCCTATGACGATTAGGTCGGTACTCCTCATCATCTTCCGTCCAAATATCATCCTCCGAATTAAAATGACGTGGTCTTCTTCTTTGGGGTTCAACCCATTCCTCTTCCTCTATGGGTGGTTGAAAAGGTGTTCTACGCCTAGGGCGTTCGGAAATAATCCTAGAGGAGGTCTCTGGAGAATGGACACATTCATGGAATTCTCTACGAGGAGGGTTGTTCAGCATTGTTTGGACTTGTTGGGCGAGACTATTAACTATGTTTGTTAAGGCATCAATTTGTCCTTGCATGCCTCCTTGAGAGCTAGTCTCCCCTTCATGACGTGTGCTTTCGGGTGAGGGAGTATCCCTAGTTCGATTCGATTCAAGGTGTGATGTGTCACGATTAATTCCGCTTCGATTAGTCATAGTTAAGTGTTGTAATTTTAAGTTTGAATTCTTGTCTAAATTAATATTCCTAAATTAGTGAGATGATTATCTTCTTAATGTCTTAGAAAATTTTAGGCTCTTAGGAATAATCTTAGTTAAAACAAAATGAAAATAAGGATCATGCTAATTAATTAAACAACTCAAGATAGCATGCTGAAATTTCAATATGAATATAGCAGAATTTTGAATGTAATGTCTAGCTCTAATTTGCTAAATTAATTCATGTTTTTGCCACAATCTTGCTAGCCAATTTCGTGCATTCACTTAACAGCATATATTAGGCAATTTTATGAGCTAAATATGAGCAACATTTAGAAAAATGATAGACAAATTTCGAGCTTAACAAAAGGCACAAAATCGATGTGATAATTTCAACAATAATCCTATTTTTGATAGCAATAGTTCTAAGCCGAATTGAAGCACCAAAATTTCCAGAAAATTTATATATATATTGGACAATATTTAGATGATAAAACATGAGATAAATGATAATAAGGAATGCTAAAGAAACCGTGGCCAAAGATGCAATAAACCGAGGATAAGAAGAAGTAAAAACGTGAAGACTATTCAACCAAAGATAAACCGGTTTGCAATTTTTCTTTAGGCCGATTTCATGCTTGCTTTTCCACAATATTTTCAGCAAAGGTTTGGCTTAGATTCAGATGAAGATAATGATTCAAAATAAAGCAAATATAAAGGGGAAAACCGTGGCAATAAAATGAAGAGAAACCGAGAACTAAGGAGATGAAAACTAAGAGATTTTGTAAGCTTTACCTTGTGCGTCTTTTGTAGAATTGTCCACCATATTTTTTCACATTTAAATAAGCATTAGATAGTAATATTAATGGCAGCAATAGTAAAAGTTAGATTAGCACAAAGTTAGCTCAAAGTTAGCACAATGATATAAGGAAAATAATGCGGAAAAATGAAAGAGCCGCTATCCCGGTTTTGTGCTATATTTTGGCTAAAGCTAAATGCAGCTAAAACACATTGGGAAGCCTTGTGGCTCTGATACCACTTGACACGGGGTCCCTTAGAAAAAGGGGCCCGTGTACAACCAACAAATAATCAAGAGAGATGCTCGCTTGTGTGTATGTGAAAGATATTGAAATAAAAGAAGAAAAAGACTAAAATAAAATGCAAGAAAATAACACTAAGCTACAACGATATGGCCGAATATAAGATGGTGATTAATAGTGAGAAAATATAAGAGAAATAAGAAGAAGAAGATGTTAGGGATGAATAGAAAATGAAATGCACTAAGAATAAGAAAATGACATAAAATAAAAGTGAGTGTGTGGATATTATGAAGCTGAAATTTAAAGGTGGATTTGTGTGCAAGGTGAAGACAATAAAAATAAAGAAATACCCTTGGAGGATCCTTAGAGCGATCTTATGGGTTAGGCTCAAGGATAAACGTTTTTCGGAAGGAAAACGACCACTGTAGGCCGGGGATTTTCGTCCTCGATCCAACTCCCAATGGAGAAGGTGAGGGAATGAATAAGAGCTAACCTAGCAACCCAAGCTAGGCTAGCAATGGAGGCTAACTCCTCTTGGTTCAAAGAACCAAGGAAAAATCACCAAAGGAATTTGAGAGATTTAGGGAAATAGTAGTATATTGATTTGGCAAAAAGTTGTCTACAATCACTAATACCATGCATTTATAGAAATCCTAGGTGGATTAGGGCCCTTGGATAAAAAAGGATGGATGGCCAAGATCAAGGCAAACAAGCACACATCCTAGAGAGGAGATGAATGCCATGCCTAAATGGATCAATGGAGGGAATCTTGCCATATCATCAATCCATGTTGCCACTAACTTTTGTACTTGTAAAATTATACCTTTTTTTGTGGCCTCTTCTTTGGGCCAAGGCTTCTAGTGGGCTCCATTTATTGTAGGTGTAACACCCGGTTCTATCGAACCAGCTCTTTTATTATTAATGATATGATTAGTCAATAATTCAAGTAGGGTTATTAAATGACTAGACAAGGGCACTAGAGTAAATTCACAATTTTCAAAAATAGATAACGTATTTAAGGAAAGAGGGTTGGGTTTACTGCACTGTAGCCGCCACCAATTTCATACCATTTTCTCTTCGGGTTTTCAGCTCAAGCAGCCGAGCTCTCTAGGCGATTTTCCTCGCCTGATTCTCCTTCAACTTAGGTGAGTTTTTCTCATTTCTCTTAAGTTTAAGCAGTTAGATAGCTGAGGGAGTGCAATGTGGGGATTTCGTGTATGCTGTGAATGAGTGTAGATTCGGGTTGGGGTGAAAATTTGGGAAAAGGCTTAGTGAATAGGACTCCTAACGGTCCACTTAAGCTTCAGAATGCTTTAGAATGGGGATTAGTAAAGATTGGCTTAACGTTCTGTTTATGGTTCTAGGTGAGCATTTCCGAAGCAACTCCTAACCGAGTATACACCAGGAATCCAGGTAAGTAAAGTTTGCTTGTGCCTTCGGGCCTACATCACAAAACATTAGGGTTTGATTGCTGGAATGTGTTGGTATGTCATGCATCATGTTTTAAAAGTATACGAAAATGAATTTGAATGCATGTTGACATGGTAAGGACTGAACATATTGAAACAGCTATGTGAATCAGTTTTACTGTTAAGGGAATTAATCCGCCCCTTAATGAGACAGTGGATATTTATACTTTGGGAGAATTGATCCAGCTCCCAATTTCACAGGGGGATCTGAGCAGTATGAGAAATAAATTTACTATTAAGGGAAATAATCCGCCCCTTAATGAGTCAGTGGATATTTATACTTTGGGAGAGTTGATCCAACTCCCAACTTCACAGGGGGATCTGAACAGAACGATGAATATGCAACTGAGATGAGAAAGTAGAAACTGCATGTTTAGGAAGTTTTATGTTTCAGCATTTCCATTTCATCATTGCTTTACTTGCTTAGCATTAGGCTAATAGATGAATTTTGTGATGTAGGTGAAGAAGTAATAGCAGGTGTGCTTTCTGAGTCTACTGAGGACTAGACTGGTTGGAGGAGTGCATCCTTGTAATAGACTGGCAGCTGATGGGGTGGTTTAACTGGTGTCCTAGTTGTGAAGGTTTAGTGAACATTGATTTCAAATTGAGTGTGTGAAACTTTTTAATAAAGGAAGTTACTTGGATGTTTTCAAAAATATTTTGAGACCCTTCTAATGTTAGTATTCCGTTAGTTTTAATACTGAATTTTACTGGATTTGAGATATGGAACGATTTGAATTATTTCTGAATGTTTCAGCGAAGTGAGTAAACTCTTTTCTGTGATTAGAGTTATGATAGTAAGCCATGAAGTGGATAAAATGAGATTCCGTTCTCTATCGGTAGATGAAGTCTACCGGCAGAGATTGAGTTGTTGTTTTGTTGTCTATCGGAAGATGTCTTCAGTGGAAGCCATCGGAAGATATAGGTTAGAACTTGTCGTTAAGTCGATCGGATGAAGGAAATCATCCGGCTGACGTCACCGGTAGATGAAGGATGTATTTTGTCGTTTAGAACTTGTCGTTAAGTCGATCGGATGAAGGAAATCATCCGGCTGACGTCACCGGTAGATGAAGGATGTATTTTGTCGTTTAGTGACCGGTGGATGTAGAGTAAAGTCGATCGGATGAAGGAGATCATCCGGCTGACGTCACCGGTAGATGAAGGATGTATTTTGTCGTTTAGTGACCGGTGGATGTAGAGTAAAGTTGATCGGATGAAGGAGATCATCTGGCTGACGTCACCGGTAGATGAAGGATGTATTTTGTCGTTTAGTGACCAGTGGATGTAGAGTAAAGTCGATCGGATGAAGGAGATCATCTGGCTGACGTCACCGGTAGATGAAGGATGTATTTTGTCGTTTAGTGACCGGTGGATGTCTTTCGATAGACTGACCGGATGACAAATCTTATGCTTTGTCGTCTAGTGACCGGTGGATGTCTTCAAATAGCTTTTCCCCCCTTTCGTTGACTTTGTTCAGCGGACGATGAATTTGACTTTTGCAACCTTTAAAGTATTTTCACGAGTTAAACCTTCGCTTCTTAACCGATTGTTCCTTAACATTCCCAATGATTATTTTAACATGGTTTTGGTTAATTTTATTTTTGTTTAAACGATTTCCGCTGCAAGTTTTCATGTTTTGTCAAATGTCCAAATTTTAAATTTTGTACGAAGTCTTGAATTGGTCCAAGTTTTCTTAGTAATATTCGGGTTTATGAGTAACAAACCGGGTTCAGTAAACTCGGGGCGTTACAGCATGGTATCAGAGACATTCAGTTAAACCGTTCAAAAGATTACTCATCAGTGCCGATCGTTGCATGGAAGTACTTCAACAACTGTAAGTGTTTATGTTACCCTTAGTTCGTAGATAATTAAGAGTATAAATAACCCTGTGCAGGAATTTAGTACAATGGCCAGACGCCCAGGGAGACCTAGAGTGCCTAGAGAAATGCCAAATGTGAGGGGTGAAGAGGAGCCTAGTATGATTAGGCAGCTGACAGATTTAGTGCGTCAGCAAACTGACTTAGTGCGCCAACAGTCTGACCAACTGGGAGTACTGTTGAACCGAGAGGTGCAAGGAAGTGCCAACTCAGGTTCTAGCAATGAACATTCTGGAGATAGATTCCGGAGACTAAGACCACCCACGTTCGATGGACAGTCATCTGATCCAGTAATTGCTGATGGATGGCTTAGGAAGATTGAAAGTATGTTTAGGTGTGCCAACATCGGAGAAGGAGACAAGGTCACATTGGCAACCTTTCATTTAGCTGGTGAAGCTCAACTCTGGTGGGAGACAATGGAGACCACCACAGATGTTTTGGCAATGTCCTGGTCACAATTCAAGGACATTTTCTACGAGAAGTATTTCAGTAGCACAGTCCAGACAGCAAAGAAGTTGGAATTCCTGAACTTGAAGCAGACAGGGTCAGTGGCTGAGTACAGTAGGCAATTTGAATCTCTGTCCAGGTTTGCCGGACATTTTGCTCACAAAGACGAGGATAAAGTGTTCAAATTTATTCATGGACTGAAGCCAGAAATTCACCGGGGAGTTAAATTCTGTGGTATTAAAGGTTTGACCTTCAGCGAGGTTGTGTCCACTGCTCTGGAAGTGGAAGAAGCTGAGAGGATGTGTGCTAGGCCAAGAGAGGTCCCACAAAGGTTTAATCAGCCACACCAACAGAGAGGAACGAAGAGGCCAAGTGAAGGCCAAAATAGCCAAGGATCAGGAGGGAAGGTACAGAATGTCAGGAAATTTCCTCAGTGTTTTACATGTTTGAAGAACCACCCGGGTGAGTGCAGAATGGGCTTTGGGAAGTGTTTCAACTGTGACGAGGTTGGACACACATACAAAGAGTGCTCGAAGCCTAAAGTGCACCAGATGCTACAACTGTAACAAGGTTGGTCACATTAGTAGAGACTGTCTGGTTCCTAAGAGTGGCCCTGCTATGATTAAACCAAGAATTTTCTCCATGATGGAGTCGGGGAATGAAGAACAGCCTGCTGTGGTGTCAGGTACAATATTGATCAACTCTGTGCCTGCTTTTACTTTAATAGATTCTGGTGCAACACATTCATTTATAGCATCTGCTTTTGCTATTAAGTTAGATGTACAGTCTACCCCTTCCACGCATGTGTTTAATGTTGCATTGCCTTCTGGTGAACGCATGCACTCTAACCAAGTGATGCTTGACAGTGAAGTGTTAGTAGGAAATATAAGTCTACCTGCTGACCTTATAGTTATGGATCTAATAGGATTTGATGTAATCCTAGGAATGGACTGGTTGTTTAAACATCATGCCACAATAGATTGTAGAACTGGAATAGTTAGCTTCCAACCCCCTGGTAGTTTGAAGCATACCTTTCAAGCCTCAAAGAAGAGTAAGGGAATGTCTGTGATGACTTCTATTAACACAAGGCCTTCCCTGTGTGGAGAGTATTTGTGCTTCTTAGCTAGCGTTTTAGACACACAGCTTGTAGGAAAAGCAAACCCTCAGAATGTCCTGATTGTCCAAGACTTCCCCGAAGTATTCTTGGATGACCTTCCTGGTTTGCCACCAGATAGGGAAATTGAATTTGTTGTAGATGTTTACCCCGGAGCCGAGCCTGTGTCTAAAAATCCATATAGACTAGCACCAACAGAACTTAAAGAATTAAAGAAACAGCTGGAGGAATTGTTGGATAAAGGATTCATACGCCCTAGCTTTTCACCATGGGGTGCACCGGTCCTTTTTGTCAAAAAGAAAGATGGATCAATGCGTATGTGCATTGATTATAGAGAATTGAATAAACTAACTGTCAAGAACAAGTACCCTTTGCCGAGGATTGATGACTTATTTGACCAGCTTAAGGGTGCGAGAGTTTTCTCCAAGATTGACTTGAGGTCTGGTTATTACCAGCTAAAGGTTAAAACTGAAGATATCCCAAAGACTGCTTTTCGCACAAGGTATGGACATTATGAGTTTTTGGTTATGTCTTTTGGTTTGACGAATGCTCCAGCAGCCTTCATGGACCTCATGAATAGGGTGTTTCACGAGTTTTTGGACAAATTTGTCATAGTATTCATAGATGACATTCTAATCTATTCTAGAACTAAGGAAGAGCATGCAGGACACTTAAGCTTGGTGTTAGGATTACTGAGGCAGCACCAACTTTATGCCAAATTCTCTAAGTGTGAGTTTTGGTTGGACAAAGTTCATTTTCTTGGTCATGTGATCTCTGGAGATGGGATATCTGTTGACCCAGCCAAGGTTCAAGCAGTTAAGGAATGGCCTCAACCGAAGAATGCCACTGATATCCGAAGTTTCCTTGGATTAGCAGGATATTATAGAAAGTTCATTGAAGGATTTTCAAAGATTGCTACACCCCTTACTAAGTTAACAAGGAAAAATGTGAAGTATATATGGACGGATGAATGTGAACGTAGTTTCATGACCTTGAAGCAGAAATTAACCAATGCTCCAATTCTGACCCTTCCTGTCGATAATGGTAAGTTTAGCATTTACTGTGATGCTTCCAAGATTGGTCTTGGATGTGTGTTAATGCAAGATGGTAAAGTAATAGCTTATGCCTCAAGACAATTGAAAACCCATGAGAAGAATTACCCTACGCATGACTTAGAATTAGCTGCCGTGGTTTTTGCACTTAAGATATGGAGGCATTATTTATATGGACAGTCCTGTGAGATATTTTCAGATCATAAAAGTCTGAAGTATATTTTCACACAGAGGGAATTGAATATGAGGCAGCGTCGGTGGTTAGAATTTGTCAAGGACTATGACTTTGAAATAAAATATCATCCTGGCAAGGCGAATGTTGTGGCTAATGCTTTGAATAGAGTAACAACATCAACCCCATCTATGATTTTCAGTATGCCATTAGCTTTAGAGTCAGAATTCCAAAAATTTAACCTAGAAGCAGTAATCAGTGTATCAGCTATACTATCAGCCATAACCTTAAAGCCTACCATTCTAGAGAAAATTAAGGAAGCTCAGACGAATGATGATGAGTGTAACAAGTACAAGTCAAGCATGAATTCTACGGACCAATCAGATTTTAACTATTCTGCTAATGGGATCCTCAAGTTTAAAAATAGGTGGTTTGTCCCAGCCATTAAGGAACTTCGTGATGAGATTCTTTCCGAAGCACACTCTTCCAGGTTTTCTGTTCACCCTGGAAGTACAAAGATGTACAGAGACCTTAAACAACACTACTGGTGGCCTAGTATGAAACGAAGCGTGGCAGAATATGTAGGGTCATGTTTGTGTTGTCAACAGATTAAGGCCGAACATCAGAGACCCTCAGGAACATTGCAACCCTTACCAATTCCTGAATGGAAATGGGAGCAAATAACGATGGATTTTGTTGTTGGATTGCCTAGGACAGCAAAGGGATATGATACAATCTGGGTAATAGTTGATCGTCTAACCAAATCTGCTCATTTTCTGCCAATAAAGATAACTTACTCGATGGATCAGCTTGCTGAATTGTACGTGCAAGAGATTGTTAGATTGCATGGAGTTCCTTGTACCATAGTTTCGGATCGAGATTCCAGATTTACGTCTAAGTATTGGAAAAGTCTACACGGAGCTATGGGAACACAGCTTAGTTTTAGCACAGCTTTCCACCCTCAAACCGATGGACAATCCGAAAGAACCATCCAAACTTTAGAAGATATGCTCCGTGCTTGCATACTAGATTTTCAAGGATCTTGGAGTCAATTCTTATCATTGGTGGAGTTTTCCTATAATAACAGTTTTCAGGCAACAATAGGAATGGCACCGTATGAAGCATTGTATGGACGGAAATGCAGATTACCTTTGTACTGGGACTGAAGTTGGGGAAGTACAGTTGCTTGGTCCTGACCTTGTGCAACGAACTGTTGAGAAAGTTGCCCTCATCCGACAGAGAATTCTGGCAGCTCAGAGTCGACAGAAGAGTTATGCGGATTGCAGGCGTAGAGAATTGGAATTTGCAATTGGTGATGAAGTTTTTCTCAAGGTGTCACCATTCAAAGGAGTTGTGAGATTTGGGAAGAGAGGAAAGTTGAACCCCAGATACATTGGACCATTCTTGATCTTGAAAAGGATTGGGAAAACAGCCTACCAGCTACAGTTACCAACCTCTATGGATGGAATCCATGATGTGTTTCATATCTCCATGCTTAAGAAATGTGTACGAGACCCTTCTCAGATTGTGGAACAGCAGAGTATTGAAGTTCATCCTACTCTTACATATGAGGAGAAACCGGTAAGGATATTAGACTATGCAGTAAAGGTATTGCGCAACAAAGAGGTTCCACTAGTGAAAGTCTTATGGCACAACCAGAATGTGGAGGAGACAACTTGGGAACGTCAGGAAGACATGATGGACCAATATCCAGAAGTATTCAGGTACCGAATTTTGAGGACAAAATTCTTTTAAGGAGGGTAGATTGTAACACTCGGTTCTATCGAACCAGCTCTTTTATTATTAATGGTATGATTAGTCAATAATTCAAGTAGGGTTATTAAATGACTAGACAAGAGCACTAGAGTAAATTCACAATTTTCAAAAATGGATAACGTATTTAAGGAAAGAGGGTTGGGTTTAATGCACTGTAGCCGCCACCAATTTCATACCATTTTCTCTTCGGGTTTTCAGCTCAAGCAGCCGAGCTCTCTAGGCGATTTTCCTCGCCCGATTCTCCTTCAACTTAGGTGAGTTTTCCTCATTTCTCTTAAGTTTAAGCAGTTAGATAGCTGAGGGAGTGCAATATGGGGATTTCGTGTATGCTGTGAATGAGTGTAGATTCGGGTTGGGGTGAAAATTTGGGAAAAGGCTTAGTGAATAGGACTCCTAACGGTCCACTTAAGCTTCAGAATGCTTTAGAATGGGGATTAGTAAAGATTGGCTTAACGTTCTGTTTATGGTTCTAGGTGAGCATTTCCGAAGCAACTCCTAACCGAGTATACACCAGGAATCCAGGTAAGTAAAGTTTGCTTGTGCCTTCGGGCCTACATCACAAAACATTAGGGTTTGATTGCTGGAATGTGTTGGTATGTCATGCATCATGTTTTAAAAGTATACGAAAATGAATTTGAATGCATGTTGACATGGTAAGGACTGAACATATTGAAACAGCTATGTGAATCAGTTTTACTGTTAAGGGAATTAATCCGCCCCTTAATGAGACAGTGGATATTTATACTTTGGGAGAGTTGATCCAGCTCCCAATTTCACAGGGGGATCTGAGCAGTATGAGAAATAAATTTACTGTTAAGGGAAATAATCCGCCCCTTAATGAGTCAGTGGATATTTATACTTTGGGAGAGTTGATCCAACTCCCAACTTCACAGGGGGATCTGAACAGAACGATGAATATGCAACTGAGATGAGAAAGTAGAAACTGCATGTTTAGGAAGTTTTATGTTTCAGCATTTCCATTTCATCATTGCTTTACTTGCTTAGCATTAGGCTAATAGATGAGTTTTGTGATGTAGGTGAAGAAGTAATAGCAGGTGTGCTTTCTGAGTCTACTGAGGACTAGACTGGTTGGAGGAGTGCATCCTTGTAATAGACTGGCAGCTGATGGGGCGGTTTAACTGGTGTCCTAGTTGTGAAGGTTTAGTGAACATTGATTTCAAATTGAGTGTGTGAAACTTTTTAATGAAGGAAGTTGCTTGGATGTTTTCAAAAATATTTTGAGACCCTTCTGATGTTAGTATTCCGTTAGTTTTAATACTGAATTTTACTGGATTTGAGATATGCAACGATTTGAATTATTTCTGAATGTTTCAGCGAAGTGAGTAAACTCTTTTCTGTGATTAGAGTTATGATAGTAAGCCATGAAGTGGATAAAATGAGATTCCGTTCTCTATCGGTAGATGAAGTCTACCGGCAGAGATTGAGTTGTTGTTTTGTTGTCTATCGGAAGATGTCTTCAGTGGAAGCCATCGGAAGATATAGGTTGGAACTTGTCGTTAAGTCGATCGGATGAAGGAAATCATCCGGCTGACGTCACCGGTAGATGAAGGATGTATTTTGTCGTTTAGTGACCGGTGGATGTAGAGTAAAGTCGATCGGATGAAGGAGATCATCCGGCTGACGTCACCGGTAGATGAAGGATGTATTTTGTCGTTTAGTGACCGGTGGATGTAGAGTAAAGTCGATCGGATGAAGGAGATCATCCGGCTGACGTCACCGGTAGATGAAGGATGTATTTTGTCGTTTAGTGACCGGTGGATGTAGAGTAAAGTCGATCGGATGAAGGAGATCATCTGGTTGACGTCACCGGTAGATGAAGGATGTATTTTGTCGTTTAGTGACCGGTGGATGTCTTTCGATAGACTGACCGGATGACAAATCTTATGCTTTGTCGTCTAGTGACCGGTGGATGTCTTCAAATAGCTTTTCCCCCCTTTCGTTGACTTTGTTCAGCGGACGATGAATTTGACTTTTGCAACCTTTAAAGTATTTTCACGAGTTAAACCTTCGCTTCTTAACCGATTGTTTCTTAACATTCCCAATGATTATTTTAACATGGTTTTGGTTAATTTTATTTTTGTTTAAACGATTTCCGCTGCAAGTTTTCATGTTTTGTCAAATGTCCAAATTTTAAATTTTGTACGAAGTCTTGAATTGGTCCAAGTTTTCTTAGTAATATTCGGGTTTATGAGTAACAAACCGGGTTCAGTAAACTCGGGGCGTTACAGCATGGTATCAGAGACATTCAGTTAAACCGTTCAAAAGATTACTCATCAGTGCCGATCGTTGCATGGAAGTACTTCAACAACTGTAAGTGTTTATGTTACCCTTAGTTCGTAGATAATTAAGAGTATAAATAACCCTGTGCAGTAATTTAGTACAATGGCCAGACGCCCAGGGAGACCTAGAGTGCCTAGAGAAATGCCAAATGTGAGGGGTGAAGAGGAGCCTAGTGTGATTAGGCAGCTGACAGATTTAGTGCGTCAGCAAACTGACTTAGTGCGCCAACAGTCTGACCAACTGGGAGTACTGTTGAACCGAGAGGTGCAAGGA
This sequence comes from Begonia masoniana, assembly GCA_022432975.1. Lineage (NCBI taxonomy): Eukaryota > Viridiplantae > Streptophyta > Magnoliopsida > Cucurbitales > Begoniaceae > Begonia > Begonia masoniana. The sequence goes on from CM039507.1 coordinate 36,252,497, forward strand.
AGTGCCAACTCAGGTTCTAGCAATGAACATTCTGGAGATAGATTCCGGAGACTAAGACCACCCACGTTCGATGGACAGTCATCTGATCCAGTAATTGCTGATGGATGGCTTAGGAAGATTGAAAGTTTGTTTAGGTGTGCCAACATCGGAGAAGGAGACAAGGTCACATTGGCAACCTTTCATTTAGCTGGTGAAGCTCAACTCTGGTGGGAGACAATGGAGACCACCACAGATGTTTTGGCAATGTCCTGGTCACAATTCAAGGACATTTTCTACGAGAAGTATTTCAGTAGCACAGTCCAGACAGCAAAGAAGTTGGAATTCCTGAACTTGAAGCAGACAGGGTCAGTGGCTGAGTACAGTAGGCAATTTGAATCTCTGTCCAGGTTTGCCGGACATTTTGCTCACAAAGACGAGGATAAAGTGTTCAAATTTATTCATGGACTGAAGCCAGAAATTCACCGGGGAGTTAAATTCTGTGGTATTAAAGGTTTGACCTTCAGCGAGGTTGTGTCCACTGCTCTGGAAGTGGAAGAAGCTGAGAGGATGTGTGCTAGGCCAAGAGAGGTCCCACAAAGGTTTAATCAGCCACACCAACAGAGAGGAACGAAGAGGCCAAGTGAAGGCCAAAATAGCCAAGGATCAGGAGGGAAGGTACAGAATGTCAGGAAATTTCCTCAGTGTTTTACATGTTTGAAGAACCACCCGGGTGAGTGCAGAATGGGCTTTGGGAAGTGTTTCAACTGTGACGAGGTTGGACACACATACAAAGAGTGCTCGAAGCCTAAAGTGACCAGATGCTACAACTGTAACAAGGTTGGTCACATTAGTAGAGACTGTCTGGTTCCTAAGAGTGGCCCTGCTATGATTAAACCAAGAATTTTCTCCATGATGGAGTCGGGGAATGAAGAACAGCCTGCTGTGGTGTCAGGTACAATATTGATCAACTTTGTGCCTGCTTTTACTTTAATAGATTCTGGTGCAACACATTCATTTATAGCATCTGCTTTTGCTATTAAGTTAGATGTACAGTCTACCCCTTCCACGCATGTGTTTAATGTTGCATTGCCTTCTGGTGAACGCATGCACTCTAACCAAGTGATGCTTGACAGTGAAGTGTTAGTAGGAAATATAAGTCTACCTGCTGACCTTATAGTTATGGATCTAATAGGATTTGATGTAATCCTAGGAATGGACTGGTTGTTTAAACATCATGCCACAATAGATTGTAGAACTGGAATAGTTAGCTTCCAACCCCCTGGTAGTTTGAAGCATACCTTTCAAGCCTCAAAGAAGAGTAAGGGAATGTCTGTGATGACTTCTACTAACACAAGGCCTTCCCTGTGTGGAGAGTATTTGTGCTTCTTAGCTAGCGTTTTAGACACACAGCTTGTAGGAAAAGCAAACCCTCAGAATGTCCTGATTGTCCAAGACTTCCCCGAAGTATTCTTGGATGACCTTCCTGGTTTGCCACCAGATAGGGAAATTGAATTTTTTGTAGATGTTTACCCCGAAGCCGAGCCTGTGTTTAAAAATCCATATAGACTGGCACCAACAGAACTTAAAGAATTAAAGAAACAGCTGGAGGAATTGTTGGATAAAGGATTCATACGCCCTAGCTTTTCACCATGGGGTGCACCGGTCCTTTTTGTCAAAAAGAAAGATGGATCAATGCGTATGTGCATTGATTATAGAGAATTGAATAAACTAACTGTCAAGAACAAGTACCCTTTGCCGAGGATTGATGACTTATTTGACCAGCTTAAGGGTGCGAGAGTTTTCTCCAAGATTGACTTGAGGTCTGGTTATTACCAGCTAAAGGTTAAAACTGAAGATATCCCAAAGACTGCTTTTCGCACAAGGTATGGACATTATGAGTTTTTGGTTATGTCTTTTGGTTTGACGAATGCTCCAGCAGCCTTCATGGACCTCATGAATAGGGTGTTTCACGAGTTTTTGGACAAATTTGTCATAGTATTCATAGATGACATTCTAATCTATTCTAGAACTAAGGAAGAGCATGCAGGACACTTAAGCTTGGTGTTAGGATTACTGAGGCAGCACCAACTTTATGCCAAATTCTCTAAGTGTGAGTTTTGGTTGGACAATGTTCATTTTCTTGGTCATGTGATCTCTGGAGATGGGATATCTGTTGACCCAGCCAAGGTTCAAGCAGTTAAGGAATGGCCTCAACCGAAGAATGCCACTGATATCCGAAGTTTCCTTGGATTAGCAGGATATTATAGAAAGTTCATTGAAGGATTTTCAAAGATTGCTACACCCCTTACTAAGTTAACAAGGAAAATGTGAAGTATATATGGACGGATGAATGTGAACGTAGTTTCATGACCTTGAAGCAGAAATTAACCAATGCTCCAATTCTGACCCTTCCTGTCGATAATGGTAAGTTTAGCATTTACTGTGATGATTCCAAGATTGGTCTTGGATGTGTGTTAATGCAAGATGGTAAAGTAATAGCTTATGCCTCTAGACAATTGAAAACCCATGAGAAGAATTACCCTACGCATGACTTAGAATTAGCTGCCGTGGTTTTTGCACTTAAGATATGGAGGCATTATTTATATGGACAGTCTTGTGAGATATTTTCAGATCATAAAAGTCTGAAGTATATTTTCACACAGAGGGAATTGAATATGAGGCAGCGTCAGTGGTTAGAATTTGTCAAGGACTATGACTTTGAAATAAAATATCATCCTGGCAAGGCGAATGTTGTGGCTGATGCTTTGAGTAGAGTAACAACATCAACCCCATCTATGATTTTCAGTATGCCATTAGCTTTAGAGTCAGAATTCCAAAAATTTAACCTAGAAGCAGTAATCAGTGTATCAGCTATACTATCAGCCATAACCTTAAAGCCTACCATTCTAAAGAAAATTAAGGAAGCTCAGACGAATGATGATGAGTGTAACAAGTACAAGTCAAGCATGAATTCTACGGACCAATCAGATTTTAACTATTCTGCTAATGGGATCCTCAAGTTTAAAAATAGGTGGTTTGTCCCAGCCATTAAGGAACTTCGTGATGAGATTCTTTCCGAAGCACACTCTTCCAGGTTTTCTGTTCACCCTGGAAGTACAAAGATGTACAGAGACCTTAAACAACACTACTGGTGGCCTAGTATGAAACGAAGCGTGGCAGAATATGTAGGGTCATGTTTGTGTTGTCAACAGATTAAGGCCGAACATCAGAGACCCTCAGGAACATTGCAACCCTTACCAATTCCTGAATGGAAATGGGAGCAAATAACGATGGATTTTGTTGTTGGATTGCCTAGGACAGCAAAGGGATATGATACAATCTGGGTAATAGTTGATCGTCTAACCAAATCTGCTCATTTTCTGCCAATAAAGATAACTTACTCGATGGATCAGCTTGCTGAATTGTATGTGCAAGAGATTGTTAGATTGCATGGAGTTCCTTGTACCATAGTTTCGGATCGAGATTCCAGATTTACGTCTAAGTTTTGGAAAAGTCTACACGGAGCTATGGGAACACAGCTTAGTTTTAGCACAGCTTTCCACCCTCAAATCGATGGACAATCCGAAAGAACCATCCAAACTTTAGAAGATATGCTCCGTGCTTGCATACTAGATTTTCAAGGATCTTGGAGTCAATTCTTATCATTGGTGGAGTTTTCCTATAATAACAGTTTTCAGGCAACAATAGGAATGGCACCGTATGAAGCATTGTATGGACGGAAATGCAGATCACCTTTGTACTGGGATGAAGTTGGGGAAGTACAGTTGCTTGGTTCTGACCTTGTGCAATGAACTGTTGAGAAAGTTGTCCTCATCCAACAGAGAATTCTAGCAGCTCAGAGTCGACAGAAGAGTTATGCGGATTGCAGGCGTAGAGAATTGGAATTTGCAATTGGTGATGAAGTTTTTCTCAAGGTGTCACCATTCAAAGGAGTTGTGAGATTTGGGAAGAGAGGAAAGTTGAACCCCAGATACATTGGACCATTCTTGATCTTGAAAAGGATTGGGAAAACAGCCTACCAGCTACAGTTACCAACCTCTATGGATGGAATCCATGATGTGTTTCATATCTCCATGCTTAAGAAATGTGTACGAGACCCTTCTCAGATTGTGGAACAGCAGAGTATTGAAGTTCATCCTACTCTTACATATGAGGAGAAACCGGTAAGGATATTAGACTATGCAGTGAAGGTATTGCGCAACAAAGAGGTTCCACTAGTGAAAGTCTTATGGAACAACCAGAATGTGGAGGAGACAACTTGGGAACGTCAGCAAGACATGATGGACCAATATCCAGAAGTATTCAGGTACCGAATTTTGAGGACAAAATTCTTTTAAGGAGGGTAGATTGTAACACCCGGTTCTATCGAACCAGCTCTTTTATTATTAATGGTATGATTAGTCAATAATTCAAGTAGGGTTATTAAATGACTAGACAAGGGCACTAGAGTAAATTCACAATTTTCAAAAATGGATAACGTATTTAAGGAAAAAGGGTTGGGTTTAATGCACTGTAGCCGCCACCAATTTCATACCATTTTCTCTTCGGGTTTTCAGCTCAAGCAGCCGAGCTCTCTAGGCGATTTTTCTCGCCCGATTCTCCTTCAACTTAGGTGAGTTTTCCTCATTTCTCTTAAGTTTAAGCAGTTAGATAGCTGAGGGAGTGCAATGTGGAGATTTCGTGTATGCTGTGAATGAGTGTAGATTCGGGTTGGGGTGAAAATTTGGGAAAAGGCTTAGTGAATAGGACTCCTAACGGTCCACTTAAGCTTCAGAATGCTTTAGAATGGGGATTAGTAAAGATTGGCTTAACGTTCTGTTTATGGTTCTAGGTGAGCATTTCCGAAGCAACTCCTAACCGAGTATACACCAGGAATCCAGGTAAGTAAAGTTTGCTTGTGCCTTCGGGCCTACATCACAAAACATTAGGGTTTGATTGCTGGAATGTGTTGGTATGTCATGCATCATGTTTTAAAAGTATACGAAAATGAATTTGAATGCATGTTGACATGGTAAGGACTGAACATATTGAAACAGCTATGTGAATCAGTTTTACTGTTAAGGGAATTAATCCGCCCCTTAATGAGACAGTGGATATTTATACTTTGGGAGAGTTGATCCATCTCCCAATTTCACAGGGGGATCTGAGCAGTATGAGAAATAAATTTACTGTTAAGGGAAATAATCCGCCCCTTAATGTGTCAGTGGATATTTATACTTTGGGAGAGTTGATCCAACTCCCAACTTCACAGGGGGATCTGAACAGAACGATGAATATGCAACTGAGATGAGAAAGTAGAAACTGCATGTTTAGGAAGTTTTATGTTTCAGCATTTCCATTTCATCATTGCTTTACTTGCTTAGCATTAGGCTAATAGATGAGTTTTGTGATGTAGGTGAAGAAGTAATAGCAGGTGTGCTTTCTGAGTCTACTGAGGACTAGACTGGTTGGAGGAGTGCATCCTTGTAATAGACTGGCAGCTGATGGGGCGGTTTAACTGGTGTCCTAGTTGTGAAGGTTTAGTGAACATTGATTTCAAATTGAGTGTGTGAAACTTTTTAATGAAGGAAGTTGCTTGGATGTTTTCAAAAATATTTTGAGACCCTTCTGATGTTAGTATTCCGTTAGTTTTAATACTGAATTTTACTGGATTTGAGATATGCAACGATTTGAATTATTTCTGAATGTTTCAGCGAAGTGAGTAAACTCTTTTCTGTGATTAGAGTTATGATAGTAAGCCATGAAGTGGATTAAATGAGATTCCGTTCTCTATCGGTAGATGAAGTCTACCGGCAGAGATTGAGTTGTTGTTTTGTTGTCTATCGGAAGATGTCTATCGGAAGATGTCTTCAGTGGAAGCCATCGGAAGATATAGGTTGGAACTTGTCGTTAAGTCGATCGGATGAAGGAAATCATCCGGCTGACGTCACCGGTAGATGAAGGATGTATTTTGTCGTTTAGTGACCGGTGGATGTAGAGTAAAGTCGATCGGATGAAGAAGATCATCCGGCTGACGTCACCGGTAGATGAAGGATGTATTTTGTCGTTTAGTGACCGGTGGATGTAGAGTAAAGTCAATCAGATGAAGGAGATCATCCGGCTGACGTCACCGGTAGATGAAGGATGTATTTTGTCGTTTAGTGACCGGTGGATGTAGAGTAAAGTCGATCGGATGAAGGAGATCATCTGGCTGACGACACCGGTAGATGAAGGATGTATTTTGTCGTTTAGTGACCGGTGGATGTCTTTCGATAGACTGACCGGATGACAAATCTTATGCTTTGTCGTCTAGTGACCGGTGGATGTCTTCAAATAGCTTTTCCCCCCTTTCGTTGACTTTGTTCAGCGGACGATGAATTTGACTTTTGCAACCTTTAAAGTATTTTCACGAGTTAAACCTTCGCTTTTTAACCGATTGTTTCTTAACATTCCCAATGATTATTTTAACATGGTTTTGGTTAATTTTATTTTTGTTTAAACGATTTCCGCTATAAGTTTTCATGTTTTGTCAAATGTCCAAATTTTAAATTTTGTACGAAGTCTTGAATTGGTCCAAGTTTTCTTAGTAATATTCGGGTTTATGAGTAACAAACCGGGTTCAGTAAACTCGGGGCGTTACAGTAGGGCCTTTTCCTTTGAATATTTTGTTGAACTTCCTCCAACCTAAATCCACCACCATACATCTAGTCCTAACCACACAATCTAATGCATGAAATGCAATTATAAAATCCTTACAATAAAGGCGAATGTATGCCAATGAGTTTTAAAAATTAAAAATTACAAATTACAAATTAAGGCCCGAGAAGACAAATTCTCATGGGGCTATCAGCAAGCTCCGTGCGAATGCTCCAATGAATGACATGGCAAGGCTTCTCCACATCCTCTGATGTCGGCTCCCAAGTGAAGTCCATGATGTGTTCCAAACCTGCAAAAAGAGACAATTCATTAGAACATTGATTAAGTAAATTTTGTGCCCGAGTTTGTGATCTCGTGATGGGCCTCCGAGGCATGTCAGAAGCTATTACAAACAAAATAGGTCACACACACGTGACCGTTCAAAAAGAGTTTATAAAATTTCTAAACTATCTATCCCGGTCCCAATGCAAAAGAAAACCATCTACCTCGATGGTTTTTTAGTCTATGCCTCTTTCGTTCCTTTAGATTGTCTTAGCTTTCCCGTCTTGGTGAACAATCTCGTTATCTAATAAAAATTTGAATATCCACAGAATGAGCTTTACGCCCAGTAAATAAATCTAAGAGATATAATAGCTAACTCATACTCTATTACACTATCTAGGATCACACTCTATCTTTCACCTATTATTGATTATTTTTTAAATTAATTTAAATCAATTTGTTTTGATTTAAAATTCATGTCATTTATATAAAAATGCATGCATATTCGTATTCGAACTATTTAAAAATCCATGCCATTAACCACAGTTTAAAATCATTCTCAACAAATAGATAAATCTCATGTAATTTAAAATAAATATTTCATGATTTTAAGTCGTCTTTTCACAAAACATTCAATGCAATCTTTTAACATTCAAATTGATATGTCAAAAATGCAATCCACTCTAATTGACTCATATGACTATCACACAACCCTACACATTTTCGGGCTTTCACCGGTAAAGCTGTAGGACCTTACACATTGCTTTCCCTTGAGATTTATGGATTTTCAACCCAAGGAGGACACATTTAATCTCTCAATCATTTTCATAGTCATACTTATTGCACACGAAGATGCAAGTCCAATCTAATAGGTTCTTATGTTACCACGACTTCCAACCTCCTCCTTCCTAAGTGCATGCTTTAAAAACAGTTATAAAGCAATGTTATGCCAGTTTAAAACAATGCAACTCAACCCACCCATGCAATTGATATCAATATGTTCAATTCAACGTAAAATATCATTTTCAAAATAATACTTTGTAACTCATCGGTTTTCAAAACATTTCATTTTTATACATTTCAATACAAATCAAAAACATATTCTTTTCACAACAAAACAATTCAATTCACTTACACCATCAAAACAACATCAATTTATCCCTTCAATCCTCAACCAAACTCTATCCTATCCAATTTCAAGGCAGAAATGAAAACTATCTCCACCTAGTAATGCAATAAAGCATACTAACTATTTTAACCGTTAGATTTACTTACCAACTTGTCGGTTCCTTCACTTTAACCAAAAATCTTCTCCGAATCTACCGATTTTTTCACAAAAATGATCCTCTCAACGAGCTGAATAATTTTCTCTAAAGGACGGATCGACGAAAATCACTTTTTCCCTCATTTTTCTTTTTTTTCCTTCCTTCCCTCGGTTTCTCTCTCTCTCTCTCTCTTCCTTTTCCTTTGCTCTTCTTTCTCTCTCTCTCTCTCTTCCTTTCTTTTTCTCCACGTAAAACCATAGCAATTTTGCCACTTAACCCTTTGCAACAGTGGTTTAATGGTTAATTACCATTAAACCATTCTTATCTCTTGAAAAATACCATTTTGCCCTTCAAACTTTGATTTATTACCATAAAACCGAGTTTAATAAATCTTTAAACTCAATTAACCTTAATCTAATCCAAATTATATAAACTTTAAAATAATGTTTATAATTAATCGAAATTTTATCTGAAAAATTGAATTTGTTTTATACATTTAAAATTTAACAGGGGCGATCGAACGACTACGTTTTTCACTTTTTAATGTATTCTTTCTTCAATCCAACTTCTCCAATGTATATTTATACATTCTTTAAATATAAATATACTTGATTACAATTTTGAATTTAAAAATTTGAACCATTTTGGACCTTTAATTTGATGCTTTCTAAATTAAAATAAAGAAATTTCATTTTTTGTTATTTAATTTTGTTTAACTACACTATACATAGGTTCTATGTTACTTGTTTAAAATAATAAAATGCGACGAAGTGTTGCACATGTCACAATTCGACGAACTTGGATAAGCAAAGAGTAGGTTTATTTGATAACACTTACTACTTGAGAGAAACAAGACTAGACGAGATCTCGAGTCAAAGTTGAGCCAACAAGCTTCATTGCTCGTGTATGGCTTGTCGAGAAAGACATGTTCGACCCATGAAGCAAAAGGAGATAGTTTTTTTTTGGGTGCCTTGAACTTATAAAACTCAATTGTCACTAGTCCATCTAGATTTTTTCTAGGTAAAGAATACCCTAAATGTAATAATAAAAAAAAATTGAGGGCTGGTGGCATTGCAAATTCCACATACTCATTACATGGAGATTTAAGTGTATGGAAATTCCACTTATCTCCATGCATGCAAATGATTTTTCCTATATAAAGCAACGTCCTTTAGTTTTCACAAGATTCTTGTACGGAATGTAGGGGAGGAAAGGTAAAGCTTGAGAGGGGGGTTCTGTGAGAGGATAAAAAAGTCAGATTTTTGGAGGAAATTTTGAGAGAGAAAGAGAAAAAAATAGAGGAAATCAAAGAAGATTTTCGGGAGAGAATTTCAGGCTCGAGATCAAAACGATGTCGGTGACCTGGAATTCGGTTGACAGATTTTTCAAAGACTAAATTTGTAGGTAATTGGTAAAAGCTTCTCAGTTTAATGAATTCAGATTTAGATTTGGAATATAAAATGAATTGAACTCTATAATATTTTTAAAAAGTTAGCATAATCTAGACTTTTGGTTCATGGGTTAGCACATGAATGAATTGTTGGGTATTAGAATTGTAACGGCTGCAAAAATTTTAGAAAAGAAAAGAAATATTTTTAATTAATTCCTTCCCCTTTTGGTGTGGCTGTTACAAATTGAAAAGAATTTTTTTTCCTTCCGTTTCCCTCTCCATTTATCCATCACTCTCTCTCTCCATCATTCTCTTTTCGCAAGAAGAATAGTGCCTCTCTCTCTCTCTATGCCATTGCCTCTAATGATCGAAACTTCTCCAGTAGAAAGGAAAGTGGGTAAGAGAAATTCTTTTCGCCTCCGTTATGCCTAGTCGATGATCCAAAAATTTATGCAAACTTCTCTCGAATCAGGGATTGATCAAGCTGTTTTGCTGAGGATTTTGAATGAGGGAATTGTCTGATTTTTCTATGCAGAAAGAAGGTTCCAAGAGGCAAATCGGAGTTAGTGGTTCGCGAGAGGATTATGATATTTTTCTATTTCTCGAAGATTTTGTAAATGGCGTTTTAAAACACGTAATGTTGAGATGCTCCGCTGTGAATCCGTGGGAAGGTGAACAACGATTTCATTTCATTTGCATAATACATGATATTTCTGAGTGTTAGACCTGGTTATATGTTAATAAAGTCAAGTTAAGGCATTTGCAGTGTAACAGTTAAGGTTACCTCAGATATGGTCTATTATTGGTTGTGGATTCTAGTGATAACGTCATTCTAAAGTTAATGTAAGAATAAAACTTATAGTTTATAAGAGTTATAAAGTTTAGATTATTGTTCTAGAATGTGATTTAATTATATGGCAAAAAGTGGAATGCATTATGTAGTTTTGATTGAAATTTTAAAGAAGCAATGTCAATTAATGATCAAGGTAAGACTTATTAGTTGGAAAATTCTATTGTGGTGCATTTAGCAATGATGACCTATGTTATTCTTTAGTATGTAGGATAATGTAGTGATTTGATGGTAAATTAAAAATTTGTTTGATTCAATGCTAAGGTTTTCTATTGAAGTGTACCAATATATGTAAGCATGACATTTAGGATGTTTGTGTTGAAGAATTCCTGATTGAGGATCATGAGTTAAGGTCTCAGAACTTATCGAGTGGTGTTAAAATGCATAATAAATTGAAACTTTAATGGTTGAACTGATTTTGAACTTTTGTGTTGAAACATGTAATTAGATCCCATATTGAATAAAAAAAATTAGAGTTAAGTGATTGAGACTTGTTTGGATGTTTCCCATAGCAAGGAGTATAAATGGAATATGATTTATGTAAACCTCATATATGGTTTGTTGGAAATCGTTCAGTGATATGATGTTACTTAAGTTGATATTAATTTGATTGACCAATTGTGTTTGTTAACTTATCGGGGATGGATCAGAGTTTGATTAAACTAGGAAAATTTGGAATCATAGACATCGTCTGTTTACTCATGTTTTAATCTTTATGGTAAGTATTAGGTATTTAAGATTACGTTTCAATTTTTGAATAGTCATAATGAAAGGTTTGAACTCTAAGTTAAATTGATTACGATGTGGCAACCTCATTCTATCGTTTGGTTTGGATGTACGATTTTAAATTCTCAAGGTTATGATTTGACCCTATATTTTGAAATTTAGTGATTGTTGGGTAAACACTATTGGTAAATTAAACCATACAATAGGATTCAATCCTGGTTTGGTGTCAATTTTTTGACTTACGTGGTTACGTGTGTGAGAATCAGTCGGAAAGGTTTGAGACTTAAAGGATTGATAGAGAATTGTTCAAGGTAAGTAGAAAGGTTAAGTGTGTATTCTAAAGAAAAGAATTTAATTTAAGGCTAACAGCTTCCTATTTCTGGATGTTCGACAATATCATTATATAAGTCATTTTTGTGAAAAAAAACAAGATATCTTTTGGTATATTAAATATTTTTAGATCATCTATTGAGGCTAACAGCTTCCTAGTTCTGGATGTTCGACAATATCATTATATAAGTCATTTTTGTGAAAAAAAACAAGATATCTTTTGGTATATTAAATATTTTTAGATCATCTATTGATTTCAATGACCTATTGATTGGATTTACCACCACAGTTGAATTGCTTGCATAACGCTTTTTATTGTGTGTATGATGAGATAACATGTTTCAGACCCGTAGCGTATTATTGCTTGGAATCGCAAATGAAAGTGAAGCCACTTGAGAGCTTGAGTCTAAATGGCAGAAGAAAATCTCATTTGTTCGGTGGGACTTTAGAAGATGCTCTAAATTTCAGGGTCGAAATTTTCTAAGTGTGGGAGAATGTAGCGGCTACAAAATTTTTAGAAAAGGAAAGAAATATTTTAATTAATTCCTTCCCCTTTTGGTGTGGTTGTTACAAATGGAAAAGAAATTTTTTACTTTAAGTTGTTTCCCTTTCTAGTTATCCATCGCTCTTTCTCCTTCATCATTCTCTTTCCGCAAGAAGAACAATCCCTCTCTTTGTTATTGCCTATGTGGATCGAAACTTCTCCATTGTTATGCCTTGTCGATTATCCTAAAATTTATGCAAACTTCTCTTGAATCAAGGGTTAATCGAGCTCTTTTGCTGAGGATTTTGGAGGAAATTATCCAATTTTTTTGTGTGAAAAGAGGATTCCAAGAGGCAAATCAAAGTTAGTGGTAAGCAAGAGAATTCCGATTTTTTTCCATTTCTCGAATATTTGTAAATGGCATAATGTTGAGATGCACCACTGCGAGTCCGTAGGAAAGTGAATGACGATTCTTGCGGCGTCGGAAGTGTTGAAAATATAAGATTAATTCAAATAACATATTTTAGTTAATGTATATTTTTAATATGGTTTTGGTTAAAGTCAATGTATTTGTGAATAGTCACCTAAGGAGTTGAGATTCATATATGTGTAGGTACATTGATTCATGTATTTAGGTGACTCATTAAGTATTAGTACATGTATTAGATTAAATAAGTGGTTTATGTATTATTTTATACATGCACCAAATAATCCTATAAATGAGATGTGAGTCTATACATTTGAAATTAAGTCAATTGCCAAAATCATGTCAGTAAAATAGTTTTCTCTTAAACTCCATCTTCTCCACTTTATATTTTTTCCTTCTCCCAAAATCTCTTTTCCTCATTCCAACAAATTGGTATCAGAGCTCGATTTTTCGATCTTATAGAAATGTCGAATTCTACATTTTCATTTCATTTCCCTCAACTTACCAAAGACAATTGCGAGAATTAGTGCATTTATACAAAAGTTTTGCTCAGCTTGCAAGACGTGTGAAAGATTGTCGATAAAGGCTATAAAGAGCCTCGTAATGATTGTACCATGACTTCTAACCAAAAGGAGACTGTTCAAAGAATGCGTAAGAGAGATCAACAAGCTCTTACCCTTATTCATCAACGTTTTGATGAAGCCATGTTCAAGAGAGTATCAAATGCGACCACCGCCAAGCAAGCATGAGAGATTCTACAAAATTCTTATCAAGGCGTTGATAAGGTTAAGAAGGTACAAATTGCTTATCGAGGGTTTTAGTGATCGTAAACCAAATGAAGAAATATGGAGAAAGAATGGAAGATCTTCGCATCAATGAAAAGATTCTTCGCTCGTTGCATTCAAACTTTGATTATGTGTTTGTAATTATCGAGGAGTCCAAAGATTTAACTACCATGACGGTTGACCAGCTCATGGGTTCTTTACAAGCTCATGAAGAGAGAATCAACAAGTAGAAGAATAAGCCGATCGAGCAAGTTTTGGCCACCAAGCTCTTAGTGTATGAAAAAAAGCATGAATGTGGGAGAATCCAATGAGGAAGAGGACACGGATGAAAACGTGGACAAGGTAGAGGTAGAGGAAGAGGTTGAGGACGACAAAATCTCGACAATAAAGAGAATAGCCATTTCGTGAAAGAGCGCGGTAGAGGAAGTCACTCAAGACAAAAGGATCGATCAAGTGTTCAATGCTACAATTGCCAAAAGCACAGACATTATACTCGCGATTGTTGGAGTCCTCAAAATGTCAAAGAAACGGCAAATTATGCTCAAAATACAGAATTGGAGGAAAATTTGTTTCTTGGTTACATAGAAGGAGAAGGAAGCAAGAGAAACATGTGGTATCTTGACAACGTGGCAAGTAATCACATGTGTGGCGACAAGAGCAAATTTATGGAGATGGACAATTCGGTGATTGAATTAGTTCTGTTTGGAGATAACTGCAAAGTTCAAATAGAAGGCAAATGTACGATTTTAATTCGTATGAAAAATGGCGGTCATCAATTCATTAGCAATGTTTATTATGTTCCAACTACGAAGAGCAACATTTTGAGCTTGGGACAACTCTTAGAGAAAAGCTACGAAGTTCACATGAAGGATCGTAGTCTCCTACTTCAAGATGATAGAAAAAATATGATCGTGAAGGTACTGATGACAAAAAATAGAATGTTCCTGCTGGATATTCAAGCCGACGTTGCACGATGACTGAAGGCTTGTGTGAAGGACACCTCATGGCTTTGGCATTTAAGGCTTGTCCATTTAAATTATGGTGGCTTTAAGTTATTGGGCTAGAAAATTTGTTGAAGGGTTTGTCGTCCATAGATCAACAAGACTTATTATGCGAAGGGTGTCTTATCGGCAAACAATTTCGAAAGAGTTTTCCGAAAGAGACAACATCAAAAGCAAGTAAAACATTTCAACTTGTTCATGCTGATGTATGCGAACCGATTAAGCCTCTGTCATTCGGTAAAAATCGGTATTTTCTCCTCTTTATTGATGATTTTAGCAGACATCTCACATTTTGGAAGTTTTTAGAAAATTCATAGTATATGTAGAAAGACAAAACGAGTATTTCATTAAAGCTTTGAGATTAGATAATGAAGGTGAGTTTACTTCTAACGAGTTTAATAAGTTTTGTAAAGCACATGGCATACAGCGAATCCTAACCGTTCCAAGATCTCCTTAACAAAACGGTGTTGTTGAAAGAAATAATTGAACAATTCTCAATATGGCGAGAAGCATGATAAAAACCAAGAAAATGTTAAAAGAGTTTTGGGCAAAAGTAGTTGATTGCGCTGTCTACCTATCCAATAGGTGCCCGCGAGAAGCTTGTAGGACAAAACACCTCAAGAACCATGAAGTGGAAAAAAACCAAATGCTGAGAGTGTTTGGAAGCATCTGTAGCACCCCCGAACCCACCCCGGCTCGGTGCGCTACTTGCCTCACACTTACCACGTTTAAAATGATGTTTAAAATAATTTTTGATAAAAATTCGACTCAATTTTTTGGATTTTTCGAACCCTCGAAATGTATTGGAAAACGTACCCATAATACGTGCAAAAGTGTTAGAAAGGATCGGGTTAAAACATATTTGAAACAGGAAATTTTTTTAAAAAAAAAATTTGAAGTGGCCCATGCAGGGCGCCACGCGTGCGCCCTAGGCACACAGCGCGCGCGCACACAAGGCATGTAGGAGCTGCCGATCGATTGGGAACCTCTTGGGTTGCTAATCGGGAGAAACAGTAAAGCGCTGATCGATCGGCGCTGGGTGCTTGTGCACGCCCAGCCCGGCGCCAGCGCTCCCTTGCGCGCCTCCCTCCGGCCACCATGCACCATTTTTACTTTTCTCCCATTTTCTTCAAACCACACTCCACCAAATCACCTAAAATTTACCCCAACCTTTTCCCGACTCCTTGACACGTAAAATTATTGAAAAACGACTCCAAAACATCAGCGAAAACGTAGAACTAAATGAAAACCAACGTCGTTTACTATACAAAAAATCAAGCAGTATAATAGCTAAATTTTCTAAAAACCAAAAATCTGAAAATCAAACACTTTATATAGTGTTTTTCAATAATACAAAACCATGATTCAAAAGAGTTATAAAACCTCGTCAACATTTACACGATTAAAATCCAAAAATCCAACAACCAACATCCAACAAACTAATAAAATACCAAGTCCAACAAAACTCCCAGAAATCCATAGTTGAGGCGCCCCGAAAACTGCCTGCACCGGCGTACCCTGTGCGTCAATGACTGCATCCTAGTTCTGGGTTCCCTCCTCAAGCTCACATGTATAAATTTCGTCACCTACACCACAGAACACACACACGTAAGCTTTCGCTTAGCAAGTAGGGGATAAGAAATATAAACATGCACAATGCACGCACACAACCCTAACACATGCAGTTTCTACTCACTCCGTTATTTCGTTTCATTTTTTGTTGCATTTCTACTATTTACTCATGCACATTAAAGACGAGACATTAAACCCTCTAGTGCTCCTCTTGCACGTTAATGACGAAGCATTCGACTCCCTAGTGCATGATCTAGCACGTTAACGACGAGGCGTTAAACCCTCTAGTGCTCCTCTTGCACGTTAATGACGAAGCGTTCAACTCCCTAGTGCATGATCTAGCACGTTAACGACGAGGCGTTAAACCCTCTAATGCTCCTCTTGCACGTTAATGACGAGTCGTTCAACCCTCTAGTGCTTTCTCTTACACTTTTCAACCTCACCATTCAATTCATGCACAAAACGCGTTCTTTCGTTTTTTGAAACAATGATGCATGTCATGACAATATTCAACTACAAAATGAAAATAAACAACCAAACAATAAATCCTATCGTTCTGTGGTGTAGGCCCAAAGGCAAAACAAATGTAATCCACTGCTTACCTGATTCTCTGCACATGTTTGTTCACTGAGACTACTCTAAAGGATCGCTCGTGTAACACCCGGTTCTATTGGACCAAGTATTTTCTTTCTAAATTAATGACACACTTTAATGACAATAGTAAAAGTTGGGTTAATGGATGACTAGGCAAGGACATAAGAGTAATTGGAAATTTAAAATGGATAACGTATTTAAGGAATAGGTTTTTGGATTAAATGCATTGTAGCCGCCACTGTTTTCTAATTCTTTTCGACTCTCAGCTTAGCAGAGCGCTCTAGGAGGCCCTCCCTTCGATTCCTCCAGCGATTTTTCCGACTTAGGTGAGTTCCTTCATTTTTCCTTATGACTAGACGGTTAGATAACTGAGGGAGTGCAATGTATGTGTTTTGGGAGTGTTATGAACGAGTGTAGTTTTGGGTTAAGTGCAGAATCGGGAATGCACGAAGATCTGAGCTCCCAAACTAATTTCCTTAGACTCCTGGATAGTTTAGAATGAAGTTTAACTGATACACTGTCTATGGTTTTAGGTTTGAGCAGAACCTGAAGTGGTTAGCAACCAAACATTTCCCAAGGAACCCAGGTAAGTGAAGTATTGTGTGTGCCTTCGGGCTTACATCACAAAACAGTAGGTTTATCCATGCTTAAGTATTTTCTGCGTGTTATGCATCATGTTTTTGAAAGAATACGAAAATGAATTTATATGTAGTGGCACGGAAAGGCAAGTACAGATTGAAATGTAATAGCTATTAAAGGAATTCATCCCCCCCTTAATCGAGTAGAGGATGTATAACATTGGGAGAACTGATCCCACTCCCAAGGGAACTGAGGGATCAGAATAACTATTAAGGGAATTCATCCGCCCCTTAATCGAGTAGAGGATGTATAACATTGGGAGAATTGATCTCACTCCCAAGGAAACCGAGGAATCAGATCAGTAAACGAACGAATGTACAACTGAGATGAGAAAGTAGAAACTGCATGTGTAGGTTTTATGTTTCAGCATATCATTTCATTATTGCTTTACTTGCTTAGCATTAGGCTAATAGATGAGTTTTGTGATGTAGGTGTTGAGGTAACTACTGGAGAGTTCTCTGAATTTACTGAGGAATAGGCGAAGTTGTTGAAGCACATTCATGCCACGTTTTGGTATCCTGATGAGGCGGTTTAACTGATGTCTGTTGGTGTGAAGGTTTAGTTGACAATGTTTCAATTTAAGTGTGTTGAGATTTCATGACAGTAGTGGTTTCAATATTTTGAATACGACTTTGAGATCTTTCTGATAATAGTATTTTGTTGAGTTTTAATGTTGGTTCTTACTGGATCTTGAGTAATGCAATGTTTTGAATTGTTTCTAAATAGTTACAATGAAGTAAGTAAGTTCCTTTTTGTAGTCAGAGTTGTGTTTGTATAGCAAGGAGTAGTTGAAATGTCGCTCTGTTCTCTATTGATAGACGATGTCTATTGGCAGATGCTGAGTTGTTGTTCTGTTGTCTATCGAAAGATGTCTTCAGTGGAAGCCATCAGATGATATAAGTAGAAAATTTGTCGTTTTGTGACCGGTGGATGTCGGGTGTTAAATCCATCGGAAGATGTAGAATGTAATTTGTCGTTTAGTGACCGGTGGATGTCGAGTGTTAAATCCATCGGATGATGTAGTAGAAGTTTTGCGTTTAGTCACCGGTGGATGTCGTGTGTTAAATCCATCGGAAGATGTAGGATGTAAATTGTCGTTTTGTAACCGGATGATGTCGAGTATTTTATACCGGAAGGCGTGAGTAAAAGACTTGTCGTCTAGCGATCGGCTGAGGCGGGATGAACGAATCATCCGGCTGACGTCACCGATAGATGTAGTAGCAAAACTTGTCGTTTTGCGATCGGCTGAAGCTAGAAGAATGACTCCTCCGGCTGACGTCATCGGTGGAGACCTTCAGTTTTATTTCTGCCCTCTTGTTGACTTTGTACAGCGGCAGACGAGTTTGACTTTTGCAACTTTCAAAGTATTCGCGATTTAAACCTTCTATTTCTTTTGGCCGAATGTTCCCTAACATCTCAACTGATTATTCAAACATTGTTCTATAGTTTTGTTTAACTCTATTTTTGCTCAAATGATTTCCGCTGCAAGTCTCTAAATGTTTTGAGGTTTTAGAAAATGTCAAATTTAGACTTTCGAGCGAAATTTTAAATTTGGTCCAAAGTTTCTTAGTCAAGTTCGAGTTTATGAGCAACAAACTAGGTTCAGAAACTCGGGGCGTTACAGTATGGTATCAGAGACATTCAGTTAAACCGTTCAAAAGATTACTCATCAGTGCCGATCGTTGCATGGAAGTACTTCAACAACTGTAAGTGTTTAAGTTAACCTTAGTTGGTAAATATTTAAGAGTGTAATTAACCCTGTGCAGGAATTTAGTATAATGGCCAGACGCCCAGGGAGACCTAGAGTGCCAAGAGAAATGCCAAATGTGAGAAGTGAAGAGGAGCCTAGTGTGATTAGGCAGCTGACAGACTTAGTGCGTCAGCAAACTGATTTAGTGCGCCAACAGTCTGACCAACTAGGAGTACTGTTGAACCGAGAGGTGCAAGGAAGTGCCAACTCGGGTTCTAGCAATGAACATTCTGGAGATAGATTCCGGAGACTAAGACCACCCACATTTTATGGACAGTCATCTGATCCAGTTATTGCTGAAGGGTGGCTTAGGAAGATTGAAAGTATGTTTAGGTGTGCCAACATAGGAGAAGGAGACAAGGTCACGTTGGCGACATTTCACTTGGCTGGTGAAGCTCAACTCTGGTGGGAAACAATAGAGACCACCACTGATGTCTTGGCGATGCCTTGGTCGCAATTCAAAGACATTTTCTACGAGAAGTATTTCAACAGTACTGTCCAAACTGCAAAGAAGTTGGAATTTCTAAACTTGAAGCAAACAGGGTCTGTAGCTGAGTACAGTAGGCAGTTCGAGTCCCTGTCCAGGTTTGCTGGACATTTTGCTCACAGGGACGAGGACAAGGTATTCAAATTTGTGCATGGACTGAAGCCAGAAATCTACCGAGGGTTTAAATTTTGTGGTATTAAAGGCTTGACATTCAGCGAGGTTGTGTCCACTGCTCTGGAAGTGGAAGAAGCTGAAAGGAAGTGTACTGGACCAAAAGAGGTCCCACAAAAGTCGGTCCAGCCACATCATCAAAGGGGAATATAGAGGCCTAGTGAAGGCCAGCATAACCAAGGAACAGGAAAGAAAGTGCCGGATGCCAGGAAGTTTCCCCTGTGCTCGAAATGTTCGAAGGGTCACCCGGGTGAATGCAGGTTCGGTTCGGGAAAGTGTTTCAATTGCGAGGAAATTGGACACACATACAGGGATTGCCCGAAGCCCAGAGTCACCCGATGCTTCAACTATAACAAGGTTGGCCACGTCATTAGGGACTGTCCAGCTCCTAAGAATGGCCCTGCTATGATTAAGTCGAGGATATTCTCCATGATGGAGTCGGGCGATGATGAGCAGCTTGCTGTTGTGTCAGGTACTATATTGGTCAACTCTATACCTGCTTTTATATTGATAGATTCTGGTGCAACACATTCATTCATAGCATCTACATTTGCTGATAAGTTAGATGTACAGTTTACCCCTTCTATGCATGTGTTTAGTGTTGCTTTACCCTCTGGTGAACGCATGCACTCTAACCAGGTGATGCTTGACAGTGATGTGTTAGTAGGAAGCGTGAGTCTACCTGCTGATCTCATTATTATGGATATAATGGGATTTGATGTAATCCTAGGAATGGATTGACTGTTTAAACATTATGCCACAATCGACTGTAGGACTGGAATAGTTAGATTCCAACCCCCTGGTGGTTTAAATCATACCTTCCAAGCTTTAAAGAAGAGTGAGGAAATGTCTGTTATGACTTCGATAAATTGTAGACCCTCACCATGCAGAGAGTACCTATGCTTCTTGGCCAGTGTTCTAGATACACAATTCGTAGGAAAAGCAACACCCAAAAATGTCTTAATTGTCCAAGACATCCCTGAAGTGTTTTTAGATGATCTTCCTGGTTTACCACCAAATAGGGAAATCGAATTCGTTGTAGATGTTTACCCCGGCGCCGAGCCTGTGTCTAAAAATCCATATAGGCTAGCACCAACAGAACTTAAGGAATTAAAGAAGCAGTTGGAGGATCTGTTGGAGAAAGGGTTCATACGCCCAAGCTTTTCACCGTGGGGTGCACCTGTCCTTTTTGTCAAAAAGAAAGATGGGTCAATGCGAATGTGCATTGATTATAGAGAATTAAATAAGTTAACTGTCAAGAACAAGTATCCATTGCCAAGGATTGATGATTTATTTGACCAGCTTAATGGTGCACGTGTTTTCTCTAAGATTGACCTTAGGTCCGGTTATTACCAATTGAAAGTCAAATCTGAGGATATTCCTAAGACTGCTTTTCGCACAAGGTATGGACATTTTGAGTTTTTGATCATGTCCTTTGGATTGACAAATGCACCAGCAGCGTTTATGGATCTCATGAATAGAGTGTTTCATGAGTATTTGGATAAGTTTGTCATAGTGTTCATAGATGACATTTTAATCTATTCACGTACTAAGGATGAGCATGCTAGGCACCTGACCTTGGTGTTGGAAGTATTAAAACAGCACCAACTATACGCCAAGTTTTCTAAGTGTGAATTTTGGTGGGACCAAGTTCACTTTCTAGGACATGTTATCTCTGGGGATGGTATATCTGTCGATCCAGCTAAGGTTCAAGCAGTTAAGGAATGACCCCAACCGAGGAATGCTACTGATATCAGGAGTTTTCTTGGACTAGAAGGATATTATAGAAAGTTCATTGAAGGATTTTCGAAGATTGCTGCACCCCTTACTAGGTTAACAAGGAAAAATGTGAAATATATATGGACTGACGAATGTGAGCATAGTTTTCGGACCTTGAAACAGAAACTGACCAATGCTCCAATTTTAACCCTTCCAGTTGAAGATGGTAAATTTAGCATTTACTGTGATGCATCCAAGGTTGGACTTGGCTGTGTCTTGATGCAAGAAGGAAAAGTAATAGCTTATGCCTCTAGGCAGTTGAAAATACATGAGAAGAATTACCCTACACATGACTTAGAATTAGCTGCAGTGGTATTTGCACTTAAGATTTGGAGGTATTACTTGTATGGACAATCTTGTGAGATATTTTCAGATCATAAGAGCCTGAAGTATATTTTCATACAGAAAGAACTAAACATGAGGCAACGTCGATGGTTGAAATTTGTAAAGGACTATAATTTCGAGATTAAATATCATCCCGACAAAGCAAATGTTGTGGCAGATACTTTGAGTAGAGTAACAACACCAACCCCAACTATGATTTTCAATATACCATTAGCCTTAGAGTCAGAATTCCAAAGGTTTAACCTAGAAGCAGTATCCAGTGTATCAGCTATACTTTCAGCTTTAACCTTAAAGCCTACCATTCTAGAGAAAATAAAGAAAGCTCAGACGAATGATGACGAGTGTAACAAGTACAAGTTAAGCATGGATTCTACGGACAAATCAGATTTTAACTATTCCGCTGATGGAATCCTTAAGTTTAGAAATAGATGGTTTGTTCCTGCCATTAAGGAACTTCGAGATGAGATTCTTTCTGAAACACATTCTTCTCGATTTTCTGTTCACCCCGGAAGTACAAAGATGTACAAAGATCTTAAACAGCATTATTGGTGGCCATGTTTGAAAAGGAGTGTGACAGAGTATGTAGTATCATGTTTGTGTTGTCAGCAGATTAAAACTGAGCATCAGAGACCCTCAGGAACATTACAACCTCTACCAGTCCCTGAATGGAAATGGGAACAAATAACGATGGATTTATTGTGGGATTGCCTAGAACAGCAAAGGGACATGATGCAATCTAGGTGATAGTTGATCGTTTAACCAAATCTGCCCACTTTCTACCGATAAAGATGACATACTCGATGGATCAACTTGCTGAGTTGTATGTGCATGAAGTTGTTAGACTACATGGAGTTCCAAGCACTATAGTTTCAGACCGAGAATCTAGATTTACATCTAAGTTTTGGAAGAGTTTGCACAAGGCTATGGGGACGCAGCTTAATTTCAGTACAGCTTTCCACCCTCAAACAGATAGACAATCCGAGAGAACTATTCAGATCTTAGAGGATATGCTCTGTGCTTGCATATTAGATTTTCAAGGATCTTAGAGTAAATACTTATCATTGGTGGAGTTTTCCTATAATAACAGTTTTCAGACAACAATAGGAATGACACCGTATGAAGCATTGTATGGACGAAAATGCAGATCGCCTTTGTACTGGGATGAAGTTGGTGAAGCACAGTTGCTTGGTCCTGACTTTGTGCAGCAAACTGTTGAGAAGGTTGCCCTTATCCGACAGAGAATTTTGGCAGCTCAGAGTCGACAGAAAAGTTATGCAGATTGCAGGCATAGAGAATTGGAGTTTGTGATAGGTGATGAAGTTTTTTTCAAGGTGTCACCGTTCAAAGGAGTTATGAGATTTGGGAAGAGAGGAAAGTTGAACCCTAGATTTATTGGACCATTCACTATTATGAAGAGAATTGGGAACGCAGCCTATCAGTTGCAGCTACCGGCTTCTATGGAGGTGATACACAGTGTGTTCCATGTTTCTATGTTAAAGAAGTGCATAAGGGACCCAAATCAAGTTGTGGAACAGCAGGACATTGAAGTTCATCCTACCCTTACTTATGAGGAGAAACCAGTAAGGATCCTAGACTATGCAGTAAAAGTGTTACGCAACAAGGAAGTTCCACTGGTAAAAGTCTTATGGCACAACCAGAACATAGAAGAGACAACTTGGGAGCGCCAGCAAGACATGATGGACCGATATCAAGAGTTATTCAGGTACTGAATTTTGAGGACAAAATTCTTTTAAGGAGGGTAGATTGTAACACCCGCTTCTATAGGACCAAGTCTTTTCTTTCTAAATTAATGACACACTTTAATGACAATAGTAAAAGTGGGGTTAATGGATGACTAGGCAAGGGCATAAGAGTAATTGGAAATTTAAAATGGATAATGTATTTAAGGAATAAGTTTTTGGATTAAATGCATTGTAGCCGCCACTGTTTTCTAATTCTTTTCGACTGTCAGCTCCTCAGCTTAGCAGAGCGCTCAAGGAGGCCCTCCCTTCGATTCCTCCAGCGATTTTTCCGACTTAGGTGAGTTCCTTCATTTTTCCTTATGACTAGACGGTTAGATAACTGAGGGAGTGCAATGTATGTGTTTTGGGAGTGTTGTGAACGAGTGTAGTTTCGGGTTAAGTGCAGAACCGGGAATGCACGAAGATCTGAGCTCCCAAACTAATTTCCTTAGACTCCTGGATAGTTTAGAATGAAGTTTAACTAATACACTATCTATGGTTTTAGGTTTGAGCAGAACCTGAAGTGGTTAGCAACGAAACATTTCCCCAGGAATCTAGGTAAGTGAAGTATTGTGTGTGCCTTCGGGCCTACATCACAAAACAGTAGGTTTATGCATGCTTAAGTATTTTCTACGTGTTATGCATCATGTTTTTGAAAGAATACGAAAATGAATTTATATGTAGTGGCACGGAAAGGCAAGTACAGATTGAAATGTAATAGCTATTAAGGGAATTCATCCGCCCCTTAATCGAGTAGAGGATGTATAACATTGGGAGAACTGATCCCACTCCCAAGGGAACTGAGGGATCAGAATAGCTATTAAGAGAATTCATCCGCCCCTTAATCGAGTAGAGGATGTATAACATTGGGAGAATTGATCTCACTCCCAAGGAAACCGAGGGATCAGATCAGTAAACGAACGAATGTACAACTGAGATGAGAAAGTAGAAACTGCATGTTTAGGTTTTATGTTTCAGCATATCATTTCATTATTGCTTTACTTGTTTAGCATTAGGCTAATAGATGAGTTTTGTGATGTAGGTGTTGAGGTAACTACTGGAGAGTTCTCTGAATTTACTGAGGAATAGGCGAAGTTGTTGATGCACATTCATGCAACGTTTTGGTATCCTGATGAGGCGGTTTAATTGATGTCTGTTGGTGTGAAGGTTTAGTTGACAATGTTTCAATTTAAGTGTGTTGAGATTTCATGACAGTAATGGTTTCAATATTTTGACTACAACTTTGAGATCGTTCTGATAATAGTATTTTGTTGAGTTTTAATGTTGGTTCTTATTGGATCTTGAGTAATGCAATGTTTTGAATTGTTTCTAAATAGTTACAGTGAAGTAAGTAAGTTCCTTTTTGTAGTCAGAGTATTGTTTGTATAGCAAGGAGTAGTTGAAATGTCGCTCTGTTCTCTATTGATAGACGATGTCTATTGGCAGATGCTGAGTTGTGTTCTGTTGTCTATCGGAAGATGTCTTTAGTGGAAGCCATTGGATGATATAAGTAGAAAATTTATCATTTTGTGACCGGTGGATGTCGGGTATTAAATCCATCGGAAGATGTAGAATGTAATTTGTCGTTTAGTGACCGATGGATGTCGAGTGTTATCCATCGGATGATGTAGTAGAAGTTTTGTCGTTTAGTCACCGGTGGATGTCGTGTGTTAAATCCATCGGAAGATGTAGGATGTAAATTGTCGTTTTGTAACCGGATGATGTCGAGTATTTTATACCGGAAGGCGTGAGTAAAAGACTTGTCGTCTAGCGATCGGCTGAGGCGGGATGAACGAATCATCCGGCTGACGTCACCGGTAGATGCAATAGCAAAACTTGTCGTTTTGCGATCGGCTGAAGCTAGAAGAATAACTCTTCCGGCTGACGTCATCGGTGGAGACCTTCAGTTTTATTTCTGCCCTCTTGTTGACTTTGTACAGCGGCAGACGAGTTTGACTTTTGCAACTTTCAAAGTATTCCGCGATTTAAACCTTCATTTCTTTTGGCCGAATGTTCCATAACATCTCAACTGATTATTCAAACATTGTTTTATAGTTTTGTTTAACTCTATTTTTGCTCAAATGATTTCCGCTGCAAGTCTCTAAATGTTTTGGGATTTTAGAAAATGTCAAATTTAGACTTTCGAGCGAAATTTTAAATTTGGTCCAAAGTTTCTTAGTCAAGTTCGAGTTTATGAGTAACAAACTGGGTTCAGAAAACTCGGGGCGTTACAGCTCGGCAACCTAGCAAATATAAGGAAAAACTTAGAAGCATTTTAAGGAAATTCTAAAGAATTATTTAACCAAAACTAACAACCAAAACTAGCAACACTTAATAAATCTACAATTGAAACCCTAAACCCGATTTTCCAACAAATTTTGGTGTCCAACTTCAAACGGCCATAACTTATTCGTTTTTCAACGGATTTTGACGTGGCACCTCATTCCGTAAGCCTCTACACATCTTACTATCTGTTGAAACACTCAAATTTAACAACCAAACAACTTAACAATTTCGAAATCACAAAAACAGAATCTGCCCTCATAGTTTTCAAAACCGTTTTTCACTAACTTCAATCAAAACTTTAATTTATCCATAAAAACAACCTAAACTAACCTATCTAAGGTTTAAACCATCAAATTTGGGAAGAGAGCTAGCCAAGGCATGAAAATTTTGGACCTCACATCTTAGGGTTTCCAAATCCTACACAAACTCCACCAAAACACCATAAAAACAACAAAAATCAACACCTAGAGGTATACAACATAAAACCTACTTAAACTTACCTTGAAACCTTGCCGAAACCCTTGAAGAGAAGAATAAGAGAATGCCTCTAATGGCTGTTGAAAACCATGGAGAAGAAAGGGAAAGAAGATGGTTTTTGTGCATTTAACCTCCACTTTACCTAATTTATAAAAACACTTTTTCCACTTTTAATTTTTTTCCACTAACTTTTCTAATTTTATAAAACAACCCTCCTCTTCCATTCCTCATTCAAGTCAACGTGAATCAGCCCCATAGAATCCCTCATCTTTACTTTTTATTTCTTTTATATTAAAGTCAATCACACACACAAAATTCTAACCACTAAAATCTTAGGGCTTTTCTCTCAAAATTTCTCTTCCAATTGCACTTCCATTCAATACCCTAGGAGAACACTAGGATAATTGTTAAATCCTCATGACACACCGTAACTAGGCTACGTAAGTCTTAGAAAATTTTTCAGGTGTTACAGCATCGGTTGTGTGCATATCCCAGATCAAGAGAGATCAAAGCTTGATAATAAAAGCAAAAAGTACATCTTCATCGGTTATGATCAACGCTCCAAAAGCTACAAGCTTTAAAACCCAAGTCTTGTGAAGAGAATTATTAGTAAAGACGTGGAGTTCGATGAAGAAGATTATTGGGATTGGAGTGATGAAGACAAAAAGAGGTATGAGTTCTTTCCTTTCTTTGATGAGGAGCAAAGAAGTGAAGTTAAAGAACCCGCTACACCTCCAAGATCACCAACAATATTAGATACATCTTCATCTTCTTCAAGTGGAAGCTCAAGTGAAAGAGACTCTCGTATGAGAAGTCTTCAAGATCTTTATGAGGTATCACAAAATCTAAATGAAGATCTAACTCTCTTTTGTTACTTTGTTGATTGTGAGCCCTTAGTATTTAAAGAAGCTGTGAAAGATGAAAAATGAAAAATTGCTATGAATGAAGAGATTGCTTCAATTGAGAAGAACGAGACATAGGAGCTAGCAACTATTCTGGAAGGCCAGGAGACTATTGGTGTGAAATGGGTCTTCAAAGAAAAGAAGAATGCAAATAGAGAAGTGGATAAATACAAAGCCAGATTAGTGGTGAAAGAATATAGTCAACGTCCAGGCATTGAGTATGGTAAAGTATTTACTCTTGTTGCCTGTTTGGAAACTATCTGGTTGATTATTTCACTAGCAGCTCAGAAGAGATGAAAGATTTATCAAATGGATGTCTAAGAAGAGGTTTATGTGAAACAACCCTAAGACTATGTTGTAAAGGGTTATGAAGACAAAGTATTGAAGCTGAAGAAAGCATTGTATGGATTGAAGTAAGCTCCAAGAGCTTGGAATTGTCGAATCGACAAGTATTTCCTCGAAAATGGGTTTATCAAATGCCCATATGAATAATCTCTCTTTGCTAAGGTGCGTCAAAATAAAAATGTCTTATTTGTTTGCTTGTATGTTGGTGATTTCATGTTTACAGTGAATAATCTAAGTATGTATGAAGAATTCAAGCAAGCAATGACCAAGAAGTTTGAGATGACTAATATTGGTCTAATGTCATACTATCTTGGCATGATGATCAATCCGGAGATGATGATATTTTCATATCTCAAGAAGGTTTTGCAAGAAAGATTATAAAGAAGTTCAAGATGGAGAATTGTCAGCCCGTGAATACTCCTGTGGCATGTAGAGTAAAATTATAAAAGAATGAGAAAGGAGAGAAAGTTGATTCTACAACTTTCAAGAGCATGGTTGGAAGTTTGAAATATTTAACTTGCACAAAACCATATATACTTTTTGGAGTTGGGCTGGTGAGTAGATTGATGGAGTCGCCAACCATGACACATTTTCAGGCAGTGAATAGGATTCTTTGATATATCAAAGGTACAATGAATTTTGGCTCGCTTTATTCATTTCTGATGAATTTAAGCTTGTTGTATATAGTGATAGCGATTGAGGTGGATATATAGATGATCGAAAGAGCATAACAAGTTTTATTTTCTACATGGGTGCTACAGCTTTTACATGGAGTTCAATGAAACAACATATTGTTACTTTATCCACCTGTGAAGCTGAATATGTTACAACTACATTTTGTGTATGTTACATTATATAGCTGAGAAGACTATTGAAAGAGTTACAAATGCCACAAGAAGAAACTACAAAGATTTTTGTTGACAATAAGTCATCTATTGCATTAGCGAAGAATCTTGTGTTTCATGATAGAAGCAAGCATATAGATACGAGGTATCATCTTTTTCATGATTGCATTGTAAAGAGTGAAATGCAAGTGAAGTATGTGAAAACTGATGATCAAGTTGCTGATATTTTTACGAAGCCTCTTAAGTATGACACTTTTAGCAAGCTAAGAATGATGCTGTAATGCCCCGAATTATCTGAACCCGGTTTGTCACACCATGCCCGTACATGACTAAAATTTTCAACCGTATTTCTTTTTTTTTTTGAAAACTTGCAGCGGAAATCGTTTAAGTAAAAATAAAGTTAAACAAAGCTATTGTACAATGCTTGAATACTCAGTTGGAATTTTGAGGAATAATCGGCAAAAGGAATAAGGATTAAATCGCAGTATACTTCATAAGTTTCAAAAGTCAAACGCATCGCCCGCTGGACAAAGTCAACAAAAAGGGCTGGAGCAGAAAATGGAAAACATCATCCGGTGGCAAAACGACAAAGTGTTCTCTACATCATCCGATGGATTTACACACGACATCCACCGGTCACTAAACGACAAAAGACTTTCTACATCATCCGGTGGATCTACACACGGCATTCACCGGTCACTAAACGACAAAATGCACTCTACATCTTCCGATGACGTCAGCCAGATGATTTCCTTCATCCGATCGACTTTGCTCTACATCCACCGGTGACTAGACGACAAAATACACTCTACATCTTTCAATGACGTCAGCCAGATGATTTCCTTCATCCGATCGACTTTTCTCTACATCAACCGGTGACTAAACGACAAACTCTCTACTTATATCTTCCGATAGACACATAGCTATAACCCGACATCTACTGTTAGACTTCATCTACCGACAGCGAACAAAATAACATCTTCCGATAAATCAAACTATATTTACCGATCACTAAACGACAAATTTTGTTCTATATCATCCGATGGCTTCCACTGAAGACATCTTCCGATAGACAACAGAACAACAACTCAACCTACGGAAAAAGATTTACTCACTTCACTGAAACCATTCAAAAACGTTTCAAACCATTACATTACTAAAAATTCTAGTGAGTGCCAACATTAAATCCCAACAGAATACTATTAACAGGAAAATCTCGAAATCGTATTCAAAACATTGAAATCACTTCTGTAATGAAAATTCAACATACTTAAATTGAAATACTGTCAACTAAACTTTCACACCATCAGACAACAGTTAATCCGCCTCATCAGTATACCAGTTCGTGGCAGAGAAGTGCTCCTCCAACTCCTTCTATTCGTCAGTAAACTCAGGGAATTCACTTGCAGTTTCCTCAACACCTACATTATAAAACTCATCTATTAGCTTAATGCTAAGTAAGTAAAGCAGTAATGAAATGCATTGCTGAAACATAAATTCCTAAACATGCAATTTCTACTTTCTCATCTCAGTTGCATATACGTACGTTCATAAACTGATCTGATCCCTTGGTTCCCTTGGGAGTGGGATCAATTCTCCCAATGTCATACATCCTCTACTCGATTAAGGGGCGGATGAATTCCCTTAATAGCTGTTCTGATCCCATGGTTCCCTTGGGAGTGGGATCAATTCTCCCAATGTCATACATCCTCTACTCGATTAAGGGGCGGATTAGTTCCCTTAATAGTTCGTCTGTCACATTCAGTTCATACCTTACCATTCTTACATGGAAATTCATTTTCGTAGTCTTTCAAAAACATGATGCATGACATACAAAATCATTCACAAAATGCACAACCCTACTGTTTTGTGATGTAGGCCCGAAGGCACATGCATACTTTACTTACTTGGATTCCTGGAAATTGTTCGGTTACCACTACTCGGGAAGCTCTGTACACCTAATGTCATAAGCAGAATACCGATTAGATCATCACTAACCTTAACCTTATATCGTTCAGAAACCTAAGGAGCTAGTTTGGAAACTCTGGTTATCGAACATTCTCAACACTAAACCCGAACTCAACACACTCGCAGCCTCATTAAAATACACGCATTGTACTCTCTCTGCTATATAGCCACTAAAATCTCAAGATAACGAAAGGAAAACTTACCTAGTTTGAAGGAGAATCGGGCGAGGGAAAATCGCCTAGAGAGCTCGACTGCTTGAGCTGAAAACCCAAAGAGAAAAATGAGGGAACAGTGGCGGCTAAACCTCATTAAACCCTCCCTTAAATGCGTTATCCATAATAAATTGCAATTTACCATTTTGTCCTTGCTCAATCACTTGTTAACCTAATCACTAAATCACCCATATTTCAATTATAAAACATTCTCTATAAATGGAAAAAGGTAAATCGGTTAATGGAAACCGGGTGTTACAGATGCTTAGAGTTACAAGGAATTAAGCTTAAGGGAGGATGTATATTTTTACCCGTTCTGTCTTGGGTATCCTTTGATTTGGCTAATGAAATTATATGAATGTATGTATTAAAATTTTTAAATTTCATTCGATAAAACCTAATTTTGGCTTTCTAACAAGCCAAGGCCACATTGTCATTTATAATTGTTGATTTTTGAATTTGTTTATGAATAAACTAAGGATGGATCCTATTCCCATGATTGTATTTATCATTGATATATAATCATTTAAAACTATTATGCTCATAAACTGTGTAACAATAGTTTTGAACTTTTAAGAGAATTTTAATAGTAATCCCGAAAACAAATAAATTACTGATCATAACGGCATCAATATGGTAAGAGATTATAACAAATACGTGGTTTTTTTTATTATATTCAATTGTTGCCATTATTTTTTCAAAATTGTATTTTCGAGGATAAAAACTAAATATGTGTCTTGTTTGACAACATGCCAGTTTTTATCATACGTATGTACAAGTTTTTTTTTTATCATGGTGTATATGAGCATGCATGGTTATGATCGACATTAATATTTTGTATTTTTGTTCAACAAATCAGAGTTGTTGAGCCTGTTATTAGGGTTATGCTTCTTAAATATCTACTAGTTGCTAGGGGTAGGCACAGTCTGGTACCCTGGAACCAGAAGGAACCATGAGGCTCTGGAACAAAACAGTAAAATATGTTTCAATTCCACAATATATTTTTTAATTTCAACATAAATAAATTGAAATTGATCACGAGTTTGTTGGGCTGGTCAATGTGTTAGGTTATGTGTGCTTTGGGACAGGTTATGCGTGTTTCAGACCTGTTAAATCAAATTATTTGGTTTAACCAAGGGTTCTTTTTTTTCCATAGTTTGGTTGGTTTTTAACATCTAAAACCGTGGATCGCAGTTTTTAGGGTCCCAGAATTGTGGTTGTTTTCTTGCTATAGTAGAATCGGCACAAACAGGACCGAATCGTACTGTCCAGTCACGAACTATAGGTCTGGATCGATTCTGCCCACGCTTACTAGTTTCGACTAGGCGTATGTTGATTTTGTGATATAGAGGCGTTGGAATGACTGTGGGTTGCATTCTGAGGTGGGAGTCCCTTGACCTTGTAAGTGATCAAGTCTTCGACTAATGTCTAATTTGAGATTTATTTTGGTCAATTTTGTCCAATGACCAAGAGAATTGAGGTTGGGCTTCTACAGCTATTGTGACGACCCGAAAACCGGACCCGATCGGGATCCAAGAACCGAGCCGTCACTCCGGGACATTTGCAGAAAACGGGGACAACTATTTTTTTTTTTTTCGACTTTTTAAAACTCATGGACATTTAAAATGGATAACATAAAATGAAATCAAAGTAAAATAAATAAACATAAACTGGAAATGAATAAAAACGTGAACAGTGACCGGAAGATGCAAAGTGTGAACAGTAACCGGAAGATGAAATTTGTGAACAGTGACCGGAAGATGAAATTTGTGAACAGTGACCGGAAGATGAAAAATGTGAACAGTGACCGGAAGATGAAAAATGTGAACAGTGACCGGAAGATGAAATTTGTGAACAGTGACCGGAAGATGAAATTTGTGAACAGTAACCGGAAGATGAAATTTGTGAACAGTGACCGGAAGATGAAATTTGTGAACAGTAACCGGAAGATGAAATTTGTGAACAGTGACCGGAAGATGAAAAATGTGAACAGTGACCGGAAGATGAAATTTGTGAACAGTGACCGGATTTGTTAAAAATGTGAACAGTGACCGGAAGATGAAATTTGTGAACAGTGACCGGAAGATGAAATTTGTGAACAGTAACCGGAAGATGAAATTTGTGAACAGTAACCGGAAGATGAAAAATGTGAACAGTGACCGGAAGATGAAATTTGTGAACAGTGACCGGATTTGTTAAAAATGTGAACAGTGACCGGATGACTAAAAATGTAAAAGACAAAACTGGCAACTTTTAACATGATTACATAAAAACAAAAGTTGTGGAAACAGAATGTATGAAAACTTCAAACTTCAGAAAACGATTCAAAACATGATTTTTGAACATATCGGGAAAAACACGACGGAATTTTAAGGAAAAACAAATTACATAGATGGCTCTAACATGACAGAAACTTAAGAAAAATCACACTACATGGATAGCTCTAAAACCAGAAGCTGTCCATGCACAGACTAACAGAAAATATTCCAAACGAATTCCAGAATACTTCAAAACATAGTTCAACTGTCGAATACAGAGGTTTTAACAAGAGAAAGCTTAACCAACAGAATACCTTACATTATCTATATCCAACAGAATTTCCTACGGAGTTTTCAACAACCAAAAATACAGAATCCTAACATAGTTTAAAAACCAAACACAGAATTCCAGTAGGGTTTACAGACATAGACTTTACTTTAAATACTTAAACCTCGGGACAGGATTTGTCTGGCTGCAGCAACCAACCCTGAGAGCTCGATCCGCCAAGTGCAACCTACACATCGGCCTGAGGCACCAAGTCCTCATCCACGGGATCCGTACCTACAACAGGGAGTTCATCTATGAGCCTAGAGCTCAGTAAGAACATACTAGAATGCAGTGTGCATATGCTATGCATGAACATTTTCAAATACATGAACATTACATTACATTACGTTTCACTGGACAGGAAGGTATAAGTGGGAGGAGGAGCTGGCGCAACAGGATGTACATGCCACTTTCAGGACATAACAGGAGTACTTGACAGGATGCCAGTCCTCGTCCACACTTAACCATACATTTTCTTTACAGGATTTTATCTTACTTACTTCAAAACCGGTGCTGAAAACATTTGCATGATTTTACAGGAAACGTGTATGCATGAATAAGTGAAATGCTTAAACTTAACATTCACAGATGACAGAATGAATACAACAGGAAACAGAATATAACGGAAACACGTTTAACTTAAAACATAACCTAAAACCTATCTACCCGAACCAGACCTAGTACCTCCGAGTTGTAGGGCCTTAAGGGCCAACGTAGATGCATGAACTTACCTGTGTGCAGCCAAGTAGTATGCTCGAACGTCTCTGGAAAGCTCGGACCTTTGCTGAAGAAAACGGAGAAACGCTGGAGAAACAAAGTGTGGAAGCTTTGTTTCAATCGCTTGGAAGAGAGAAAGCCGAGAGAGATGAGGGGAAACAGAGAAGTGAATGAACATTCACGTAGGAGAAAGAACTTAACTTCTTCAACAAGCTGCCACATGTCAATCATCTATTTGTTTTCTCCCACCAACCTTAATTTCTTCCTAATTTGCCCTTTCATTGGTTTTTAACTAAAACATTATTTAGTTTAATCGATACGGTCTCACGAATCACCCTCGCTCGATTAAACACATCGACAATTTTATTAAAACAATCATTGCATTCATATCGGAGAAATTCTGCTTACATATTCGGGGAATAATTACATAGGCAAAAATGCCGGGTGTTACATTCCACCCACCTTAACAGAAATTTTGTCCCCAAAATTTGCCTAAGCAAAGAGATCCGGATATTGAGTCCTAACATCCGCTTCTCTTTCCCATGTGGCATCCTCCACATTGTGATTACGCCATAAAACTTTCACCAATGGGACCACTTTGTTGCGCAATACCTTGACTGAGGTATCCAGAATCTGTATGGGCCTCTCTTCATATGTCAATGTCGGCATGATATCGAAGTCCACGTGTTCCACGATCTGAGTTGGATCTCGTACACATTTCCTCAGCATCGACACGTGAAAAACATTGTGTACTCCTTCCATAGACGCAGGTAACTGTAGTCTGTACGCCACGCTTCCCACACGCTTCAAGATGGGAAAAGGGCCAATGAACCTTGGGCTTAGCTTCCCTTTCTTTCCAAACCTCATCACGCCCTTGAAAGGTGACACCTTTAAGAATACTTCATCACCTTCAGCAAACTCTAAATCTCTTCTCCGATGGTCTGCATAGCTCTTCTGTCGACTTTGTGCAGCCTGGATTCTTTGCTTGATCGCCGTTATTACCCCAGACATCTGTTGCAGTATTTCGGGGCCGATAAGCTTGGTTTCTCCGACTTCATCCCAACATAATGGGGATCTACACTTCCTGCCATAAAGTGCTTCATATGGAGCCATACCGATCGTAGCCTGGTAGCTATTGTTGTAAGCAAACTCCACAAGTGGCAGGTATCTACTCCAAGGAGCATGAAATTCCAGCACGCACGATCTTAGCATATCCTCCAATGTCTGAATCGTTCTCTCAGATTGTCCATCCGTCTGTGGGTGAAATGCCGTGCTGAAGTCCAATCTAGTGCCCAAGGAGCTTTGCAAACTTTTCCAAAATCTGGAAGTGAATCTGGGATCACGGTCTGAGACGATTGATACAGGAATGCCATGCAGCTTAATAATCTCACTAATATACAGCTCGGCATACTGATCCATGGTGAACGTCGTCTTCACAGGTAGAAAATGGGCCGACTTCGTTAATCTGTCCACTATGACCCAAATGCTATTATGGCCTTTAACTGTTCTTGGCAGACCAACAACGAAGTCCATTGTAACGTTCTCCCATTTCCATTCGGGAATCGAAAGAGGTTGAAGCGTTCCACTTGGTCGTTGATGTTCAGCTTTGACCTGTTGGCATATCATACAAGACTCCACATATTTTGCCACTTCATTCTTCATATTCGGCCACCAGAAGTGAAGTTTCAAATCCTGGTACATCTTCGTGCTTCCAGGATGCACAGAGAAAGGAGATGAGTGGGCTTCCGATAAGATGTGCTTCCGTAGCTCTTCGTCTTTTGGAACATACCATCTGTTTTTGAACTTTAGAACTTCATCTCCCGAATAACTGAAATCGGAAGAAGCCATTGGTACTTTGCTCACCATATCAGCCATCTCTTTTGAATTGGTCTTCTGAGCTTCTTTAATTCGGTCCAGGACGGTGGGTCGTAGCGTCAAATCTGCTAGTATGGCCGATAGCCCAGAAACCATCTCCATATCGAACTTCTGTATCTCCGTCCTCAAAGGCATTGATACGGCCGACATAACTGGTTGCATGGTAGTTGGCATCCTGCTCAGTGCATCAGCTACCACATTAGCTTTACCAGGATGGTATTTGATCTCAACATCGTAATCTTTCACAAATTCTAACCACCGCCTTTGTCTCATATTCAACTCTTTCTGAGTAAAGAGGTACTTCAAACTCTTGTGGTCAGAAAACACCTCACATGACCGTCCATATAGGTGGTGTCTCCATACTTTCAGCGCAAATACAACTGCCGCTAACTCAAGGTCGTGAGTAGGGTAGTTTTGTTCATGGTTCTTCAACTGTCTTGATGCGTATGCTACCACTTTACCCTCTTGCATCAATACGCATCCCAGGCCAATCTTTGACGCATCACAGTATACGCTGAATTTGCCATCTTCAACTGGCAATACTAACAGAGGAGCAGTGGTTAATTTCTGCTTAAGTGTCTGAAAGCTCTCCTCACATGCTTCAGACCACTTGAACTTGATTTCCTTCCTTGTTAAGCTGGTCATAGGCTTCGCGATCACAGAAAACCCCTTGATGAATTTCCTGTAATAACCAGCTAGCCCGATAAAGCTTCGTACTTCACTTGCATTTCTCGGCCTGGGCCAATCCCTCACAGCCTGAATCTTGGCCGGGTCCACAGATACTCCTTCAGCAGACACCACGTGGCCCAAGAAATTAATCTTGTTTAACCAGAACTCACACTTTGACAGCTTGGCATATAATTGATGTTGCTTTAGGATTGACAGTACCATAGCCAAGTGTTTCTCATGCTCAGCCACACTCCTGGAATAAACCAGAATGTCGTCGATGAAAACGATCACAAATTTATCCAAGACATCATGGAATATCCTGTTCATTAGGTCCATAAATGCTGCCGGAGCATTAGTCAACCCGAACGACATCACCAAGAACTCGTAGTGTCCGTACCGGGTTCTGAAGGCAGTCTTTGGAATATCCTCAGCTCTGACCTTCAACTGGTAATAGCCGGAGCGTAAGTCAATCTTAGAAAATACCCGAGCCCCCTGTAGCTGATCAAACAAATCGTCAATCCTTGGCAACGGGTACTTATTCTTGATAGTCAACTTGTTCAGCTCACGGTAGTCAATACACATCCGTAGGGACCCATCCTTCTTCTTGACAAACAAGACGGGAGCACCCCACGGAGAGAAACTAGGGCGCACAAAGCCCTTGTCCATTAATTCTTTCAACTGAGCCTTCAACTCCTTCAGTTCAATTGGTGCCATACGGTACGGATTCTTCGATACTGGTTCCGCACCAGGATACACATCGATTTCAAACTCGATGTCACGATCAGGTGGCAATCCTGGTAAGTCATCTAAGAAAACCTCTGAGAAGTCCCGGACTACCGGAATGTTTTGAAGTTCCACCTCATTTTGCCTTTGAACATCCACAACGTGGGCAAGAAATCCGATGCATCCTGACTTCATCAGTCGTTGAGCTTTCAAGGAAGATATCACAGGCATACGGTGTTTCTTCGGTACTGCCTGATAAGAGAATTCTACTTCATTTGGGCGCTTAAATGACACAAGCCCGGACCTACAGTTGATGGTGGCATAATGTCTAAATAGCCAGTCCATCCCCAGGATGACATCGTACCCTTTCATACCGATGACGATAAGATCGGCATAAAATTTCTGGTCTCCCACTGACACTATATCACCCCGTACAACCTGCTCAGAGTGCATAAACTCTCCGGACGGTAGCATAACGCTGTAGGGCTGATCTGAGGACGTACTACAAAATTTTTGTCTAACTACAAAGTCCATGGCCACAAACGAATGTGTGGCCCCCGTGTCCCACAAGGTATAAGCAGGCACATTACATACTAATATTGTACCTGTAATTGCTGTGTGCTGATCAGCATTATCGACGTCCTCCATCATTGCAAACACTCTAGGCATAGCACCAACCGGCCTTGTGTCAGGCACCGGACAATTCCGGACTTGATGGCCTTCTTTACCACACCGGAAACATTGACCAGTAAAGAGCCTGCAGTCTCCTGTATGATTCTTCTGGCAACGTGGGCAGACAGGAGGCTGAGGAGCTCCCATAGGTCTCTTCCCTTTGTCCTGGTAAGTAAGGGTCTCATTGGGCCTTTTAATGCCCCTGTTCTGTTGCTGTTGAGGATGTACATTCTGAATCTTTTGTTGTTGTTGTTGAGGAGTATTTCTTATAATTCCTCTCGGTGGTTCTCTCTGTCTCTGGGACTTTATTTCTAAGGCCTCCAGTTGATAAGCCTTGGCCACCACTTTCACATATGGTGCCTCATCAAAACCTCCAGTCGTGATTCCTCGCAGAAGGTCCATCTTTAAACCTTGAATAAACTGGTGCACCTTGTTCTCATCAGTGGCCACCATGTGTGTTGCATATCGGGATAGCGACTCAAATTTCTGAACATACTCGGCCACAGATCCATACTGTCGCAGCCGAGAAAACTCAAGTAACTTCTCCTTTCTCACTCCTCGGTCAAAGTACTTATCGTAGAAAATCCCCTTGAACCCTTCCCAGCTCAATGCCACTGTAGACGACTGTACTGCATCCCACCAGAACCCAGCACTTTCAGTGAGATGGAACGTGGCACAAGTAACCTTCTTGTTATCTTCTACTTCTGCATAACTGAACATCTTCTCCATAGTTCGAATCCAGGTTTCAGCACGGGTCGGGTCTGTAGACAACCCATCAAATGAGGGTGGCTGAAGTCGCCGGAATCTGTCTCCACTATTGTCTCGCGGTGCATTATCACGATTGTTATTTCCATGGTTATTGTTTCTGTCGTCTTCTCTGGCCATCATTCGATCAACCATGCGGGATTGTACTCCCACCAGCTCTGTCAATCGATCTATGGCCCGAGAGCTCTCACTGGATTCTTCCTGATGTCCTCTCACCATTTCTAAGATAGTCCTATAAGAATAACAGAATAACCTAATTTAATAAACAAAACTTTTACAGGAATTTAAACACTTACAGTTGGTGGAGCGATCTCACGTGGCGGGTTGCGCAACCAGACATTTCACAGAATCGGTTTTAAAACCTTGTTCTCTCTGATACCATAACTGTGACGACCCGAAAACCGGACCCGATCGGGATCCAAGAACCGAGCCGTCACTCCGGGACATTTGCAGAAAACGGGGACAACTATTTTTTTTTTTTTTCGACTTTTTAAAACTCATGGACATTTAAAATGGATAACATAAAATGAAATCAAAGTAAAATAAATAAACATAAACTGGAAATGAATAAAAACGTGAACAGTGACCGGAAGATGCAAAGTGTGAACAGTAACCGGAAGATGAAATTTGTGAACAGTGACCGGAAGATGAAATTTGTGAACAGTGACCGGAAGATGAAAATGTGAACAGTGACCGGAAGATGAAAAATGTGAACAGTGACCGGAAGATGAAATTGTGAACAGTGACCGGAAGATGAAATTTGTGAACAACAGTGACCGGAAGATGAAATTTGTGAACAGTAACCGGAAGATGAAATTTGTGAACAGTAACCGGAAGATGAAAATTTGTGAACAGTGACCGGAAGATGAAATTTGTGAACAGTGACCGGAAGATTGTAAAAATGTGAACAGTGACCGGAAGATGAAATTTGTGAACAGTGACCGGAAGATGAAATTTGTGAACAGTAACCGGAAGATGAAATTTGTGAACAGTAACCGGAAGATGAAAAATGTGAACAGTGACCGGAAGATGAAATTTGTGAACAGTGACCGGATTTGTTAAAAATGTGAACAGTGACCGGATGACTAAAAATGTAAAAGACAAAACTGGCAACTTTTAACATGATTACATAAAAACAAAAGTTGTGGAAACAGAATGTATGAAAACTTCAAACTTCAGAAAACGATTCAAAACATGATTTTTGAACATATCGGGAAAAACACGACGGAATTTTAAGGAAAAACAAATTACATAGATGGCTCTAACATGACAGAAACTTAAGAAAAATCACACTACATGGATAGCTCTAAAACCAGAAGCTGTCCATGCACAGACTAACAGAAAATATTCCAAACGAATTCCAGAATACTTCAAAACATAGTTCAACTGTCGAATACAGAGGTTTTAACAAGAGAAAGCTTAACCAACAGAATACCTTACATTATCTATATCCAACAGAATTTCCTACGGAGTTTTCAACAACCAAAAATACAGAATCCTAACATAGTTTAAAAACCAAACACAGAATTCCAGTAGGGTTTACAGACATAGACTTTACTTTAAATACTTAAACCTCGGGACAGGATTTGTCTGGCTGCAGCAACCAACCCTGAGAGCTCGATCCGCCAAGTGCAACCTACACATCGGCCTGAGGCACCAAGTCCTCATCCACGGGATCCGTACCTACAACAGGGAGTTCATCTATGAGCCTAGAGCTCAGTAAGAACATACTAGAATGCAGTGTGCATATGCTATGCATGAACATTTTCAAATACATGAACATTACATTACATTACGTTTCACTGGACAGGAAGGTATAAGTGGGAGGAGGAGCTGGCGCAACAGGATGTACATGCCACTTTCAGGACATAACAGGAGTACTTGACAGGATGCCAGTCCTCGTCCACACTTAACCATACATTTTCTTTACAGGATTTTATCTTACTTACTTCAAAACCGGTGCTGAAAACATTTGCATGATTTTACAGGAAACGTGTATGCATGAATAAGTGAAATGCTTAAACTTAACATTCACAGATGACAGAATGAATACAACAGGAAACAGAATATAACGGAAACACGTTTAACTTAAAACATAACCTAAAACCTATCTACCCGAACCAGACCTAGTACCTCCGAGTTGTAGGGCCTTAAGGGCCAACGTAGATGCATGAACTTACCTGTGTGCAGCCAAGTAGTATGCTCGAACGTCTCTGGAAAGCTCGGACCTTTGCTGAAGAAAACGGAGAAACGCTGGAGAAACAAAGTGTGGAAGCTTTGTTTCAATCGCTTGGAAGAGAGAAAGCCGAGAGAGATGAGGGGAAACAGAGAAGTGAATGAACATTCACGTAGGAGAAAGAACTTAACTTCTTCAACAAGCTGCCACATGTCAATCATCTATTTGTTTTCTCCCACCAACCTTAATTTCTTCCTAATTTGCCCTTTCATTGGTTTTTAACTAAAACATTATTTAGTTTAATCGATACGGTCTCACGAATCACCCTCGCTCGATTAAACACATCGACAATTTTATTAAAACAATCATTGCATTCATATCGGAGAAATTCTGCTTACATATTCGGGGAATAATTACATAGGCAAAAATGCCGGGTGTTACAGCTATGCTTTGTGATTCAATTTTTGTGATTCAATTTTAATGTGTGGTCACGATTTTTAATAAGTGATAGTTTTTCATTTAGTGGTGACAATATCTTACAAATATATGTTAGACTTTGATACATGCCTTGAAAATATTTTTTGAAATTAAAAGAAAATCTATATCGTGTG
Organism: Begonia masoniana; assembly: GCA_022432975.1. Classification (NCBI taxonomy): domain Eukaryota; kingdom Viridiplantae; phylum Streptophyta; class Magnoliopsida; order Cucurbitales; family Begoniaceae; genus Begonia; species Begonia masoniana. The sequence continues at coordinate 36,293,560 of CM039507.1, forward strand.
AATAAAAAATGATAAGTTTTCAAAATAATGAGTATAACACTAAAAACCTCATACTTAATTTAGTCAACTAACCTTAATCGACTATATATTTTTCAAGTGATACTTTAGGTGACATGGGGTTCAGGTAAAGGAGTTGAGTACATGTAACCTTGTTGTCGGGAGCTATCATCCATAGTTTTCTTGTTTTATTTTTTTTTTGTTAGAGAGAGTTTATTTTATTTAGTTAAAATTTTTAGATAGTAATAATTTACCACTTGACATTTGTTTTCTACAAAGTTGATTTACTTATTGTCTATGTGATCTATTGGTCATTTATGTAATCATGACGCCTCAAGTTGTTTCATTAAGACATCCATTGCACACCACTTGATTACCTTAAATCGAGTGATCGAACTCTCTTTGAAGGTCGGATCGTTCTTCCTGGTATTTTTGTCACAGTTTCCTTTCGAGTTGTGACACTAAAGTTAGAAGCAACAATCAAAATTTGATATTCATTGTCTATAACTTTTATTTGTGTTTGTCTACTTCTTGATCTCATTTCTTATGCATGAGACCTTGAGTTAATTTAGAGGTGACAAACCAATCGGCCGAATTGAGCCAAGCCTGAAAAAATTTGGTTCACCGAGCCTTACAAGTCTAATGAGTCTGACGAGTCTAACGAGTATGTTAAGCCTAATGAGCCCAGCTTAACTAACTCACTTAAAAAAAAATTCAATCCAAGAAGAGCTCACGAGCCACGAGCCTAAGGAGTCGACCCAACGAGCCTAACGAGCCCAGCATACATAAATAATGTTATTTTATATCAATAAATTATATATATTTTTTAAATTCAATTATTAAAATTATAATAAATATTTATTATTGTAATGTTAAAATACTATTAAAAATATTTTATTAATATATTTAATGACATGTAATTATAAAAAAAATTATTTGAGCAAATTAATAAAAAAATATATCATCATTGTCAATTTAACACTTGCATCACTACAAATTACATACATCCTAATTAAATTGACACTCATCTAATTGTTAATCATTTGCAACATGTCAAAAAAATTACAAGATAAAAAAAAATACTTCAAAATTTAAATTACAGTATATCCAAATTTAAATGAAAATCTAGTCTTCAACATTCAAAATTTTAAATTCTTCTAGTATGACATCGTTCTAATCTTTGACGCAAATGCACCAACCTCTTTGTTCAATGTACACACGTCCACCTGCACAAAAATTAGACTTTGATGCTACGATATATACAAGAAGTGTTAGTAGATCACGTGTCATTACAGAAAGAATAAGATTTGTAGTCAAGTATTTTCTCTACCAATTTAAAATATCAAAGTTCTCTTCTCGAGAAAATTGATAGTGAGTTTCAAAATAAAAATCTTAATTCATTTTTAATAGAATTAAAATAAAACTTGTATCTAATTCACTCTATATATCACGAATACTAATTGTGGAGCTACAATACCCTTGCATCATTATACTAGAACTAGCATAACCATTTTTGTGTAAAGAAAGATGTGAACGACTAACATTAGACATTTAATTTAATAAGTAGAATATAAATTAGCAATTTTATTTGTTATTTGATCACTAGTAATTAAAGGAGTAATATATAAATTAGTAGAAATTTTATTACATAGAAGACACACTCCTTTTAATTTATACATAAGATCCATGACGCATGCATAACAAAATATAGGAAGAATGTCAAGTCAATATTTTTTAAAAAAATTTTCATTTTATTAAGAATATTACTAAATTCATCTATTTATCGATATTGTACAAAATTACATTTTAAATTTTCAAAAATTGGAAGAACAAGATGAGAAGTTAGATAATAAATTCTACAACATTCATTTGTAGTATCATGAAAAAGTTTTAAAAAATCAAAAAGTGTATTAGCAACATCACAACTAGATTTATCAAGATTAATAATTTGAGTTTTTTAACTAATAAAAGCACAAATAACTTGACAATATGACCTAACATATAGATATATTAAATAAGTTGAATTTAACATATTATTTACGTCAGTTTTTAATTTTCTTGGTTTTAGTTGGGCAGTTTTAAAAAATTCTTTATATTCTTTCTTGAATTAAATCCAATAATGTAAGAAATTGGGGATCTAATTAATTTAATATGAGGCAAAATATAAGTCATATCATCTTTAACAACTAAATTTAAAATATGACACACACATCTCATATGAAAAAGAGAATCCTGAGTAATATCTAATTGGAAATAATTTTTAAAATAGAAAATAGCAATATCGTTAGCACTATCATTATCAAGAGTTATGATAAATATTTTATCTCTAATAAAATATTCTTGTAATATTATCGCAATATATCTATAAATAGTAATATCATTGTGGGGATCTATATGCAGCAATTAGAAGATTTTATACTCTCGAGAAAAGAGAACCATGTACGCTCACAAAATAAGTCACTTTATGGATTGACAAAGTTGCTCTGACAGTGGTATACAAGATTTTCCTCCTTTATAGAGATGACAAACGAGCTGAGCCGAGCCAGAAGTAGTCTGGCTCATCGAGTCTAACGAGTTTAACGAGCCGAGCCTAACGAGCTCACCAAGCCTAACGAGCCTGTCAAGCCTAACGAGCCTGTCGAGCCTAACGAGCCGGGCCTAACGAGCCAGCCTGAAAAAATTTCAACCCAAGGAGGCTCGCGAGCCACGAGTTAAACGAGCCGAGGCGAGCCTAATGAGCTGAGCGTATGTAAATATTGTCAACTTATATTAATATAAATGAAATTTTTTAAAAGTTTCATTTAAAATTATAATAAGTATTAGTAATTATATGTCAACGGTATTTATTCATTTAATTTGAAAATTTGTTAGCGACGTTAAAAATTACTCATTTAGTGTAAAGTGTGTTTGTGTGTGTTGTGTGTATGTGTATATAATATAATATATTAAATTAAAAAATAAAATTAAAAAAAGAACAGAAGAAGGGAAAAAAACCCTTCTTCTATAGTTGTAACACCCGGCATTTTCGGCCATGTAATAATCGGTTGAATTATTGTATGGATTTAATTTGCCATTATTACAATAACTATTTTATTGTAAACTTTGGAGCATTTAATGGGGAGAGAACTGAACTAAAGGCTAATTAAACTAAACATTAAGTTTAAAATGCATGGAATGGTAAGTTGGAGAGAAATTAAGGTTGGTAGGAGATAGCCAATGGTTGAGTGACATCTGGCGACTTGATGAAGAAGCTAAGTTCTTCCTCCTACGTGAAACCCTCACTTCTCATCTGTTTCTTCCCACTGCTCTTTGTTCTCTCTTCCTGGCGATTTTGACAAAGCACCAACACTTTGTTTCCTCGTTTTTCTTCTGTTTCCTTCAACCAAGGTAATCATCTACGGAAGTTATTGATTTTGGACAAGATTAATGCGAGTTTTCACTGGGGTTTAGGGTTATTATTTCTGTGAAAACTCACTGTTTTGGATGAAAATACGTTAGTGTGTTTTCCTAAAGAGTTGAAATGAGCTTGCTGCTTATTCTACAAGTTATTTGTTAGCATTTGCAGCTTGTTTAATTTCACAACATTGCAGCAAACAGGTTCGAGCATCTCCGAGACCTTCCAGCTAACTGCATCGAGGAAAAACAGGTAAGTTCATAACCGTAGGTTGGCCATTAAGGCCCTACATCACGGAGGTACTAGGTTTCCTGTTCTGTCGGGTTGTTTTGGGTAGAAAGGTTATAGTCTATATTCTGAAATGTCTGGCTTCGATTTACCTTCTGTTGTCTTATTTCTGCTGTCTGCCTGTTTAAGTTCAAGCACCGTTAATGCATACACGTTTTCTTTGAAAGACATGCAAATATTTTTTGTACACTGTTTGAAACTAAACAAGATAAAATCCGACTGAAATGTACCAGGTTAAGTGCGAGACGGGGACTGGCCCCAGAACTATTTACTGTATTGTATCCCTGAATGTGCCTGATAGTGCACCCTCCCCCTCCCCCACTGTTTGCCAGTTCCCCTATAAGCTCCACTTAATTCTACTGCCACTGTAACTTAATGCTCTGTACTGTCACCGTATTTCTGAAAACCGCATGCATGGTATTTTGCATCACTGCATATCTATATGTTCTTACTGAGTTTTAGACTCATAGGTGAACTCTCTGATGTAGGTACTGAACCTGAAACCGAGGACCTTGTTCCTCAAAATGATGATCTGATGTAAATGGTGGATCGAGCTCACAGGGTGGTTGTTGCAGTTAGACATAATTCTGTTCTGAGGTTCAAGTCTTTAAAATATAGTTTATATTGTAAAGTTTTATGAAATTCTGGTCTTTGTGTCAAAAGCCCTGTAGAAAACTTCTATTTTGGGAGTTTCTGTAATTATATGTTATGTTCTGTACTGTCCCTCGGATTTTGAAACAATGTACAAGTTCTGATGTTTCAGTTTTAGGGACCACTGTATTTGACAGTTAAGTTTATATTCTAAAGTATTCTGAAATTTGTTTGGAATGTTTCTATTAGTTCACGCATGGATGAATTCTGGTTTTGGAACTGTCCATATAATTTTATTTCCTTGAACCTGGCAATTTTAAAGTATGTCTTATTGACCTTCAAATTTCGAAATGCTGTATAGATTCTGAGTCAAAGTTTTCAAAACTGCTGTATTTGACAGTTGAACTCATGTTCTGAAAGTTCTGAAATGTTTTAGAATATATTCATGTTTTAAGATTTGCATGGATGGTCTCAAATTTTAGAGTCATCCATGTAGTCTGTTTTTCTTAGATCTATCAACTGTAAAGTGTGTTTCAAAATCTTATTTTGAATCGGGTTTTGAAGGTCTGAAACCCTTATGTCTTCTGCTTGATGCTCCCTGCCCGTATAAACTTTGCCTTTAAAACTCCGTCTTCCGGCTGACGTCACCCAAGTCATCTGCCCAGTGTATTTATGTCTTCCGGCTGATGTCAGCATAAGTCTTCTGCCCAGTTTAAAACTCCGTCTTCCGGCTGACGTCATCCCAGTTTTCCGCCAGTATAATGCTTATATCTTCCGGTTGACGTCATCCATCTTCCGGCTGACGTCATCTCCTCATCCGATCTCAGCTACTGTCTGTGTCTTCCGCCTGACGTCACTCATCTCCCGGCTGACGTCACCACCTCTTCTGCCCAGTTTTACTCAGCCTCTTCCGCTGAATACTGTTCGTCTTTTGTCGTATCTGAATCCACCGATAGCTCTAATCTTCCGTCTGACGTCATCTCCGCTTCTGTCTTTGCATTTACATCTTCCGGCTGACGTCATTCAAGTCTTTCGCTGCTCCTTTAAACTAAGTCTTCCATCGGTTATTTGCCTATGTCTTCCGCCAAGGTTTCCTGTTTCCTCCTCTGCCAGCCTTATGCTAATTTCTGTTCTGTTATCCATTATTGAAACCTGTTTTAAATTTCTACACCCGAGAACTCTCTCTCTCCCTGTAAATGTCTTCTGTTACTCACTGTAGTTTCTCCCTCTCTGTAAAGTTACGTTTTTAGGGTTTGCGATGACAGTGCATGTTTCCTGTTATTCGATTCTGTTTCTCTGTAAATATTTTAAAAGTATAATGTCCACCGTTTTGACCGATCTGTTTCAAAAAAAAAGTAATCACTGTTCCCCGTTGACTATTCCGGAGTGACGGCTCCGATCCCGGACTCCGATCGGGATCCAGTTTCGGGCTGTCACAGTAGTTCTGTTTCTGGTCTCTGAGTGGCGCTGCGAAGAGAGGGGTGAGGAGAGAGAGAGAGCCGCGAGGGAGGGGAGAGACGTTCTCAACCATTCGTCCTTCGTTTTTGACAAAACTAGTTCCATTACGTTCCTCTCGAGATGTTCTACCTTTCTTGTTAAGAAATCTCGAAGGTTAGTCGTTTATTTTTTTTCCAATTTTTCGTTGAGCGCTTAGAGAGGTCAAAGTATAATTGAGTAAGAAGTGATGAAAAATTATGAGCAATAATGAAGATGCATGGCATAGATTTAGTGAAACAAAAAGGTAGGCAAATTGTAATGAGACACAACTATGTTTATATTAAGAATTCTAATGATTGGTCATTTTTTATGTACTTTTATACATTGAGAAGTCAAATCATATACGAGTAAGAAGTAAGTGATGAAAGATTTAGGAGCTACAATGAAGATTCATAGCATAGACATGTAGGCCAATTTTACCTGGGTCTGAAAGACTACATTCAGAAAGTTCTCTAGAGCTTTAACATGCATGAAGCTAAAACCATTAATACTCCCTTAGTAACTAATTTCAAATTTTCATATGCTTTATGTTGATAGTCATATGATGAGGTTAAATTATATGTCAAGAGTTATGTATCCAGTGTAGTGAGATCTATTATGTATACTATAGTTTGCACAAGTTTAGATTTATTATATGTAGTCAACATAGTTAGTAGGTACTTTGCAAATATTCGAAAAGTTAAGTAGATTCTCATATACTTACGTCGAACTAGTGATATTTGTTTACATTTTTGAAGTACTTCATATCTAGTCATTAGGTATATTGACTCTGATTATACTTGAGACCTTGAAAAGAAGAGGTATCTTACATGATACGTTCTTACTATTGGATGCTATCATTTGGAAAGCTATCTTACAATAAAAAAGTTGCATTCTCTACTACTAAGACATAATACCTGGCTATTATAGATGCTTGTAAAGAAGTTAAAGATGTTAATCGAGTGAGCCGAGACGAGAAAGACCCAGCTCACCGAGCCTGCCGAGCCTAACGAGCCTGTTGAGCCTAACAAGCAGAGTCTAACGAGTCGATCCTAAAAAATTTCCAACCCGAGCCGGCTCGCGAGCCACGAGTCTAACGAGCTGAGCTGAGCTGAGCCAGCCCAACGAGCATAACGAGCCGAGCTTAACGAGCTAAACTTTCATAAATAAAGATTTCAGATTGCATAATTAAAATATATCACAAAATATAGCAAAGTCATAAGGTAAGCTATACTCACCCAAACTTAAAATAAATATGTCCTCAATGCATAAAATAAACTACAAAGGAAGTGAAAAATAGCGTAACTCATGCCATGTCGGGCTAATCGTTGATCGCACCCTCTTGTTGAGGGGGATATGGCCTCAATAGGTGCTCCGGGAAGATAGGTAAATGTGGGTTTGCTGGATTCAAATGGTCATAATGAGCATTTAATGCTCTCACATATCGTGCAAAGAAGTTTGTCTGCTTTACTGAATGATTTTTCATATTCGTCAACCAATGTTCGATACGAGTGTGATCTCGTGATAACTATCTTTGCTGATCATATAGCACCCAGTTTCATTTAAACCAACTTATCTTATCAACCAATGGTATACATTTTATGGGTGAAATTGGGGGAAATATTGATTAGGTTAATGAGTGACTAAGTAAGGGCATAATAGTAAATTGAGTTTTAAAGTGGATAACCTATTTATGGGAAGAGGTTCTGCGTTTAATGCACTGTAGCCGCCACTATTTCCTATTTTTCCTCTTTGGGTTTTCAGCTCAAGCAATAGAGCTCCCTAGGCGATTCTTCTACTTGATTCTCCTCTGAACTAGGTGAGTCCTATTTCGATTCCTTGCTGTACTTGTAGCTAGCGATGATTGGGGAGAGTATAAATGTGAGTTTCGTGAATGCCGTATGGGTGAGCTAGTTCGGGTTTTGTGGTAAATCGGGAATGCTCAATGAACTAAGCTTCCAAACTAGTGTCTCTAGAATTCTAGCGGTTTAGAATGGAGTTTAGAGAAAGTCTAATGTATGTTCTGTCTATGGCTTTAGGTTTGAGTAAGCTTCCGAGGTAGTCTTCCACCCAATACTTTCCAGAAGACCAGGTAAGTAAAGTATGCTTGTGCCTTCGGGCCTACATCACAAAACAGTAGCATTGTGTATGCTTGAATGTGTTTGTATGTCATGCATCATATTTTGAAAGTATGCGAAAATGAATTTACATGACATGACATGGTAAGGAATGAACAGACTGTAACAGTTGTTAAGGGAACTAATCCGCCCCTTAATCAAGAGAGAGGATGTATGACTTTAGGGGAAGTGATCCAAATCCCAATTTCACAGGGGGATCTGAACAGTTGTTAAGGGAACTAATCCGCCCCTTAATCAAGAGAGAGGATGTATGACTTTGGGAGAAGTGATCCAACTCCCAATTTCACAGGGGGATCTGAACAGTTGTTAAGGGAACTAATCCGCCCCTTAATCAAGAGAGAGGATGTATGACTTTGGGAGAAGTGATCCAAATCCCAATTTCACAGGGGGATCTGAACAGTTGTTAAGGGAACTAATCCGCCCCTTAATCAAGAGAGAGGATGTATGACTTTGGGAGAAGTGATCCAAATCCCAATTTCACAGGGGGATCTGAACAGTTGTTAAGGGAACTAATCCGCCCCTTAATCAAGAGAGAGGATGTATGACTTTGGGAGAAGTGATCCAAATCCCAATTTCACAGGGGGATCTGAACAGTTGTTAAGGGAACTAATCCGCCCCTTAATCAAGAGAGAGGATGTATGACTTTGGGAGAAGTGATCCAAATCCCAATTTCACAGGGGGATCTGAACAGTTGTTAAGGGAACTAATCCGCCCCTTAATCAAGAGAGAGGATGTATGACTTTGGGAGAAGTGATCCAAATCCCAATTTCACAGGGGGATCTGAACAGTTGTTAAGGGAACTAATCCGCCCCTTAATCAAGAGAGAGGATGTATGACTTTAGGGGAAGTGATCCAAATCCCAATTTCACAGGGGGATCTGAACAGTTGTTAAGGGAACTAATCTGCTCCTTAATCAAGAGAGAGGATGTATGACTTTGGGAGAAGTGATCCAACTCCCAATTTCACAGGGGGATCTGAACAGTTGTTAAGGGAACTAATCCGCCCCTTAATCAAGAGAGAGGATGTATGACTTTGGGAGAAGTGATCCAACTCAGAAAAGAATGCATATGCAACTGAGATGAGAAAGTAGAAACTGCATGTTAGGAATTATGTTTCAGCATTTCATTTCATTATTGCTTTACTTACTTAGCATTAGGCTAATAGATGAGTTTTGTAATGTAGGTGAAGAAGTGACAGCAGGTGTGTTCTCTGAGTTTACTGAGAACTAGGCAGGTTGGAGGGGTGCATTCATGCACCGATCTGGCAACTGATGGGGCGGTTTAACTGGTGTCAGTAGTTGAGAAGGTTTAGTGAACCATGAATCAATTTAAGTATGTTGAGAGTTTTTGTGACAATGGTAGTTTTAACGTTTTTTTAATACATTTAGACATTTCTGATAATGATACTCTGTTGGTTTTAATAGTGGTTTACCAAATCTTGGAGTAATGCACAGATTTAAGTAGTTTTGAATTACTTTTAGTAAAATGCTCAAGTTCTTTTGGTAGTCGGAGTTTTCTTTGTTTATAGTGAAATTATTGCTGTGATGTCTTCGTTGAGTGTTTTGATCCATCGGTAGATGATGTCTATCGACAGATGTTGAGTATTTTGATCTAGCGGTAGATGATGTCTATCGGTAGAAGTCGAGAGTTTTGTCTATCGGTGGATGTAGTCCATCAGTGGATGTGAGTATTAGAATTTGTCGTTTTGTGACCGGGTGATGTTGAATCTTATATCTATCGGAAGATGTCTTCAGAAGAAGCCATCGGAAGATGTCTCCAGTAGAAGTCATCGGTAGGTGTCTTCGGCATAAGTCTTTAGTAGCCTTGTCATTTTGTAATCAGAAGATGTAGGCTGAGAATGTTTGTCGTTTAGTGATCGGTCGATGTGTTCTGTTTTCTTTTCTCTTTCAACCAACCGTCTTCATTATTTTAACTATTTAATAAATATTGTTTTTTTTTTTTTTTTTTTTTTTTTTTTTTTTTTTTTTTTTTTTTTTTTTTTTTTTTTTTTTTTTTTTTTTTTTTTTTTTTTTTTTTTTTTTTTTTTTTTTTTTTTTTTTTTTTTTTTTTTTTTTTTTTTTTTTTTTTTTTTTTTTTTTTTTTTTTTTTTTTTTTTTTTTTTTTTTTTTTTTTTTTTTTTTTTTTTTTTTTTTTTTTTTTTTTTTTTTTTTTTTTTTTTTTTTTTTTTTTTTTTTTTTTTTTTTTTTTTTTTTTTTTTTTTTTTTTTTTTTTTTTTTTTTTTTTTTTTTATTCAAATCTTAATCAATGAATGAAATTTAAATTTTCTCAAAAAGTCTAGTTCGGCTCAGTATCTTGTAGCAAACCGGTTCAGATAACTCGGGGCGTTACAGTATGCTATCAGAGACATTCCAGTTAATCGTTCAAAAGATTACCATCAGTACCGATCGTCGCATGGAGACTCCAACAACTGTAAGTGTTTATTGTACCCTTAGTTATTAGACGTTAGGAGAGTAGTTAACCCTGTGCAGGACAATCTAGTAAGATGTCTAAACCCAGAAGACCAAGAGTACCAAGAGAGATAACCGAATCCGAACGTGAAGAAGATCCTAGCGTGATTAGGAGCTAGACAGATTTGGTGCGTCAGCAAAAAGACCTAGTGCGTCAGTAGTCCGATCAGTCAGGAGTGCTGTTGACCGAGAGGTACAAGGAAGTGCCAACTCGAGTTCTAGCAATGAACATTCTGGAGATAGATTCATGAGGCTACAGCCACCCACGTTCGATGGACAGTTTTTTTTTTTTTTTTTTTTTTTTTTTTTTTTTTTTTTTTTTTTTTTTTTTTTTTTTTTTTTTTTTTTTTTTTTTTTTTTTTTTTTTTTTTTTTTTTTTTTTTTTTTTTTTTTTTTTTTTTTTTTTTTTTTTTTTTTTTTTTTTTTTTTTTTTTTTTTTTTTTTTTTTTTTTTTTTTTTTTTTTTTTTTTTTTTTTTTTTTTTTTTTTTTTTTTTTTTTTTTTTTTTTTTTTTTTTTTTTTTTTTTTTTTTTTTTTTTTTTTTTTTTTTTTTTTTTTTTTTTTTTTTTTTTTTTTTTTTTTTTTTTTTTTTTTTTTTTTTTTTTTTTTTTTTTTTTTTTTTTTTTTTTTTTTTTTTTTTTTTTTTTTTTTTTTTTTTTTTTTTTTTTTTTTTTTTTTTTTTTTTTTTTTTTTTTTTTTTTTTTTTTTTTTTTTTTTTTTTTTTTTTTTTTTTTTTTTTTTTTTTTTTTTTTTTTTTTTTTTTTTTTTTTTTTTTTTTTTTTTTTTTTTTTTTTTTTTTTTTTTTTTTTTTTTTTTTTTTTTTTTTTTTTTTTTTTTTTTTTTTTTTTTTTTTTTTTTTTTTTTTTTTTTTTTTTTTTTTTTTTTTTTTTTTTTTTTTTTTTTTTTTTTTTTTTTTTTTTTTTTTTTTTTTTTTTTTTTTTTTTTTTTTTTTTTTTTTTTTTTTTTTTTTTTTTTTTTTTTTTTTTTTTTTTTTTTTTTTTTTTTTTTTTTTTTTTTTTTTTTTTTTTTTTTTTTTTTTTTTTTTTTTTTTTTTTTTTTTTTTTTTTTTTTTTTTTTTTTTTTTTTTTTTTTTTTTTTTTTTTTTTTTTTTTTTTTTTTTTTTTTTTTTTTTTTTTTTTTTTTTTTTTTTTTTTTTTTTTTTTTTTTTTTTTTTTTTTTTTTTTTTTTTTTTTTTTTTTTTTTTTTTTTTTTTTTTTTTTTTTTTTTTTTTTTTTTTTTTTTTTTTTTTTTTTTTTTTTTTTTTTTTTTTTTTTTTTTTTTTTGGCTGGTGATGCTCAACTCTGGTGGGAAACAATAGAGACCACCACTGATGTCTTGGTGATGCCTTGGTCACAATTCAAGGACATTTTCTACGAGAAGTATTTTAACAGCACTGTTCAAACTGCAAAGAAGTTGGAATTTCTGAACTTGAAGCAGACAGGGTCTGTGGCCGAGTACAGTAGGCAATTTGAGTCCCTGTCTAGGTTTGCTGGACATTTTGCTCACAGGGACGAGGATAAGGTGTTCAAATTTGTGCATGGGCTGAAGACGAAAATTTACCGAGGAGTTAAATTTTGTGGTATTAAAGGCTTGTCATTCAGCGAAGTTGTGTCCACTGCTCTGGAGGTGGAAGAAGTTAAAAGGATGTGTGCTGAATCAAAGGAGGTCCCACAAAAGTTTGTCCAGCCACACCAACAAAGAGGAATGAAGAGGCCTAGTGAAGGCCAGAATAGCAAAGAAATAGGCGGGAAGATACAGAATGTAAGGAAATTTCCCCAGTGTCCTAAGTGTTTGAAGAACCACCCGGGTGAGTGCAGATTGGGCTTTGGGAAGTGTTTCAACTGTGAGGAGGTTGGACACACGATCAAAGAATGCCCAAAGCCTAGGATCACCAGATGCTATAATTGTAACAAGGTCGGCCATATTAGCAGAGACTGCCTAGCTTCTAAGAGCGGGCCCCTGCTATGATTAAACCGAGGCTATTCTCCATGATGGAGTCGGGTGAGGAACAGCCCGCTGTTGTATCAGGTACTATATTGATCAACTCTATACCTACTTTTACTTTAATTGATTCTGGTGCAACACATTCATTTATAGCATCTGCATTTTCCGTTAAGCTAGATGTACAACCTACGCCATCTGAACATATGTTTAATGTCACGTTACCCTCTGGTGAATGCATGCACTCTAGCCGAGTGATACTTAATAGTGTGGTGATAGTGGGAAACAAGAATTTACCTGCTGATCTCATTATTGTGGATATATTGGGATTTGATGTAATCCTAGGAATGGACTGGTTATTTAAGCACCACGCCACAATTGATTGTAGGACTGGAATAGTTAGCTTCCAACACCCTGATAGTTTGAAACATACCTTTCAAGCTTCGAAGAAGAATAAGGAAATGACCTGTGATGACTTCTATTAACACTAGACCTTCCCCATGTGGAGAGTATTTGTGCTTCTTAGCTAGCGTTTTAGACATACAACTTGTAGGAAAAGCAAATCCTCAAAATGTCTTAGTCGTCCAAGACTTTTCAGAAGTATTTTTGGATAACCTTCCTAGCTTACCACCGGATAGGGAAATTGAATTTGTTGTAGATGTTTACCCCGGTGCCGAGCCTGTGTCTAAGAATCCATATAGGCTAGCGCCAACAGAACTCAAGAAATTGAAGAAGCAGTTGGAGGATCTGTTAGAGAAAATGTTCATACGCCCTAGCTTTTCACCGTGGGGTGCACCTGTCCTTTTTGTCAAAAAGAAGGATGGATCGATGCGGATGTGCATTGATTATTGGGAACTAAATAAGCTAACTGTCAAGAACAAGTATCCATTGCCAAGGATTGACGATTTATTCGACCAACTTAATGGTGCAAGAGTCTTCTCTAAAATTGATCTAAGGTCAGGTTACTATCAATTGAAAGTCAAATCTGAAGATATCCTAAAGACTGCCTTTCGCACAAGGTATGGACATTACGAGTTTTTGGTTATGTCCTTTGGATGGACAAATGCACAGGCGGCCTTCATGGACCTTATAAATAGAGTGTTCCACGACTATTTAGATAAAGTCGTCATAGTGTTTATAGATGACATTCTAATCTATTCTAGTACTAAGGATGAGCATGCAAGACACTTGAGCTTGGTGTTAGGATTACTAAGGCAGCACCAACTTTATGCTAAGTTTTCCAAATGTGAGTTCTGGTTGGACAGAGTTCACTTTCTTGGCCACGTGATCTCTGGAGATGGAATATCTGTCGATCCAGCCAAGGTTCAAGCAGTTAAGGAGTGGCCCCAACCAAAGAATGCTGCAGATATTCGGAGTTTCCTTGGATTAGCAGGATATTACAGAAAATTTATTGAAGGATTTTCAAAGATTGCAACACCCCTCACCCGGTTAACTAGAAAAAACATTAAGTATGCATGGACTGAGGAATGCGAATCCAGTTTCCAGACTTTGAAACAGAAACTGACCAATGCCCCAATATTAACCCTTTCTATCGAGAATGGTAAATTTAGCATTTACTGTGATGCATCCAAGATTGGACTTGGCTGTGTCTTGATGCAAGAGGGAAAAGTAATAGCCTATGCTTCTAGACAGCTGAAAACACATGAGAAGAATTACCCTACACATGACTTGGAATTAGCTGCAGTGGTATTTGCACTTAAGATTTGGAGGCATTACCTGTATGGACAAACTTGTGAAATATTCTCGGACCATAAAAGTCTAAAATATATCTTCACACAGAAAGAATTAAATATGAGGCAACGTCGGTGGTTGGAGTTTGTGAAGGATTACAATTTTGAGATCAAATACCATCCCGGCAAAGCTAATGTAGTGGCCGATGCCTTGAGCAAAGTGACAACATCAACCCTAACTATGATTTTCGATATGCCATTAGTCTTAGAGTCAGAATTCCAAAGGTTTAATCTAGAAGCAGTATCCAGTGTATCAGCTATACTTTCAGCCATAACCTTAAAGCCTACTATTCTGGAGAAAATAAAGGAAGCTCAGACAAATGATGACGAGTGTAACAGGTACAGATTAAGCATAGAATCTACTGTTAATTCAGATTTCAATTATTCCAATGATGGAATCCTTAAGTTTAGAAATAGATGGTTTGTTCCTGCCATTAAAGAACTTCGAGATGAGATTCTTTCTGAACCACATTCTTCTAGATTTTCTATCCACCCTGGAAGTACGAAGATGTACAAGGACGTCAAACAGCATTATTGGTGGCCAAGTATGAAAAGATGTGTGGCAGAGTATGTAAGATCATGTTTATGTTGTCAGCAGATTAAAGCTGAGCATCAGAGGCCTGCAGGAACATTACAACCCTTATCAGTTTCCGAATGGAAATGGGAACAAATAACGATGGACTTCGTTGTGGAATTGCCTAGAACAGCAAAGGGATATGATGCAATCTGGGTAATAGTAGATCGATTAACCAAATCTGCTCACTTCCTGCCTATGAGGATGACATACTCGATGGATCAGCTTGCTGAATTGTATGTGCAAGAGATTGTTAGGTTACATGGAGTTCCAGGTACCATAGTTTCAGACCGAGATTCTAGATTTACATCTAAGTTTTGGAAGAGTTTGCACAAGACTATGGGAACACAGCTTAGTTTTAGCACAGCTTTTCACCCTCTAACAGACGGACAATCCGAGAGAACTATTCAGACCTTAGAAGATATGCTCCGTGCATGCATATTAGATTTTCAAGGATCTTGGAGTAAATATTTATCATTGGTGGAGTTTTCTTATAATAACAGTTTTCAGGCAACAATAGGGATGGCACCTTATGAAGCATTGTATGGACGAAAATGCAGATCACCTTTGTACTGGGATGAAGTTGGTGAAGCACAGTTGCTTGGTCCTGACATTGTGCAACAAACTGTTAAGAAGGTTGCCCTCATCCGCCAGAGGATCTTAACAGCTCAAAGCCGAAAGAAAAGCGATGCCGACAGAAGACACGGAGAATTAGAGTTTGAAGTAGGTGATGAAGTTTTTCTTAAGATATCACCATTCAAAGGAGTGGTGAGATTTGGTAAGAGAGGCAAGTTGAACCCCAGATTTATTGGACCCTTTTTAGTCTTAAAAAGGATTGGGAAGGCAGCTTACGAATTACAGCTACCAACCTCTATGGAAGGAATCCATAATATGTTCCATGTTTCCATGTTGAAGAAGTGTGTGCGAGATCCATCACAAATTTTGGAACAGCAGAGTATTAAAGTTCATCCTACTCTTGCATATGAGGAGAAACCAGTAAGGATCCCAGACTATGCTGTGAAAGTGTTGCGCAACAAAGAATTTCCACTGGTGAAAGTCTTTTGGCATAACCAGAACATAGAGGAGACAACTTGGGAGCGCTAGCAAGACATGATGGACCAACATTCAGAATTATTCAGGTATTGAATTTTGCGGACAAAATTCTTTTAAGGAGGGTAGATTGTAGCACCCGGTTTCATTTAAACCAACTTATCTTATCAACTAATAGTATACATTTTATGGGTGAAATTGGGGGAAATATTGATTAGGTTAATGAGTGACTAAGTAAGGGCATAATGGTAAATTGAGTTTTAAAGTGGATAACCTATTTATGGGAAGAGGTTATGCGTTTAATGCACTGTAGCCGCCACTATTTCTTATTTTTCCTCCAAGTACCAGAGCTCCCTAGGCGATTCTTCTACTTGATTCTCCTCCGAACTAGGTGAGTCCTATTTCGATTCCTTGCTGTACTTGTAGCTAGCGATGATTGGGGAGAGTATAAATGTGAGTTTCGTGAATGCCATATGGGTGAGCTAGTTCGGGTTTTGTGGTAAATCGGGAATGCTCAATGAACTAAGCTTCCAAACTAGTGTCTCTAGAATTCTAGCAGTTTAGAATAAAGTTTAGAGAAAGTCTAATGTATGTTCTGTCTATGGCTTTAGGTTTGAGTAAGCTTCCGAGGTAGTCTTCCACCCAATACTTTCCAGGAGACCAGGTAAGTAAAGTATGCTTGTGCCTTCGAACCTACATCACAAAACAGTAGGATTGTGTATGCTTGAATGTGTTTGTATGTCATGCATCATATTTTGAAAGTATGCGAAAATGAATTTACATGAAATGGCATGGTAAGGAATGAACAGACTATAACAGTTGTTAAGGGAACTAATCCGCCCCTTAATCAAGAGAGAGGATGATGACTTTGGGGGAATTGATCCAAATCCCAATTTCACAGGGGGATCTGAACAGTTGTTAAGGAAACTAATCCGCTCCTTAATCAAGAGAAAGGATGTATGACTTTGGGAGAAGTGATCCAACTCCCAATTTCACAGGGGGATCAGATCAGAAAAGAATGCAAATGCAACTGAGATGAGAAAGTAGAAACTGCATGTTTAGAAATTTATGTTTCAGCATTTCATTTCATTATTGCTTTACTTACTTAGCATTAGGCTAATAGATGAGTTTTGTAATGTAGGTGAAGAAGTGACAGCAGGTGTGTTCTCTGAGTTTACTGAGAACTAGGCAGGTTGGAGGGGTGCATTCATGCACCGATCTGGCAACTGATGGGGCGGTTTAACTGGTGCCAGTAGTTGAGAAGGTTTAGTGAACCATGAATCAATTTAAGTATGTTGAGAGTTTTTGTGACAATGGTAACGTTTTTTTTTTTTTTTTTTTTTTTTTTTTTTTTTTTTTTTTTTTTTTTTTTTTTTTTTTTTTTTTTTTTTTTTTTTTTTTTTTTTTTTTTTTTTTTTTTTTTTTTTTTTTTTTTTTTTTTTTTTTTTTTTTTTTTTTTTTTTTTTTTTTTTTTTTTTTTTTTTTTTTTTTTTTTTTTTTTTTTTTTTTTTTTTTTTTTTTTTTTTTTTTTTTTTTTTTTTTTTTTTTTTTTTTTTTTTTTTTTTTTTTTTTTTTTTTTTTTTTTTTTTTTTTTTTTTTTTTTTTTTTTTTTTTTTTTTTTTTTTTTTTTTTTTTTTTTTTTTTTTTTTTTTTTTTTTTTTTTTTTTTTTTTTTTTTTTTTTTTTTTTTTTTTTTTTTTTTTTTTTTTTTTTTTTTTTTTTTTTTTTTTTTTTTTTTTTTTTTTTTTTTTTTTTTTTTTTTTTTTTTTTTTTTTTTTTTTTTTTTTTTTTTTTTTTTTTTTTTTTTTTTTTTTTTTTTTTTTTTTTTTTTTTTTTTTTTTTTTTTTTTTTTTTTTTTTTTTTTTTTTTTTTTTTTTTTTTTTTTTTTTTTTTTTTTTTTTTTTTTTTTTTTTTTTTTTTTTTTTTTTTTTTTTTTTTTTTTTTTTTTTTTTTTTTTTTTTTTTTTTTTTTTTTTTTTTTTTTTTTTTTTTTTTTTTTTTTTTTTTTTTTTTTTTTTTTTTTTTTTTTTTTTTTTTTTTTTTTTTTTTTTTTTTTTTTTTTTTTTTTTTTTTTTTTTTTTTTTTTTTTTTTTTTTTTTTTTTTTTTTTTTTTTTTTTTTTTTTTTTTTTTTTTTTTTTTTTTTTTTTTTTTTTTTTTTTTTTTTTTTTTTTTTTTTTTTTTTTTTTTTTTTTTTTTTTTTTTTTTTTTTTTTTTTTTTTTTTTTTTTTTTTTTTTTTTTTTTTTTTTTTTTTTTTTTTTTTTTTTTTTTTTTTTTTTTTTTTTTTTTTTTTTTTTTTTTTTTTTTTTTTTTTTTTTTTTTTTTTTTTTTTTTTTTTTTTTTTTTTTTTTTTTTTTTTTTTTTTTTTTTTTTTTTTTTTTTTTTTTTTTTTTTTTTTTTTTTTTTTTTTTTTTTTTTTTTTTTTTTTTTTTTTTTTTTTTTTTTTTTTTTTTTTTTTTTTTTTTTTTTTTTTTTTTTTTTTTTTTTTTTTTTTTTTTTTTTTTTTTTTTTTTTTTTTTTTTTTTTTTTTTTTTTTTTTTTTTTTTTTTTTTTTTTTTTTTTTTTTTTTTTTTTTTTTTTTTTTTTTTTTTTTTTTTTTTTTTTTTTTTTTTTTTTTTTTTTTTTTTTTTTTTTTTTTTTTTTTTTTTTTTTTTTTTTTTTTTTTTTTTTTTTTTTTTTTTTTTTTTTTTTTTTTTTTTTTTTTTTTTTTTTTTTTTTTTTTTTTTTTTTTTTTTTTTTTTTTTTTTTTTTTTTTTTTTTTTTTTTTTTTTTTTTTTTTTTTTTTTTTTTTTTTTTTTTTTTTTTTTTTTTTTTTTTTTTTTTTTTTTTTTTTTTTTTTTTTTTTTTTTTTTTTTTTTTTTTTTTTTTTTTTTTTTTTTTTTTTTTTTTTTTTTTTTTTTTTTTTTTTTTTTTTTTTTTTTTTTTTTTTTTTTTTTTTTTTTTTTTTTTTTTTTTTTTTTTTTTTTTTTTTTTTTTCGCTGCAAGTTTTAACGTTTTAAGAGTCCAATCTTAATCAATAAATGAAATTTTAAAATTTTCTCAAAAAGTCATAGTTCGGTTCAGTATCTTGTGTAGCGAACCGTGTTCAGATAACTCGGGGCGTTACAGATCAGAAATATTTTTCAGCCTTTGTCTTACATCGTGTTCAAAGCTGGTTTGTTGAGCAACCAGATTGGCAAACATTTGGCCTTGTTGAATTGTAATATTTTCTAACATCTGCCACACATCGTTAGTTGAGTAAGAGCGAGGTGGCACGGAAGATGATGAAAAGGCGCCTTGATCGGAAGATATAGTTGATTGGTTTTCATATCGCTGTTTTAGACGAGTCTCGACGCGCTCTCTTTTTGTCTCCGCTATACTACATTGTGCACTCGTCATAATACCATGTTTGTGCCGGATACGAGGCAAGGGCATTAGTTGATGAGGAATTTCAGCATCAGCACCATGCTCAATGAATGTCAATCTATTGTTTCTAGCTTCGCCGTACGACCACTTAACTATTCTTGAAATATTTGAGGAGATATAAACCTTTGGCTGGATCCAAGGCTCATCAGTTGAGCTCATAGGGACATTCTCTGCAGCGCATAGGTGCGTGATGAGGATGAGGTGGATATGGCCAGCAGTGGTGGAACCCTTACGATATGCGCTGCTTTTATTGTGGATAATTCACCGACGTATATTGAGCGACCAGTGAGAATGCAATACAGGAGTACCGTGTAAAACCCGACTTTATAGGATTTCAAAAATTCGATATATAATGGCATTTTCGTAAATATGTCAAATCAAGCCCGTTTTATGAAAGGATAGCGCCATTAGAATCCTAATTATTAATATGGACTTTAAGGAAATTATGATAATTTTTGGAGTAGTGACGTTTAATTTCGAGTAATTACGTTTCTCGTAATATAAAGGACGTTTTAGTAAAAATATTAAACAAAGTCTGATTTGCAAACAGACAGTTTTAATAAATCCCAAATAATAAGTGGGACTTATTGGTGAAATAAGGAAATTTGGAGAAGCCAAATAGCTAGTTAATTAACAAAACAATGGACGAAACTAATATAAAAATAATGCAAGGGCAAATTGGTAATTTGCCAAATCAAATTTATAAAATAACAAACACTTCCTCTCCTTCCTCATTTTCTCCTCGGCTCCGCGAAGACTAGAGAGGGTTTTCTGGCGACCCCTCACAGGCGTTTCACTCCGACCTCCGATTCGTCCTCCGATCGTCTCATTTTCTCCGTGTTTTATCCTCCTCTCGCAACCCTAGGTACGAATCTATGATTTCAGAATGTTAGTTTTCAGTTTTCACAAAGTTTAGCGTTAGGGTTTTCGTTAGGGTTTATGTTAGAAATCCAATTTAGTGTTCGAAATCGATAGGTTTGCCGTAATTAAGGATATAGTGAACGCATTGAACGTTATTGAACGAATTTAATTGATTTAGGATGAATGATAGATTTTGTGAAAATTCAAGATTTAGGGAAAAACTCGTAATTTAAGATTTGAGGTGCCGAGCGTGTATGGCTCGATGAAATAGCTCAATGAGTTGGATTAAAGCTTTAGGAAATTTCTTTAGTTAAGGTTTTGTTAATTTGGACAATTAATTGTGTAGGCTCGTTTTAACGACAATTGGTGAAATTGCTTAGGTGAACAACGCTCGTGGACGGAGCTTGAGCTGCAACGGACACGAGGTAAGTTCTCGTGATTTTCTCTGGCCAATTGGCCTACATCGTATGTCGAAGTCGTCTCGAGGAGTTTTGGTGACGTGCTTGTTTAATTGTTTTGGTTGGGTAGTTAGGTTGATTTGTTTTTTTTTTTTTTTTTTTTTTTTTTTTTTTTTTTTTTTTTTTTTTTTTTTTTTTTTTTTTTTTTTTTTTTTTTTTTTTTTTTTTTTTTTTTTTTTTTTTTTTTTTTTTTTTTTTTTTTTTTTTTTTTTTTTTTTTTTTTTTTTTTTTTTTTTTTTTTTTTTTTTTTTTTTTTTTTTTTTTTTTTTTTTTTTTTTTTTTTTTTTTTTTTTTTTTTTTTTTTTTTTTTTTTTTTTTTTTTTTTTTTTTTTTTTTTTTTTTTTTTTTTTTTTTTTTTTTTTTTTTTTTTTTTTTTTTTTTTTTTTTTTTTTTTTTTTTTTTTTTTTTTTTTTTTTTTTTTTTTTTTTTTTTTTTTTTTTTTTTTTTTTTTTTTTTTTTTTTTTTTTTTTTTTTTTTTTTTTTTTTTTTTTTTTTTTTTTTTTTTTTTTTTTTTTTTTTTTTTTTTTTTTTTTTTTTTTTTTTTTTTTTTTTTTTTTTTTTTTTTTTTTTTTTTTTTTTTTTTTTTTTTTTTTTTTTTTTTTTTTTTTTTTTTTTTTTTTTTTTTTTTTTTTTTTTTTTTTTTTTTTTTTTTTTTTTTTTTTTTTTTTTTTTTTTTTTTTTTTTTTTTTTTTTTTTTTTTTTTTTTTTTTTTTTTTTTTTTTTTTTTTTTTTTTTTTTTTTTTTTTTTTTTTTTTTTTTTTTTTTTTTTTTTTTTTTTTTTTTTTTTTTTTTTTTTTTTTTTTTTTTTTTTTTTTTTTTTTTTTTTTTTTTTTTTTTTTTTTTTTTTTTTTTTTTTTTTTTTTTTTTTTTTTTTTTTTTTTTTTTTTTTTTTTTTTTTTTTTTTTTTTTTTTTTTTTTTTTTTTTTTTTTTTTTTTTTTTTTTTTTTTTTTTTTTTTTTTTTTTTTTTTTTTTTTTTTTTTTTTTTTTTTTTTTTTTTTTTTTTTTTTTTTTTTTTTTTTTTTTTTTTTTTTTTTTTTTTTTTTTTTTTTTTTTTTTTTTTTTTTTTTTTTTTTTTTTTTTTTTTTTTTTTTTTTTTTTTTTTTTTTTTTTTTTTTTTTTTTTTTTTTTTTTTTTTTTTTTTTTTTTTTTTTTTTTTTTTTTTTTTTTTTTTTTTTTTTTTTTTTTTTTTTTTTTTTTTTTTTGTGGGCCTGGAGAGGGGCTCGACCTATTGTGAAGATCGACTACGGGTTTGTCACAATACCACATCTATTATGTACTCATACAGTTATACAGTTATAGGTCATGCGAGATGGGGCTCAGGCACGGCTGTACGCGTTGTAAGTGTGTACCCCCCTCCTATAGCTGGAAAGAGTAGTCCGACCGCTGGATGTGCTCTCTCCGGTTAGGGGGCTGAGATCTCGGTGACACCCACAGAATAAAGATAAAGAAAATGCTGCATGATTTCTGAACTCATATGCACAGTATGCATTTATATTTATGAGAGCTTGGTGAGATTTTTATCTCATAGTGTGTCTGTATGGTGTAGGTGACTTCGACATAGGTGAGGATGAGATCCCTCCACCTGAGGAGTGATGCAGTTGACGGAGGATGGTCGCGGGAGTGTGTTGGCGCAGTCGAGGTGCATTTTGACCAGTGGGACTCATGGTTAGGTGTTTTGTGGATTTTTGGGAATTGTCGGGCTAATGGTTGTATAGAAACATTTTAGGGTGTTTGGTTCTGATAGTTGATAGGTTTGAAGTTTTAAACGTTTTTGGAAACCTGTTTTGTAATCCGTTTTTAAAAGCTTTATTGGAATTGTCGGTGATTTAAACAGGAGGAAATGTATAGTTTTTAAACGGATCCACGCAGTTCGTTTTTATGAAAATATGTTTCGTTTTAATTTCGTTTCGAGTCGGTTTTGGTATGGTATTTCAGAAGACGTATGAGTATGGGGCGTTTGATGTTAAATTGTATTGTGATGGTGTGTGTAATGTTAGTGGTGATTGTAGAAGAAAATTGGTATGTTAAGTGGTTATACAGGGGGAAAAGAAAGGAGAACCAGAGAAAGGGAGAGCCGAGCTCTCTGGAAGAATTTCCAGAGAGCTTGGCGATCGATTTCCAGGGAGGGCGATCGATCGCCCCCTACTTGGTAACTTCTCTAGATTTTTCCAGAGAAGTTGCCGAACGATCACTGAGGTGATCGCTTGGCAGGAAGGTGGATCGCCAGAGGGGCGATCAGCCAGGCGATCAGTCGCCTGGCAGCGATCGCCATGGGCGATCGATCGCCGGTTTTAGGCGATCGATCGCCCCTCCATTTTGGCTGTCATTTGTCGATTTTGCCCCTCTTTCAGCCGATTGTTTCTGTTTTTAATTGGTCATTGTTTTAATTATTTTAACATTTTATTAAACTGATTGTTTTCAATTGTTTTAATTTGTTTTTAATAATTGATTTTAAATTTTGATTTAAGTGGTTTTAAAACATAGATTTCGATTTAGGTTCCGCTTAGAGTTTGTTTAAGGTAAAAAAAAAAAAAAAAAAAAAAAAAAAAAAAAAAAAAAAAAAAAAAAAAAAAAAAAAAAAAAAAAAAAAAAAAAAAAAAAAAAAAAAAAAAAAAAAAAAAAAAAAAAAAAAAAAAAAAAAAAAAAAAAAAAAAAAAAAAAAAAAAAAAAAAAAAAAAAAAAAAAAAAAAAAAAAAAAAAAAAAAAAAAAAAAAAAAAAAAAAAAAAAAAAAAAAAAAAAAAAAAAAAAAAAAAAAAAAAAAAAAAAAAAAAAAAAAAAAAAAAAAAAAAAAAAAAAAAAAAAAAAAAAAAAAAAAAAAAAAAAAAAAAAAAAAAAAAAAAAAAAAAAAAAAAAAAAAAAAAAAAAAAAAAAAAAAAAAAAAAAAAAAAAAAAAAAAAAAAAAAAAAAAAAAAAAAAAAAAAAAAAAAAAAAAAAAAAAAAAAAAAAAAAAAAAAAAAAAAAAAAAAAAAAAAAAAAAAAAAAAAAAAAAAAAAAAAAAAAAAAAAAAAAAAAAAAAAAAAAAAAAAAAAAAAAAAAAAAAAAAAAAAAAAAAAAAAAAAAAAAAAAAAAAAAAAAAAAAAAAAAAAAAAAAAAAAAAAAAAAAAAAAAAAAAAAAAAAAAAAAAAAAAAAAAAAAAAAAAAAAAAAAAAAAAAAAAAAAAAAAAAAAAAAAAAAAAAAAAAAAAAAAAAAAAAAAAAAAAAAAAAAAAAAAAAAAAAAAAAAAAAAAAAAAAAAAAAAAAAAAAAAAAAAAAAAAAAAAAAAAAAAAAAAAAAAAAAAAAAAAAAAAAAAAAAAAAAAAAAAAAAAAAAAAAAAAAAAAAAAAAAAAAAAAAAAAAAAAAAAAAAAAAAAAAAAAAAAAAAAAAAAAAAAAAAAAAAAAAAAAAAAAAAAAAAAAAAAAAAAAAAAAAAAAAAAAAAAAAAAAAAAAAAAAAAAAAAAAAAAAAAAAAAAAAAAAAAAAAAAAAAAAAAAAAAAAAAAAAAAAAAAAAAAAAAAAAAAAAAAAAAAAAAAAAAAAAAAAAAAAAAAAAAAAAAAAAAAAAAAAAAAAAAAAAAAAAAAAAAAAAAAAAAAAAAAAAAAAAAAAAAAAAAAAAAAAAAAAAAAAAAAAAAAAAAAAAAAAAAAAAAAAAAAAAAAAAAAAAAAAAAAAAAAAAAAAAAAAAAAAAAAAAAAAAAAAAAAAAAAAAAAAAAAAAAAAAAAAAAAAAAAAAAAAAAAAAAAAAAAAAAAAAAAAAAAAAAAAAAAAAAAAAAAAAAAAAAAAAAAAAAAAAAAAAAAAAAAAAAAAAAAAAAAAAAAAAAAAAAAAAAAAAAAAAAAAAAAAAAAAAAAAAAAAAAAAAAAAAAAAAAAAAAAAAAAAAAAAAAAAAAAAAAAAAAAAAAAAAAAAAAAAAAAAAAAAAAAAAAAAAAAAAAAAAAAAAAAAAAAAAAAAAAAAAAAAAAAAAAAAAAAAAAAAAAAAAAAAAAAAAAAAAAAAAAAAAAAAAAAAAAAAAAAAAAAAAAAAAAAAAAAAAAAAAAAAAAAAAAAAAAAAAAAAAAAAAAAAAAAAAAAAAAAAAAAAAAAAAAAAAAAAAAAAAAAAAAAAAAAAAAAAAAAAAAAAAAAAAAAAAAAAAAAAAAAAAAAAAAAAAAAAAAAAAAAAAAAAAAAAAAAAAAAAAAAAAAAAAAAAAAAAAAAAAAAAAAAAAAAAAAAAAAAAAAAAAAATTATCAATTCTTAAAACATAGAATTCTCATAGACATTTCATCAAACAAGTGATGTGCACAGTTATAAAACTTCGTTCACAATTGTTTTTGTATCCCAAACCAATCTCAGCAATCAAAATCAAACAATGCAGCTCAAATTCGACAAAGTAAGCAAAAAAAATTTCATTTTAGTACCAAATAAATTTCATATAATATTCAATTAAATTATCAAATTGCGGAAGAAAATAGTACCTGGTCAGATGGCTGAGATTTACTGAGCTTCGATGGAGGATTCGGATGTCGAAATTGTGGGGCGATTGACAGGAGGTGCTGCGAAGATTGACGTGAGCTTTGGCGGTTTTCGGCATTGAGTTTCGTCGTTGGTAGCTTTTAGTTAAAGGGGCGATTGATCGGGAGGGAGGTTGCTGTCTTTCTGACCTAAAAGTCTAAAATCCAATTTAATACCGACAGCCGATCAATCGCCCCACGTGGGCGAGTGATCAACTATCGCTCGATTTTCATTCTCAGCGACAGCCGATCAATCGCCCCAATGCTCTATTGATCGACTATGGTTTTTAAGCTACATTTATTTATAAAAAAATAAATATCTCAAAAATATAATCTTCATTATAAATTTGACATTTGCATCACTACAAATTAAACACATCACTACTAGGTTGGCACCCATCTAATTGTCAATAATGTGCAAAATGTCAAAAAAAATTACAAAATGAAAAAATACTTCAAAATTTAAATTACAATGCTAATCTTCTTCAACGTCCAAATTTTTAAAGTCTTCGAGTATTTCGTCCTCTTGTTGTTGGTTTCTCGTAATGGCGTCATTTCAATCCTTCATGCAAATGAGTACCTTTACGAGATCGGGTGCAAGTCGTCCTCGGCATTCATCGTAGACACGTTCACCTGTACTAAAAGCAGACTCTGATGCTACGGTAAAGACCGAAAATGTTAATAGATCACGTGCCATTATGGACAGAATAGGATATGTGGTGGAAAACATTTTCTACCAATTTAAAATATCAAAATTTTCTTCGCAAGAAAATTGATATCGAGTGTCAAAATAAATTTCTAATTCATTTCGCATAGAACTAGAGTAAACATCCGTATCTAATTGATTCCAAAAATCAGGAATACCAAATTGTGAACCTACAATATTTCCACCACCACTACTTGAACTAGCATGTGAAGAAACACGTGAACGACTAACATTCGAATATTTAGATTCATAAGAAGAATATAAACTAGTAATTCCATGTATTATTTGATCCATAGAAAATAAAGGAGGAGTTTGTAAATTATTAGAAATTTTATTAACAATGAGACATACTCTTCTTAACTTATATCTAGGATCTACTATACATGCATAAGAAAAAATAGAAGGAATGTCAAGCCAATATTTTTTAATTTTGTTTCCATTTTATTAAGTATATTTCTAAATTCATTTATATGTCGATATTGTGCAAAATTACCTGTTAAGTTTATAAAAATTGGGAGAATAAGATGAGAAGTGAGATAATAAATCCCCGAACATTCATTTGTAGTATCATAAAATGGTTTTAAAAAATCAAAAAATATATTAGCTATGTCGGAACTAGATTTATCAAAATTAATACTTTGAGTTTTCTCACTAATAAAAGCACAAATAACTTGCCAATATGGCCTAGCATTTTCTAACATTAAATAAGTAGAATTCCACTTATTATCTACATCGATTTTTAATTTTCGTGGTTTAAGTTGGGCGGCTTTACAAAAATCTCTATATTCTTGTTGTCTCGAATTAGATCCAATTATATAAGAAATTACAGATCTAATTGATTCAATATGAAGTGAAATATATGTCATACCATCTTTAACGACTAAATTTAAAATATGACAAACACATCTCATATAGAAAAGAGAATCGTGAGTAGTATCTAATTGAAAATTATTTTTAAAATAAGAAATAACAGCATCGTTGGCACTAGCATTATCAGTATTATGCTAAATATTCTATCTCGAATTGAATATTCTTGTAATATCGTAACAATATATCTATAAATTGTAATACCAATGTGGGGATATTCACAATTACGAAATCCTAAAATTCTTTTATTTAATTGTCAAAAGTCATCAATAAAATGAGAAGTTACAACTACATAACCTATAGAATTACGTGCACTCCATAAATCAGACGTGATACAAATAGACATTGAAGGGACACTTAAAAAAAATGAAATTAGTTTATTTGTCATATTATTAAATATTTTAATAATATCAATTCTAGTTGTACTTCTAGGAACACGTTTAAAATTAAGAGTAGCATATTCTTTCATAAAATTTTCAACTTCAACATTATCGGTGAACGCTAAAGGCAACTCATACTATACTACAAGTTTTGTTATTCTTTCTCTCATTTTATTTTACAAATACAAAAAAGTGCCACTACCACTAGCATTTAATAATCTTTGTGTAGGATCTCTAACTTGCTCGTTTAAGTGGTACTTTTAATAATGTCTATTTAGTGAGGTAGTTGAACTACCGGAAACATATGCATAATTTTTAATACAATATTTACATTGAACACTAGATTCTACTTTTCCACCGATTTTAATATCTTTCATTACAAAATATTTCCATACTTCAGACGTTTTGTTTTTTTTTTTTTTTTTTTTTTTTTGAGGTGATGAAGTGGATGTGGATGCTTGTGCAGATGATTGCCCTATTGAAAATGTAGGATTTATTTTCCTAATTTTTTCAATATCATCATCAATATTATAATCACATGGATCCATAATTAAAAATAAAATTTTTAAATAAATTTCAAATAAAAAAATGATACCACAAAACCAATGTCCAACAAAAACTTGTGTATGGTGTGAATTGATCAACTCACGTATACGAAACCTACAAAAAAAATTAATGTAAAATTTTTTTGTTAATATAACTATAAATATAATTAAAAATTATGTAAATATATGTAAAAAAAAACTAAATTTTACCTTGTTGAAGCAAATTGAAGAATGAATTAGAGCACCGAATGGATTGAGAGCAATTTGAGTACAAATTGATTGAGAGCAATCTAAGGATTAAATGAATTGAATTGAGAGAGATTGGGGTGAAAAAAAATTAAGGGTAGAGGAAGAATTTATAGAAAAAATGGAGTAAAAGGGGAGAGAAAGGCCGAAAGTCTTTTTGCTCTGATGAGAGCAGAGCAACGGTCACAAGACCGTTGCTGAGAATCTCAGCAACTCAGCCTGAGATTGCTCAAAAGCTCTCAGACCAACGGTCTTGTTACCGTTGCATTGCTGAGAATCGTGGGCTTCTTAGCAACGGTCATCAGACCGTTGTTTGAGAGACACTAAGAGAGCAAGAAAGAAGAGGGCACTCTGGCAGCCTGCAGGAGAGGAGACTGGAAAGACAAAATCGAGGTGAAGGGGAACTGCTGAAGCTGAATTAAAGGGCAGACGCAGAACTCTGAAGTTGAAGATTTGAAGATGGTCGTACTTGTTGTCGTCGGTCAATGTCGATGGAAGACGAAGACGGGCTGTCCATGTCCGTTGTCGAGGCGTCGGAGAGGGCCCTGAGCTGGGCGCAGGAGAGGGCCCCGACCTGGGAATCAAAGAGGGCATTGGAGTTGGGCTTGATCGAGGCATCGGAGAGTAGGAGACTACCGATTGTCGGGCGTAAGAGAGTTCTCAGGGCCCCAAACAGGGTTGACGAGCCAACTCGCGAGCAGGCTCATTGAGCCCGGTCATCGACAAGCTCGCGAGCCCAGATGGTCGAGCTTGACTCGACCCGTCTATGTGACTCGAGCCAAGCTCAGCCTGCTACAGTGTAGCACCCAGCACTATTGACTCGGTTTATTTTAACGATTAATGGTGTACATTTTATGGAAGAAATTGTGAGAAATAGTGGTTAGGTTAAAGTGTGACTAGGCAAAGGCATATGTGTAATTTATGGGGGAGATGTTATAAATGAAGGGTTTAATGAGGTTTAGCCGCCACCTTATTCCTCTCTCCCTTTTCGGCTCTCAGCTCAACAGACATTCCCTCGGCAATTCTCTAGCGATTACCTCTCCGATTTCCTTCAACCAAGGTGAGTTGCATTTAATCTTGTTTGCGGTTTTTTTTGTAGCTAGGAACAAGAGAGGATTTAGTGGTATGTTGGGGAGGGTGGATGCGCAGGGCAGTTTCGGTCCTGGTGAATCACGACCAAGCCAACGGCATTATGGTTTCACGGTCCTGACCTTTTAGTTAGTAGACATCTTAAGGAATCTATAATAGTTTGAGTCATCCAAAACAGACAAGTGTTGAATCTGTTAAACAATATGAGAGTTAGACCAAAACTAGGAAATCCCGAGTTTAGTTAGTTTAGAATGAACCGTTAGTCTTTTTTAGAAAGTCTGATGAATGAAGTTTAGTGAAGATTTAATTAATACTCTGTTTATGGTTTTAGGTTTGAGCAAACTCCCGAAGTAGCTTGCAACCAAGCATTTCCAGAAAGCCAGGTAAATAGAGTATGTGTGTGTCTTCGGGCCTACATCACAAAACAGTGGGGTTTATGTGTGTTTTGTATGTTTTCAGTATGACATGTATCATGTTTTTGAAAGAATCCGAAAATGATTTACATAAATGACAGCATGGTAAGGCATGAACAGAATGAATCAGTTTAGCTATTAAGGGAACTAATCCGCCCCTTAATCGAGTAGAGGATGTAGACTTTGGAAAAATTGATTCACTTCCCATCAAACAGAGGGATCAGATCAGCTATTAAGAGAACTAATCCGCCCCTTAATCGAGTAGAGGATGTAAACTTTGGGAAGATTGATCCACTTCCCATCGTACCGAGGGATCAACTGAGAACGAATACGAATACAACTGAGTTGTAAAAGTAAAAACTGCATGAATAGGATTTATGATTCAGCATTGCATTTCATTATTTCTCTACTTACTTAGTATTAAGCTAATAGATGAGTTTTGTGATGTAGGTGAAGAAGAGACTACTGGTGTGTTCTCTGATCTTGTTGAAGATTAGAAGCGGTTGCAGGAGTGCATCCAAGCTACGACTTGACAACTGATGGGGCGATTTAACTAATGGCAGTATGTGTGAAATTTAGTGGACAATTGTCTAGTTAAATTATGCTGAGGATTTTAGTAATAGTGTTAGTTTTAATGTTTTGAAACGCTTTTGAAGTTATTTTGATATTGGGATATAATTGGTTTTAATCGTAGTTTTCTTTGTGGATTTGACTGAGTTTTAAATTATTGTTGTTTCTACTGGAAGTCTGGATTTGACCGAGTTTTTTGGCTAGTAATGACTGTTAATGTTTTGATTTTGGATTGAAAACTCTCTGGGAATGGTGCTTGTGTCCTATCAAAAGAAGTATTTTGTGTGGAGATCGCCAGGCAATGTGTTTTGTCTAAGTCTGGATTTAGAGTTGCGTGGACAAATACATCGTCCAAGGTAGTCGTCCATTTTGTGGACAAGAATAGTTGTCCAAATTGTAGGTGAAAGTAAGTAGTCACGTGGACCATGGACGATAAAGTCACGAGGTTCGCGGACGACAAACTTAAGTAAGTCTATGGACGATGCTCCGTGGACGATGAGTTTATGTAACCCCGTGGATGAGTAAGTCACGTGGACCGTGGACGACAAAGTCACGTGTTCCGTGGACAATAAAATTAAGTGAGTCTCTGGACGATAATCCATAGGCAAAATCCATGGAGCGGTGGACGATGCGAATACAGTCGTCCAGAGTCACTTATCCGGAGTTCGTCGTCCAGAGCCGTAGACGGGCATGTTGTCCAAGGTCGGAGTCGACAAACTCTGTAGGCGCTAGATTGACAATAACGTCGAGCTGGCTGTAGATGTCTCAGAGAAGTTTCGAACGTTTTTCCTTATTGTCTTATTTAAACTGTAAGAATTCTCTAGTCTGTTTTCGTAAAGACCCTATTTTACACAAATGTTTTTTCGATACAAGTTTGATGTTTTTTTTAAATAATGTCGAATTTGGACCGAAGAAAGTGAAGTTTTAAAAATTTTCCCTGAATTTATTAGTTCTGTTAAGTGTTATGAGTAGCGAACCGGGTTTATTAATTCGGAGCGTTACATACAGTAACGAGCCGAGCGAGCGGGCTAGAAGTTATACACTTAAAGGGATTATTCGGCGCTCTTAGTGAAGACTTGCAAATTATTGTAGTTTTTTGTGATGGTTGTTGCTATATTTCTCACAAAATATTTCATGAAAAGACGAATCACATTGATATTTAGTATCATTTTGTTTGTGTGATAATTGCTCGTGGTGATTTCTTGTAATTAGAGTTGGTGCCAAGATAATTTTGTTGATATGATGGCCAAGTCACCTCTTGTACTCAAGTTTACACCACTTGTACTCAATTAACTTTACTTCCTCCGCCAACTCGTAATGTTTGAACATCGCTAATATTAGGTGTTAAAATTTTCTTTTAGAGCTTTGAGAAAAATACAGATAAATTTTTTGTTGAAAATGGAAGATTTATCCAAGTTCTTAAGACATATTTTATATCCCACCCAAGTTTGATATTCATTGATTATTGTCATTATTTGTTCTCGGATTTTATCATAAAAAGCATCATGCTACCATGGAGAGGGACCTCCTGTCAATTAATCTTAAAAATGTGAGATTGTGCATTATCTTGCTCTGAGTTAGACTCTCATAATGTGTCACAATTTTGAATAATTTTTGCTCCAAACAAGACTTGTCGACGCAAAACGACTTGATTTTCATGTTTATATTTATCTTCAAGGTGGCAATTCTAGTAAAAAGACATTTTTTCATATTTTTTTCACTAGTAAGATAAAGGAACAAGACACCATTTTCCAAGGCTATAGTAAAAACGTCGGTAAGGAAGGCCATTAGATCTCCACGTCATATGTTGTCTTTTTGTTTCAAGGGTAAAAGACTTGATCAAATCCTATACTAGTTTCACAACAAAAAGAAGAATCCAAGTGAAATTCTAAACGGCGCTTAGCAAAAGTATCTTAGAAACAAAATTACTGTAATGTAAAATCAAGGTCCAAATGGGTATTGTTAGATGGGTGGGGGGGGGGGGGGGGGGAGGGAGAGAGAGAGAGAGAGAGGAGAGAGAGAGAGAGAGAGAGAGAGGAGAGAGGAGAGAGAGAGAGAGAGAGGAGAGAGAGAGAGAGAGAGAGAGAGGAGAGAGAGAGAGAGAGAGAGAGAGAGGAGAGAGAGAGAGAGAGGAGAGAGAGAGAGAGAGAGAGAGAGAGAGGAGAGAGAGAGAGAGAGGAGAGAGAGAGAGAGGAGAGAGAGAGAGAGAGGAGAGAGAGAGAGGAGAGAGAGAGAGAGAGAGAGGAGAGAGAGAGAGGAGAGAGAGAGAGGAGAGAGAGAGAGAGAGAGAGGAGAGAGAGAGAGAGGAGAGAGAGAGAGAGAGAGGAGAGAGAGAGAGGAGAGAGAGAGAGGAGAGAGAGAGAGAGGAGAGAGAGAGAGGAGAGAGAGAGAGAGAGGAGAGAGAGAGAGGAGAGAGAGAGAGAGAGGAGAGAGAGAGAGAGAGAGAGAGGAGAGAGAGAGAGGAGAGAGAGAGAGGAGAGAGAGAGAGGAGAGAGAGAGAGAGGAGAGAGAGAGAGAGAGGAGAGAGAGAGAGAGAGGAGAGAGAGAGAGAGAGAGAGAGGGGAGAGAGAGGTAATAGGAATCTAAAGAGAATGGGTCCAGTAAAAGGAGGGGCAGGGTTTGCCACCAAACCCACCAACAAGTATCATGAATGAAGACGAAGCTCTTTCAAATCAACCATATATCCCTTTCCTTCTCCCTCCCTTCCATCAGCAGCCTCATCCACTCCCTGTTCATCTCAAAAAGAAAGAGAGCTCAAAAGGGTTTTTGAAAGCTCCAACCAAAGCTGTTTTCATTTGCCCTACTTGGAGCTGTTTTATTTTGTCTTCGTGCCATCAAATATTACATCTCATCTTATTCTCACTGTGTCTCTCTCTCTTCTCCCACCTCTATCTCTCTCTCTCTCTTCATTTTTGTCCTTTTCTAATTCCTGTTTCAAGATTCGTAATCGGTGAACAGTGTCTTTATGGCATGTAAACAAAACATGTGATGACTCGTATAAATCTATGCAATGGTGAGTTTGGAAATGTTCGAGAAATATCTTCCGTTAAGCATTTGAGTCGTGTCTGATTGAGAGACTTATCACATCTGATCAAATGTTGCAAACAACTTACCTTTCTCCCTGTCTGTTACCATTATTTTTTGTTGCGACCCGAAGAAAGAACTGTGACGGAAATACCAGGAAGAAAGTCTTACCATTGAGAGGATCTGACTACCCGACTCAAAGTAATTCAAGTAGTGGTACCGAAAGTCTTATTGAATCATACTCGATGAGTCATCTTCACATAAATTATCAAGAGATAATTAATGGTATAATTTGTCCGGTTTTATGAACCTTAGAAAATGACTTTTATTTTTCGAGAAAATCAAAGATTTATCCATACTTCAAACTTGTCATTTGATTTAGCTGATGATCACATGTATATTGAAAACTTACCTTCTTCCCACTGGTACTATATATTTTTGTCACGACTGAGAGAGGGCACAGTGACGAAAATATCCAGAGAAGAGTTTGACCCTCAAGAGAACCCGGTTGCCTGATATGAGATAATTCCAGTAGCCGTTAAGCAAAAGTTTTGTTCAATCATATTCGATGCATCATTCTCACGTAAATTTCAACTGATAATTAATGGTATCAGATATCTGGTTCTATGAACCTCTAAGAATAACTTTTTTTCTCCTAGAATAAAACATTGTTTGCATATTTCAACTTGTCATCTGATTTGCCTGATGATCAAAAGTGTCCTAAATTCAAATAGATAACATAAAATATTATGGTATTAACCTAGAACAATTTAAATGGGTGTAATACTAAGTTTACTTTTTAGTTTTACACTCTAATTTTATCTTTTGACATGATGGTTAGGTGTCTATTAATTAGTGTTTTGATTAAAATAAATTATAAATAATTAAAATAAAATATTAAATACATCAATTAATGTGCATTACAATAGGAATAGAATATAAAATTAGATAATAAATATAATATTACTCAATTTAAATATACAATAAAATCTATTATATTAGACAGACTACAAAAAGTTTAGTTCTTAGTATATTAAAAATCATTTTTAAAACTTTAAAATTTATAATATGTCACATAGACATTAACACAGATTTGAAGTCTTGGAAAAGCCAAAATCAATATTTATGAATCAATTGCACACCCTCCTTGGACTTTGTTATCAGTGCCTCCATTAGTAAGTACAACCCTCATCCTTTCAACCTTTTTTTTATTAAAAATGAATTGATTATTGCTTTCCCAAGAAAATTCATGAGATCATATCTTTTACTAACAAAATAAATGAATTCTACTCTGGGAGGAATATATTCTATTATTTCTAAGATCTAGGAGTGTACATAGAATGTAAATAATAATAAGAATTTTAGTTTTTTTAGTAGCATTCAATACAATTTGTGGGTCCAATTTTCTTAGTTTAATGAAGATGTCAACCATATACAATGAAACATTTAAAAAATTTTAAATGATATAACGACGGATTGATAATTAATACTTTTGTAACGAACTCTCTTTTCCAGTAAGATATTGTCCGCTTTGTAACGATCTAGGATTTGTCTATACTTGGCTTCGGGATTTTCTTATTTTCGGGTTTAGATTCCCAAAGGTTTTCCCCGCAATCGTACTCACAGATTTATTTTCAACGAGTACTTCCCAAGTAGTCACCCAATTTGGTACTGTTCTCGCTCAAGTACTCTTAACTTCGGAGTTTTTATGGGATCCAGTGCAATTGTGCTACAAAACGCGTCTTACTTTCTAAGTGAGACATCCTTTATATATGTTTCATTTCCATCTTCCCCCAAACAATGTGGGATTGCACCCGACCCCCTTTCGAGTCGTCACAATCACCCCTCCTTTTGGGGGCTCGACGTCCTCGTCGGCCACATTTCTGATTAGGTAGAGGCTCTGGTATCATTTGTAACAACCCCGCTTTTTCAGTAAAATATTGTCTGCTTTGTAACAATCCAGGATTTGCCTATACTCGGGCTTAGATCCCCGAGGTTTGCCTGACAATCGTACTCACGGATTTTTTTTCAACGAGAACTTCCAAGGGATCACCCGACTTAGTACTGCTCTCGCCTGAGTACTCTTAACTTCGGAGTTCTAATGGAATCCGATGCAATTGTACTACAAAAAGCATCTTACTTTCTCGGGGACGCATCTTTTATATATGTTTCATTTTCACCTTCCTCCCAAACGATGTGGAATTGCGTCTGACTCCCCTTTCTGGTCGTCACAACATTTGTAAGAATAAAATGAGTTTTACCCCTTACTTTTATATTTTAATTCTACCACGTAACGTGATGTTTATGTGTCATTCATTAATTGACGTAATAATTAAAATAAGATTAATGCTACGTATACTATTTTATTTTACTTTGTTAAAAAACTTGTTGACGTGTCAAACAATTATTGGTGCAATTAAAGTGAATAAATGTAATAAATTATTTTTTTATAATTTATTACATTAATTACACCAATAATTATTTGATACGTCAGTAAATTTTTTAACAGAGTAAAATAAGAAAAATAATATTACGTTTACTCTTTTAAAATACTCACATGTCAAACAATGATTGGTGTAATTAATATGATAAATTAATTTTTTATAATTTTTTACATTAATTACACCTATCATTTGATAAGTCAACAAATATTTTAAAAGAGTAGAATAATAAAGTAAACGTATAATTACTTAAATAAAAGAGTACATGTATCATTACTCTTAAAATAAACTATAAATTGTTCAAATATTATACTAATTATAATGTTCTCGGCGCAGCATTATTTTATTTTAATCACCAAATTACACATGCATTTCGTATTTTATTTTAACATTTTATATTCATTTTGTTGTAAGTTTAATAGATCAAAATTTTAGATTTGGGAAAAGTATTTAGTTTTACTTTTATTTTTATAATATTTTGAAAAAAGAAACCAAATTAAATTTTGGGGAAAAAGAAGATATTAATTGAGAGTGATGCATGAACAACTGGTCCACATATGTTTTTATTATTCAAATCTTTCAGTCGTGGCAATGCTTAGCTTCTCAAGAACAGTAGTGGCCCATTATTTAATCTCGACCGTCCATTCACCACGTCATCACAACTTCTTTTTTAAAAAATAAAAAATTACAATATATTAGTGATAAGATTCTAGGTTACATTCGCATTCCAATTAAATGTATTTTAATCTTTATTTTTAAATTCAAAAACTCGTGAAAAAATAAGAAATATAACAACATTATTTGATTTTCTTTATTTTTCTAGAAAATGTATTTTATTTTTTACGTTACGATCGATGGTATTTTTTGTAGAAAGTTTTTTCCGTTTAATTTTCTCTGTCGTAAAAAGTGAGTGAAAAATCTCTTACTAAATATTTTTTTTCAGAATTATTATCTATTAAAATATCATAATTCTATTTTTTTATAGTGATATATTTCTGGGTTCGGTATCCTTGATTTTTTTAATTTAGATTTTCACGTGAAATTCTCTATATTTATTTTTATTATTATTTCATTTATTTGCATCCATTATATTTTAATGGAACCAGAAAATATTCTAGATAAATTTCCGTACGCATCTGATGTCATTTTTCCTACAGCTCCGTTATTTTTTTAAACGAGCCCTTGTTCATTAAAAAATATATTAATTTTTAATTGTCAATTTCGATTGAAAATCAGTGAAACATAGCAAGGATTACTTAATTAGAAATTGAAATGAAATTGACGCGGTACCAATAATAGATGTGACCCACCACCTCCAGCAAACACAAGCCATCTCTGATTTACGAAACTTGCCAGCTTCTTTTCAAAGCAACATTATCCACGTTCATAAATGTCACTGCACATGATTTAGTTGTTTTATTTAAGATTTCTAAGCCACTATGAATATAGGATACATAAACCCATCCAACCAAAAGGGATAAAAATGATTAATTTTGAACATAAAATGTGCGTGAGAGAATCTCTCGGATTTATGTTTGACTGAACAGTCACATGTTATTCACAGGTTAAATGTAACGATTTCTATTAACATCAAAGTCCACTTCGCTAACAAGTTTAAATTTAAGTTTAATTGTATCCAAGAAAAATTAAATTATCATTTGTACCGACCACGGGGCCGCCAGCGGGCAGGGCCAACCCACTGCTAGGAGGCCTAGGTTAAACCCATACTAAATGTCAAAAGTTCATTGCCGGACCACCGGAGACCCGTTGGACAAAGCCGACGGCCAGATTGCTGGCATAAAAGTTGTTACGTTGAAAGTAACAAAACTCTTATGTTGAAAGTCTAAGATGAATTTTAATAATAATAAAAAAAAGTAAATATCTGTATAAACTTTGAAGTATGAAATTTTTTTTAATTGATATTTTGAATTTTTAATTTCGTCAATTGACACTTCATAATTCAATCAGTATCAACGAACACCCTTGCCGTTAGGGAATCCGTTAAAGCACACGCGTGTCTTGCAAAGACTACCCATGTTCACCATGTTACTCCTCTTCCTCAATTCCAAAATTCTTCCTTTCCATTCACCATCTACACGGACCAACAATGTTTCTGTCTCACCCAAATCGCAAACCCATTTACAACTAGACCGGCCCATTTCAGAGAAATGCTTATATCTGCTTGAGAAACAAGAGCAAGCGTAGGGGTACCCTACGATACGGGTGCCTCGAAATCGCGATTTGCCGAGAGTTGATCCGTTTCAGTTTCCCTAATTGCCGGCTAATGCTAATGTGCTTCTGCTAGAGCTGATACCTCTCTTTGATATTCCTAAACTGCTACTTCTTCGGGAGATTGTTTGTTCTTGTCCCAAACGTGGTTGAACGCAATTAAGTTTCTGCGTTTTTTGGTGTAAGGCGTTCTCAGATTTAGCAATGTCTTTCAATGATGTAATCTTTCTTGATGTGTGAGGTGTATAAACTTCCCGAGGAAAATGACATTATTCATTATCAACCAATTGATAAAAGGCCCGAGAATGTAGTATATGTGACAAATATATTATATTTATTGACATTGTAAAAGGAGTGTTAACATGAAATATAATTAAATGAATAACTCATGTACACAATACAATGGTACATGAAATGAATATAACCTGACATAGTTAGCATGTTTTGTGTGCATAGTTAGATCAATATATCTGTGTAGGTGGATGAATATTAGATTTTATCTTTGGTTTAAAAGCAATTGAGGATTTAGACATTTGCACTGAGTCTAAATCTCACGGATACTTGTTGATTATTTAAACGCTCGATGAGATTAAGAATGAGAAGTTAAGTGGACGTGGATAATTACATTTAAGGTTAGATTTGCATGAGATAAGTTGCACATTAGAATATATCATTCATGAGTCCATTGATGGTGATAATTAGGCTATAATCTCTAATATCATTCATAAGTGTAACGTCCTCCGTCCTAGTAGTACAAAAATTGTATGTTTTGATATAAAATTAGCATTGTTTTAATTTTAAAATTAGCTCAAAACGCGTTGTACTAAGTAGGTAGGAGAACTGTATTTATAAACCAATTGCATTTTCCATTATCTCAAACAATGTGAGATTGTGCACCCTCACACTAAGTCTTTCTTTTCTACACATGACGGACTCTCATAATCTTCCACCCACCCCGCTCCCCGCTCCCCTCTCCCCTCTCCCCGCTCCTCGGGGGGCTTGATGTTCCTATCAGCCACACTTCCAGTTGGGATTTAGCTTCGATACTATTTGTAATGTCTCATGTTCTCATAGTATAAAATTGTCTGCTTTTGGCCGAATTTCGCATGATTTTATTTTTGAAGTTAGCCAAAAATGCATTGTAGTACGTAAGAAGAAGAACTCTATTTATAAATCATGCATTCTCCACTATTCCAAACTATGTTGGACTTTGCACATTCACACGATAGGCTATCACAGTGTTCATATATATGCATTATACATTTCTTACACATAGAAAAGTGTAGTACATATTATTAGTTTTAAACATTGGTTAGAAATGTCAAGAGATTAATGTCTCGTATAGAGTGTGGAACGTTTGTGTACATGAATGGTTGATTGATTTTAAGAAAAAGATTAAAGTTGTGAATATTAATTAAGTAAAAACTAATACATGATTTGATATGATATTGACTTAATTTAGTCGATCATTATATTAAGATTTTTTTTAACTCTATAAAAGCTCATTGTGTGATTGCCTCCAATCTTATAGGTACGAGTGGTAATATAGATGTAACGACCCCGTTTCCCAACAAGACATTGTCTGCTCTGGGGATTGGGTCGTAGCACAATATCCTCCCCTCACGGCTTTGTTTGGCTAGAACTTCCCGGAAGGTCACCCAACCTGGAATTGCTCTCGCCGAAACACTTTTAACTTCTGAGTTCTTATGGGATCCGTTGTCAATCGTGCTCCAAAACGCGTCTTGCTATCTTGGGAGGGATCTCTTACATATGTTTCATTTCAACATACTTCCCCAAGCGATGTGGGATTGTGACGACCCCCTTTTTACGACCTGTCACCTTCCGGTTCGCCCGCGCAGACGTAGCGCCATCCGGGTTCC
Organism: Begonia masoniana; assembly: GCA_022432975.1. Taxonomy (NCBI): domain Eukaryota; kingdom Viridiplantae; phylum Streptophyta; class Magnoliopsida; order Cucurbitales; family Begoniaceae; genus Begonia; species Begonia masoniana. The sequence goes on from CM039507.1 coordinate 36,332,804, forward strand.
GGTTCGTGCAGCCATCGTACCCATACGTGCACATTCGAGTCATCACAATCACCCCCTCTCGGGGGCCCAACGTCATCGTTGGCCACATTTCCGGTTGGGTACAGGCTCTGATACCATTTGGAACGACCCTGTTTCTCAGCAAAATATTGTCCGCTCTGGGGATTGGGCCGTAGCATAATATCCTCCCCTCACGGCTTTGTTTGGCGAGAACTTCCTGGAAGATCACCCAACTTGGAATTGCTTTCGTCAAAGCACTTTTAACTTTGGAGTTCTTACGGGATCCGTTGCCAATCGTGCTCCAAAACGCATCTTGCTATCTTGAGAGGGATCTCTTACATATGTTTCATTTCCACATACTTCCCCAAGCGATGTGGGATTGTGACGACCCCCTCTTTACGACCTGTCACCTTCCGGTTCGTCCGCGCGGACGTAGCGCCATCCGGGTTCCGGTTCGTGCAGCCATCGTACCCATACGTGCACATTCGAGTCATCACAATAGATGTTAAAAGTAAATAAAAAATGGACAGAAGATGTTTGCACAATACATGATTAGAATATTGTAATTTGTCCTTTATATGGCTCATGCCTATAATTTAAATTGGTTCAAGTATTTTAACATGTAAAGATTTGTAAATTAACAATAAATAATTAATAAATAATAAAATGACCATGTGTTTTATTATTTTTGTTCATTTACATATTTTTGGTCCTTATAATGGATTGAATGTTTCAATTTGAGTCTCAAATTCTAATCAAGGATACTATGAAAGTTTGAGGTTTCATACATTCTATGTGATCGCTCTACGTCCCACTCCAGGAATTCTTAATTTAGGTCTCGATGATGCATGATAGCCGTTAACATAAAATGTACTATATAGTATGAAAATTAGTTTGGACCTATGGACTTAAATATTTGGCCCAAGGGATTTCTTTTGGGCTTCCAAAACATTCTCTAACTAAAAAAAAAACATGAGACAAGTTCAAATAATATTTCAATTATAAATACAATGAGATTACAAGTAATTCTTCTCAAAACTAATTTAGAAAATTAAGATGGAACCATCACATTTTCTTCTTTTATTATTGATTTAATACATATATAAATTTACATCGTCAATGAAAATAATCTCAAGCAAATTAGAGGCTTATGATTGAATTGTTAGATGTAAAATATGATGTCAACTACGATGTATTATTTATCTGTTGATCTTTTATGTGTCAATAACATCTCGAATGTAGTTCAATAAGACTTCCATTATGGACTATTCAAATATCTTGGGTGTGACAATTATCTTCAACGTATACAACATCTGTTTCGCATGTTTTCGACGGTTCTCACGTGAAGTTCCCCAATGTTTTTCTACCTTTATGGAATCCAAGTTGATTTAATAAGTCCATGCATGGGAGACAAGTAAATTGTTGAAGGAAGCTTAAAATGTTAGTAATGAGTATGTTAGTTCTAAAAGGATTAAGAATGCATGACATGATCATTAGGGTTAGTAATGGAAGATTATAATTGTAGTCAAATACAATGAAGCAAGCTTTTGTCTTTATTCCTGAAACGAGAAAAACGAAGAGCAGACCCATTCGAGGAAATCCATGAATGTGTTTGACGGATGAGTTAAAGCGAATTATTCGGTCCATTGTTTAAGGCTTGTATTAAGGTTGTCTTGTTAGGATAAATTAATCATTAAACAAATGCTTTATTACAATTACTTGATACTTAACCATCCCTTTGATGGCGGATAGAGAGAGAGGAGAGAGAGAGAGAGAGAGTTGGGTTGAGACCCAAGAGAGCTTGATCATCGCCGGCCATTTTCTCTTCTTTTTTCAAGTGTCAACTTAGACGTCTCTCTCTCTCTCTCTCTCTCTCTCTCTCTCTCTCTCTCTCTCTCTAGTCTTTACCAAACCTTTCTTCGTTTCCCATTACCTTGCCCTAGAAGTTAGGCACTTGAAGCATGCTAGAAATGAGTTTCAGGGTTTAAGTTTAATCTTCATGCTTAGAAAATAACGATAAGCTAAGTTAAGCAAATCTAAACACTCTCATTTTTCCAACCTAATGCAGGAGCAGAACTACTAGAATTCAAACTATCTATTTTTCGCTTCTTTTGGTGATTTCCAACTGATTTGATGAAATTTTTAGATACTAATTTTTAATTTAATTAATTACTACATTTCATCAAAAACATATATCAATTCATCACAAATGACATGAGGTTTTTAGCTCTTTTCTTAATTACAAAATAATAGTAATAATAATAATAATAGTTAGAGTTCACTTATCTGAATATTTTTTTAGGTCGAACGGAAAAACTTCATTATAGATTTTTTTTATGAAATTCGTATATAAGTAAAGACTATTAGAGTTTGGTGACCTGAATTTATTTGAGTCGGATCAATAGACTTGCATTATAGATCTTATTTAAGTTTTGTTTTATTTTTTAAATACATATAATATTGAGTCGCAAAAACTCGTGTAATAATAATATTTGACAATTGTGTGTTTTTTTACATAGAAATTTTTTTAAAAAAATAAAATGAAACAAAACAAAATATGTACAAAGGTGTTTTGTACTTGAGATGTCACACTTCATCTTTTTATTTTGATTAAAGAAAACACTAATTATGAATTCTCAGTCAAAGGTCAACAAAGCAAATAGGAAATTATAGTACATTAGTATTAGTCAATCAAAGCAATCAACGTCCCCTTCTTTTGGACTTAATACAACCTTTCCGTAGAATAAATAATAGTTATTCAATAGTTTGAGTAGTCTAATAAATACCATTAGTAATATTTTGAGTGATTTCTAATAGTTTAGAGTAATATTTTAAAGACTTTTAACTTAAACTTTGTATGTCATGCTCCAAAGCAGACCCGAGACAGAATGAAAAATGACCCAACCCAAAACGGACCAGATCATCAACCTTTAACTTCTCTAAAAGGGATCCGAGACATTGTCAGTTTTGAGTAATCATAGAAGGAGATGAATTTGAACCATGCGACTTCATGTTCCTAAAAGTTTGGTCAAGGGTAGCGCTAGCTAATTCAACACAAGGAAAAGTTGGTTCTAAGGTACGTTATCTTATTCTAAATCATAGAAAAGATTGAAAAATTAATGTAAATAGAGATCAAACTATTAAATAATGGCATTAGAGTCAAGCCAAAATGTAGTTGACGAGACATCAAGCCTCCCAAAGGAGGGTGATTGTGATGGACCATTTTAGTGAAAATTTTGTTGAGGCCCAAAATTAAGTGATGGAGATCACAAAGCCTTGTGGGGTAAAACCAAATAGCAAAGTCACGTAGGCCTCAGTTCAAAACGAAAAATATTGTACTATGTTGTGGAGATTGGGATGCTATACTTGGGTCAAGTCATGGTGAGTGCATTGTTAAAAAATTAAGGTATTCATGTCACTTCCCGAAAACAAACCTAAACAGAAATGTTGGGCCGACGACCTGATCCTCAGAGAGGACCCCATCGCCTAACTCAAAACTCGATTTGCAACAAAAGATTTAACGAAAATAATGTCATCGCCCACACGAGATGGGTCGAACTTCAAACAGTGATCACAAAATAGCAAGATAGTGCAATATACAACCAAAGAAAAATACTTTGCAAGAAATAAAACATCTCACACCCAATATAATATACAAATCATGACATAAATGAAAGAAATAAGACTACTCACCAAAGAAAAGAAAGAGAATAAATAATCAAAAGAAAAAGAAGAGAAACAAAGGGAACTAGGGGTGGGCATGGGCCGGTTCGGTCCGGTCCCGAGCCCGGACCGAGACCGGACCGAGTTTTCGGGAAATTTTTCCCGAAGACCGGAACCGGACCTGGAAATGTCGGTCCGGTCCCGGTTCCTCCCACTCCAATATATATATATTTTTTTAAATAGTTCAACTTAAAAATTCCTCTTTTGAAACCAATTTGCAGCAAAAGTCGAGCTTCACACCTACGAAATTGGTCCCGGCCACTGCTCCTCCCTCCTCGCGCAAAGAATCCACGCGCCGCGAGCCGTCGTCTGGTCCGTCATCCGACGGTTCGACAAGCCTCAGACGACCAGCAAACAACCAGCCGAAGACAGAGGCGTCGGGGCTTCGGGAGAGATTCTGCGAGTGCGAGCGTGATTGCGTTCTGTTTCTGTCGTCTGCGTGAGTGTTCTATTCTACAACAGAGGAGACAGAGAGAAGGCGATCCGAGCGCGAGATCTAGGCGACCCCGAGCGAGAGAGGAGGCGATCCGAGCGCGAGACGAAATCTAGGCGACCCCGAGCGAGAGAGGAGGGGACTCGGTTGTTTGCCGATCGGAGGTCGGGACTCGAGTGTTCGGAGGTCGAGACTTAGGTGTTCTGGTTCTGGTTTTGGATTTAGGGATTTAGGAAGGCAGACGAAGAACGAAGCGAACTCTAGCGAAGGAAGACTCTGGCATAACATCGGTCCTTCGGTCCGGTCCCGGTTCTTCGGGAATTTAAGCCGTGGACCGAGGACCGGACCGTGGTCCATCACCCTGGGACCGAAATCGGACCGAAACCTTCGGTCCGGTCCGGTTCTCGGTCCCCAGTCCGGTCCTGCCCACCCCTAAAGGGAACCTCACACTTTCCTTTTCAAAAAATAAAATGATAAATCTGTTTTTTCATACATTTAGTATAATATAAGACTCACTATTGAGTTAGTCGCTCACTCCAAAAGCGCAGTGCATAGATTTACAATCATCAAAATCTCTTTCATCCATTTTAAAACAAGCTCCATGAACCATCGGCGAGACAAATCTAAAACAAAAACATTGCTAAAAACATAAGTAGCTATACATGTTGAAAAACTGAACTTAAACCGAAAAAGAAAAATGAAAAAATAGTGGACACCAAGATTTACGTAGAAACCCTAGAAGGGAAAAAACCACGGGTAGAAGAGAAATCACTATGTAAAATTAAGGTACAATGAGTTTTGCCATACAAGCATATATTTATATGGAAACATAAAACCCTAGTCATATTTAGATTCACAAAGTGGGCCATACCGGCCTGGCCCAATCAGACATCGAGTCAAACCGAAACTAACAATCTTCACATTAACATGAATTCTAGTGCATAAAATATACTCCAAAACTCCAGCGAAGCTCCTCCACCATAAAAGCCCATCAGGGCGAAATCAGTAACTAATACCAACCAAGCTCAAACAAAGTTTGAACTTAGATGTGGGCAAAATCTTTGTCATCATATCAACAGGGTTATCGTGAGAACTAATTTTACTCACTGCGAAATCACTACGAGCAATCACATCACGAACAAAATAATAACGAATATCAATGTGCTTTGTCTTCTCATGAAACATCTGATCTTTGGTGAGAAAAATAGCACTCTGACTGTCGCAAAATCCTGTGAAAATCTGCAATTCTTTATTGAGCTCACTGAACAAACCTTTCAACCATATGGCTTCTTTGCATGCTTCTGTTGTGATGACCCGGATGTGTAAGTATGTGTGCGATGGCTGCACGAACCAGAACCCGAATGGTGGTACGTCCACGCGGGCAAACCGGAAGGTGACGGGTCGTAAAAAGGGGGTCGTCACAATCCCACATCGCTTGGGGAAGTATGTGGAAATGAAACATATGTAAAGAGACTCTCCCAAGATAGTAAGACGCGTTTTGGAGCACAATTGACAACGGATCCCATAAGAACTCTGATAAGTGTGTATTTTACACACTTATTTATATCTTTTTACACTTGATTTGATAAGTTTTTCTTTGAGTATTTGAAGAAATTTGATAAATTGTGGGTAAGTGCGCAGATATTAAATATAGAACAGGAGGCTGAAAAAAGGAGGTGAAAAAGAATTAAAATTCAAGTTAAGTGAGAAGCAAGAGCGATCAATCTCTATACATACAAATTTGAAGGCAGCGATCGATCTCTATGCTATCCAGAGATCGATCACCAAGCATAAGGAGAAGGAAGATCGCTACATTTATTTGGAAGAAGCCAGCGATTCGTTACATAGAAGAGCAGCGATCGATCTCAATATAAATCCAGTAATCGATCGCCGTACATGGAAGAGAAGGAGAAGCAATTGACAAATACATATTCCAGCAATGAAAATAAAGGAAGCAGCGATCGATCTCTATGAAGTCCAGAGATCGATCGCCACACAATTCATATCGCTACACAAGAGATGCCGCGATCGATCTCTGTAACTTGGCAGAGATCGATCGCTGATCAAAGTTTAATATGGAAAGCTGATGTGTTTTAATCTAAGCCATTCACCTGAAGACAGATCTAATCTCAACCGTTGATGGAGTTAAAAGAAACCATTAAAAACCTAAAGCAGACCTAAATTCAGGCATTCAGCAAATCCAGAGGCCGCGACTGAGAGCACCACCGAGCAAATTCTTCGACGAGGAGGGGCGATCATTCTTCATAGTTTTCTTTTCCTTTCTTTTTAATTTCACTATTTAATTATGCAACTCTTTATTATTACTGTTGTTTATTTTTCTAGTATGAACTAATCTTCCCATTCTAGGGTTTCGATGTAGCTTTACTATGATTGTTTATTTTTCTTGATTCAAGTATTTAATTTTCTGTTTCTGTTCTGTGTTTGAGTAATTTATTCTGAACGTAATGCTTAGGTTTGCTTGATCACCAAAACTAAGAACTTTAGGGTTGATTCGGGATGCGAGAGCGGAGAATTTAACCGTGCACTGAATAATTTGCCATGAAAAGGATGTTAGACTAGAGATAGCTAATGCGTTCATGTGGTAGTATAATTTCTTGTTCTTAATGTATTCAATTAATTCTCAGGATTAGAGACCGAGAGGTAATAATTCGTTAATTGAATAAGTTTATCTTTGCTCGAGAGAGATTGATAAATATTTTCGTGAAATTGCCATCAACACATAGAAATAGAATTTAATTATTTGGATTAGGTTTAATAAATAGGATTAGTTAAATGAAATCGGAACCCTGGATTTTCTCATCATATAATCTTACTCTTTATATTCAAGTCTATTATTTAAATTGTTTAAGTGCTTTTATTTGAATTATTTTAATTTAATTTAAAATCCAAAAATCATTTATTATTTCTTTTCAAATTAAGCTAAAAATTAAATATTCATTATTTAACACAATTATTCCTCGTGGGATCGACACTCGTACTTTTATATACACTTTATTACTTTTGCGACACGTACACTTGCGTATTACGATTTTTTCGCAACAAGTTTTTGGCGCCGTTGCCGGGGAATAAATTTTGTTAATCTTTGAATTATTTGATTTTAGTTTATATTTGAAATTTTATTTTATTTTTTTTATTATTATTTATTTATTTTATTTTATTTTATTGTAAGCTTAAATTACATTATTTGCACATTGCAGGTGCATGCGAAAATTAGGTACTGCCAACCTAATCCCTATCGACCTTGAAATTGAACGAACCTGTCGCCGAAATCGAAGGGAAACAAAACTAGCAATTATGGCAGATGATCAAAACGCAAATCTACAACGGAGGGTTGAAGTGGCAGAGGTCAAACGGCGAACTTTGCTCGATTATGTTATGCCATCCATGGACGGGATTCAATCAGCAATTCGGAAACCTGCTATCACGTGCAACAATTTTGAAATAAAGCCGGGAACCATACAAATGATCCAACAGTATCAGTTTTGTGGTTTGCCTAACGAAGACCCCAAGGATCATATTGCTAGCTTCGTCGAGGTCTGTGATACTTTTAAATACCATAATGTCTCCGAGGATGCTATCAAGCTCAGGTTATTCCCCTTCACACTGAGAGATCGTGCAAAGAATTGGTTACACTCCTTACCTCCAGATTCAATTACAACATGGAATGATTTAGCACAGAAATTTCTATCAAAATTCTTTCCCTTTGAAAAGATGGCAAAACTCCGCAATGAGATCACAAATTTTACTCAATTCGATGGTGAGACAATTTATGAGGCATGGGGCCGATTCAAAGAGCTTTTACGAAGATGCCCCCAACATGGTCTACCTCAATGGATGCAAATACAGACATTTTTCATTGGATTATCAGTGTCTACACGGAATCTCGTTAACTCCGCAGCTGGTGGATCATTCTTACAGAAGACAGAAATAGAGGCATTTAACCTATTAGAGGAGTTATCACTCAATAATGATCAGTGCCCAGTTGAGCGCCAGATCTTGAGAAGGCAGTCAAATACCCCAGAAATGGAAGCAATTAAAGCATTAACTACGCAAATCGCATCTCTCACTCGACATATTCAAGGAAACCAAACTCCAGTTAATGCAATCCATTCTCCGATCATGCAATGTCAATGGTGCCAAGGACCACATGAAAGTGAACACTGTCAGCAAGGGAACCTAATGGCGAGAAGTTCATCTGAACAAGCTCAATATGTGGGAAATTATAATAGACCGACACTTCAAAATTCCGGTAACTACTATATTGGGGGGCACAACAATCATCCGAACTTCTCATGGAAGAACCCGAACAACGCCATACAGATGCCACAAGCTAATCACCCGGGACCTCAGTTTCCTGAAAGACAATCTAATCTGGAGGAATTAATTGCCAAAATGGGGGAACGCACCAATAATATGATTGCTGAAATGGGGGAACACACAAACAAATTTATGGCTGAAACACGAATAACCCTGCAGAACCAGTCGGCTCAAATTCGAAGCTTAGAGACACAAATGGGCCAGATGGCAGCTGCACTAAATGGACGCCCACAAGGTACATTGCCCAGTTCTACTGAAATCAACCCCAGAGAACAATGCAATGCCATTACACTTAGGAGTGGAAAAGTGATTGAAAATTGTACTAAGGAAAATAAGAATGTGGTCGCACATGACGGAGTGCATTCGTCATCATCCGAGTCCACACCAAAGGATCAAGAGCTACTGGAAGCTTCACCTCACATCCCCAAGGAGATCATCCCAAAAGTTCCCTTCCCACAAAGACTGAAAAATGTGAAGCTTGATAATCAGTTTTCTAAGTTTCTTGATATCTTCAAAAAGCTCCACATCAATATTCCATTCGCAGAGGCACTCGAGCAAATGCCTAAATATGCAAAGTTTCTGAAAGACATCTTGTCTCATAAACGGAAAATTGACAAATATGGCACGATCGCTTTGACTGAGGAATGTAGTGCCATTGTTCAACGGAAGCTTCCACAAAAATTGAAAGATCCGGGAAGTTTCACCATACCATGTGCAATTGGGGAGTCCATTTTTGAGCGGGCATTATGTGATTTGGGTGCTAGTATAAATTTGATGCCGCTATCTATATTTCGTAAGCTGGGTATTGGTGAAGCAAAGCCCACCAGTGTAATCCTTCAGATGGCCGATCGCTCTATAAAGCATCCGTATGGGGTGATTGAAGATGTCCTTGTCAAAGTCGACAAGTTTACTTTTCCCGCTGATTTCTTGATTCTCGATATGGACGAAGACCAAGGCATCCCGATAATATTAGGTCGACCATTTTTAGCAACAGGGGGAGCTGTTATTGATCTAAGAAAAGGAGAGCTCAAATTGCAAGTATATGATGACGAGGTGACATTCAAAGTATATAAATCCATAAATTACCCAACAGCTAGCAATGAGCCAATTGTCGATAATATGCCAGACAAAGAGCTTCCTGAAATTGATAAATTAGTAAACGGAAAAAGAGCGAAGCCGTATCTTAACGGGATTTTTCAGAATGATACAACTATTATTCTCCGTGCACCAGATTAGCAAGCGGCTTACAACGTCAAGCTGATGACGATAAAACAAGCGCTTGGTGGGAGGCAACCCACCTAAGTATCCTTTTTAGTTTGTTATTTCAATTTTTGTTTGCATTAGTTTAGTTTATTTTTATTTTATTTCATTATTATTATTATTATTAACATAAAAAAAAACAAAAACAAAAACAAAAAAAAAACAAAAAAAAGGTTATTGATCGATTGCTCCTTCAACCGAAGCGCCACCACACTGCTTACCGGGCCCCACACGAGGTACACTATCCCCTTTCTTATTTTTCGCGTATGCCTTGTTTACATTGGGGACAATGTTTATTTCAAGTTTGGGGGGGTGTAAGTCTGCTTAATATTATGAAGTCTGCTTAATATTTTGAAATTCTATGGTATGATTATTTATTTCATTGGTTCAAAGTGTCGATGATTGCACCTTTGATTGATGCCTGTTTTAACTTCTGAATAGATTCTGAGATAATATGATTTGTGATAGTAACATTGATTGGAGCTTAGGAAGTTAGACTTGTTTGTGTGGAAATGTTTATTCCTGTTCAAATTTAGCTGATAATGATATAAATTGTTGTCTTGAGATCGAGAGCCTAAACACAGTAAGGGAGTGCTTGAGTGTAAACACTGAAAGGGAGTGAGCTCCAGTTAAATTTAGTGAGTGATTAGTGAGGATTAAATTGTCTTGGTTTTGCCCTGCATTCATGAATATAAATTGTGATTTTTGCAGAAATAAGAGAATGACTTAGGCCATTTTTGATTCGTTTGAGCCTTTATTGACATACCTCATTTGTGTCATTTAAATGGCACCCTTAGTCTCCTATTTGAACCTTTATTTACCACTATTTTGTCAACCCTAACTTAACCTACCCTGAAATTATTTTGACTATCCTGTTTATTGAGCACAGGGTTGTGGGTACATTTTATGGGGAGAGTTGGAGAAAGTAGTGGTGAGAATCAGAGCTAACTCTTTTGTCAATTGTCTAAGTTGTCAGTATTTTGGGATTTTATTTATTCTTCTTTTATATTTTTCAGTGATTAAAGTTGTGAAAAAAAAAAAAAAAAGTTGAATTGTTCAGTAGTAGAACAATTTCTTATATGCTATTTAATTTGTTATTATTGTTATTATTTGTATTTTATGTTTGTTAGTAAAGACATTGACAAAGGAGTTGGTTTTGAGAAATAGAGAGTGAGACAAGTTTGGGGGGATTATTGAGTTAACTGATTGGAAAAGAGTTCAACTGAGTGTAAGGAGTGAGGGTTACATAAGGATGGATTGTGCTCTAGAGTTTCGTTTGAATCCAAACATTTCCTACCTTATAACCTGGCCTTACATTACAAGCTTAATTAAAGACCTATCGACTTTTATTCTGTTTACTCATATTTGTTATTAGTGAATAATGGGCAAGACTGATGAACAATAAGAGTGGAGTGAGTAATCCTGAGAGGTATTTTTGATTTCCCTTCTCATAAGACACAATTATAGATCTATCAGTTAAACGAGAATGAGTCTGAGCATGTACACACACAAGTATTTCTGATTAAATTTCTCTCAATGCGATATCATGAGTTGTATTATTGAAAGTATTTATTTAGATAGTTTATTTGCATGCAAATATCAAGCTGAGACAAAATACTGCGAATTGTGATTTAGATAATTTTACCATGGAAATTTGAAACATTTTGCAGACTTTAAAAATTCCTGAATAAACTTGGCTAAATTTCTACGCTTATTTTTGTTCGCTTGAGGACAAGCTTTCATTCAAGTTTGGGGGTGTGATAAGTGTGTATTTTACACACTTATTTATATCTTTTTACACTTGATTTGATAAGTTTTTCTTTGAGTATTTGAAGAAATTTGATAAATTGTGGGTAAGTGCGCAGATATTAAATATAGAACAGGAGGCTGAAAAAAGGAGGTGAAAAAGAATTAAAATTCAAGTTAAGTGAGAAGCAAGAGCGATCAATCTCTATACATACAAATTTGAAGGCAGCGATCGATCTCTATGCTATCCAGAGATCGATCACCAAGCATAAGGAGAAGGAAGATCGCTACATTTATTTGGAAGAAGCCAGCGATTCGTTACATAGAAGAGCAGCGATCGATCTCAATATAAATCCAGTAATCGATCGCCGTACATGGAAGAGAAGGAGAAGCAATTGACAAATACATATTCCAGCAATGAAAATAAAGGAAGCAGCGATCGATCTCTATGAAGTCCAGAGATCGATCGCCACACAATTCATATCGCTACACAAGAGATGCCGCGATCGATCTCTGTAACTTGGCAGAGATCGATCGCTGATCAAAGTTTAATATGGAAAGCTGATGTGTTTTAATCTAAGCCATTCACCTGAAGACAGATCTAATCTCAACCGTTGATGGAGTTAAAAGAAACCATTAAAAACCTAAAGCAGACCTAAATTCAGGCATTCAGCAAATCCAGAGGCCGCGACTGAGAGCACCACCGAGCGAATTCTTCGACGAGGAGGGGCGATCATTCTTCATAGTTTTCTTTTCCTTTCTTTTTAATTTCACTATTTAATTATGCAACTCTTTATTATTACTGTTGTTTATTTTTCTAGTATGAACTAATCTTCCCATTCTAGGGTTTCGATGTAGCTTTACTATGATTGTTTATTTTTCTTGATTCAAGTATTTAATTTTCTGTTTCTGTTCTGTGTTTGAGTAATTTATTCTGAACGTAATGCTTAGGTTTGCTTGATCACCAAAACTAAGAACTTTAGGGTTGATTCGGGATGCGAGAGCGGAGAATTTAACCGTGCACTGAATAATTTGCCATGAAAAGGATGTTAGACTAGAGATAGCTAATGCGTTCATGTGGTAGTATAATTTCTTGTTCTTAATGTATTCAATTAATTCTCAGGATTAGAGACCGAGAGGTAATAATTCGTTAATTGAATAAGTTTATCTTTGCTCGAGAGAGATTGATAAATATTTTCGTGAAATTGCCATCAACACATAGAAATAGGATTTAATTATTTGGATTAGGTTTAATAAATAGGATTAGTTAAGTGAAATCGGAACCCTGGATTTTCTCATCATATAATCTTACTCTTTATATTCAAGTCTATTATTTAAATTGTTTAAGTGCTTTTATTTGAATTATTTTAATTTAATTTAAAATCCAAAAATCATTTATTATTTCTTTTCAAATTAAGCTAAAAATTAAATATTCATTATTTAACACAATTATTCCTCGTGGGATCGACACTCGTACTTTTATATACACTTTATTACTTTTGCGACACGTACACTTGCGTATTACGATTTTTTCGCAACAAACTCCGAAGTTAAAAGTGCTTCGGCGAGAGTAGCACCAGGTTGGGTGACCGACTGGGAAGTCCTCACCAAACAAAGCTGTGAGGGGAGGATATTGGGCTACGACCCAATCCCTAGAGCGGACAATATCTTGCTGGGAATAGGGGTCATTACAAATGGTATCAGAGCCTATACCCAACAGGAAATGTGGCCAACGAGGACGTTGGGCCCCCGAGAGGGGATGATTGTGATGACCCAGATGTGTAAGTATGTGTACGATGGCTGTAAGGTGACCGGTCGTAAAAAGGGGGGTCGTCACAATCCTACATCGCTTGGGGAAGTATGTGGAAATGAAACATATGTAAAGAGACCCTCCCAAGATAGTAAGACACGTTTTGGAGAACAATTGACAACGGATCTCATAAGAACTCCGAAGTTAAAAGTGCTTCGGCAAGAATAGTACCAGGTTGGATGACCGACTGGGAAGTCCTCACCAAACAAAGCCGTGAGAGAAGGATATTAGCCTATGGCCCAATCCCCAGAACGGACAATATCTTGCTGGGAATAGGGGTCGTTACATATGTAATAGCCATATATTCTACCTCTGTAGTAGACAATGCGATGGTATCTTGTAAAGTAGCTCTCTAACTGATGGCACAACCTCCAACTGTAAAAACATATCCTGTGAGAGATCTCATTTTATCAATATCTCCTGCATAGTCAGAATCAACGTATCCAATTACTAGGATCTCTATTTCTTCCAAATTGAAGACATACATCACTAGTCCCCCTGCAGATACCTAAGAATCCACTGAACAGCTTTCTAGTGTTCCTTTCCTAGATTTGCCATGTATCTACTTACTGCACTGACTGCATAAGATAAATCTGGACGCGTGCAAACCATATCATACATAAGCAATCCCACTACACTAGAATATGGAACTCAGTGACATATAATTAACTTCTTCATCTGACTAAGGACATAAAGTAGATGAAAATTTGAAATGAGCTGCTAATAGAATACCAACAAGCTTAGATTTATTCATGTTAAACCTGCAGAGAACCTTCTGAAGATACCCCTTTTGACTTAGGTACAGTTTACCAGCTTTCCTATCGCTCTGTATTTCCATAACAAGAATTTTTTTGGCAGCTCCCAAATCTTTAATCTCAATTTCATTACTCAATTGTACTTTAAACCCTTTTGATATCTTCTATATCTTTAGCTGCTATCAGCATATCATCTACGTATAAGAGCAGATAAATCACTGACCCATTCTTGTCATTCTTCATGTAAACACAACTATCATAATTGCTCCTTCTGAAACCTGATCAGACATGAATGAATCAAACCTCTTATACCACTGTCTTAGCGATTGCTTTAGACCATAAAGAGACTTTTTCAACGAACAAACATAAGTCTCCTTTCCAGAAACTCTGAAACCTTCAGGTTACTGCATATAGATATCCTCCTCAAGTTCTCCATGTAAAAATGCAGTTTTCACATCCAACTGCTCAAGCTCAAGGTCGTGCATAGCCACAACGCCTAACAAAACTCGAATCGAGCTGTGCTTACCAACTAGAGAAAACACATTAGTGAAGTTTACACCTGGGATCTGACTGTAACTCTTAGCAACCAGACGTGCTTTGTACATGTCTTCTTCCACACCCTGTATATCTTCCTTTCTCTTGAACACTCATTTGCAATTAACAGATTTTTTATCCTTAGGCAACTCGACTAAATTCCATGTGCCGTTCTTCTGAAGAGACTTCATCTACTCCTGCATAGCAATCATCCATTTTTCATAATCCTTTGAACTTACTGCCTCTGAATAGGTAGATAGTTCATCACATGCATCAATGCTTTCAGCTACACTAAAAGCATAATCAACTAAATCTGCTTCCCCATATTTCTGTGGAGGTCTAGTCTCCCTCCTCGGTCTATTTTTGGCAATGTGGAGAAGCCAATACTGGTGACTGTAGAGAAACAATGTTCTCATGTGTTTCTGAATTGTCTTAAACTGAAGATCCTGATTTCGACCCTGATCCAAGTTCAACTTCAAAATTTCCACTGGATACCTGATTAGTCTTTTCTGGCATGACCTTTGGAGATGGTTTAATCAACATAGCAGTCTCGTCAAATACCACATATCTACTGTATCTGACTTTATTATATCCTAGGCACCACAATTTGTATCCCTTTACCCGAGACTTGTATCCAAGGAATACACACTTTAGTGATCTTGATTTTAACTTACCCTGATCAACATGAGCATAAGCAGGGCAACCGAACACTCTCAAAACTGAATAATCGACAGGAGTACCAGACCAAACTTCTTTAGTAGTTTTCTTATTAAGAGCAGTACTTGGTAAACGATTTACGATGTAACAAGCAGTTTCTGCAACTTCAGCCCAAAATGACTTAGGTAAACCTGAACTTGAGAGCATACACCGAACTTTCTCCATCAAAGTTCTATTCATTCTCTCTGCTACACCATTCTGTTGTGGAGTCCCCGGGATTGTCAGATGCCTCAAAATTTCCTTCTTTTTTGAAAAAAAAAGTTGAACTTCTCTGAACAAAACTCCAACCCATTATTAGTGCGAAGATGTTTTACCTGTCTCTCTGTCTGCTTTTCAACCATCATTTTCCAGTCCTTTAAAGTAGAAAACACATCACTCTTTTTCTTCAAGAAGAATACTCATACTTTTCTAAGAGAAATCATCTATGACTGTTAACATATAATGTGCCCTCTCTCTTGGAAGGCACCTGTGCTGGTCCCCATAGATCTGAGTGAATATAATCTAGAATCTCCTTTGTACTGTGAGTGCCCATAGCAAATTTGACTTTTTTTTGTTTCCCAACAAGACAATGCTCGCAAAACTGTAATTTATTGGTGCTCTAACCATTCAAAAGTCCCATTTTACTTAGTTCAGTCAAACCATTATCACTCATGTGTCCCAGACGCATATGCCATAAACTGGTGAGATCTTCATCTGACATTGAAGTACTAACAGCCACATCCCCAACAACTGTAGAACCCTGCAAAACATACAGATTTCCAGACTTTCTCTGTCCTTTCATCATAACAAAATAACCTCGACTGATCTTCAAAATTCCATCTTCACCGGTGTACTTGTACCCATTAATATCCAAAGTACTCAACGAGATCAAATTCCTCTGTAGTTCGGGAACGTGTCACACATCACCAAGTGTTCTAACTACTCCGTCATACATTTTGATTCTCATTGTATCAATTCCTGCAATATTACATGATGCATTATTACTCATTAATACAGCTCTTTTAGTCACAATTTCATAAGTTAAAAATCATTCTCGATTGAGACACATATGAAATGTGCAAGCCGAATCCAGAATCCATTCCTCAGATGATCTTGAGTTTTCTTTAGACACTATCAATAGATTACCTTGATCACTTTCACTTTCATCTTCAGCAACAACTGCTTCACCAGAGTTCCCTGACTGTTTTCCATTTTGTTCACTTTGTTCTTTTCTCTTGTTTTGCAACTGATAACACTCTGATTTTATATGCCCCTTTTTCTGACAGTAAAAACAAACTTTGTTTCTATTCTTGGACTTTGATCTGCCCCTTGAATTCTTTATGCCATGACTTTTTTTCTCAGACTTCTTTGTAGCTCTACCCCGAGTAACCAGTCCATCGCCTTGAGTTCTAGATCCAACTACAAGGTGCTTCATCCTTTTCTTTGAAAGCAAAGCACCACAGACTTCCTTTAAGTTAGCATGTCACGACTATATAACATCGTGTCCCAAAAAATATTGTACGAAATAGGCAACGAGCACAACAAAATCAAAGCTAAATCCTCATCATCATATTTGCACTCCAAAGTTTCTAAATCCGAAACTATCTCTTTGAATGCACACAAGTGTTCGTCGATAGAAGATCATTCTTTCATATGATGAAAATATAATCGTTGCTTCAAATGCAGCTTACTCGTGAGAGTTTTATGTTGGCACAAATCTTCCAATTTTGACCATACTTCAGCAGCATATTTCGTCTTCAACACACCCTCCAAAATTGAATTTGACAAGTGTAGACGAATCAGAGATAATGCTTTTCTGTCTCTCGTGAGTTTCTCCGCCTCTGACCAAGACTCAGACATATTATCAAAACCAAGTAACGTGTCATCCAATTCCATTTGAGCGAGAAGGTCTCGCATCTTTACCTATCATATTAAAAATCTTGTATTCCTATCCCAGCAAAAGAATATCATATTTTAATGATTTCATCTCTAAAAAATTCAGAATATTTCTCCAACAATATCTCCACCAGATAATTATTCTAAAAAAAACAGAAGACAATATTTCAACCCTCCAGAAACTTCTTCAGAACCCCAATATTTCACAAACAAAAAATTCAGAATATAGTCCAAAATTAACAGACGATTCACGATACCCACTGCAGAATTTTTGCAACCTGTGAAAAATACCGAAAAAACAGAACAAGCTTGCGGCTTGGAGGTTGCTAAACGGCGATGGCAACAGTGGACAGTGTCTGCTCGGTTGCTGACAGACAATGGCGACGCAGCGGCGTTGTGCAGCTGAGGGCTCGGAGGTTGCGTCGGAGTAGATTAACAGCGTGATCGGAGCAGCGTTGCTGTTGCTGGCGTCTGCGGTGGGTTCTGTGCACTCAGTCAGTGTTGGAGCGGCGTCGGCGGTGGGTTCTGTGTGCACGACAGCGGAGTTCGCGGGCTGCAGCTGGGCTTCTCGCAGTCGGCTCGGGTGGCGCCCTCCTCGGTTCTCCTCTGTCGAAGAAGAACAACATAACCAAAATTCCTTTTCTCTTGTTTCTCTGTTTCTCCGTGCAGAGAAAAACAGAAAAGAAAATAAATTTCTTTTCTTTTTCTATTTTCTTTTTCCTCTAAATTTCTACTTCAATTACCAGAATTGCAAACCTGAAAAATGTTCGATACCTTCAAAAAATCAAACCCTGATTTCTGAAAAACCTCAACCTGAATTTCTGATACCAATTGTTGAAAAACCGAACTTAAACCGAAAAAGAAAAACAAGAAAATAGTTGGCACCAAGATTTACGTGGAAACCCTAGAAGGGAAAAAACAACGGGCAGAGGAGAAATCACTATGTAAAATCAAGGTACAATGTGTTTTGCCACACAAGTATATATTTATATTGAAACATAAAACCCTAGTTATATTGAGATTCACAACGTGGGCCGTACCGGCCTGGCCCAGTCAGACATCAGGTCACACCGAAACTTGTTATACATAAAGTAGTTTCCCCACCATTTTCTGTACAAAACACCTCTGGTGAAAACAATGTCACTCATGGACTCTTTATAAATCGAATGCCGCAAGACTCATAAAAGAAAAAATACTAATTTTCCATAGACTAATCAATTGTGTATCGAATAAAACACATAAATACTCTAGACACGTTTAGTGATTTGAACTCAAGGATAAGTCATCGTTGTCACAATACCACGTCGCGCATACAAACAAAATATTTTCGCGTAGTAGAAGGTGTATCGTAAACCAAAGTCCCAAATTACAGCTCAAAGCAATCGAAGTTTTGTCTAGCATAAATAAATAAAATAAAATGAAATATCATGCATACATTAAATAAACATGTAAACTGGTGTACATATAGTATAAAAACTGACATATTGTTAAGAAAGATATGTTGAGTTTTATATATAATAGCTCACAACATAAGGGTTTTGAAAATTATGATGCATATGCAGAACAACAAAGAAACTCTTATCTAGATGATGATTGTCTTATAAACAAGTTTGAACATGTTATCGGGGACAGACTCAAAATTTGAAACACTTTCAGCAAGTAAAACACAACCGACATCAAAATCTCATATAAAAGACTATGGACAATGGATGAGTCCTATATCGAAACTTGAAATTCAATCCGGAAGAAAACAATAAATTACCATAAAGTTCATTGTGTAATACCCAGCTTTACGAGATTTAATATTATATTATATGATGACATTTTTGTAATTATGTCAAATCAAGCTCGTTTTACAAAAAAAAAAAAGCGTCATTAGAATCCTAATTATTAATAGGGATTTTAAGAAAATTACGAGAATTTTCGGAGTAATAACGCTATATTTCGAGTAATTACGTTTCTCGTAATATAAAGGACGTTTTAGTAAAAATAGTAAACGATGTCCGTTTTGCAAACGGACAGTTTTAATGAATCTTAAATAATAAGTTGGACTTATTGGTGAAATAAGAAAATTTGGTGAAACCGAATAATTAGCCGATTAACGAAACGAAGGACGAAACGAATATAAAAACAATGCAAGGGCAAAACTGTAATTTGCCAAATCAAAATATAAAATAACACAAAAACCTTCTTTTCCTCATTTCTTCTCTGCCTTCGCGATTTACAGAGAGAATTTTCTCTCTTTCTCTCTCGGCTCTCCCTCTCTGCCGTCGACGTTCTTTCCACGCCAGCGACCGGTTCG
Organism: Begonia masoniana; assembly: GCA_022432975.1. Classification (NCBI taxonomy): domain Eukaryota; kingdom Viridiplantae; phylum Streptophyta; class Magnoliopsida; order Cucurbitales; family Begoniaceae; genus Begonia; species Begonia masoniana. Next base: position 36,352,294 of record CM039507.1, read on the forward strand.
TCCTCCGTTCTTCACATTTTCTCTTCCAATCGACGCTCTAGGTATGAATCTATAGTTTTAGAGCATTAGTTTTTGTTTTTTTGAAAGTTATACATTTAGGTTTTCGTTTAGGGTTATCGTAAAAATCGAGATTTAGGGTTCAAATCGATAAGTTGTCATAGTTTATGAATGTATTGAACGTATTAAGCGTTATTGGACGAAGTTAGATTAATTTGTGAAAAGTGTTAAAATTGAAGAATTTTCGGTTTTTTGGGAAAAACTCGTTGATTGTGGTTTTAAACTATCGAGCGTCAATCGTTGTTTAAATACTTCGATTAGTTAAGTTAAGATTTTAGGAAATTCCTTAATTAAGGAATTTTGTTAAGTTTTGGACATTAAATTGTTTTAAGCTCGTTTTGACGACAATTTGGTGAAATTGCTTAGGTGAACAACGCTCGTGGACGGAGCTTGAGCTGCAACGGACACGAGGTAAGTTCTCGTGATTTTCTCTGGCCGATTGGCCTACACCGTACGTCGAAGTCGTCTCGAGGAGTTTTGGTGACGTGCTTGTTTAATTGTTTTGGTTGGGTAGTTAGGTTGATTTGTTTTTATAGTTTATGCATTTATAGTCTTGATGGTACACATGTTGCTTGCTTATGTTTATATTGAATTGTTCACGCATCACGTGTTTTAAAAGAGCATGAAAATGAATTTCCGCACGATGTTTTAAAGAAAATGGCGATGTGGCCTGGAGAGGGGCTTGACCTATTGTGAAGATCGACTACGGGTTTGTCACAATACCACATCTAACACGTACTCATACAGTTATACAGTTATAGGTCATGCGAGATGGGGCTCAGGCACGGTTGTACGTGTTGTAAGCGTGTACCCCCCTCCCCTAGCTGGAAAGAGTAGTCCGACCGCTAGATGTGCTCTTTCCTGTTAGGGGGCTGAGATCTCGATGACACCCACAGAGTAAAGATAAAGAAAATGCTGCACGATTTCTGAACTCATATGCATAAGCATGCATTTACATTTACATGAGCTTGCTGAGATTTTTATCTCATAGGTGTCTGTATGGTGTAGGTGACTTCGATATAGGTGAGGAGGAGATCCCTCCACCAGAGGAATGAGGCCGTTGACGGAGAATGGCTCGCGTGGGTGTGCTGGCGCAGTCGATGCTTAACCTGACTCGTGGGGATGTATGTACGTGTTTTGAGAGCGTTGGGTTATTTTGAGGGAAATATGTATAAAGTTAGAACATTTTAGGGTGCTTGGTTCTGAATAGTTGATAGATTGATATTTTGATGTTTTGGTAAACCTGTTTTATAAAACGTTTTTGTTAAGCTTTTGTAAGGATTTTTATGAAATTGTATAGAATTGCTTTAGGTTATGCACGGATATGCTCGAGTTTTAGAGCTATCCACGCAGTTGAATTTAAAGTTCCTATCACGTATTAATTTGGTTTAGGAGTACGTTTTGAGTTAAATGTTTGGGCGATTATGAGGTGTTTAGTATGTTAATTTGAAGGTATTGAAGTGTTGAAGAAAATGTAAATTTGTGAAGTGTGTGGTGTGCAGGGATGGTGAAAGAAACTTAGTGTTTTACTCTCTGGAATTTTCGGATTCCATAGAGAATTTGTATAAAAATATACATAGAAGAGAAAGAAGAAGGAGACGGGAGGCGATCGGGCGCGGGTGTGAGGGGCGACTGATCGCCCCTCCCTGTTGCCAATGCAGCGATCGATCGCTGATGAGGCTTATAGCCTCGGCGATCGATCTCCTAATTTAGGAGATCGATCGCCCCTCTTCCTTCTCGGCAGAATGACAATTCTGCCCTCCCTTTTGTTTTATTTGTAAATTGTTTTAATTATAGTTTTAAATAATAGTTTCAATTGTTTTAAATGTTTTATTCAATTGATTTTAAATTATTTCAAATTGTTTCCACATAAACGCTAAGTAGAAAAGAAAATGAAAAAAATAAAAATAAAATAGTATGGGAAATTGGGTACAGTTTTAGGGTCGCTACACATTGAGGTGACCAAATTTCGGGTCGAACAAAACCTCTATAAAGTAGGCACGTCGGATACAAAACAGGGCCCCAAGAAAAGTGGGCCAAACAGGCCCAAAGGCAGCCCTGCGAAACTAAACAATGAGCGTTGCGGTGCCCAATAGAACCTAGAAATATTGCAGTGCGCGTGACACACTAGAGAATAATGGTGCTGCACCGCGACGTGAAACGCGTCTCCCGCTAGTTCACCTACGCAAATTAGTTTTCTGTAGCGGCTGAGCACACTGGCTAAACTACGACTTAAACTACGTTTATTTGACGCCCATATTGAAAAACTTTGATTTCCAGCGGTTTAATGTCGAACTCGGCCAAATTGATACCAACGAGTTCATGACTTAGGATCGACTCACACAAGTCTATTTCAATTAACGATTTCGAGTTTCATCAAAAACAATTTGGCCCACATAAGTCTATTTCAAAAATGATTTCGCCCCACATAAGTCTATCTCCTTTCCAACCTCATTCTCTTTGTCTCTCTCGAACAACACAATCCCTCGAATTTTTATAAAAAAAAAAAATTTAAAATTTTTTAATTATTTTATTTTATATACATTAAATAAATTTTTAAGCTCTAATTTTTCGAAAATCTAACATTTTCCAAAATTTTACCATTTACCGAACATAAATTTTAGAATTTTAACTACATGGTAACTCTCATTTTTACCAATTTGATAATTGGATCGAAGCCGGAAGTTAATGAATTACGAAAATTCAAGTCCACTTGGAAGAAGTTGACCTCGAAAAATGTGAAAATTTTACTCAAAATTTTAATAAATATAAAAAATAGCAGATTTTAAGGCTCCATTGTTTCATAACCTTAAAACTAGGGTTCAAGGTTCCATCAAAACTTTTTAGCATATTGAACCAAAATTGCTTCATTTTGTTCATTGGTTCCATCCAATTAGATAATCCCTTATTACCAAAATTGGTAGGGTACATGTAAGGCTTTGCCTGCTTCACGTGACCAGCATTATTTAATCTCTTTTTACTATTCAAAACATTTTTAACCTTATTTTCATAAAAATGACACTATAATGCACATCTAATAAAATTGGTTTCTAAGAATTAAAATCACTTTAACTGTCACGTTTAGCTATGATTAACATTAATAATTATAAAATTTCAACATATACGGCCGTGTTGACTTGTTATCTAATTAAAAGTTGTAATTAAGCTATGGACATAAATACGAGCTTATAGTTATAATTAATGATATGAAAAGTTATTCACACTCATTTTTAACGTAAGAATTACATATATTTTATTATGATTACTAAAGTTTATGCCGAACACTCATATGGCTTAAAGCATAAAGTCGTAGATTGAGTAAAAATTAAAAAGAAAATAAGACACATGCGAGCAATGCTACGCTTATCTTCGATATTGATATTAGTTATGTGGTCAGAGCTGAGAACAAAAGGTGAGATAATATTATAGAAAAACAGTGAGAATCACTGTCGTTTTACATGAGTAAGCTTCTAATTATGGCTGCCTCGTCACTGTTGGTATCAGAGGAGGCTAAAAGCTCTGATAAACGCTCGCTTAAGCCGTCGACTTCTCTGTGCAAGTTCCTAATGTAGGTACAAGTCTCTTGCAGAACTTTAGAGGCTGAAACCTGAGACACCCAGATTTAGAAAATTCAGATTTTCATGGTAGTTTACATGTTTTCGGAAAGTTTAAGGTAAGGGATGACGTTGGTTTGGAGGAAAAAATAAGAACGTTGGAGACATTTGAGTCCCACTAGCTTAAGTTGTGGCTGTAAAATGAATGAATTTATGAGAGAAGAAAAAGAAAAAAAAAAAAATAGGCCTTGGTTCCTTAAACGTGACTTATCTACCAAAAGTAAATCAAGGCCACACACTACAGTGTTTGCCACTATGTTCTTCTCACTTTCTCTGTAGAGAGAGAAAGAGGAGAGAGAGAGAGAGAGGTTACCTTGTCGGAGCGCCGATGACGAATCTCAGGGAGGAGCTGTTGTAATTTAGAGACGAGAACAGTGATTTGGTCGTCGGAGATATTCCGAGAAACACCTGAGGACCTCGGACGTGGTCTTCTTCCAGACATTGTTTGTGCTAGAATTGATTAGAAACCTTTTAGAGAGAGAAACTGTCGGAAGGAAAACTGAGACTCGAGTTATCTAAAAGAGGGGAATGGGGGAGTTTATATGGAGCTGAAAAAGGTGGAGAGATGTACTGCTGGGGTTAAAGCAGACAAGTGCATGGGAAAAAGCAGTGGGCTAATCCTTGTTATCAAATAGGTCTCGAGAGAGAGAGAGAGAAATTTGGGATAGTCGATACTGTCCAGTCCTTTCCAAAAATGTGTCTCCAAAAAGAAGAAAGAGCTCAAGTGGGTTGAGAGAAATTTGCTTGTTTGTGTGGATACTGAGAGGGCCTCCAATGTCTGTCTCACCACACAAGCCCATGTTCTGTTATTAATTGATGTCATTTTAATAATTTTTTTTTAAATCTTAAATTTATTTTCCTACTAAATCTTTTGAAATAAACTGATTTTAATTTCCCGATATACTTTATTTCAGTTTGCTCCCACTCGTAAATAATTTTATTTGTGATGGATCAATTTGTGAAAACAATGATAGTTCAAAATTCTATTTATTGTATGAGCTTAATTCATACTAAGAAAAAATCGCAATTCCACATCATTTAAGAAAAATGGAGGAAGGTGCTTTATAAGTAGAGTTTTTCTCCCAACCTTGTACAATGCATTTTTATGATGAAACTCAAAAAACAAAACTGTGAGAGATTTAGCTAATAATGTTTGCCGCTTCAAATAAAAGATAAGATTTTTCAACGCAGCAAACTCTTGGAGCTTTGACTCAGGCAACTAGTCTATTGGTTGGTTCAACTAGACTTCTGAACCATTAGTTTCAACATTAGAAAATGAAGGACCTAGCGCCCTCATGTTGGTGCAGGAGTCCGAACTAGCAATCGCTTCAAGTTTTCTGGTCAATCTGACAATATTCGAGTCGATTCGAACGTGTTTCGACCTAATTTTTGTGGTATACTCATATAGGAGTTGAAGATTGACTCTTATTGGACGATTGGGTTTTTGGACTCTTTATTCAGTATTGTCATGTACATCATTCGAGGTAAAAAATTTATTTATTATATTCAATAGTGCATATATTGTTTTATAAAACATATTTTGAGGCGAGATCTAATATTTTCGTTACGTGACATGTCTTTTTGTTACGTTGGTTTTATACTACATGTATGCTTTTTTCAGTGTCATGGTTATTTGAGCATGTATCACTTTTGTTTCAAACTATTATTGATCAACTTATTCTAATATGTACTGCAGTGTAACAAATTGTTTTGACATTTCGTCCTGCTGATGATTTACCTCAGTTTTAAAATTCAATTTCTTCTCAACATACTCCTTGATAATATTTATAAAACTTTGCATCTAACATTTGAATCTCTACTAAGTTTAGTCGACTCTCCTCATCAACATTTCTTTTTGGTTTTAGTTAAAGAGACTACTATTAGCCGATACGGGATTGGGTCGGCGGTTATTTTGTTTAGTCGTTCATTTTTTTAGAGTTATTTGTTGGTGGAATATAACTCTTTTCATAGTGTAAAATTTTCAATTTGGTTTGTCAAGTAATGGGCATATTATAGAGTTATTTACTACGCATTACAATATTTTAGAACCTTTATTATTTAATATGTAGATGTGGTTGTTGGACCTTTGTATCAGCCCAATGATGTTGGATCTGGCTATTGTTTCATTTTATTAAGTCTTTCGCTGTGAATATTTTTTATTATTGTTAAGGGTCGGATGGTCTGACTTTTTTGAGTCGGGTTGTTCCTTGTTCTGTCGTGATTCCCTTTCGAGTTGGGACATGGTCCAAAGCGGACAGTACTAGCTAGACCAAAAGTTAACATTATCTTTGTAACATCTCATAGTATAGTGTTGTCTCTTATCTTAAGGGGTTGTCAGACACGACTAGTTATGAGTAACAACTCTTGTCGATGTACAACGAAGTGACTTACTACCTTCTAACATTTGAGGATTTCTTGCAATTAATTTGAAAAAAATAATTTTGTTGTAGGAAGAGAGCACAACCACAATGAACTTGAGAAACGATTTGATCTCTGGACTCCTTTCCATTTTCAAACTCAAATATATTGACTCAGTTCTACGTTTTGAATGTTTTGTTATCTAATTATAAGGGTTTTAGTTAGAATCACAAATGAGAGACTGACAAACTTTCGATTTCTTTAAATTGTGTTATCCTTCACTTCCTCGATCTCCGTCGTTTATGTTAGAAATCGAACGATAATTAGAGAAAGAAAATACAATATGGAATATCAGATTTACGTGGAAAAACTCTTTCGAAAAAAAAAACTACGAGCAAATAAACAAATCTACTATAAAGATCAAAATACAATTGCAAATTTTGCGACTCTATCTATAGAGAAAACAAAATCCTAATTGAGATCTACAACGCAAGTCCTTTGGTCTGGCCTAAATAAAATTCGGGCCACACCGAACTCTAACAGTTTATTGGTTTAAAGCATATGCATTCAATTTCCTGGCAAGTTCTCACAGCCTTTGCGTTTGGAAAGCGGAGGTTAATCCTTTGACTTACCGCTCTATCATTCAAGTTTCCGACTCTCTTATACATTATCAAAATACAAATACATAGCTCAAGTTAAACTCTAAATTGTTAATCTCTCAAGCACAACTAATATCAAATGTAACTAATATCTGAGCAAAAGTGGCAGAAAATTGACCATTTTGACAGAGTTTGCGTGAAATGTTTGTGATTTACGCACGTGGGTATGCTCCATTTTCATGGCTGAACACGGTTCAGTTCAGTTCAAGGGTGAATTGAACTTCATTGCTGCCCTCTTGCTGGTTTTAGAGGAACATTGAAAATGTGTTCAAGACTTGTCTACCTGAGAAACATCTCTCTCTCTCTCTCTCTCTCTCTCTCTCTCTCTCTCTCTCGAAAAGAAATCATCCTCCTCGCTCAGAAAGAGGTGATAAAAATTGTTAAGCTCTCCTAAAATTAAGGGTATTAATCCAAATCATTAATACTTAAACTTAATTTGAATGTAAGATCATTGAGCAAGGTTTATTCAACGAGTCGACTCTAGTCCGATCCAAAACGATACATAGGTCAATCCTTAGACGAACATTGTATAAAATGCCACCAAGATCCATATAGTTTGTGCGTTACGACATCAATAAAACTGTCTTTCTTTTCACAAATTCTAGTTAGGGTTGTAACTCAAGCAATTGGGACTCCGATTTCAGATCTTGAACTCACGAGTCAAGATCTTGAGACTTCAACCCTGATTTAAAAATCTGTGCGTTATTCCTAATTATTGAAGCCAAAGCACAGGAACTGTTTGTTGATTGATCATGTCGTCAACTAGCAAAACAAATGACATATAATGCAAAATGAATTACGTGTTTGGCATGTTTACAAATTATAAGCATTTGAGAAGAGTAGTAAGAGGGAAAGTTGAAAGGGAGAAAAACGTTGTTTTGTGGATTGCATGTGAATGGTTGGGGTCAATTCTCGCAGCCGACCTGAAATGGCAAGAACACATGAGAAGTGAGCAAAAGTGGCAGAAAATTGACCATTTTGACAGAGTTTGCGTGAAATGTTTGTGATTTACGCACGTGGGTATGCTCCATTTTTCATGGCTGAACACGGTTCAGTTCAGTTCAAGGGTGAATTGAACTTCATTGCTGCCCTCTTGCTGGTTTTAGAGGAACATTGAAAATGTGTTCAAGACTTGTCTACCTGAGAAACATCTCTCTCTCTCTCTCTCTCTCTCTCTCTCTCTCTCTCGAAAAGAAATCATCCTCCCTCGCTCAGAAAGAGGTGATAAAAATTGTTAAGCTCTCCTAAAATTAAGGGTATTAATCCAAATCATTAATACTTAAACTTAATTTTGAATGTAAGATCATTGAGCAAGGTTTATTCAACGAGTCGACTCTAGTCCGATCCAAAAAGTCGATACATAGGTCAATCCTTAGACGAACAATTGTATAAATGCCACCAAGATCCATATAGTTTGCGTTACGACATCAATAAAACTGTCTTTCTTTTTCACAAATTCTAGTTAGGGTTGTAACTCAAGCAATTGGGACTCCGATTTCAGATCTTGAACTCACGAGTCAAGATCTTGAGACTTCAACCCTGATTTAAAAATCCAAGAAAAAAAGTTATGAAAGGCCTGACTGTAGACCAGCCCCCAACAATCGAAGATCTGCGAGACCAACTTTAGCCATCATTTTTGGTCGAGGGCAATACCCGTCCGACCAGGCCTGCGCCCGACTTTAGTCCGCCAGGTAGGCCGGCTCTCTATGGCTCTCTCCCTCCTAATTCCAAGTAGATAAGCCCACTTAAAGACTAAGAAAACCAGCACAATGACTTCAAAAGAATCAACCATTACAGGAGAACCACGAACGAAGAGCTTTCCCCCCTTTTCCGCCCACCTCTTTGGTTTAAGAATGCTGGTTTTAAGATACATTCCAGTAATTAAACGTTTTACAAAGAGATCAAATGTAGCTGTTTACACTTCTTTTCAGCTCTCTGAAAGCTGTTCAATAACACGTTCAAACCACAACACTTTTCCTTCCCCTGAAATCCACTCTTACAAACATTTATCCAGTTGACAGATTACTTTCCATCTTGTCAAGTCAAGGGAAGCATTTCATTCTCTGCAAAACAACACAACATTACTTCATATTTACCCTCCAAGCTCTGCCATTCAATATCATCTTCAAGTTCATAAGTCATGGGTGGAAAAAAGTCTATCTCACCTGTCTTTCAATTTCGAAAGCAGATGCAGCCAGCCTTCTCTTTAAGATCGATCTATCCTCTTCACAATTCTCTGTCTCGGTATCTAAGATAATATCAAGTCAAGTAAAATTAGACTTTACAGATCATACATCATTTTTTGAAAGACTTAAATAGAGCACAATTTACAGTAGTAATGTGAAAACGGACCTACAAAAGTAACTCGATAAAAATTAAAGGTCAAAGAGTATAAAGTTCAATCCACTTTATCATAAAAAATAATGAGAAAAAAGGCATGATCGTGGTAAATATAACAAACTTATAATACATACCATAGTAATACGATGATAAGATTGTGATGCGCTCAATTGGCTGGAAACAAAAAGAAAAAAAAATTAGCACTTCTTATGCCCGCATTGTCGATGTTGTAATGACTTCTTAAATGCAACTAAATTGAAACGTTATCAGCAAAGTAGAATAAAGAAAGTTTACATTTTTTTTATAAAAAAATCATGTTGAAATCAAAGACTGAAACAAAAAAAAAAAAAAAAAAAAAAAAAATCATGAAAATGGGATATCTAAATTTTAAAGCGGAAAACCCATTTTGGAAAAAAATCACGGATACAAAAGAATTTCACTATATGAATACTAAATTACAAGTGCGAGTTTTGCATCTCAAAATTACATGAATTTAAAAAAAAAAAAAAAGGCAAAAACATACACTAGATGCGTAATGCGGCACCATCACCCCGACCCTAAAGAATTTGAGTAACAAATCTTATAACAAACTTTTTGTGCAGACTAAAATTATCGGCCAAATCCACATAAATCACAATTATTCAACTAAAAATTGAATTAAGAAGAATAGGTATAAGTATACCATAATAAAAATACCCTCTTTTCGAGTGGGTAGTTCCTCAAGCTTTTTCAATGTATCGTCCCCTTTAGTAACTTTACCAAATATTGTATACTGAAGAAAGAGCATATTACGAAATCCATCAGCATTCATCTCAACTAGAATCCTGAATCTATCTTTCATAGATCAATAGGAGACTGCAATTAACTTACTTGGCCATCAAGATGAGGGGCATCTCCGAGAAGTATCGAAAATGAAGATTGAGCACTGTCTGGATCAGAAAATCTGAACAAATGCAAGAGAAATAAAGCCAAAAAAAAAGTGTACATTTGCATTAATGAAGTAAGCTTAGATTAGATTTTTCTAAAATCAACGGGAGAGAAAAGTGTGAAACGAAGATAAATATTACCTACTGTTGAATAACTAACAGAAAACAGAACACAACTCATACGAGAAGGAAGAGAGTTACTAGATTGAAACTTTACCGATCAAAAACGTCTATGTTTTGGCCGAATTCTCTCAAAATAATTTCTTCTCCAAGTGAAATTGTTAAGTAGCAACAGCAAATGAACGTAGTATTCGCATCAAGAGCAAAAGACCACAAAAAAGTATGTCCATTTTTGTTTCTAAAACTTTGTTATCATTATTTTAGATGACATTGTTGGAGATAATTAGTTTAATTTCATAAAAGAACATCATAAAAAAGAGGAAAACTAGGAGCTTACCTTCCCATAGAAAGAATACCTCTCACATGTTTGACAGTACTAAATTCACCAACAATGGTTTTCACAGCTTCTCTTTTCTGCTCCTCGTTCATTGGAGCTGATCTTCCTGAATCTACATCCGCCACTTGAGCCACAAACCCTTTATCCACCTGCGCAATAACATCTATGTCAATGGCCATCATTTCTACCCGCAAACATGAAGGAGAGAGTCCATTTCATTTACCCTAAAGAAATGGTTGGTATTATAGCCTCCAAGACGAACTAGTTTGAAAATGTGAGCGACGGTCTTCGGCGCAACTTCAGGGAAAAAACCGAACTCTATGTCCCCGTAATTTGTCTGCAAAATTCGAAGAACAACAAAAAAAATTCATATATCAAGCCAATTCGGAAAGGTATTGAAATTGGATCAAAGAAAAAGCTATGAATTTCGTGAAGTAATTGCAGAAAAACGGACCTGAAAAACAACGCGAGCTGATCCAAGTTTTGAGCCTTGAGCTAATCCGCCACCAAAGAGAACCAGACAAAGGGAGAAAAATGCGATAGAGACCTCGCCGTGGCCGGGCATTTCTTAGCCTGTGCCGATAAAACTTCGTCGTCGCCTTGATCGTCAATTCGGGAGTGAAGTCAACGACGAGTGACGACAACGAACACCTGTTTTATTTGGTACGAAACGAATAAAAACTTTGGGCCATGTTCTTGGTTTTCTGTGTTTAAGAATTGGGCTTTAGGCCCATGGAACAGCCCGATTGGGCCTTAGGCCCACGAGACTTGAATTGGGCTTTAAAAACAAATATTGAGACTATGTTTAGGATCGTCTTTGGAAGGCTAAATAACCGGTCGGACCCGACCCAACCCTCCTTTTACCGGGTCAGGTTACCTAGGCATTCTTTCACTACTTTTTTTTTATATTAATGTGTAATTAATATAATAAATTATTAATTATTAATTTATTATTTCAATGACACTAATAATTATTTGATATATTAGCAAATAATTTAAGACAGTAAACTTAATGTTATTTAAAAAAAAAAAAAAAACACAGTTACACGCAATTCTTAAAAGAAGAATAACATTAAGTTGACTCTTTTATTCTACTCTTTTAAAGTATTTATTGACGTATCAAATAATTATTATTGCAATTAATGTAATAAATTAACTTAATTTATTACCTTAATTACACTAAACATTATTGACACGTTAACTCTTAAAAGAAATATAACAATATCAAACTGGCTATAAAATGGATTATTTTACTTAATTTAAGGGATGATAAGTGTATTGAGCCATTATGAAAAATAATTATAAAATAAATGATCAAATATTAAATATATTTACAAATACTAAAATAAGAAACGAGCATAAGATGATAATTGAGAATGGTCAAATGGAAGGACAAGCTATCCTACAAAAGTGGAGCGTAGTCTACAGTCTTGAGCAGTCTCTTCAAATTATAAAGCATTGAATTTAAAGATTCAAAAGTTTACAAGTACAACCCTAATTTATTTTGGCATAAAGTATAATTTAAACCCTATTGTTTAGGGTCATTAAAAAATTTAGATCTCAACCTATTTCTCCTAGCTATATTAGTGTTACAATTTTTGTTAAATTTCACGTATGTTTGGCACATGATTCATCAGAAAATTTTAACACTTGTCGTACTTCAAGCTCTATATCTGCAACAATCTCAAAAATTTAATCTGATAGGTTTAAGGAATAATTTAATCAATTATATTTTTTTTTTAATATTCATGCAATCAATGAGGTAAATCCCACCTTTGATACCCTTCATGGAAAACAAACAATCTTCACCGCTAAGAATAACTCAATCTTCCCTTCCACAACGGAGACGACAACAAAGACAGAATCAGAGTATAACATGAAGCTCTACTTGAAAAAGTCATTCATATTTAATTTTTAGCGTCAATCATTGTGAATGCGATCAGCGAATCAGTAAGAGAATCATTCAAGATCTCATATTTCATCATCTGAAACAGCAAATTGATAATCGTTTATTAATCTGATTTGTTGGAGAAGACTCGCAAGTTTCCTTATTGCAGCAGTTGGTTTGAGAGAGAGAGATTGAAATCAGAGCAAGTCACCCACAGGAGATGAATACTATCCTTACACCATCAAATTTAATATAAATGGTGATGAATTACTTTCTAATTATGATTAGAAAATGAAAGATTGACTTCAAAGATAACCATTAATTTCTTTTTTTATAAGTATTATATATATATATATATATACACACAGAGAGAGAGAGAGAGAGAGTAAATTGCGTTTCAAAATTAGCTATGGAAAGAGTTCATTATCCACACGAATTATCTTTCCTATGTTTGTCCAAGCAAGCAAAAGCACCCTTCTGTTGAACATTTCAAAACTAGTTTGCTTTATCTTAATAATAATAATAATTCAGAAAAAAAAATAAATCAGAGAATTTGGTTTGAGAAAATGATTGATTTATTGACTAGAAGTTATATTTATTTTTCTATAGACATTCTATAGAAATTTATTGTTGAAAGTCTATTTGTTTTTTTTTTTTTTTCAAAAAGTTGATTAATTAATGTGGTACATAAATTTTGTAACAATGTGAAATATATTACTCATAAAAAATATAAAATAAAAGCAAAAACTATATTTTGAGAAGCCATGACTCATTTATAACAAGAAAATAATAACAATGTTTGAGTAATAATTTACTTAAATGAAAAGAACTCTATCTTTAATTTCATCTGGGGTATCTTATGAATGACATCCCAATAATCATGTATAGGAACATGCAATTAGGTATAGCGAACTTGACCAGTCGATCTTCTTCTTTGGCAAGGCCGAGAACCATGGACATGGCTAAAACTCGGACCATTTGTCTCTGAGCTTAGTTTGCATGTGTTAACCAATGTTGGGTTGGTTTACCTTGTCGTGGGACATTAGCTTATGCATGAGTTTCCTTTCTTTTAGTCTTTAATCTAATGTGTGAAATGATGATAATTTTTTTGTTAACGTTTAGCGGCTCATTTTTTGTAAAGTGGTATTGACAATTTTGTTAGTACTATTATATTTTAAGATAAAATATAATTTAGACACTAACGTTTGTAGTCAGTTACATGTTTGATCTTAAAATATTTTCTTTTACAAATCGAAAATTTACCTTTCAGATATCAGTTATTTAGACATTGTCGTTAATTATTTATTAAATTCAGCAAATATATGTCACGCTTCTCATGTAATGTCAATATATTTGCGCGACTTCTCAGTGATGTTGATATGGTTCACTACTGGTAGTTCAAGGTTTAATTAACGGGTCAACATTTTCTGGCTCTGTGGGTGAAAAAAACGATGACAAAAGGTAGAGTTTGAAGTGAGGGATGACCGTATGTGACTACATTTCTTGTGTTCTTCTTTATTCCCTATAACTATGGTTAACATCTAAACAAAGGATTAAATTCTTTTCAAAGAGGTGGGGCTTGTAATAATGTTGAAAAGTAGATAGAAACATTACAAACCTTATTGTCGATCCTAACATTTTCAAACATTTGGTATTAATACACTAAATAGATACATCTTATAAATTAAAGAACGTGATTCTTCTCTTTATTGCACTCAAAATTGTAAACTATTTAGAGGGTTGCTCATTCAAAGAATGACTACAACTTTTCTACTCAATCCCATGCCTTTTCACATAATTATGTCTTCTAGAGAGAGAGAGAGAGAGAGAGAGAGAGAGAGAGAGTTTATTAGAAAAAGATAACTTTCTCACCGTTTAATAATGCTTTACATGTCCTCTCCACGCCGATCCACACTAGAATTTGAACAACACTTTCATCCAAACATGATAATTATAATAATAAAATTGATTTAGACCTTCATTAGTTTATGTGTTGTCACATTAAGATTGAACTACATAGGTCAAAAGTATACTACTACAAATCGATAAAAAGAAAAAACCCATAGTCTTAATACACACGTAATAAGGATTAGTAAGAGTTTTTGGTAGACGTTCTAGATGGGAATGTTTTGTTAAGTCGTAGATTGACAAATCTAATGAACGTTACGAGGCATATGTGACCCACGATAATAACTTACTATTACACGCGAAACATTGCAATGTGATTATCAAATAGTAAAAGCTTATTTCATTATTCTTATTGTTCATTTTAGACTGAAATCTTTATAATTTTTGTTTTCAAGTTTTACTTCAAAATATGTCACGTTAGTTTAGAGAGCAGTATTGTTTGTGAATGGCTAATTTCAACAACATTTATACAATGTAACCTTTAGATTATTATGATCTTAAGTTATTCTGACCTTTACATCAGGGTCTATCAGGGTCTACAAACTGGTTTGTGACCCACGAGTTAGCCTAAGCCTAATTTGGACCTAGACTTGTTTTTAAATAATTGAACCCACAGACTTGCCTTTTCTAGCAGGTTGGTCACTGAACCAGCTTTTTCACTCTTGAAGGGGTCTAAAGGCACGACCTCAAACCAAACTTCGATCGTCTTTCAGCAGATCAGATCGATGAAGCTGACCTTTACATAATAAGCTGCCACACAAATACTTGTCTATCTGTTTCTGAGTTAAATATGCAATGCTTTGCTTGTAAAACCCTAATCGTAATATTAGTACGTGTACCAAATACTTGACTTGGAGCATTTAATTGATGTGTATTTCATTAGCAAACAAAAAAAGAAAAGAAAAGAGGAGTTGGATTTCGTCACGAGTGAGGAGTCTTGAGACATTATCCATTTATGATAATTTAAAATAATAAAAGAAAACGTGGACGTGGTCATTCACCCAACCCACCCTGACCTTTCCATAATGCAACTCTCCATCTCAAATGACGCAAACGCCCTTCTCAAACAATGCTCCGTAATTTATATTAAAATTTGGACCTAAGGTTTTCTCGGAATTAAATAAATGTTAGATTAGGTGTAGGTAATGATCACCAATAATAGACCAAGACTTGCAGAGGGTTTTATTAACTTTACGTAATTGACTCCTCCCTTTTCAGATGTTGACCATTTTCTTTTACAAATTAAAATATTAATTTTCTTTCATATTTATTTGCAATAATAATTATTAAGTAAAAACCAAAATATACTCCGAACTCTCACAATTTTTTAAAATAAACCCTAAGAACTAAAACATTAAACTATAAAAATTTAACAAAACAAATTTTATCGGGTGGCCGATCACCCCCCGATCACTATTTATGACTAAAACGGAGGACCGATCTTAAAAGAACGAGGGGCTCATTCTATCAAGTGCTGACGTGGCACTGGACTACGTGAAAAAGGGCGTCGAGGTGGGGGTGAAGACTCTCCATTCCACGTGCAATGCATAGAGCCTGACCGGGGGGGGGGGGGGGGGGGGGGGGGGGGGCGCTCCCGTTCTCTGGCTCTATGTTGAGAACAGAAGTCGAGGTGGGAGGCGAAGACTCCCCGTTCCACGTGCATTGGTCCCCTCCACCAGACAGCTCTCCATTCTTGGGAGACCATTTTTGCGGGGTGAGAACGCAGGGTCTCCACCCTATAGTCACCCCCCGGTCTCTGAGAACGAGGGGGGGTTAGGCTCTCCATTGGAGGGTCTATTTTGAGAAATATTTCGGGAGAACGGGGGGGGGGGGGGGGGGGGGGGGGGGGGGGGGGGGCTCCCGTTCTCTGGCTCTATGTTGAGAACAGAGGTCGAAGTGGGAGGCGAAGACTCCCCGTTCCACGTGCATTGGTCCCCTCCACCAGACGGCTCTCCATTCTCGGGAGACCATTTTTGCGGGGTGAGAACGCAGGGTCTCCACCCTACAGTCACCCCCCGGTCTCTGAGAACGAGGGGGGGTTAGGCTCTCCATTGGAGGGTCTATTTTGAGAAATATTTCAGGAGATCAGCCCCCTGACATGGGGATGGGATTTGGGGGGGGGGGGGGGGGGGGGGGGGGTATTAACCCCTCGTTCTGGGCTGAGAAACTGTAAAAATTGTCTCCTGAGAACGGAGGGCCGTCTGGGGGCGGAGACCCTCCATTCTCACCCCATGTGCAACCCACTTCGAATGGGAGGTCTCCGCCCCCCACATCGACCCCCCATTCTCAACATAGAGTCTGAGAACGGGGGGCTGTTCTGTTGGTGGGGACCCTCCATTCTCAGCTCACGTGCAACGCACGTAGAACTGGGGGTCTCCATCCCCCATCTCGACCTTTGTTCCACATGGTCTAGTGCCACGTCAGCACTGGACCAGGGGTAATCGACCACCCGATAGAATTTATTTTGTTAGATTTTCATGGTTTTAGTTGCTTGGGTTTATAGTTTAGGGTTTATTTTAAAAAAAATTTATAGTTAGGAGTTTATTTTGCTTTATACCCTAATTATTATTATAGAAATTAATAAAGTTTTTTAATCATAAATAGTTAAAATATTATTAAAAAATAAATCAAACTTATTATCAGTTAATTTGAAATTCAAATTTAACAATTAATTTTTGCTCTAATTTAACCAATTATATTGATTTTTTTTTTAACTTCAACAATTAGACTTAAATAATAAGAAAATTTTACAGTCAAGAATATATGTCTATAACTTAAATTAACAGTTGGACACAGGTTCAGATGATTCTCTAGTGGAATTCTGACGAACATTCATATGAATAATAATTCTACTTACTGGAAAAAAATTTCTAAAAAAGTGTTGGGATCCGAGGCACGTGTGTGAACCTGGATCGATAATGGGCAATGACTCTATCAATACAAGAGGGAGAGGTGAGGAAGCTAAGGTAGTGCAAGAAACTGTTGCTGTTAACCCTCCAGGAAGTGTGAGTAGCTGCTGCTAACCCTTGAGGAATTCCGACGACGGCCAAATGAGATGGAGATTTTGTTCTTTCTCTTTAACTGGTATCAGAGTCATTCAACGATGCCAAATCTTCACAAAAGCTGTATAAATCGTCATTGTCGTCGGAGTTGTTTGCAGAAAAGGAATCAAGCTAAGCTGCGTCCATGCTTCCAGCCGTTTGGAAGGTAGGAGTTCTGAAGGAAGGATCAATGGTGGTAGGGAAATCACTTCTCATACAATTTTTTCCACTTCTGTGAGGTATCCAGCAAATCTTTCATTTGAGAGTCGCAAAAGAATTTCGACAAATATCCCGATCTCTGCCTCATAAACTGAGTTGGTGATAATTAGTGAAATCAATTTCATTTAGTCTAATGCAAGACAGTAAATGCTCTGGCAAATCATCTACTTTGTGTCCGTGTATTGTTAGACCAAAATCCAATATGCTCAACTTTATTTTGTCATAGAATGTTTCAAAATCTCTCCTAAGAAATATAGCTAATTTTGAGTATTTGGGATATTCTATTTGGTAATTTTTTATTGGGTGGTTTGTGATTTGTTGAGCAGATTTATTCTTGAAACATATTCAACTCATCTGCCATTGTTGTTCTTCACTTCAACGGTTGGTTAATTATTCAATGTCTTTCCTCATTCTTGTACTGTGTTTGAATCATGGAGAGTAACATGAGTCGGATGGTCATGTTGAACGACTTCAACTATCATGTGTGGAAAAGGAAGATGAAGGATGTTTTTTATGCGAAAAACTATTATTTGCTCGTGTTTGCTGGTGGAAGACAGCGGCTAAATCTAACGTCGAACGGGAATCGTGTCATCGTCAAGTGTGCGGTTACATTCGGCAGTGGGTAGATGATAACGTCCTCAACCATTTCAGTGAGGAAAAGAACGCTCAGAGCTTGAGGAGTTGTATGCTCGGAAGACTGGCAACAACAAGTTGTATTTGATCAAGCAGCTTTTAGGGTTGAAGTACAAGAATGAAAAATCAATGACCAATCACTTGAATAAATTTCAGAGAATTATCAATCAGTTGACTGGAATGAAGATTAAGTTTGATGAAGAGGTTTAGGAGTTAACGCTTCTTGGAACTTTACCAGACACATGGGAGACATTCAGAATGTCGTTGTTCAACTTGGCCCCGGATGATATTTTGGCTATCGATGTAGTCAAGAATAGTGTTCTAAACGAGGAGATGAGAAGAAAGTCGACGAGTTCTTCTTCACAGTCAGACGTCCTAGTCACAGAAAACAGGGGGAGGAGTCAAAGCAAATGTCTGAGCAACAGAAACCGAAATCAAAGTAAGTCGGGAAAATACATCAACTTTGAGTGTCATCATTGTGGCAAGAAGGGACACATTAAGAGATTCTGTCGAAAATTTCTTCGAGAAAATTCAAATGCCAAGAGATAGGAAAAGAAGACCGAAGTGGGTGAAATAGGAGATAAGGTAGCCACAGCCACTGAGGAGTTCTTTATTGTGTACGACGGAGATGTCATCAATCTCACTTGCCAAGATACGAGTTGGGTGATTGATAGTGGCGCTTCGATACATGCTACTTTGCGAAGGAATTTCTTCACATTCTATACTTCCGGTGACTTTGGAAGTGTAAGAATGAGAAATGATGGAGTTGCAAAAACCATTGGTATGGGAGACATGTGTTTGGAGGTCGACACTGACAACATCTTGGTTTTGATAGGTACGAAGCACACCCCCGACATCTGCATAAATTTGATCTTGACCAGTAAGCTTGACGACGAAGGGTTTTGCAACATATTTCGTGATGGAAAATTGAAGCTCACCAAAGGCTCTTTGATTGTGGCGAAGGGAGAAAAATATTTCTCATTGTATGAGATGCACGCGAAGATCATGAATTCCACAATCCATACGGTGGATGATGAAAGCGCGGTAGAACTTTAGCACATCCAGCTTAGCCATATGAGCGAGAAGAGTGTGATGATCTTAGCCAAGAAGAACCTACTATCAAGTATGAAAAATGGCTCTCTAAAGCACTGTGTTCATTGTTTGGCATAATAGAAAACGGCCCTTTCTAGGCTGTAAAAGTTGAAAATGGAGTTAGAACTCCTAAACCTGTAGCTGAGTTAACAGAGTCTGATAAGAGGAACCTGAGTCTAAATGTCAAAGCAATAAACACCCTATATTGCGCACTAAACCGTGATGAATTCAATAGAGTTCAAGAGTGTGATAGTGCTAAAGAGATATGGCACTTACTGGAAATTACTCACAAGGGAACCAATCAGGTTAAAGAAAATAAACTGAGCATGCTTGTACACGAGTATGAATTATTTTCAATGGTAAAGGATGAATCTATCTCCTCTATGTTTACTCGTTTTACTAATATTACTAATGACTTAAAAGTGCTTGGTAAGACTTATTCAGGAGAAGAACTAGTAAGAAAGATCCTTCGATGCTTACCTAGAGCCTGGCAACCGAAAGTTACAACCATTCAAGAAGCTCGAGATTTCAAGGCTCTCAAGCTGGAAGAGCTCATTGGTTCTCTCATGACACACGAGATAACCATGAAAGCCAATGAGAAGGAAGATCTCAAGGAGAAAGAGATCAGCAAGAAAAAGGACATTGCTCTGAAAACTTCCTCCAGTAAACAAGAAGTATCTGAGGAAGAAGAAGAAGAAGATGATGAGGATATTGCCCTCATTACAAGGAGGTTCAGTAAATTCCTCCAGAGAAAAAGAATGCAAGGAAGGAGATTTCCAAGGGTTGAGAAATCTCAAAAGGAAAAGGAAATCACATGCTCCGGGTGTGGAAAGCCGGGTCACATGAAGGCCGACTGTCCACAAGCCAAGAATCCCAAGAAGTTCAAGAAAAGAGCCATGAAGGCCACTTGGGATGACAGTGAAAGTGATACATCCTCAGAAGATGGAGGAAGTAGCCAATCTCTGCTTCATGGCACATGAAAATGAGGTTAGTGTTTTCTCTAGTGATAGTGAAACTGAGGATGGAGAATTAATTGATGCATTTAATGATCTAGTTAAACAGTTTGGCATGCTAAAAACTAAATACAATCTGTTGGAAAAGGATAATGCAAGATTAGTAGAAAAGCATGCAAAAGAAGTTGACTTGCATGCTAAGGAGTGTAATATGCAGAAAAAGGAAATAACTGAACTTAAAAGCAGAAATGAAGATTTAAATAATATTATTTTGAAATTTACTAATGGCAACAAGTTATATAAGATGTTATTAGGTAAACAGAGAGTAAATTTTGACAGGGCAGGAATAGGTTATGATAAATATAGTAAAAAGAAAGTTTACAAGAATTACTTTGTGAGATCCACTACCTGCCATGTTTGTAATGAAGTAGGACATAAATCTTTTGTATGTCCTTTAAAAGTAAACAATATCAAAACTGGTAGTAAACTTCAATGGGTTCCTAAGGGGACCAGACCTAACACTAGGACCCAAAAGATTTGGGTACCAAAGAAGACAACTTGATCTTCTGTTTTGCAGGTTGAGTGCTCTCCTGGAAAGAACCAGTGGTACCTCGACAGTGGATGCTCGAGGCATATGACAGGAGGCTCAACCATGTTTGCTGTTGTCAACAAGAAGAAAGGTAGTGTTATTTTTGGTGGAAACCAAAATGGTAAAATTGTTGGCATCGGTAATATAGGTAACAGTTTTAATCCTATTATTGAAAATGTGCTTTTGGTTGAAGGTTTAAAGCATAATTTGCTTAGTATTAGCCAGTTATGTGATAACGGATATGAGGTGATCTTTAAATCAAACTCCTGTATAATTAAGGATGCATCAAATAACAAAACTCTGTTTACTGGCTATAAGAAAGAAAATATTTATATCATTGACTTAGATATTGTTGTTTGCAATGATGAAAAATGTTTTGCTGCTAATTTCTCTAATGATTGCTGGACTTGGCATAGGAGATTATGACACGTAGAGATGGATACCTTAGCTAAGATTACTAAGGATAATTTAGTTAGAGGAATTCCTAAGATATCCTTTGAGAAGGATAAGGTCTGTGAGGCTTGTCAAATGGGCAAGCAGATCAAATCTTCTTTTACATCTAAGAATGCAGTCTCCATTTCCAAACCTCTCCAACTCCTTCACATGGACCTCTTTGGTCCTTCTAATATAGCCAGCTTAGGAGGTAAATTCTATGCTTTTGTCATTGTTGACGACTTCTCTAGATTTACTTGGGTATTCTTTCTGAAGTCAAAGGATGAGACCTTTGATACCTTCTCTAGTTTTAGGAAAAAAGTTCAAAATGAAAAGGAGCTCACCATTGTTGCTATTATTAGTGATCATGGTGGAGAATTTGAAAATGAAAGATTTGAACTCTTGTGTCTCAAGTATGGAATTGAGCACAACTTCTCCTCTCCTAGAACCTCTCAACAAAATGGTGTTGTTGAGAGGAAAAATAGGTCCCTCCAAGAGCTTGCTAGAACCATGCTTAATGAGAACTCCCTGTCAAAATCTTTCTGGGCAGAAGCTGTTTCAACAGCCTGCTATGTGCTTAATCGGGTCTCTATAAGACCTATTCTTGAGAAAACTCCATATGAGCTTTGGCATGGAAAAACTCCATCTGTCAAGTATTTCAAAGCTTTTAGTTGCAAATGCTTCATTCTTAACACTAAGGATAACTTAGGAAAATTCGATTCCAAATCTGATCTTGGAATTTTTCTTGGTAATTCTATCTCTAGTAAATCATATAGAGTGTTCAATAGGAGAACTCTGATGATAGAGGAATCTGTCCATGTCAACTTCGATGAGTCACCTCAACTCACAATCAATGTGGATGAGGATGATTCCTTAGAAAAGTATATAGATTCCCTTACTTTAGAAAAACCTTCAGATTCTCTTCAAGTAGAAAATTCCTTAGAACCTTCTTCAAACTCTCTGGATATTGTCCCTGTCAGGGATGAAATTCATGCTCTTCCTAGGGATTGGAAGTATGTTAAAGATCATCCCTTAGATGAAGTATTAGGTGATCCTTCATTAGGAGTTAAGACTAGATCCTCTCTTAGAAACCTCTGTGCCAATATGGCATTTATTTCTCAAGTAGAGCCTAAGAAGTTTGAAGAGGCCGAGAGTGATGATAACTGGATTTTGGCTATGCAAGAGGAGCTAAATCAATTTGAAAGGAGCAAGGTATGGGAACTTGTTCCACAGCCTAAGGATCATCCCATTATTGGAACTAAATGGGTTTACAAGAACAAATTGGATGAAAATGGGATTGTGGTAAGAAACAAAGCCAGATTAGTTGCTAAAGGTTACAATCAAGAAGAAGGAATAGATTTTGATGAAACCTTTGCACCTGTTGCTAGATTAGAATCAATTAGGATGCTCTTAGCCTATGCGTGCTACAAAAACTTCACACTCTTCCAAATGGATGTAAAGAGTGCTTTCTTAAATGGTTATATTCAGGAAGAAGTCTATGTAAAGCGGCCCTTAGGATTTGAAGACTATGCAAAACCTGATCATGTGTATAGACTTAAGAAGGCCCTTTATGGACTTAAGCAGGTTCCTAGAGCTTGGTATGATAGGTTGAAGAATTTTCTTGTGAAAAGGAAATTTAAAAGGGGAAATACTGATTCAACCCTATTTACCATGCAAAAGGACAATGATATTTTGTTAGTTCAGATCTATGTCGATGACATTATATTTGGATCAACTAATGTCACAATGTGTAATGAATTTTCCTCCATCATGCAAAGTGAATTTGAAATGAGTATGATGGGGGAGTTAAAATTCTTCTTAGGTTTTCAGATCAGTCAATCTCCTGATGGCATTTTCTTCTGCCAAGAAAAATACATTAAGGAGCTCTTAAAGAAATTTGGTTTAGAGTCTGTCAAATCCTCTAGAACCCCCATGAGTACCACAAAAAAATAGACAAAGATGAAAATGGAATAAGTGTAGATATTAAAAAATATAGTGGTATGATTGGTTCCTTATTATATCTGACTGCTAGCAGGCCAGATATTCTATTTAGTATTTGTCTTTGTGTTAAATTTCAAGCTGCTCCTAAGGAATCTCACTTAACTGCTGTCAAAAGGATTTTCAAATATTTAAGTGGGACACCTGACCTAGGATTGTGGTATCCGAAGGGCACTTCTTTTGATCTGATTGGATACTCAGATTCTGATTATGCTGGCAGCCTAGTTGATAGGAAGAGCGTTAGTGGCACTTGTCAGTTCTTAGGAGAATATCTAGTTTCCTGGTATTCTAAGAAACAGAACTCTGTTGCATTGTCAACTGCTGAAAGTGAATATATCGCTGCTAGCAGTTGTTGTGCACAAATGTTGTGGATGAAACAGACATTGGAGGACTATAATCTGTTTTATAATAGGATTCCCATCCAGTGTGACAACACCAGTGCTATCGATATTTCCAAGAATCCAATTCAGCATTCTAGAATCAAGCATATCGATGTCCGATACCACTTCATAAGAGAGCATGTTCTAAGAGGTGATATCTCCTTAGAATTTGTTAATTCTATAGACCAACTAGCAGACATCTTTACCAGCCGTTGGATGAAAAGACCTTCAATAATATTATAATAAGGCTAGGTCTCATTCGGGTTGAGAAAAACTAAGGTTATTCCTCTGTTGGTGAATCTTGAGTGATAGTGTAGTTTTTAGCTGTGAAGGCATCGGTAGATGCATATTTGCCGATAGGCATCGGCAGATGCATATCTACCGATAGACATTGAATGATGTATTCTTAATCTGCCGACACGTGTGATCCATCGGGCGAATCGGTTTTACACGTGTGACTACATCCTGTCGGGCGATGCCCTACTCCATTTAAACTCTGCTTCTTTTCAATGACGCTTCATATTTCGCGCTCTTTCAGAAAGCTCCTACATCCAATCTTTTTTCTCTCTAGGTTTTCTTCTTCAAATCGTTTAAATGGCTTCATCGTCTCACGCTCTTCCTAAACCAGCCAAGAAGAAGGCTAAAGTTTCAGCTCGTCCGCCTCGTGTGATTCCTCGTGCAAACGCGTGGCCATCTTTCTTCTTCATCAGTCAAGCTTCTGAAGCAAGGTACCATGACGACTTTAAGCACAAATCTCTGATTCCCTGTCGTGGTATTTTCTTTGAAGACTTTGCTGGCATGGATATTGTTGAACCCCTGAAGGATCTCGAGTTATTAGGACTGTTTGATGTAGAATCTTACTATTACCCTGAGGCTGTCCAAATGTTTTATGCCAATTTGGTTTTTTCCTCTGATTTCTCTACAATTAAGAGTTATGTGTATGGAAAGCACATAGAACTCACACCCCAATCCATAAATGCTCTTTTGGAGTGCTCCCATCTAGATAGCTGCCCTCACCTTTATGATTCCGGCTCTGAGCTTCCTTTCTTTGGTACCTCTGAGGGTCTTAGTTTTCTCAAGACTATCGATCTAGACCCAAACCAAACCCCTGATCATTTAAAAGGCAAACACCTGACCATAAGGGCCAGGTTATTGCATCAAATGATAGGGTACAACATTGTCCCTAAGGGTGGTCACCATGATGAGGTGAGTGCAATGAAACTCTTTGTTCTGTTTGCACTTTACCACAAGACCCCTTTCAACCTGGGATTTGTTGTTGTCAGACGGATGATTCAGGCTGTGTCATTCAGGGCCACCTCTCTGCCTTACAACTTGCTTCTCATGCGGATATTTGCCCAGCTTGATGTTGTATTTCCAGAGGATGAAGATCCTGTCCGTCTTCAACCCTCCAGTTATTATTCCCAAACCACCCTCAAGAAAATGGGAATAAAGAAAACAAGAAAAGGAGAGTTTGTCTTGAATGTGTCTAAGATAAAGGCTTCTAAGGCAGCCTCTGTAAGGCTTGAGAAGAGGAAACTTATCCTGCAAGAGGAATCTGTTCAAGAAGGTATGGATGAATCTGAGATTCCTGCCTTTGATAACTCACCTTCTACCTCTCAGGTGTCTCGTTCTCATCCTCCTCGCCTTTCCCTTACACCTTTTGTTCCTAGTCTTCCTCCTCCTCCTCCACCTCCTACATTAGTGGCACATTCCACTCCATTATCTGTGCCCTCATCCCTTCCAGAATCTCCACCTTCTCCTCCACCTACATTCATGGTGCCTTCTCTGCCTCCAACAATCCAACCTGTTTCTTTAGTCCAACAGGCTATACCACTCCTTTCCCCTCAAGTCCACCCTGCTCTTCCAGTCCAACCCTCCACACCAATCCAAGCCACCAACGTTCCTCCCTCCCCATTACTTATCAGAGGAGATTTTCCATCAGTGTGGATCAGTTTAATGCTTTGCAGTCCAGCATAGCCAGCTTAGGTACTGCTCTCTCTTCTGTGCAGGACCAGTACACTGGTTTGAAGTCCTGCGTAGAGAGTCTCGGGTCAGCCCTCAGTTCAATTCAAAGTCAAATTGACAAATCTATGGATGTTAAGCTCGACAAGAACAAATTGGACATGTGCAGAGATTTGGATGCAGGTCTAGATCATTTGTCAAAGAAAATGGATCGGCATAGGGAGATTTTGTCATTGGACTTAAGGTCTCTCAGATCTACAGTTTAAGCTTTTCATCCCGATCCCGATCCCAAATCGCCTAGTCCTGTCAGTTTTCCAGAGGCTTGCTCTGAAGACCTTCTCCCTCCGATCATGCGCCCTGCGTTTGTGGATGGTGCTCGATTAATGCCTTTGGACCTTCAGGAGGCTGAACTGGCATTCTCTACTCCTGTTTCTCCTCCTGATCTCGAGCCTTCACCAGAACCAGCTGGTACCATGGATGTCTCTCCTGCTGGTCCCTCTGTAGAGCCTCCTCCATGTCTGGACATGGTGGTGAACCAAGTGCCTTCTCCATCATCTGCTCCCTGCATGGCATTGGTGGTCTATCAACCACCCCTCCCTCGCGATATTGATTCCCTTCAAGCTCTTGTGGATGCCTATTTCCATCTGAACCTTGAAGTGCCCTCTTGGGTTCCCCAAGCTTTTTGGACGCATTTTTTACATTTCTTTAACTAGATGATATATATTTTTTGTATCAAACTTTATTGATATTCTAATGATGAGTACTCTGATGTTTCTATGCCTTGTGTTTCATGCATTGCTTCTGCTATCTCTCTGCTTGTTTTTGATAATGTGAATGGGGGAGAAAATATTTGATTGATGCTGGATATGAGAATGAAATTATTTTATATGCTGATAGTATGCATGTAAACGGTGCTTTGAAATTGGATTATATGCACTTACTATGGGGGAGCTAGAATTATGGGGGAGAACATTGTTTAATCAAATTTATATTTTGTCATCATCAAAAAGGGGAAGATTGTTGACTTATAGAGTGTTTAAGTCTAAATATGTTTTTGATGATGTATTTGTATGTTAAGTATGTAATTTGATTATATTTATTAAATGAGAATAATGAATTATAAATATGAAATTATTTGGAAATACCCTTGAAAATGGTATTTTAGTTGTCTAATGAATCAGGTTAAGTGTACAGGGCTGAATAGTAAAACTAGGGCTGAAAAACTGATCTGCCGATGAGTTGTTAAAAGTAGACATACACCGATTGCTAAATGACAAAGGCGGAGTCGTTCAAGGCTACTCCTGCCGATCACTAAACGACAAAAGGCGAAGTCGTTCAAAGGTTACTTCTGTCGATGGCGTTTTCAAGCTCCTGCCGATGAAATTTGAAGCTACTCCTGCCGATGGCATTTCAGAATCACTTCTGCCAATGGCGTTTTGAAGTTGCATATACCGATGGCGGTTCAGCGCTTATAACGTTACATCTGCCGATACCGGTTCTGCTTCTTAAAGTAACATATACCGATGGTGGTTCAGCGCTTATCATGTTGCATTTACCGATGACGATCCGATATTTTAAAGCTGCTTCAACCGGTGATCTTCCGCCAGAATTCAAAATAACCGCGAAGCGATAGTGAAAGCCGCATGAGCTTTAACTCCTGTCCACTAATGGCGAAGCACGAATACAACTCCAGAACGCAACGGCTAGCTACTTTGTACGGATGCTGCTCCAACGGTAATATATTTCCTTATCCAGAAAGAAGCATTCAATGAAGATAGCCGATTACAGACAGAGTATTAAAGCCGAGAAAAAAAGCTCGAAAAAATAACTTTTGCAAATCTTCTATTGAGCCCTAACGAGCGTAACTTTCATACTCTGTATTATTCATCTGCACCTCTCGAATCGATAACTTGAGATTTAATCTTTGAGAGTGTGTAGCTTGTGCAAATCTTTTTACAAACTCACAATTCTGTAAAGACTGTGATTGACGCCCGTGAAGTTCAATCAAGGTGTAAATGCAGTAGATCGACGCCCGGAAGTTCGATCTGGTTTTCTCGTGAGGAGAAGGTTAAGAATCTTCAAGGGGGAGCCTTGAAGCGTGGACGTAGGCAAGCTTAGCCAAACAACGTTAAAAACTGTGGTGTCAATTTCTCTCACTCTCTCACTTTTATTGTTTGATTATTTGTTGTTTTCAAATCGTTTGAACATAAGAGAGAAATTAATTAGTTTAGTAAATTAAGTTCTAAAAAGGCTAATTCACCCCCCCCTCTTAGGCAATCTCGATCCTACACGTTGTACTTTGTAACTTTCATCGACAATCATTCAAAGAAGATTTGAGTGCATATGTTGAAGTCAAAAGATCAAGTGCTAGACGTCTTCAACCAGTTTTATGCTCGTGTGAAAAGAGAAATAGGTGTGAAGTTCAAGTGCATCCTTACAGATAATGGGAGTGAGTATTGTGTCCCTTTTGATAAGTATTGCAGAGAGCAGGGTATTCGGCATCAAAAGACACATTCAAAGACTCCTCAATTGAGCTGTTTAGCTGAAAGAATAAACAGAACACTTGTTGAGAGAGTGAAATGTTTGTTTTCTTAATCACAGTTGTCGGGGTCCTTTTGGGGTGAAGCCTTGAGTACAGTACTTCGTGTTTTGAATCTCACGCCGAGTGTTCCTTTGGGTTTCGAAGTTCTGGATAGGATGTGGTCAGAAAAAGAACCTTCTTATAGTCATCTGTGCATCTTTGGGTGCAAGGCCTTTGTTCACATTTCAAAAGACGAACAGTCAAAGCTTGATGTGAAGACAAGGCCGTGTGTGTTCATCGGTTATGGTCTTGATGAGTTTAGCTACAGGTTCTACGATCCGGTGCAGAAAAAGCTTGTCAGAAGCAGAGATGTCATGTTCATGGAAGACCAAGGCATCAAAGACATTGATAATGTGGAAATGGCAGATAGATACAATGATGATTTAATCGATTTGGATCAAATTTCTACACCTGCAGAGCATTCCAATCAAGGGGGAGTGAAACCGGAGCACGATACCGGTACCACAAATGGCGAAGTCCCCACAACTAATGATGTTGAACCGACTGAGCAAGCCGAAGAATAGATTCAAGAATTGCCAGACGAATCTCCTTTGAGAAGATCCACTAGAGATTGGCATCCTTCGACGATATATACTTCAGATGAGTATGTGATGCTCATAGTTACCGGAGAACCAGAGACTTACCAAGAGGCGACTTTCTTTAATGATAAGAAAGAGTGGTTGAAAGCCATGGAAGAGGAGATGCAATCTCTTCACGAAAATCACATGTATGATCTAGTGAAGTTACCTCAAGGCAAGAAAGCTCTTAAGAACAGATGGGTCTACAGGTTGAAGACCGAAAATGAAATCTCACAGCCATGGTACAAGGCTCGGTTAGTTGTGAAGTGATTCAGTCAGAAGAAGGAAATCGATTTTGAAGAAATATTCTTGTCGGTGGTGAAGATTTCCTCGATCTGAGTTGCTCTTGGTTTAGCGGCGCGCTTGAATTTGGAGATCAAGCAAATTTATGTTAAAACTATGTTTCTTCATGGTGACATGGAGGAAGATATTTACATGGAATAGCCCGAGGAATTCAAAGTCAGAGGAAAAATGCAACTTGTGTGCAAGTTGTTATATGTCCTTAAACAAGCTCAACGACAATGGTACAAGAAACTTGAATCTTTCATGGTGAGTCACGGGTACAGCCAAACATCGTCAGACCATTGTGTATTCATCAAGAGGTATTCCGATGACAACTTTGTTATTCTTCTCTTGTATGTTGACGATATACTGATCATAAGCCATGATACTGGCAAGATTGCTAAATTGAAGTGAGAGTTGAGCAAGTCTTTTGGGATGAAAGACTTGAGTGCGACGAAGAAGATACTTGGTATGAAGATCTTTCATGATAAAAAAAATGGGAAACTGAGCTTGTCTCAGGAAGACTACATCGAGAGAGTACTTGAAAAATTTAACATGAGCAAGGTTAAAGTTGTGTGTTCTCCCCTTGCAGGTCACTTCAAGCTCAATACAGAGCAATGTACTCCAAGTGAGAAAGACAAGGCAGATATGAGTCAAGTTCCTTATGCGTCTGCAGTTGGCAGTTTGATGTATGTCATGGTTTGTACTTGACCCGATATTGCTCATTCAGTTGAAGTAGTCAGCCGGTTCTTCTCCAATCTTGGCAAAGAACACTGGAAAGCGGTGAAGTGGATACTCAGATATCTTTGAGGTACTTCTAGATCGTGTTTGTGTTTTGGTAGCAGTGATCCTATGCTAGTTGGGTATACCGATTCAGATATGGCCGGTGACATTGATTCCAAGAAGTCTATTTCAAGATTCTTGACGACTTTTGCAGGGGGAGCTGTTGTAGGAACGTGATTGTCTAAGAAGGGGGGGGGGGGGGGATGAATTAGACTTTTTAAATTTCTTAACCTAAACGTTTTCTCTCTTTGTATGCAATTACTAAAATTATCGCAGCAAGCAAACAAACAAGTTAAAGTAAGAGTTAGAGAGAAATTGACACCGTAGTTTTTAACGTGGTTCGGCCAATCTTGCCTACGTCCACGCTCCAATGCTCCCCCTTGAAGATTCCTTTCTTCTCCTCTCGAGAAAACTAGATCGAACTGTAGGAACGATATTGTCTAAGAGGGGGGTGAATTAGACCTTTTTAATTTTTAATTTCAAGTCTAACCAAATTTCTCTCTTGAATAAAATACTTATAAATTAATAGCAGACAAACAAATAAAGTAAAGAGAGAGATTGCGGGCTTCGATCCACAGCCTTACCAATCCTGGATTGAACTTTACGGGCGTCAATCCACTGCCTTACAGGATTTTCAGATTTGAATGACAGATTACGCTAATCTACAAACTCTCAAAACAGAATCTCAAGTTTGGAATAGAGAGATGTAGATAAACCGCCTACGTCCACGCTCCAAGGCTCCCCCTTGAAGATTTCTTACTTCTCCTCAACGAGAAATGTTGATCGAACTTTGCGGGCTTCGATCCACAGCCTTACACAATCCTGGATTGAACTTTACGGGCGTCAATCCACTGCCTTACAGGATTTTCAGATTTGAATGACAGATTACGCTAATCTACAAACTCTCAAAACAGAATCTCAAGTTTTGGAATAGAGAGATGTAGATAAAGAATGCAGAGTATGATTCGCACGTTAGGGCTCAGAAAATCAAATTCGCAAAAGTTCTTTTTCAGTGCTCTAACCTCGTCTTAAATACTCTGTTTGCAAATCGGCTTGACTTCAATGCTCCTTATCCAATAATGGAAACTTAGTTACCGTTGGAGCAGCTTTCGTACAAATGCAGGTAGCCGTTGCTTTCTGAAAGTGCAAATCGCCTGACGCCATTAATTCTCTGAGCTTTAAGCTTCTGGGCGAGGTACACTGTAGCTTTCGCGGTATATTTTAAAATCTAGCGGAAAACGTTGCTTTACAATGCTTGAACCGGCTTCGTTAGATGTAATGTTGTGAAGCTTGAGCCGAAACGGTGGATGCAACTTTAGAAGTTGAACCGCTGTCGGAAGATGCAGCATTAAACAACTGAACCTCTATCGGAAGATGTAGATATGAAGTCTTCTTCCTTTGTCGTTTAGTGACCGGAGGACTTCGTCATTTAAATCATCTGCCTTCCTCGTTTAGTAAGCGGAGGAGGTCTTCTTCGAAGTCTTTCGCCTTTGTCGTTTAGCGAGCGGAGGATGTCAACCTTGAAGGAATGCTCTGAGGATTTCTTCTTTTGTCGTCTAGCGATCGGAGGACGTAGTCATTAAGAGCTTCGCCTTTCTGTCGTATTCCTATCGGTGGACTTCGGCGTTGAACAACTTCTTCTTTTGTCGTCTAGCGATCGGAGGACGTAGTCATTAAGAGCTTCGCCTTTCTATCGTATTCCTATCGGTGGACTTCGGCGTTGAACGACTTCTTCTTTTGTCGTTTTTCCTACATTTTAAGACCTGTACACTTAACATATGCAGTAGATACTAAAATACCATTTTCAAGGGATATTTCCATTTCTGTCGTATTCCTATCGGTGGACTTCGGCGTTGAACGACTTCTTCTTTTGTCGTCTAGCGATCGGAGGACGTAGTCATTAAGAGCTTCGCCTTTCTGTCGTATTCCTATCGGTGGACTTCGGCGTTGAACGACTTCTTCTTTTGTCGTCTAGCGATCGGAGGACGTAGTCATTAAGAGCTTCGCCTTTCTGTCGTATTCCTATCGGTGGACTTCGGCGTTGAACGACTTCTTCTTTTGTCGTCTAGCGATCGGAGGACGTAGTCATTAAGAGCTTCGCCT
This sequence comes from Begonia masoniana, assembly GCA_022432975.1. Lineage (NCBI taxonomy): Eukaryota > Viridiplantae > Streptophyta > Magnoliopsida > Cucurbitales > Begoniaceae > Begonia > Begonia masoniana. Next base: position 36,384,127 of record CM039507.1, read on the forward strand.
TTCTGTCGTATTCCTATCGGTGGACTTCGGCGTTGAACAACTTCTTCTTTTGTCGTCTAGCGATCGGAGGACGTAGTCATTAAGAGCTTCGCCTTTCTATCGTATTCCTATCGGTGGACTTCGGCGTTGAACGACTTCTTCTTTTGTCGTCTAGCGATCGGAGGACGTAGTCATTAAGAGCTTCGCCTTTCTGTCGTATTCCTATCGGTGGACTTCGCATACACTCATCCGCCTTTGTCGTCTTCCCATCGGATGATGCAGCGTTAAACACCATCGGATGATGTAGTACTTTGTTTATCAATTTATATTTTACAGCCCTGTTTTCATATTAAGAACCTGTACACTTAACATATTCATTAGATAACTAAAATACCATTTTTCAAGGATATTTCCAACAGATAAATCTCATATTCATAAATCATTAGTTTCAAACGTAATAAATATAATCAAATTACTTTAACATATAAACACATATTCAAAAACATATTTAGACTTAAACACCATTTAAGTCAACAATCTCCCCCTTTTTGATGATGACAATTTATGAGTGTAAATTTGATTTAAGCATTACTCTCCCCCATAAACCTAGCTCCCCCATAACAAGAGCATAAATTCCAAAATTAAGCACAGAGCATATTCAGATTATAGCACACAATTCCAATGTATACTCAAGCAATAATTCGACATATCTTCTCCCCCATTGTCATTAACAAAAAGGAAACACAGAGTAGATTACAAAATGTGAAACATCAAAGACAAAGAAAATAAGTGTTCAGCCAGCAACACAAAATAGACGAACAACCAAATTAAGCTAAGTCCCTAATATGCTTCCACACTTCTTGAAGAAGAGAGGAAAGTAAGACTAAGTCCATAGTAGGTTGACCAGCAACAAGAGCAGGAAGAGCAGAGACAGGGACATAAGGCTGAAAAAATGCTTGTATGAGGGCTAGAAACTCTACCAAGTCCATAGTAGGTGGAGGCACTGGTGGAGAGACAGCCTGGGAAGAGCCTTGATATATCACCATGTCCCTACATGGTGATGACGTGGAGGAGGACTCAGGGGCAGGAGAAGCAACTGGATTTTGGAACTGCAGTTCAGCTTCAGAAAGATCCAGAGACCTGGGGAGCACATCTGCCTCTGTAGACCGAAAGATAGGAGGGAGGAAGTCTACGGAGCACGGCTTAGAGGAAAATTGAGGTTGTTGAGACTGTGCAGGTTGGAGAGCTGCAATCTGAGACTGGAGAGACTGAAGGGTCCGAGAAAAAAGCAAATGGTTTTGAGTCATGGTTTGATCCAGTTTACCTAAACTCACATCAACATCCAGTTTAAGCTGATTGATCTTCTCATTCAGCTTTGTGCACAAGTCCAATGCGGTCTGGGCTAGCTTTGTATCGAGAGATGTCTCAATCTAACTTTGAAAAGAGCTAAAAGCTGTCTCAAGACTGGCAATACGGGACTGTAATGTATTGAACTGCTCTTCACTCATAGAGAAGCGTCATTGAAAAGTTTTTGGGGTGGCAGGAGTGGTTGGAAGAATTGAGGCAGATGTGTTGACTGGAGGAGGCAGAGAAGGAATCAAAATGGATGGTGAAGGAGAGGATTGGACAACAGGAGATAAAGGTGCAGGAACAGGCAGTGTAGGCAGCAGCAGAGAAGGTGAAGGGGCTGAAAGTGGTTCAATAATGGGTGTTGAAGAGGGAGGAGGAAGAATTCTTAGCACTGGAGGAGGAAGATGGAGGCGAGAGACTGGAGATCGAGGAGGGGAATCAAAAAATGCAGGGATCTCTAAATCACCAACACCCTCTTGAGTTGATGACTCATCAGCTAGTTCAAGCTTTCTCTTCCCTTTTCTGACTGCAGCAACCTGAGCAACCCTTTGTTTAGACTTATCCAAATAAAATTCTCCTTTTCTATTCTTCTTAATGCCCAGTCTGTTCAGAGTAGATTTGGAGTAGTAGTTGGCAGGTTTAAGACAGGTGAGCTCAGCATCCTCAGGAAAGTTGACTTCATGTTGCTGAAAAATCTTCATCAGAAGCAAATTATAGGGAAGTGAAGAAGCTCTGGAAGTGATAGCCTGAATCATCCTTCTCAAGACTATGTAACCAACATCGAAAGGGGTCTTTTGGTAGATGCCAAGAAGGATAAAAGTCTCCATACAACTAACTTCATCATAATGGCCACCTTTGGGAAGGATGTTGTATCCGATCATTTGATGAAAGAGCTTAGCCCTTATGTTCAGATGCTTGCTCTTTAAAACATTAGGAGTGGTATTTGAGTCGAGAGCAATGGATTGTAACAGAAGACGACCATCTTCTGTATCAAAGGAAGGTGACTTTTACCCAGAGGTATAGTATTTTGGGCACGCGTCTAAATGAGGGCTTTCCAGAATCTCATTTATTGAAGAGGAGATAATAGTTATGTGCTTTCCATACACATAACTCTTAATCATAGAGAAATCAAGAGAAAAACTCATATTGATATAGAACATCCTAACAACATCTGAGTAATAGAAAGTCTCAACATCGAATAAGCCTATTAACCCAATGTCCTTTAAGGGTTCAACTAAGTTTAGACCAACTATCTCATCAGCCATAATGCCTCGACTGGGAATCAATTTCTTTAATTTAAACTCTTCATGGTACCTTATTTTCGCAGCCTGAGTAAGGAAGTAATACGATGGCCAGCTATTCGAACGAGGAATTTCTCGAGACTGACGGGCGGTGGTTTTGGACTTCTTAGCAGCGGGTTCCTTACCAGCTCTGGAGGAGGATTCCATGGAGACGATTGACAAAATTGACAGTGCGACACACGCGAAGGAGAAAAAAAAGGGTTTTGGAGAGGAAAAACACGACTGTCAGAGCAGAAGCAAGTGAAAGGGCGCGAAAGATGAAGCAACTTTGTAAGAGAAAGAATTTAAATAAGTTAGGGCATCGCCCGATTAGAAAAAGACAATCGTGGAAGTCGGATAGAACCCGATAGATCACACGTGTCATCAAATAAGAAAGTACATCATCTGATAAGTGGATGATGCATATCTTCGGGTGAATAGTAAAAAGGACCGGATGATGTGAATATCAAAGACAAAAGCGGTGAGGA